>OZ005741.1:268767788-269980173 GCA_963930735.1 Dioctria linearis
CGGTCTCCTCTACCTCTTTCTCTAGTTCTTCTACCGCTTCTTGAGGCCCAGGATTATCTACGCAGCTGGTCTCCACTTCTTTCGATTCATGTAGGTAGGTACATATATAAATTTTCAATTCATTATTCAAGCAGTAAATTTATAAACCCATAATAATCTGTCAGTTTTTATGTAGAAAATCTTAATATATGTATAAAAACTAGAAACTATGAAACTGTAATTTTATTTGCAGTAGGTATAGATAAAGTAAATCCAAATATCCAGACCTAAGGAATTGCGGTACCAAACGCTCTGCTTCAACCAACCTTTCGGCAACTCAAATTGATACGAGCTACCAAATTTGAACAAATATGTGTGCAAAGCATTATAGGTTTTAATATCTGTCATATTGATTTCATTACCTTTCATAGGAAGCTTAGTGTCCAGTCACTCTGTGAAATGTTCAGAGCAAATCCGAACAGTTTGCACATTAATTTTACGCTTTTGTCCACAAGCACTAATCCACTGTTCTCTCAAATCTAAGTCTATAGGGAAACGTAAAAAACGAAGTGTCTCACCAATTATTCGCCGTCCCTGATAGTTTTTACAACCAAAAACAGCGCACTTAACCATTTTCACTTAATAATTTGATAGCTTTTATTTAAAATAATGAATTTAGTAGCTTTTTAAAACACTGCTTAAAACAACTTCCTCTGCTCTCAAAATCTCGATTCGTATGGGACATTCATACCTTATTACTCTGTATATGCATAGCATGCTTAAAAATACGATTTACAAGCAAATTACGCCTGCCTTCCTAAACCAGGTAAACGTAAGGTATGTTCATGTACTCATTACTAATACATTCTAAGGTATTCCTATTTTTCACGCTGCACGGTTAAAAATTTCGGAGTAAATTTAAATACTGAGATAATATTACAGATAATTTTTAATAAAAACATTATTAAAAGTCAAACTTTTGCAAATATTACTGTATTTTCTAATATATTTTTGATTAAATCCTAACCCTACCATTTTATTGTAACTTGAACGTAATTATCTGAGAGTAAAATTAAACTTAAAATTATTAAAATATTCCATTTCAAGGCTGAAATATTAAAAATTAATACACAGTTTGGATTCCACTTCAAACATCCTGCATCATGTTATCCCATTTGATTCACTTACATATTATTATTTCTCGGGAGCGAAATCCCGGGAAATTTCTGGATTTTTATTATCCCGATTCCTGGGATTTCACCATTATAAAACCCGGGAATTAAAACAAAAATAATTTAATCAAGTTTGTCATTTTAGATAAAATACCAAATGTTTCCATTAGTGAAATCATATTTTAAAACATGAAAAAAAAACGTTAAACCACAGAATATTTATTTACGTAGTAGTCGTAGGTACAGAAGTTTTTGCATATTTTTAAAAAAGTTTATTTTGAGTTATTCATTTATTATTGTGAATTCATTTTGTGCAGTTTGTTTCCTTTTGAAATAATTGGTAAGCAATAAAATCTGTAATCATTCATTAATTATTAATTATATATTTATATTTAAAAGTTTTTTTATCAGACCATGTTTAAAAAGAATTCATCGGAAGTTTGGAACCAATTCAAAAGGGATGAGAGTTGTGAAAAGGCGGTTTGCAAATACTGCTCAGCAAATATCGGATGCAAAGGATCATCCACAAGTGGGTTAATTCGTCATCTTTCAGCTGTTCATCCAGAAAAGGCAATAAAACGTAAAGGAAATGAAGCCAACTTTTAAGGAAGTCCAGCATCTTCGAAGATTTCTAAAATTCAACCTACAATCTTTAACTATATTAAACGACAATCTATGGCTGAAATAGTAGCTAGATTATATGCTTTGGATGGATTTTCAATTTCTGGTGTTTGTAAAAGTTCATTTATAAGGGGAAGTTTGAATGCCCGTGACTTTCAGTTGCCTAAGAACAAAACCAATGTTATGAAACTCGTACACGATTATTATGAATTAGTAAAATTGGAAACTATAAAAAGAATAAATTTGTACAAAAAAGAGAATTCATTATTAAGTTTGACACTTGATGAATGGACAAGTTTCAAAAATCGTCGTTATTTAAACATAAATGTGCATTATTCGAACGGAAGCTACGATAATCTAGGTCTTATCAGAATTTATGGCAATTGTTCAGCTGAAGTTTTAAAAAATCTACTTCTGCAAAAACTTTGCAGTTTTAAAATTAACTTAAGTGATGCTTTGGCCGTAACAACCGATGGCGCATCTGTTATGAAAATTTTTTCGATAGAATCATCATTTATAGTCCTCCAATTATGCTTAAATCATGGCATTCAACTTGCAATTTGTGACATTATTTATAAAAAAAATAGCAAAACTCAAAACAAGCGATTCTGATGATAATTTTGTAGAGTTTTCCTCTGCAGAAGAATCTGATGAAGATTTAGACTTAGAAAACTATGATGATAACGAATATATTCAAGTAGAAGAGGATGCTGATGCTGAATTACCTGAAAATACTGAAATTATTTTGGAAGAGCAGGAAGATTTTAAGATAGCTTTGAACAATGTCCGCAAAATTGTTAAGTTGTTTAAGAAATCAGCCGTAAAAAACTGTGTGCTTCAAAAATATATTAAAAACGAGCATGGAAAAGAACTCAATCTCATGTTGGATTCTTAGACTAGGTGGAACAGTATTGCTCCAATGTTGGAACGATATCTATTGTTGAAATCCTGTATTAAAAAGCGTTGATAAATCTAAGCTCCCCGGTTAAATTATACGAAAATGAGATTGCAAAGTTGGAGGAATTGTTAAGTGTCTTAAAACCAGTACAATTAGCGGTTGAAGTACTTGGCACAAGAGATTGTAATCTTGTTACTTCAGAGGGAATTATAAAGTTTCTCTTCAATTCTGTTCGAGATTTACCTGGCACATTAGCAACAAACTTGTTAGAAGCTCTGCAGAATAGACTGTCTGAAAGGCGTCCAAAAGACTTGATTTCGCTTGCAATGTTTCTGCAAAGTCCAGGAAATTTAAAATCTGATACAAATAACTGTGACTTGAATAGTTATGGACAGTTTTTTACTGTATGATCAATTTCCGCAGTATCTAAATTAGCAAAAGATTTGGTAATCCAATATTTTTCTGATGATCGGGAGATAGCCATAGATAATGATTCAGATTTATGCGAGATTACTGATGTACCAACAACAAGCGATACAACTTTACCATCACCATCAACTACAGACGATTTGTTGAAGAAGTCTTTGGCAAGTGCAATAAGTAAATCACAGAAAACTATGGACGTAGTAAAACCTGACAAAACAACATCTATACAAAAGGAGATGAGATTATATGCGGCAAAAGGAACAATGACACATACACTTAAAAAAATGTATAATTCAGTAATGACGATCAAACCAACATCAACCGAACAGGAGCGAGTTTTTTCAATTTCTGGAACATTTGTAACAAACAAACGAGTGGGTTTGTCAGATCATTCAATTGATGTTTTATGTTTTTTAAAAACATATTTTAAAAAGCTCGAATAAGTATAAAAAATATACGAGACAAGGTGCATTAAACCTATATATATATTTATTATTGTATGTTTTTTGTAAATAAAAAAATGAATTATAGTACAAATATAAAATTTTTAATATTAAAAAAAATTCCCGGCTCCCGGGTAATCCCGGGATTTTATTTTTTTTAAATCTCGTGATTGAAAAAAATTCCGGGAACAGCACCCAATACAAATTATACATACTTTTCTAAGTAAAAAAATTTTATCATTAGCGAAAAGAAATCAAGCTTACAAGTGTGGTGTATTAACTGTATCATAATATTATGTTAGCTGCATTCACGAGACGGATTGAATGCAAGAAATGTTTTTCGGTTTAAAACGCCAGGTACGAGTAAATTATTAAAATGTTCAGAAGAAAATTAATAAGAGTGAAGTATGGTAATACAACAAAATATGTTGAAATTAAAAAGTTTTTTGCTACGGAGGACAGTTTATTATTAACAAGTGAAGATATATTTCTATCTAGTAAGAAATTTCGTTGTATAAATCTCAATTTATAATTATTAACGCTTGTTCTAAGTTCTCGAGAAATTTCACGGTGAAGTGTCGTCTGAATATAAAGTGCTGGATCATTTTGGCAACAATCTAGAATTTGAAAAATTTATTCAGATCGGAACTCAGTTTGTGCACTGTGCATGCTTTTCTTTGGAACTTAAATCTGAAGGTAAAGTGCTGAAAATTATTCAATTTTATTTTACATTTGTAGTTTTAGGTTATATTAATACTGGTTAAATTATATATTAAAATGTAGTCTAATTGGAATCAAAATTCAATCTAAATGGGATTAAAATTTACTCTAATTGCAATTAAAGTTTAACCCTAATAAAAATTAAATCAAAATTAATTGTCACCCAATTTATGTATATTAGAATTTAATCAAGTTGGTTTGGAATTTAATCAAGTTGCTTTGGAATTTGACATTCATTCCAGGTGAAATTTTCAGTGCACAACCAGTTACAAGATGTAATGCCGCCATTGGCGTTGAGCTTCAAATTAATAGCCACATAAGACCTTAATGTCTGTATTACTGTTACCAGCTAATTATTTTGGCTGCATTTAAGAGTTTAAATGCTTATATAAAAAGCACTTGTGAGATAGGTACTATACTAAAGGAGTACGAAGAAAAGGGAACCATGAGGGATAGTTCTAGAAGAGCAATTATTAGGACATGCACAACTTTCCTCCGTAGTCTGTGCGGCAATTATCAAAAATAAGAAGAAAAAATCACTGCAGCTCAGGCAATAGTTTCTTTATTTCCATCGTTTAAAGTACATCCCAGCAGTAACGCACCCTGGATTTGGCTGGAAGTGGGGGGGGGGGGGGGGGGATTGGTGTCCCAAGTCCTAACGAGTTGGAAAAATAGGGCTCTAAAGTCGCGTTCTGCACCCATCTGAGCACTTAAAGACTGCTATTGTAGATTAAAAGGTTTTATTTAATTTTATCGAACTTTGTAATAATATACAGACCACATTTTATAATTTATAATTTGTAAATTATGTTCAGAAAACTGACATTCTGGAGGGGGACCGGTCCCGTTCGTCCCCTTCTCGGTGCGCCCCTGCATACCAGCACGGTTGAAGGAACTGTAAATTGAGCAAGCAAAAATATTTACAAAATGACAAAATTTGCCAATTTTCTTTTAGGATCTCTTCTATAACCCATCGAAGAATTGTGAATATTTGGCTTTCGCTCTAAAAAATATCAACAATAAATTACTAAGATTGAATGACAGAATACGAGCAAAAAGGCTGAAACCAAATTCAACTATTACTTCAGAAGATTTAATATGCATTCCATCGCCGCTACAACGTCCTGCCGATGAACAATTTTTTAAGGTTTGTGGTGCAATAGAGCAGGAAGAAGCCATAAGAGCTACAGTCGAAAAGATTTATACCGGAGACAATCCTTATTACGACCTGTAAATATCTACGAAAAATATACATTTTTCTTTTATAATCCTAACTTGGTAACTTAAGTATGATATCATGACACTTGAATACAGTCTCTTTTTTGTAAGTGCTATTTGAATTTTCGCTTCAGTACCAGAATGAATCAAATTTTTTGTTGGAAAACTTCAACAAATACTTTGCGATTGTGGAGGATAAAACAAACGATTGGTGAAATAAAAGAAGAATATTCAATTTCAATTGAATTTCAATTTATTTGATTAAGACATTGTACAATGAAGATGCGGGATCTTATAATTAGTACATGTTCAAAAGTATATACAAAATCAAAAGAAAAACAAAACTTAACATATTGAAACTCCAAAATATTGAAATAATGAATACATATGCAAAAGAAAGGAAATAATTGTACCTAACAGTAACAAGGAGTATGTAAACCTATAACTAAACTTCAAACTGAAATAATAACTGCAATCATAAAGAAGTAATCAATTGAGCTAGATGTGAATACACAATATACTAAGTTAGAAATTAAATAAAGTAGAGTTAGATTTCATAAATTTAAACAGTAGGTTTTTGAAGTAGTTGGATGTGAGGATCCCAAAAGAATTTCTCAAAGAAATTGGTAAAATGTTCCAAATTCTGACAGCGTGGAAGAAGAACTGGCACTTTGATGTAACACAATTGGACCGAGGAATAATCAATGTTACAGTCCTAGTAGATCTAGCAAATTGTAAGCAGTCGTATAAATAATTGAAACTTAATGACCTTATCCAAGAATAAGGTACACCGAAACTTAAGGTAAAGTGAAAAACTGCATCCGAAAATAGACGAGACGTATCGCGAAACATGATCGTACCGCCGAAGATTGTAAACATATCGCACTATTGAATTAAAGCGATTTTAAGTTTATAGAAGGAGTCCGAGTCAAGTTGACAGAAGACCTCGCAACCATAGGTTATTATGGGAGCAATTAATGAGCGAGCTAGTAATAAGCGCGTTTAGAGTCGAGTATATGAGGCAGATGACCACAGTGTGCAGAGACCACCATATACTTTTTGAATTGCAATATCTATATGGTTATTCCACGTATGGGTTCTATTAAATATTACCCCCAAGTTTCGAGCGGATTGAGCAAAAGCGATAGCGGAACCACGGGAAAGCTGTCTTATAAATAACATCAAGCAATGTCTTATAAATAACTAACCATTTGGATTTCTCTGGATTTAATTTAAGTTTGTTCAAAGCTGACCACCTATTTATTGATGCCAAATCCTGATTAATACAAAACACCCCATCTTCAGCCAAACCAATAGGACGACAGATGTATAATTGTACATCATCGGCATGCAAACGAGAATGTTGAGGGCAGCCAAATATATCATTGATGAACATAATGAACAGGATCGGTCCCAATATAGAGCCTTGTGGAACACCCGCATTGACTGCTTTGAATGAGGAGAACTTTTCAGTGGAAAATACTGCCTGAAAGCGTCCACATAAATAGTCAGAAATCAATCGTATGTTTATCAGTTTTAAGCAAAGTGTTTCATGATCGACTGAATCGATTGCTTTGAAAAAATGCAGAAAAACGACCTCCGAAAACATAACGTTATCCAAAGTTTCTCTAATAACATTTGTAATTTTCAGAGGTGCGGTAATACAATCATGCTTTGCTCTGAAACCAGACTGGCAGCTATGTAAAAGACAGTTACTTAAGAGAAAATTAGTGATTTGTGTACACATGATTTTCTCAATGATTTTAGATAAAAAGGGAAGAATAGAAATTGGACGAAATTCAGACGAACTTTTAGGGATAGGAATTACTTTAGATAATTTGAAATGGCTAGGGAAACGTGACATCATGAAACAAGTGTTGACAATATGAGCTAAAGGAGAAAGAAGATTAGGCAATAATAGACGAACAAATCTGAGACTAATCAAATCCAAACCAATGGAGCCCGACTTGACATTTTTAAAAGCTTCCAATACGTCTATTTCAAAAACCCTTTGGAATGAAAAGTTCGCATGCGATTGAGATGATGACAATGAAGAAAATGTCAAGTTGTATCCTGTGTAGACAGGAGGTTGATCCGACAAAAAGATGTCATTTAGGGTATCGCGTTCAACTTCACGGTTTGTACTTTTAGTTGATTTTACACCCAAAAATTTAATATTTTTCCAAAGCTGCTTATTGGGAATGTCGGTGGGTAGTATCGATGAGTAATACCTCTTTTTTGAGATGTAAATGGCATTTGTCACGAGGTTGCGGAGAACCCGATATGATGGTAGGTTGTTCTAAATTAAAATAATTATAGGTTGGAACAATGAAATTCGTTGCTTTTTATATTTATTAAAACTTTTGCCACCAACTGAAAACGGATCTAAATTGAAACAAGTTGGAGATCGAACTTCAAAGCTAGCGTTAACAAACTTAACTTCAAAGCTAGCGTTAACAAACTTCTGAGATTTGAAAATGTAATTTTGTAAATTATTATTAGCTCAATTAAAAAAAAAATCTTTAAAATTTTGACGGATGAGCATATATTACCTTATCTGAAATAAACGATCGCATTATTTCTTTTAATTACGGATACTTGCACAGAAAAAAATTTCCGCCTAGTATAGCATTAAAAAAAAGCGGGAATAACGTCGGATTGAACGCATTGTAAAATTTGTGCCTGTTTTTGCATTTACCATTTATATTTTTTGATGTACACAATAAAGTTAAATTCAAAGAATATTTTCATGTTGGTAAACTTAAAATCATTAGGAAGGAATACATTATAAATACATATGAGAATGGATTAGCTGGTATTAATTTTAATTCTGACGTAGATATATATAAAACTCTTTTGGTAGAAGTATCCCCGGGGTATCACAAAGGGTGTGGTTTATTTCTTTGTACCTACCAACTTGAAATAATATTCCCATTTTTTCACATATAACCGACATTATTTATGACGGAAGACAAATATTTTTTATAGTAAAGTAATATCTTACAAATAATTTTAATCTTATTCTTAATTGTTATCAAACAAGTGAAACACAACAACACCTATTAGTACCATATGAACTTTTAAAAGAAAAATGTACAATGTCCAATGAATACGAAATATTTATATGTATTATCGTTGTTTACTGTTGAATGTGAAGACATTTTGAAGTTTGTTTCAATTCTAAATATATAATAAATAAAAAAAAAACATTCATTTTGTTTTATTTTAGAATCGGCTCAAACTTATGAATCATTTTTGAGGCCATTCCCTTTAACTCGTACACGAATTTGTCTGTCTATTTATTTATATATTTATTCTTTACTATTTCCGACACTCTCGTAGACCAACTTTTCGTCATCACAGCGAGGTGAAATTTGGCACACAGGTTCATGTCGCGCGACAATTCAATCTATCAAAATTTGAACCGGAAATTCCATGGAAAGAAAACCCGGAAAGTCGGGAAAAATCATTTGAAAATTTGGTACAAATTTGATAAGTGATAAATCCGTTTCAGGAAAAATGCAGAATTTTCCGATTTTTCGGAAAAAAATTTCTGGAATTTTCCGGAATATGCCGACTTTTCCGGAAAAGTCGCAAATTTTCCGGCAAAAAAGTTTTCTAAATTATGCGGGAGCAAGTTCCCTATCAACTGGCATCATTACTTTCTCTCCGACAATGGTGAAAACTTGCAGAAAAAATCGAGGAGAATTCATGTAAAATGCTTTTCTGAAGTTTTTCCAACTGCTTGGAAGCTAGCTCACGTTCAGCCTATTCCTAAGAAAGGAGAGGGTAGCGATCCCTCAAATTATCGACCAATTGCCATCACTTCGATTCTTTCAAAGGTTTTGAATCTATCATTAACTCAAAATTAATGAAGTATCTAGAAACTAATCATCTCATCAACGATCGCCAATATGGCTTCCGAGCTGGACGCTCATCTGGAGACTTGCTGACCTTTCTTACGGAACGTTGGAACCGTAGTCTTCACAATTTTGGTGAGTCTAAAATCGTTGCCCTAGATATTTCAAAAGCCTTTGATAGAGTCTGGCATCCAGCCCTTTTAGTCAAACTCAAAGCACTTGGTCTCTCCCCTCCTCTTGTATTATGGATTGAAAGTTTCCTATCTAGTCGCCAAATACGTGTTGTATTAGATGGCGTTACGTCTGAACCGCATCCCATAAATGCCGGTGTACCTCAAGGCTCTGTTATCTCTCCAACTCTCTTTTTAATTTTCATTAATGATCTGCTTTCCCTTACTTTCAATCCTATCCATAGTTTCGCAGATGACAGTACTCTTGATTTCGCTTACTCCTTTGACACTCTTGCGGAATCAGGGGAATGCTGCATGTGTTAAACGAGATTGCATGACTAGATCATTGAATAACGATCTTGCCAATATCCTCGCTTGGGGCAAAGCGAATCGCGTCGAATTCAATGCATCAAAGTCCCAAAGCTGTCTTATCTCATTAAAATAAGATCATAACTTAACCACACCCGTTTCTTTTGATGGAGCATTCATTTCTGATTCACCATCACTAAGCATTCTTGGCATTAATATTTCCAGTAAGTTAAACTGGACAGATCACATCTTCTCTGTTGCCAAAGAAGCATCGAAATGTCTTGGATTTCTGAAAAGGTGTAAGAAATATTTCAGCCCGTCAAATCTAGCGCTCCTCTACAAGTCCTACATTAGACCTAGAATGGAATACAACTCCCATATATGGGCCGGGGCTGGTCGCACAGCCTTAGCTTCATTGGATATTGTCCAAAAGAGAGCCTTCAAGCTCATTGGCGATTTGGCAATAACTTGTCATATCGACTCACTCGAGCACCGCCGCAATGTTGGATGCCTTTCGCTCCTTTATCGCTATATGCATGGTCAATGTTCTGATGAAATATCTAGTCTAATCCCTTGTAGAATGATTCCTGCACGCAATACTCGCGCTGCAAACCGCGCACATCCTTTAACCCTTTCAAATTACTTTCGGCCGTACAGTAAAATTCAGAGATGCTTTTTTATCCCGAACAGTGCGAATGTGGAACAGCTTACCATCTTCTGTTTAAGTTTAAGGGCGACATACATCGGCACCTCCGCCACTTTCCTCATATCCCCTAATCCTTTCCCTATCTCCTTCCTGCCATGCTGTGCTTTGCATTATACGGTATCCCCTGAGCTTGGCTTAATAATATAAAAAAAAAAAAAAAAAAGCATTTGAGCGTTTTGCAACTTAAGACAAAGTTGTAGAGCGAAATGAGTTGCATAAAGTTGCGTTTGTGGAAAACTCCGTGGAAAACCCAGAAAAGCTGGAAAATCATCGGACAAATTTTCATCGATATGATTAGTGATAAGTCTGTTTCAGGAAAATGCAGAGTTTTTTAATTTTTCTGGAAAATTTTCCGAAAATTTACGGAATTTTCCGACTTTTCCGGAAAATTTTCCGACAAAAAAGTTTTATAAGCTATGCAGAATCATTTTTTTCCATCCTACTGGCATCAATACTTTCTCTTCAACAATCATGAAAACTTGCATGAAAAATCGAGGAAAATTTATGTAAATTTTTAAAAAAAATTCATAGTAATAAGAAAAGTCTGTGGGAAACATGGAAAATCGGGAAAATTTATGTTATATGGGATCAAGTTGGAATACAGGTAAAAAGCGTTTTTTAAAACATAATTTGAATTTCAGAAAAACGTTGCAGTACTTCAACGATTTGATACTCGAAAAATTTTTGTTGTCGGATCGCACCAAACATGACTTAAAAATTGTTTCAAAATATCTCCATGCAGCACGTAATAACAATTTAGTTAACGTGAAAAAGGCAGAATATAAAATAAGTAAAAAACGAGTTTTCAAACAAAACTGAGGCCAAGCCGCATGAAAGAGTAGAAAATAAACTTTTCTTCACACACAGAGGTGGACTCAGATTTTATTCGCTGACAATCACCGATATTTTTCAGTATGATCAATCAGAGGTAATAAGAGATTTGATTCGTGAAGAGAAAGAATATTCAAGAGAAATGTCCCAATCAAAAAATCTGAGTCCACCTCTGTGTGTGCAGAAAAGTTTATTTTCTACTTTTTCAATGCGGCTTGTTCTCAGTTTTGTTTGAAAACTCGTTTTTTACTTATTTTTTGACAATGCATTTACCTCGTCAAATTTTCAACCTTATTTTATTAAGATATACCATTTCAATTTGTAGAGATTTTTGTGAAAGTAATAAAAGCTAATCCACGAACGAATTGAAATTTTAATTCATTTTTTTTTTTAATTTAATATTTTCTCACCTTGATTCTAATTCACAATATATTAAATTAAAATTGTGTTTGATAATACATTTTAATCAATATAAATTAAATTCTAATTTGTTTTTACTGCAGGTTTAGTAATAAAGGTTGTGTTACATCTTAAGCTTTCTTAAGATTAATACAGGATATTAATACAGTTATATTATTAGTTTTTAATCTAGTTTTGGAGTGGACTTATAAACAACCTTAAAAAGATTAGAATTTACTCCCAAATTTTTGACCGTGTGGGTAATTACATTATACTACCAGTTTCGCTCAGTTTTCCAATAACTTTCTGTTCAAAATCTAATGTTTATTTTACATGAACTTTTATGTTCATATAAGCAAATAATGTACAGTTTGAGCCACCATAAACTGCAGAAACTAGCAGTAAAGCTCGCCATGTCAATCACTCGAAAATATTTAAACAGAATCTAGATAACTGATTTTTTGGTTTACAAAATTGAGCTCCTTACATATGTATAGAGATTTCCTACCTTCAATATGGACTTCTTGACACTATAAAATCCAAGTCTATTTCATCGTTTGTGTCGTTTGAAAAGTTTTCCTACCAATAAAAATAGCAGAATGTCACAAAGTCGCTCAAAATGCCAATTTGTTCACAACGCAGAAAAATTCCTGACGGAAATTGTTTCTTCCTGATTGTCCTGAACTTCACAAAACAGATTTTTCGATTACCTGTAGACAAGTTTTTCCTAAGACTTTGCCTGAATTTCATTGCAACCACTTTTAAAGATAGCGTCATGCAAGATAATCAATTTTTTTTTCTGATTTGAGGGAAATTGAATATCTTTCTTGGATGCGGCGTCGAAAGAGTCTATTTTACGATGGTGGAAAGACAAATTTCAATTTCAGGTATAACAATAAGTTTCACTTCTACACTTGAAACCACCGCCAGCACAAATATTATTGAAAATGGAACTTCTTGTTCGTGAAACTTTTTTTGAAGGTTCTTTTTGTTGCATTTACCTATGGAAGCGCATTTGAAGTTTTCATAGTCATTTAAAAATAAAACTTTAGAAGAAAACTTTTAATTGGTCTAACCATGGACAGATGTTGATGAGAGGTTGAATTTAATTGAACTGGGTTAGAAAGTATTGAACAAACGCACCAATAGCTTCTTTATTCACTTTCATAAATTCATCTAGGTTAATTAAAAAAAAATGTTTTTCCTGCAGTTTTCATGCATTTTCCTGATGAATGTATCCATGAACCGTGTACTTGACACAGACTGCTTAACAGTAAGAGAAAGGGTGTAGGACACTGTCTCATAATATGAATACACACTACATCCTCAATATTAAAGATAATTGAATTGGGTAATTAATTGAAAATTCTTTGAATGTATGACATATACTGTAAAGCGCTAAGCATACAGCAGGGGCGGATCCAGCTAGGGGGCGCAGGGGGCGCGCGACCCCATCCCCCTGTAGCACATTGAAAAAAAAATTGCAGTAGATCTTCTGAATTTTTCCTAACAAAATTATTCACATCTATTCTACTGCACCTTTTGTAAAAAACGTAACAATTTCTGGAAGGGTTCAATATGTTACATTTAGGAACGCAGGCCCTAGCTAGCACCTTGGCCTTCGGTCATGGTTGTTGAAATTCATAGCGAAAACAGGAAGCGCGGATACCTTTACATGAGCGTCGCTTTGGTCGAGGTCTTTGAAGCAAGACAGAGCCTATTCATGTTAACGTGACGGAAGGTTTGTTTTAATCGAAAACAGCTGTCAAAGGGTCTTTGATAAGCCTTCCATGTAAAGACGGCTTCTTAGAACATTACCGGCGTGGCGTGGCTAAACAAATATTTAAAGAAACAATTATAACTGGTAACTGGAGAAATTTAGCGAAACTACAAAACGGCGCACAAGTCGTTGTGCATTAGTGTAGTGAGTGTTATTACATTTAAAGCAAGAGGTTAATTTTTAAATAATTTTTTTTATTATTTCGTAAAATGTCATAGTTTTAACGGAATACTTAGCCCAAACGTTAAATAAAAACAATATAAATCTGCCGATCTTGGCATGCGTGAATACATACAATATTTACGCAGCAGATCTTAACAACAGCAAAATCGCTTTTGGTTTAACGATAAGTACAACCAAGCAATAAAAGCGAAATAGTTTAGTCTTTTTTTCGCACCTATCAATTGCATCCATGTCCAGAACTGAAATACTATCCAAAGAGAAAATTTTCTTTTTGACCAGAGCGTTAAAATATTGGCAAGACGCAAAGGCAGCAAAGGTTTCTCGTCCAAGGTCAAAACTATCAGGATCAATCTCAGCAGTTCCTCTATTCCTTCACTACTCTAGAATGAAGTGATTGTTGACTCCCTGAATAAAACTGTTATTTAGACTGTTAGATTCAATTCAAATTCTCCTTTTTCACCCACCTTACATCTCCATTGTAGATGTGTGCAAGAGCTAATACACATCCATGCGATAGATATGTTCAAGGTCCTTCAGGAGATCAACGTCTCCATAGCTGCACGTCCTGATAGTTTCAATCCCCCGTTAAATAAAACCTGTGCCTCGTTCTTGTCTAAAGCTCTGCGAAAACTATTCTACTTATCTTATACGACAAGAAAATTTCCACTTGCTTGGAAACTACCTCACGTTCAGCCTATTCTCAAGAAAAGAAAGGGTAGTGATCCCTGAAATTATCGACCAATTACAATCACTTCGATTCTTATAAAGGTTTTTGAATCTATCATTAAGTCCAAATTAATGAAGTATCTAGAAACTAATCAAACCCACAACGATCTCCAATATGGCTTTTCTTTTTCTGACTTTTCTTATAGAACGTTGAAGCCTAAGTCTTCTCAATTTTGGTGAGTTCAAAATCGTTACCCTAGATATTTCAAAGGCCTATCAATTATCATAGTGTCTGGAGTTCAGCCCTTTTAGCCAAACTTAAAGCACTTGGCCTCTCTCGTCCTCTCCTATTATGAATGTAAAGTGATTTATCTGGTCGCTTAATACGAATTATATTAGATGATGTTATATCTCAATCTCAGACAATAAATGCCCGGGTGCCTCAGGGCTCTGCTTTCTCTACATCTCTCTTCTCAATTTTCATTAATGATCTGCTTTCCCTTACTTTCAATCCCAGCCATTGTTATGCCGATGACAGTACCCTTGGTTTCGCTTACTCCCTTGACACCCTTGGGAATTACAGAGGAAACGGTCACATCAGTCAAAAACTACATTGCATGATTAGATCCGTAAATAACCACCGTGATAATATCCTCACTTGGAATCGCATCGAATTCAATACATCTAAGTTCCAAAGCTGTCCAATCTCTTTAAAGCAAGGTCATAATTTTTCCACTCCCGTTTCTTTTGATGGAGCACTGATTGACGATAAGCCGTCTTTATGGATTCTTGATATTAACAGTTAGTTAAGCTGAACCGATTACATCTTCTCTGTTGCCAAACAAGCATCCAAATATCTTGGATTTCTGAAAAGGTGGGAGAAAAATTTCAGCCCATCGATTCTAGCGCTCCTCCACAAGTCCTACATCAGACCTAGAATGAAATATAATTTCCATATGTAGACCGGGGCTGGTCGCAGAGCCTTAGCTTCATTAGATATTGTCCAAAAGAGAGTCTTCAGCTCATTGGCGATGTGGCAAAAATTTGTCATATATATATATATATGCATGGTCAATGTTCTGATAAAATATCTAGCCTGATCCCTGGTTCCTGTATGTAATACTCGCACTGCAAGCTGCGCACATCCTTTTACCCTTCAGAATACTTTCGGTCGTGTGCGAACGTGGGCCAGTCTCCAATCTTCTGTCTTTTCTCCGCCAAGCAATCTGCGAAAGTTTAAGGGTGACATAAATCAGCACCTTCGCCACCCTCCTCATATTACCTAATTGCCTTCTTTATCACCGTCTTGCCATGCTGTGCTTTGCATCATAGTTCATAAGATATCTCCTGAGCTTGCCTTAATAATATAAAAAACAAAAGAAGTTTTACTATCGAAAACGAATGATTGGGAAATTTTACACTTCCACCATTTACAAACAGAAACAAAATGAATAATCTAACACCTCCGTTGACTTTCAGGAGTGGCAAAGAACGTTGAGCAACTTTCTTCATTGCTGTTCGACTCGTATTTATTTAGTGATAAATTTTGTGCATTTGACATTTGCCAGTAGTGGCGTGTGTCTTCAAACGTTTTTTTCAGCACATACTATTTTTAAACTATAGTTGCGCCCCCTCACCAAAATCTTGGATCCGCCACTGGCAAACAGTTGTGTTTTATTTATCTAGCTTTTCTAGATTGATCCATGGATTGAAAAGCAATAACTTTTAAGTTTGCTGCTATTTCTCACCAAATAGGACAGCTCTTTTTAAATCTAGTGACACCAAGGCTGTTTCACTTAGAACATTTTTTTTTCTGTTAAAGAGAAGTTTATGTTTATATCATAAATTATGTGCACTCTGCATGTAGTGGCCATACTTCTACTTATCCAACATTTAATTATGCCTAAAACAGTCCTTTCTGGAGCTGCGTACAACAAAAGGATAAAACGGAACTCTTATAGAATCGGTCCGTCTGTCTGTGTGTCACAGATGTTTTTCTCAAAAACGATTTGACAAAGGAATTTGAAATATGGCAGAATGTAAGGTCTTTGTAACGGTATATATTTTGACAGTCAAAGATTGTGAAATATTGTTTTTAATTTGTAATGGGGGTTGCTTAGTACCCTCTAAAAAACACTATTTATCAACATCCAAAGATTGGCATTTTCCTGGAGAAAAATGCACACTAGTCCCCACCACTTTTGATAATTCGCTTATTAATTCTTCGTAGCTTGAACAAATCGAGCAACATATACAACACCAACACGCAATACTACCGCGACTTTAGTAAATAAGCGCGAAAGTTAGGAAACCGCGGCGCTGCACTAAATCAAGTACACCTTATTTCTTACGCCCGATCCACGTTTACAAACTCAATAGGAAGCACTCAGTAGGTCGAACGTAATAGTGACACTCATCTCATTCCATTCAAACTGCAAAGTCGCTCCACTCTGTAGTCGACATTCCCTTTGCTTAATATGCGGGTGCACAGCACCCATCTTACGTTCATCCTCTATTTCCGAAGGTTGCAATTTTCCAATAGAATAGCATACAAGTGAAAGTTCTCTGGACCATTATTTATAGCCCATAATTAGCCCAGCTGATATCCGCGAACGTGACACAATTCCAAATTTTGTTGCTGAGCTGATATATATTCCGAATTTGATTGCTATTCACAATTCTTGTCGCAACATTATTCTAACGCAAGCTTCGCAATATTTTTATTTTCGAAAACTCCCTCCTGGGACTAACAAAGCAACCAAATTTTGTAACAATATTTTACCCAAGAATAAAGTTTTATATCCGACCTACCTTTGACTGATTTGTCAACTCGACTCTCACAGTAAAGCCATTAAGATGAGGAAAGTTCTGATATCCGCATCAGTTGCATCATTGATAAGAAAAATAAGAAAAGTAGCAACTCAAAATTTCTACAAAGTCTAGATATTTAAAAAATGTTTAAGCATACCTACGGATACGCAAAAATCCTAAAGTATCGATACTGTCCTACTTCGCTAGTATCGTTAAAAATGTACCGATTCCATTACTAGTTTCGAATAAAAGGTATCGAGTCCAGTTTCTAATTCATATCAAATATAAAGAAACAGTTCAGCATGCAATAGATATTATGCGATGCAGCCAAAAATGGTAGGGGAGGATGGGGCAATACTGAACACCTAAGAAAATTAGGGAATTATGCGATTATTTATTCATATTATTTGAAAATTGAAATATAGTAAAAAAAGGTGCTAATTTTTCCAAAAATATATTTATGAAAATATACAACTTCAACAATTTTTAAATAAAAATAAAAATTCACATATGCGGGCCATAGTAGGACAGCCCATGGTTCATAATGCGATGTAGAAATCGCTCATTTGCAATGTTTGCCTAACTGACACTTATTACACTCGAAATTGTCCAAATCTTCTTCAGTTCACTTAGTGCAATTTTCGTCCCGTGCGCCCGCCTTTGGCAATTCCAGCACTAAACTCAACCATCGGGAGAGTTAAATAGCTTAAGATAACTTCTCAATACTGGAAATCAAAATAAAGAAAGGTGAAGGTGCCAACAACTTTAAGTATTACTTGAAAGCTTAAAAACGTAAGTAAAATAAAGTGAAAAGTAGAGTTGTCACAGTCCGTTTTTACCCCAGTGTCCCGTATTGCCCCATTTTCCCCAACATTTATCTATCAAACGTAGTTAATTTCGTCCCACACTTGGAAGTTATTCGTTTCTAAAGCAATTTTATTGATTACACTATACAGGAACCAATTAGAAGTAATTAGATAATATTAGCTGCGTTTTATTATCTCTCTGATCTGATCCATTGTTGTTGTTTTATGTACGTAAAACAGGGATACTTTGTAGTACTGTGAAGGATACATTGACCATAAGCTGAAAAAAACATTCAAATGCCTCCTTTTCTTTGCAAAAACAAAACATCACGATACAAACAGTTGCAAAGTATTTCGTAATAATTTTAAAGGGTAACTGGTATATATAGTCAATTGTACCCGTGCATACAGACAAAACAGGCTGCTTTTTAAATTGTACACGTTTTTTATTAGTGAAAATCTAAGTGGAAAATTTTAAATCAGTGCTTGAGGCTATATTATGAAAAAAAAAGCGCAGGCATGTAACTTATATTCATAGCTTACGTTTTATGATTGTTCTTGTAAACATTTTCAATTTATACTATTTTGTATAAATTTACACTTTGGTATACCACTTTGACTGCTAATTTGGGATTCTTTGACCGCTCGGCCTGCCAAGTAATTAAGATCCGGCACAAGTTGAAAACGTTGTTGCAAAAACTGCATTAAAATTTTCCGACAAAGAAAAATGGTACGACTTCCTGCTGCTACGGGCATAATGTTAGAAAAAATTAAAGAAAATATCTCCCTGAGGAACATAACAACCGAAACCGCTTCGGTGCCGAGAGAAACTCCTGATTTTAGAAACGAGCCATCGACAAATTCTACCAAGTCGTAATCGAACCGTTAATTACTTGTTCCGATGACTCCGATCAGCAATCGATGTGCTCCGCTGATATTCCCTATATGGACAGTTCAGGGGTCGGTTGGAAGTCTTCTGATCAGCTTCTTAATGAAGTCTTGAAATACGTTATTTAATATTTTTTAATAAAATATTTCTGATTATTGTTGTTAATTTATTTTCTATTACAATTGACGGATTATGTTGTCATCTAAAATCTCCTTGTGTATTCTTTTTGGAGGACGAGTTCATAACGAAATATTGAAAGAAAAGGATCATTCTCACCTTGAAAAATTGTATGCTGTTCAATTTTATGTTTAGCCAGGAATTTATTGATTAAAATAACTTCATACATGCAATTTATAAAGAAAACTGACCTCAGGTCAAAGTATCCCATTAAGAGGGTATTCTTTAACCGGCACATTAAAAAAATTTTGCTGTTCTTATTTTGATATATTTTATAATAATATCCTATTCAATATAATAATAGTAATCGGCTGCACTTTGAAAAAAAATCTAGATGTCATCGCATCAAACTGTATTAAACTATCCCTGTATTACGGTACAATTGAACCGGATCAGATCAGAGTAATAAAAAAACACAGCTATTAAAATTCTTATTTTTTTTATATTTGCACGGATTTAAAAAAGCAACTGTTGACATAAATCGAGAACTGTCAAACTCACAGTATACTGGCTGTACTGAAAATTTGCGAGTCCAGTTAATACATGTACTAACTATAATAGAATAGAAATAGTGCAACTGCATTGGTGGAGTCGACACGAACGGAAGGAGTGTGTAGAAAGTGCAGAAAGTACAGTGCAGATAGTACATGCGACGCGACAAAAAAAAGTAGATAGTTACTATTAAGTGCAATATCGACATCAATGCAGTATCGATATCAAAAGAAATTGAGTAAAAATAAGTTCGGTATCGTTATCAAAGCTCGATACTAGTACGATATCGATAATTTTTGTGTATGGTTGTATACCTGCTAATAAATGTCCTCCATAAGAAATCAATATTATCTCCATAATCCATAATCGCATTTCGCAAAAGTTATGTCGAATGGCAGAGAGTACATAGTTATTCACACTTTTCCTGTGAGAAATAAAATAATTTTTCAGTCACTATTTGAGATAAATTACAGGGTACACAAGAATACAAGAGAATGTTCCGCTTTAAAATAAAATTTTTGCATAAATAAATTTGAATATAGCTACATATGTATGTGTATACATATGTTTGTGAAAATCAAATACAGCAAATAGCGCAATTAAAATCGAATTGTTGAAGCACAAAGTAAATGTTGTGCACGCAAGCATATGTTCAAAACACGTTATTCTTACAAAGGAGTTACGCAATCATATGTACCTATATTACATACCATATCCCTTCCACTAAGGGGCAATTAATTCAAAAACAGAATTTTTATTGTCAGGATGCTTTTTCCATTTCATTTAGTTATTGAGAAAAATATTTGTGAGAACATATGTGTAATAATGTTTAACACGTTCACTGGAAGGATACATGTTCATAGATATCATATGTGTATGGTATGGTGCTATATATATTAATATTAAACTTTTTCGTTTGTGATTTTTGTCTTCTCAAAAGGTGATAAATTAAGGTTTTTCATGTATGTAGGTACCTAACATTTTTATTTGTTTCCCTGGTTATTGGTAACGCTTCAACATGAAACAAAATGCCCTTTCTTCATGTGCATAACCAGTTCCAATATCTTTCACATTTACGGCGCAGTAGGCTTAGTATAAAAGATTGGCTATTTGAAAACCTTTTTTTATACATATACTATACCCTGATCTACAGTCAAATCTCTATTTACAGGCAATAGTGATTGATTAATTATACGATAAAAGGAGATCGTCTTTTACAATCCCAAAACTGCTTTTGGGCTGATTTATTTAATGAGTCAGCATGTTCTACTATGAGAATATGAAACCCAAACAGACATTTTAGCAGTAAAAATCAACTCCTCGTTACTAAGGCTCACAACGACTTCTCCTTCATATAGAATTTTCAGAGTTAATCCTTTTCCAGAAGTAATTAAACCTTTTCCAAAACAATTAAGAGGAGTCAGTACCAAATTTTGCAAGTTTCATACATTTTTCAATGCAAATTTCTGGCAAACTATTTGTAGCAGATTAATAATTTATATCTTAAATTAAAGGTAATGAAAAAGTCTAGTAAATAACGTCAGAAAAAATAAAAAAATGGCATTAAAACGCAGATATTAGCTCGGACACTTGTAAAAATGGTAAAAATTGAAATTTTTTAAATCAAATTCCTGTTAGTAGGTATTCCCATTTCTTTAGATTGTGACTATTTTAGAAAGATAAAGCCTAGATCTAGCAAATAACGTCGAGTTTTTTCATTTTGAGTTGCGTTTTTTTTTTTAATTATTTGACTCTAATAGTACTTGTTTTTTTCCCGATATTTCACCGATGATAAATTGCAATATTTCGTTGAAAGTTGTTGAACTACAAAGAAAAATAGTATATTTTCCAATTATTCTGCAATAAAAATTAATTAGAGTTATTTCTCGTTAAAAATTTTCAATTTATTTAAACTGCAAATATTCATTTTTCGTCTTAAATTGTATAATTTTGTCGCATGTTGGGTTTCTGTTTTTTACGCTAGATGTCTTTAGTGTAGTCTGTGGTCTGGGTCTAGACTAATTTTATATGAATTTTCTCACTTTTAAGACACAAACCAACGTATAACAAATTTTATTGCCTACAGGTTCGCTAATATCTAAATTGAAATTTTACTGAGTACTGACTCCTCTTAAACCTTTTCCACAAAAAAGAAATCCTTCTTCATAAAGAATTAAATAAAATCGACAACAAATAAAACTAAATTCATAAACAATTAAACGAATGATTTTTTATTTGGTTTTTACATTTGTAAATAGTTTTTGGATAGTGAAGAGGTTCGCCACGGGATTCAGAACTACTTTTCATCATCATATTCATTATGAAACCTATAGCGAAATAAGGCTGTGCTCAAAAGATGTATCTGTCAGAAATTTCCTCGCAGCTCCTTTAATATTTGAAAATTCTTACTCTATTGGATTGAGAATAGGTGCATATGGTGGAAGAAATTCAAGTGGTAGGTTATTACCGGTAGAAACAACCTCTTGCACATTTTACCTATAAGCTCTAAGGACTGAACAAAATAAATAAAAAAATCATTGGTTTAATTGTTTACGGATTTAGTTTTATTGTTTGTGCATTATGTTTGATTCTTTATGTAGACGGTTTATTTATATTTTTTGAAAAAGGTTTAATTCTTTTGGAAGGGTTTAATTCTATCTGAAAATACGATGGTTTTTGGTTCTGTTGAATCACTAAGCGTTTTTAGTGATTGTTATAACAACAAAAAAAAACACTTTGATACGTAATAACCTTTATTTTTATACACTTTAATTTGATAATTATATGAACTATCCGGCATAGGTAAATCTCAGGATCACGACCAAACGAACATTGAATTCCTTTTTTTTTTTGCCCAGATTATTCTTCCTTCTTCCTGTTACTTGGAGGTAGAGAAAAACAAAATGCTCGACCTGTTCTCGCATGGGGTTTTCCTTGAGAAAAAGAAAAAGGTTGAAATTTTTGTATAATAGAAGCATTTATGACACTATTGCCGAGATTTATAATTAGTAGTGCAATTAAGGGTGGCTAGGTTCATCCAACAAGTTTGCAAAGTGATGGTTGAGGATTATAAAAAACGATTCGGCCGACAACACCGTTTCTTTGTTGTGTGTTTTATGCTATGAGCATCGATGCCTTCATTCGATATCAGGATATAGACTTCATTTGCAAGCAAATAGTACCTACTGTGCCAAGTTCGCTAATTAAAGTTGTATATCTTCTGGTGATTTGTCTGAATCTGAAAGGGTGATAATATTCTTAGTGAACGAAGAAACTTTGTTATCACTATCGTTCAAACGCAACCTCTGTAGACACGCCATTAAATGGAAGTAATGTTGAAATCTGTTCTTTACGGTGACTAAACTCATTATATACTTATATATACAACATAATGATCACTCAAAGAGAAATTCGACTAGTTGTATATTATTTTCTTGTTGAGATAATGAAAATACACTCACTGATACATTTGTCAGTCATATCATGATGGTATAATGGAAATGCTCACTGCAATTATCATTAATACATTAATAATGATGATATCGATGCTAATGATAATATCGCATAATCATTTTATAGTACACCTGCATGTTCTGAATTGCGAACATTTTCATTTTTAATTATCAGTGATAGCTCAGTGGTTAGATGGGGGATTTTTGAAAGTTTCAAACGTCCTTCAGGGAACTGTTGTAAAATGGGACCATGATGAACTAGAGGGGAAACCAGTTTGACAGAAGACGCATCAACTGAAAAGTCCTGGAGTGCACTGAAGGTTATCGCACGAAAGAATGTACTAAAAAGGGCGCCTATTCCTACTATTTGTTTTACAAAGGATTAGAGGAGTAATGGACTTCACAGCCCTTTGCACTACTTTCTATAATTGAATGCGATTTTCAACGGCACGCTATAGTTAAAAACTTTACTGATTTTTTTAATCAATAAAACACATCATTCGTTGATGATAAGACATGCAGTGAAATTTCATGGAAATGTGAATGAATTTTAATTACGAAAACGCTCATCGGAAGGTTAATCGAAAAGCTCATCGAAACATATCAGAAAACTTCAGCCGTATTTAAGGTAGAGAAATTGACACATCTATACGAAATTTGCAGATGCAATAGCATTTATTGTTTACATGAAATTCCCGGCCGAGCGGGGTGTAGCCTTTCGAGACCCACTTAAGAGCATTTTCTATTAGGGAAGCTGCGAATAAGACTCTGAAAAACAAAAGTTGTATCGAAATCTTCCACAAAAGTTTCCGCAAAAAGTTCTTATACAAATAAATTAGTAGAAGGTTAAAGCATACAGTAAATCGAACAGATCTCAGATGTGTTTCTTGCAGGGACCTTAAATAACTATTATTTTTGTCAATGAGCTAAAACACTCCCATCAAGACTAAATGGTACGCTTTTGAGACGTAACGGCAAATAATTCATAAATTGCTAGAAAAACTTTCTAGTCTCATTACAATAGCTAATTATTACAGCTACCAAAGACTTCTATTTCTTTAAGTCTCATAATAATAGTCTTAGTAGACTTTTACACTTTTAGCTCAATGCTAATAGTTATCACAGACTTTTATTAATAAAAGTCTCTTCATAAAACTTTCATAAGACTTTTAATTTGTTAGCCTCAAGATAACAGTATTAGAAGAGTTTTATGTATTTCAGTCAGTCCATAACTGTTACCAGAGACTTTTATTCACTTAAGTCATATGATGAAAGTCTCATAAGACTTTTATCTTCCCAATTTTTCGTTAACAGTCTGATCGGGACTTTTGTAGTTTACAGTTAGTTATAATAGTTAAGAAGACTTTTATTTATTTAAGTCTCATTATAAATCTATCACAGATCTCTTATTGTTGCAGATCCCGAATACAAATATGTATTTTCTTCTTTAATAATTTTTTTTAGTGATGCATTTCAAAACAATTTTAGCTTTACATTTACACTACACTTAAAAATTTCGTATTTCTTCGTATTGGATTATGTATATTCTAGAAATCTGAAAATATCCGCAAATCTGTTAGAATTCACAGAAATTTCAACATTAGCTATTCTGGGTCTTTAAAACAATAACAATTGAGGATATTTCAAGCAGCAGACTATTATAAATTATTCAAAGAAGCGAACGAAACACCAACGAAATGCTATATCTGGATTAAACCTCTAATTACCTTATCATGTATTTTACTAGAAGCCTTATCAACTTATACTCAAACCTTAAGTTTTGTTGAAATTATCTGCGAGCATCCACGAAATGAGAAGACTTGAAATTTGCATATTTGATAAAATGCGTACGTTAAAAGAAACGAACACAATGGGTCGTGGCATAATTTAAATTCAAGTACCAGGTGACAGGATATCATAAAGTAAAGTGACTGGCTGGTGACTGCCGAGTCTAATTTGTTGCGTGAGCTAAGGCAAATATGGATGATGAAAAAGAAATTTCTTAAAATTCCTAAATGAAGGACAATAAATCCAAAAGCCTAATAACCTTCAACCTTTCTTTCATCAAATGAACTGAAACACCCACCGGCCGGCTACAGAGGAAAATTTGAATATGCTCTTTAATGTATTCAACGAAATTTCCACAGTTCCTATTCTAATAAGCCAGTTTTAAACGGTTTGCTTTAAGAATTTCAATTCGAAACGAATTTGAATTGAGCCGAGTAGCAAACGTGTGTCCTTTAATTTTGTGTACACTGCGGATGGAAATTTTATTCTTTATAAGTGGTCCTTTAAATGTAAAGTGGTAACAGGATAAACAATAGGATTATGTATTCAGATCTTGTTTTTCTTTTATTTTATAATTTCGTTACTTTTTCCTTGTAAATTGTGTGGCAATTTTTGAAGTGTCGAACTAACAACGGAATTGTAATTTTTATATCCAATTTGCAAGACGCTAGTGGCAATGCTAGATAGAATTTTGAGCTGCAGAAATATGACCATATATGGACAATGTTAGGATTGAAATTTCTTGAAGATAATTAGCATAAAACGAATATATATATGTGCATGCTACAAATTATTGAACTTAACGGACACCAAAAAGTAGAAATAATTCTTTTTGATGTATATATCATATATGTAAGTCATTTTCTGTATCTTCATTAGGGGCTTTCGGCAATCACTGTCTCAGTGAGATAAATGAGACAAAACTTTGAGCAACCGTCTCAGTTTTCTCAGTTCAAACCAATCAGCTGATTTGTCAATTTTGACATTTAAATAATTTTGACCACAGAAAATGGATAGTAATAAATTGGGGAAAGTGTTGTTAGTTTATTCAAATAGCTCACTACGTTTTAATTAGTAATTAAAATCACAAAATAACGCAACTGAGACAAGAAAATTCAGTTTCATTTCTCTCAGTTACTCAGTGGTTACGTTCGATTTTTGTAGCTTAATATAGAACTAAGACAGTTCACCGAAAGTACATTTTCAGTGAGTCAACTGAGAATGTGCTTGCCGAAAGCGCCTAATATATTCAGCAACATCAACCAATAGATATTTCTGTTATATAAAAGTAAATTTAAATAATAGTAAGCTTCCCAGCTAGCATTTAAATCGTTGGAACTTGTGAATAAGTGTTCAGCCTCTTTAACGATATGGCTGCCAGTGCTATTGCCGCTAATATCATCCACATATAAGTCCCTGTCACATACATGTTGTTTTCGTATGCCTCTGGATCGTGGCTGGGACAAACTTTGCTACTTCAATATATCCGCAATTTTGAGGTAGCATTTGTGAAATTCCGGAAAGTAGCAGGAACAATCTTTGCTTCATAAAAATTTTGCAAGCTTAAAGAAACATTTTATGGCAACTGGAACTTGGCAACAACCAACATTTATCACATATAAATATCGCCACTTTGGAAGGGTTTCAAAGGTTATATGGAACGTGGCAATAACAAAAATTTTTGTTTTAAAATCCCAGCCTCTTAGCAAAATAATAAGAAGAAAAATATTGGGATTTTGAAATTGCGGCTACGAATTTCTGCCGCCACAAATTGGCGGACTCTTTAATGCAGATAAATAACGACACCAAAGGCGATGACAGATGTCAACTGTTGCAAAGATTTTCATGCTTAAAATATAGAGCAAACAGGAATGGTGATAAGCCAGATTTTGCGTAATGAATTCCTGGTTGTGTTGGTAGTTCATTTTTACATGCATTTACACGCCATCCCTATTCTAAACAACTTGTCAATTTGCAAAAAGTAAACAAAGGTTTTGTGCGGAGCATCTGTGGTCAAAAATGTTATTTTTCTACGTTATTTCGAAACAATTCACATAATTAATTTATATAAATCTCTGCTTCTATTAACGAAAAAGATAATTTAGATAATGCAGTTGCCTCAAACGGGATTTCCCCTAGTTTATAATCCAATTTATATTTGCAAGCACAGACCGAACACTTCATTTGTTTTTTTAATTGATATGAAGATTTTAACAGGCACTAGTGGCACTATAAAACTTAGCACTAAATAAAGTTCAAAGATAAATAGTTTTGAAAAGAATTGATTCGGTATTTTTGTTAAATTTCACAAAAGAATTTTAAGCTGACCGAATCTGCTCACAAAACAAAAGCACATTTGACAATTATTCTACAGCTTTGACAACTTCTCCATCCAGCATCTCACTTACTCCTATGTATAGTCTCCTGCTTTTGACAAATTACGCTCATGTACACGAATTTTACACGATTCAACTATTCCTGTTTGCTATATATTCTAAGATTTTACTGCGTGCCGTTGACATGTTTATGGAGACAGGAACATAGAAATTGAGCAAACTGGCGGAAGAATTGCCTTTTATTAAGGTGGCTGGAACTTTGAAGTCGCCAAATTGTTGCCGCTTCATACTGACTGCCACCAATTTACAAAATCGGGGATTTCTAACCAGATATATGTGCGGTATTTCCACTTTGGCTGAGTACTTTGGGAAAATGGCCGCTTTATGAAATAATTATGGATGAACATTGGATATAATCTAAAAATAAAACCTTTATATCATAATAATACTTGCATGGAAATCAAATTAAACTGTATTATTTTGTCATATTTCAGGTGAAGATTCTCTAGGAAATAATTTTAAGTGTGCATATGCCATGAAAAAATAAATTGTTAAAAAAAATTTCTTTTCTTTAATTTAAATTGGGCTTTTTTCAAAGGCGCTTTCTAATTTTTCGAAGTATCGTACGATATTTCAACAATAAAATTTTCTGCGAAGCTGATTTTCCCACCGGGGCAGTCAGAAATATAACTATGAAAAATGAATCTTACATTACTTTCATTCTACCATATCTAATATTTATTTCTATAAACACAAGTTCAAGTTTGTTCACATATACTCATAATCTAAAACTGTCAAAGTTAATACATATAAAAACTTTAAAGAATACCAACACAAAAAGCTACATTAGGAATTAAGTTCCGAACTTTATGGCCGGGAATATCGCACGACATTAGGCTGCCACTATCAAGTATCCATAATTGCCACGTTCGGGACATATATCCGCTACGGTCCCAGGTAGTATGCGACCACTAGAAAAGTGTTCCCCACTATTGCGACAGGCACATAATGAACACATTGCTGCGATGTTCCTCGGCATATAAATACTAAGTAGTCGGCGATTTGGATAGGTATGAAGTAAGTGATTGGTGCACATTCCTGTCCTCATAAATGCTACCTGGGTTAACTATTAAAGATCACTATTTCGGCGACTTTTCCCATTGCCATTATGGAAAATGTGTTATAAACTTTTTTGTTAGATTCATTACCCATTTGGCAGCTAATCTTTTTAAATAAAAGAATAAAGAGTATTGTACATGTAAAAAGCTTACATGATAAAAATAACGTTTTGAGTCCAACCAAAGGTAATTTTTCCAATCTAGACACATATCTCGAATGACTAAAATATCCCTTTGGGGACGAAAAACTTGCATGGAGGAGGTGGGGGTTTACAAAAATACCTAAAGTCAGATTCGAGTTCTCCATCGAGGAGTTATTCAGGGAAGTTTGAAGTGCCAATATAAAAAGGGTGCCCAGATTAAGACAACGATTTACTCATAATTCCCTTCGATCTGGAGCGAGGGGAATAATATACAGGGTATCCCATACGTACCGCATTTCCTTTACACCCTGGATTCCTCACTCAATTTCGAGAAATAAATTGTATGGGAGGAGAGCAGGAAAATGCACGGTCTGGGCAGTAGGGGGTTTTGTGATTTTGGGTGCTTTTTATCCTAATATCATGTAACTTTCTTGTTATACACCCTGTGAAAGTGAATTGAATCTAAGGTAATAGTAAATCCTCTACGGTTTCCAACAAATGCCCAACCACCACTCCTCTACCACCTTTCCGTTGGCAGTTTTAGGACGTCAAAGCAAAAAATTGAAAAAATTGCAAATTCTTTTTCAATTTTAAAATGCAAGATTAGGATAGTGCTTTCTTGTAAGATTTCGGGACCTCCGAATGTTACCTTTCATTTGATTCTACCCAAAATGCTACCGTTTTTTAGATATTCCCGTTTTTATGATTCATAATTTCATGAATTTTGCTAATTTGCGTTAAATTGCATAAAATTAGGCGCGAATTCTAGTAAAAAAGTGCACTAGTAGCCCAGTCGAGTTAGTAAAAATCAACGGTCTTACCTTATAAAAATTCCCGTCAGCAATTTTATGACTCTAAACGGGGGGTCGCTGGTAGTGTAAATTCAAAATGGCAACCAAACTCCACCGATGCGCCATCTTGAATTTAAGGGATAATTGTTTTGCTCAATATCTCGGCCATTTTCAACTGTGCAACAAAATTTGTAAGGACTTCAATTGTTGTAAATTTTATTCTCTACAACTGTAGTCCTTACAATTTTTAACGTGCAATCGATATTTTTCGAACTATGCTGGAATAAAAGGTAAAGTAAAATTATCGAATTATCTTGTTTATTAGGACAATGTATAACAACATTACAATTTCGCCACCGTACCCCTTTTGTAATCGTTTTATTGTCCTTCGACCCGGAGTAAAGTCTCCTTCGATCTTTTCTTCCAGCTCTTTCAGTTTAAATTGACATTTGTCAGCGTCGTTATGAATATAATCGAAAATGTAAATTTTTTCAAGCAGGTGCGATGATGCCGCGTTTCAATAGCCGTTAGATCAACATTCTCGATGCGTGCTATTATTATTCGTGCCAATTCGTCGTTGCGTTGGTTCAAATCGGTCAAAACACCATCTCGGAATTCACGGTTCGGAACCATCGAATTGTTACACCGCACGTTTATAGAACTCTTTTTCCCATCAATGGATCGACGTTTCCTATACATATGAAGCAACAGATTTTGAAATCGAATGTAGGTAAAATCTGCGTTTCAACCGGTGATGGTGTGCCTCCACTAGCTTTTTGTTTAAGAAACTCTTTTGGCACAGTGGGTGTATGGCAACGCTGTCAGAAGGTTCGAGCACATGCTTGTGTTCTTCATCACCGCGAATAATACTTTCAGATAAAAATGAACCGAACACGCTATTTTTTTCACTGTATTACTTTCGCATGTAGCTTCTCTACATACAAAACAATTCTCAATTTTGCTTGGAATACTTCTCCTCCGTAAATCACCGGTCGACAAAATGTGCCTTTTCAGGTCGAACGTACGCTGCAGGCTGGCTCTTATTCATTGCTCACCTGCCAGTGACGTCAGCGTCGCTTGAGTCCCATTAGGCTTGCCATATGTGTAGGACTATATATATTGGTTCTAGGAAAAAATTCGTAGAGATCAAAATTGTGGGAAATGTAATACTATACAACTTTGTACCGGTACATTTATGTCCTAAAGTTAAAAATATACGAGATAATTCGATAATTATACTTTACCACATTTTCTCGCTAAATTCGAAAAATATCGATTGCACGATAAAAATTGTAAGGACTAAAGTTGTAAAGAATCAAATTTACAACAACTTAAGTCCTAAAAATTTTTGTTGAAAAGTTCAAAATATCTGAAGTATTGAGCAAAACAGTTCTTCATTAAATTCAAGGTGGCGGCTATCGCTCCACCGGTACGTCGCAATTTTTGACTTAGACTACCAGTGACCCCTCCTAAAGGTTAGAATAATAAAATTGCTGACGGAAATTTTCACAAGGTCATATGCTTAGAAGAACTTGATCTAAAACTATTTGAAGAGTTTTCCATCAGTGATGAATTCAACAAGTTAATACATGGAAAGAGAGACCTTGCGTTAGTGACGGAAAGATTTTTCATTTTTCTTTTTTCGCAATATATGTAAGATGAATTAATTCTATTTCACATACTTGAGATAGATAGCTAATAGCACCATCTTCAAACAAGGCTAGTGTAAATCAATTTACGAGAGATCTCCTGGAAAATCAAGGAAAATTTCAAATGATCGCAGGCTGCGGTATTTAGTATTTAACGTCAGTAGAAGATTTTTAGACTTTCAAGGATCAATATATATTACTCTGATGATGTGCAATTCTTCTATCTTAAGATGTTTTTGACCCACTGCCAAAATAATTCCGTAATATTAGAAACTCAGGTAGTTGTTTGAAAATGCTGTGGAGACCAATTTTGTCGAAAATACTACTTATCACCAGCGAACCTACACCAATCGTTCCCAATTTAAGATGAAAGCCTGTCGATGACTTCATTACCGGCCCTTAAACACATGAAAAACAGCTTTCAGGAGACCGAAGCTGTGATATTATTCGATTTTTCAGAAAACTTTTCATTTATCGTACAGGAGGTTGTCCAAGGATATTACTGGACTAATAACCAGAAGAGAAAAGTGTCGTGCTCAAATTTAATTATTATTATAGCGACTGCCTGAACCACAACATAGCTCAACACAGGAAAATGTCTACAATATATCCGCGTACGAAATTCACTTCGGCGTCATTGCAACTGAATGGATCCTTCCGGGCCTTCTTATGGAAAAGGAATATGCGATGAATTAGGAGGAATGCTCAAAGGCAATGTAATCTTTGGAGAGTTGGCAGGACTTCATTACAATACGGTTAGAACTATACGAATTCTAGAATATCTTCTTTTTTTACAAAAATTGCACCAAGGTATTTTTCCTACAAAACCTAAAATATATTCTTTACAAAACGGTTTAGATCCGGAGATATGAGTTTTTGAGGTTTGGTCGAAAAGGCAAAAATTGGTCTTTTTAGCGATTTTGAAGGAGATGAACCTCCACAGTAAGCGGAATTTTAGAAAATATTCAAATTGTATTAATTATTTATACAAGGCTGACGAAATTGACGTCGCTGCAGAAAGTTGGTCGAAGCATTACTGGAATGGCCCATATCCGAATTTTATGGCGGTATAGAAGAGCATTGAAAATCGTGAAAGAGAGCTCTTACCCAAATTTTCAGTAAAGTCCCAGAAAAGAACTTCGGCCATTTAACTCCAACGTGAAATCAGTGCAGCTGTATGGTGACGTCAAGTAATCTGTAATTTCTTGTTAACAAATTTTTTCGTCATATCCTAAAACAGGATATCAAACGAATTGTTGTTGCCATGATTCGACCAGAATTAAATCGACGTCAAAATAATTCACATCTAATTGAATTTAATTGTCAACATACTTCGACGCGACAACAATACTGCGAAGTAGCCTCTGGAATGTAACTTCGGCAGGAAGACGAATTGTACTTGGAAAAAAAATTGGTAGAAACCCAACCACTTAAAGACCCTCAATTTATTTGAAGATTATCGCACTAAAGAGCATCCAATCGGGAGATATTTTTATCGTTCTATTACCTCTCTAAAAAATTATGGAGATTCATGATGATGGAGAGCAAATGCACTGATTATCCTGAAAAAGCGCATTGATTTCTTTGAAACTTAAAGAAATTTGTCCCAAAGCAAGTGATTTACTTTCGTTGTCTATACACGACCTGACTGATAAAAATAAAATCGAAGAAAATCCCGTCGTATATATGTCTGGTAGGTGACAGAACTAAATTTGTAACAAAGAGCAAAACCAAATCTCTATATAATCGCCTCAATCTAGTTGCTAACTTTTCGCAAATGCTCTGTACAATGCTTAACGGGTCATTCCACAGAAAATCGACAAATGTTCTGAATAGAACATCTCCGATTTTGATGAAATTTTACAGGGCAGCTCTATTACTAGTAGTATTTTGCTGAATTTTTTTTTCCATTTTTGTCGATTTTTGACGGCGATATGGTATTTTGAAATTCGTAGAGAGTGGCAAATTTTGCTTCGTAGGTGTAATTTCAAATATTTATATCTAAAATCACTCCCTTTCATTCAAATGTTTGATAAATTTTAATTTTTAATTTTTTTCAGTTAAATGTTCAGAAGGCCTTTCACGGCTATCGGCGGATTACTTTTGCACACTGGATTCAAATCAGACCTTCTATCATTTATTATGATATCCCAAGTGCTACTATATATGGCCAAATGTCTCAATTATCGAGCCTTAAATATAAATTCTTGAAAAAAATGTCATGTCAATTTGCAGCGTTATCATTGATCCTGTGAAGTTTTTCAACCCAGGATATAATTTTTCCCTTCACAAATATGACCCGTTAATAGTCCTTTCAAACCTGTAGAAAGAATTACCTCAAAATCTGCTTCTGTTCAAAACTTATAAATATTTTTACGTTAGGTATGCGAAAAGTGAAAAAGTGTAATTTCCAGAACTCAATAAGTGTTATAAATTTTCACTTTTCGTATAACACAAAAATGTTAATAAGTTTCGAACGGAAGCATATTTTGGGGTAATTCTTTACTTTTTGTAAAGGACTGACTATGAGTTGAGTCATATTTAAAAGGAAAAAAGTATGTCATTGAACTCCAACAAATCCATTGGCATGCTTTATCCTTTTCATTTATCGAACACAATGCAAATAATCTGACAAATCAGCACACGTCATCAATTTTCGTACAAAGTTTTGTCGACTTCATATATTTATAAAATAAGCCCATCCAAATTTCAAGCAATTCCATTTTCTCTTTTCTACAGCTTCTTCAACATTAATAAAAATTAAAAAAAAAAAAACGAAAATGCGTTTTTTTAGATATTCAAGGATAACGGACATATCCATTATCCTTGAAAACAAATTTTCAGAAAAAGGACGAACTGTAGACCTTCCTTAAATAAATAAGGTTTGTTTCATGGGACTGCGATGTGAACGTCTTGAGATATAAATTTTTGAAGATACTCCTACCAAGCAAAATTTGCCACTTTTTACAAATTTCAAAATACCGTACCTCCGTCAAAAATAAACTAAAACGAAAAATATTTCAACAAAATTCTATCAACAAATAAAATCAACCTCCTGTAAAATTTCATCAAAATCTGACAGATGATCGATGCAGAAACTTACACAATATTTTTCGATTTTCTGTGGAATGACCGTAACTCCTATTTTTTACGAAAATTTTCCGTAGGCTATACAATGCACGAGGGATTTTTTAAACACATAATTTTTCAATAAAACAATAAGTGTCATATTTAGAAAATCTTTCCAATATTTAATTAGTTTACCTTTCTTTCATATATTCTGGAATTAATAATAATACAGCTGCTGGTGATACACAACAGGAAATTCTTCGGTGCTGCCATTATTCCTTCAATTAATTCCTTTTCAAAGGTCTTGATTTCCACTTATTGTGTTTATACGAGTCTGTGACGACGAACACACTTCAATGTAATTTTGCTTTTTTTTTGTAACTTCTTTCATTGCTAAAAAGTTTTCCTGTACTGAAAATTTAATTTTACTAAGTACTAAAGTAAAGTAAGTACGAAGTACTCATTAAGTGAAGGGAAAAATTGTTTTCTGTTTTTTAATGCGGATTTTGAAGCAACGTTTTTTTTAAATTTATGTTTTTTCGTTTTCTTTTAGTCTTAAGTTATTCTCAAAAGGAATATTCAATACACACTTGCAAGGAATATTTTTTCCAAAGACAGTAGTTACAAAAACAAAATTACAATAAACTCATTTACACAAACTAAGTTGAAAGTCAGTTATTTGAATCAAAGCTCTACAAAGGATTTAATTGAAATTAAAATGACATCATGGCAGAAGCTCCCATTGTCAGCATTTAATTAAATATAAAATGAGGGGAAACTCTAGAAAAATTGTGTGATGTACCTACTAATTAAATGTACGAAACAATTATTTTCTATTTTTTGATATGGGTTTTGCAGCAAAGTCTTGTTTAAGAAGTCTTTTAAAAATTTTAATTGTATTATCCTGAATTATGTTTCTGCAACGAATACTTCATATGTGAGACAATACCTGAAGCCTCTGAATTATATATAAATCTAAAGATAAAGCTAGCCTATCCAATTCTACAACATTTTCCTCTTCAAACAAGTCGTAAACTATTCTCGACAAATAAATTCATGAGTTTTCTGAAACTCATCTGCTACCTTCCCTTGTTTTGCGGATTTAATGTTTTCTATTTTTAGCTGTATTTTCCAGCAATTTCTGTGGTTCTAAGATAACAACATTTACATTAATCTCAGACTCGCAGACTCTAGTGATGATGTGAGGAAAGGATCTTCACTTTGCATAAGTCGAGGTAACAATAAGACAACCCATACAAGCAGTACCGTATATATGATTGACAAGAGGGAGGGATGGAAGGGTTCCAAATTTTCAAAAATCATCCAAAAAAATAAATCATGTAAATAATATACGAGACATGTCCAGAAAATAAAGGTAGGTACCTACTCAATTTTATTCTTCTATAAAAAAAAAATTATTAAAAAGAAATTACATGATATGGAAGGTATATAAGTCATTTATTTTTTCACGTAGTTACCTTCCCGTTCTATGTAGGTTTTAAGCCGTGGCACAAGTTTTTTCATACCGTTCTCATAGCACTCTCCTGCCAACTCTTTCATTCACTTCAGAACCTCTTGTTTCACCACCACCCCATCGGTTGAACAAATTTTCTCGACCCATATGAGTCTTCAGGAAAGTGAAAAGATAAAAATCTCAAGGCGCCAAGTCAGGGCAGTATGCAGGATGGCTCAAAATGCCCCCCATGTCCGTTAGCCGTGTGCGGGTTGGCGTTCGCGTGCATCAAATACAGTCCCTTCATCAACATTCCACTCCGTTTATTTTGAATTGCTCTCTTTAGCTTTTTTTCGGTCTCACAGTAGCGTGCTGCACTAATCGTCTCCCCACTGAATCAGAAATTCGATCAAACAGATCCTTTTTCGATCCCAAAACACTAATGCCATTATTTTTTGCCCGAAATCGAGGTTTTGAAGTTTTTTTGCAGATGGGGAACCATTGTACCGCCTATGTGACGACTTTCTTTTTGCCTCAGGGGTGTAATGGGCCACCCATGTTTCCTCACCAGTCACAATGGAGCTCAGAAAATCCTCCCATTCCAATTCAAATCGCTCAAGGAACTCGCGAGCGCTAGCGGCCCGATTCAATATGTGCTGCTAGCACTTGGCGGGATTCCCTATTGACATATTTTACAGAAACGGACACTACAAAGCAAGTTTTCGTACTAACGAGGGTCGCCGGTGCCCGTTGTGTTCAAGCAAACCGCCACTACTACTTTGTGTTGCCAAAAATTAATTCTTACAGCGCGAGAGCCCAACAGTACATTTCCGCTAATGTTGCTGTGACCTGTCACCCAAAGTACCAGTACCCTGTTGTTCCGAGAAAGGGAAACTTTTATATTAAAATCAAGATTGCATTTGAACGTTCCAAATAAACTTTGTTTTTCCCTTCAAAGCGGTACGATCCGATTTTTGTTACACAGAACGGTCGAAGGATATAAAAGTTCTACTGTTATATCCCACAGGAAAAAATCATAAAAAATTGTATATTTCTTAACTTTTTACTCACCACAATGACTATCTTTGATATTATGTATTATGTGACAAAAAGAAAATTTACTTCTTTTAATAGTGGAATAAGCATAGACAATTTCAAAACTAAACGAAATTTAGTGGGGTATAGATCACACATCTAGGCAATAGGCCCATACGACCAAATTAAATTATGACTTTTTTGGATTCCGTATTTAAGAAAATTGCATATTTGAACAAAAAAAAGGACACGAAACATATTGCTTTCCACATCCTTGTTTTCACAATTAAAAGTATAAATTTAAATAATAAAGTATTTATTAAGGTACGGTATTCCTGTAGGAAGGTTATTTTGTTAATTTTCTATCAGTTTCAACTGTATATAGACTACACGGAAGCAATTTGAAAAATTCGTAGTTAAGTATTGCAACATTCACACGTATTCACTATTCGAATCAAAATTTGACAAATGCTGACTGTCTAATTAAAACAGGATACAAATCCTAATCCAGTACAGAACTGAAGTTGTTTTGTATGGCTATAGGTTCTTTTAAAAATTTTGTAAATGCGGAAAAAGTTTCGCGGATTGTAACTAAATAAATAATAGGCTTTCTTTGTTTATGAAATTATGATTAATTTATTCAGGATAAAGAAAATAGTGGCTTTATGGACCATGCCGAAATTTTAACTAATAAATCTTAAAATTACAGATCTTCGAAAGAAACAGTTCTTAAGTGATTAATTGGCCTCAGGACGCTACCTTAGTGGCATATTTTTTCGACTTCTTTTAGAATGGCACACCTATGCCCCCCCCCCAACCAAAATCCTGGGTGCGTTACTGCATTCATTTGATGTTTGTTTACATATTTGATTAATGATATATACTTATGTGTTTCATTTAGTATATTCGCTCTACCTGAATACTTTTAATATTCCTCACGATGTTATTATTTTAACGAAGACATGGCTTAACAATTTCTTTTCGGATGCTGAATTACTGGACAACGACATTCAATTTTTTCGACGAGATGGAAATCCTGATGTGCTCGGAGGAGGTATTCTAATCGCGGTAAAGATTTCTTACATGTGTTCCAAGATAGATATTCCCAATCCATCGCTCTCTGATGTCCTATGCATCAGTATAACAATTGGGACAAAAATACTGTACATTCTAGCTGTCTACATTCCTCGTGGCAGTCCATCTCTGTTGGTCCGCGAGCTTTAACCGAAATCAAAAAAAGTATGTAGCAGGAAAGCCCAAGTCCCTGAAAAACTACTCGATGGCAACCACTGCTTAAATTCTCCTCAAGAGAAAACAGTATCTTCGCCAACTACTTTGAGTCAACCTTCAAAAGCTCGCCTCCAACTCATTTCCCTAACTTTCATAGGTAAGTCCTAACTGAAGTGGACAATTTTGAGACACATAATATCTCACCAATGGTAGAACTTAGCCTTGAAAATCCAGCTGGAAATCCAAATAACCACCAAATATACACTAGCCCGCTTCATCTAGCCGCCCTTATTCGGTCACTGAACAATAAAAAGTCGAGTGGCCCAAATGGTATACCGAACCTCATAATCCGGAAGTTACCACCCGTTGGCAATCGAAATGCTAACAATAATCTTCAACAATTGTATAAACAATTGTTACTTCCCCAGCAGCTAGAAAGTGTCAAAGATAATACCAATTCCGAAGAAGGCATCTTCTAGAAGCATCTCGGAGTTTAGTCCGATTTCACTAATTTCCAACTTGGGAAAACTTCCGGAGAGATTAGTGAAACAACACAGCAGCATCAGCAATTTGGATTCAAGGCTATGCACTCCACTCTGCACCAAATATTAAAATTTCACACTGATGTGACCCAAGCTCTTAATAAAAAGACTCATATTGTGGCCTGTTTTCTTGATGTCGAGAAGGCCTTCGACTCCATCTGGAGAGAAGATCTCATCTCCAAACTGATTAGATTTTAGTGTCCACCCTACCTCATTCAGATGATAAATAGCTTCTTATCTCAGAGACAATACTTTGTGAAATAAAGAATCGCATATCTGCGCATAAGAACATATAAGCGGGCGTCCCGCAAGGCTCAATACTCGGGCCATTCCTCTTCAATCTAGTCATGTTTGATCAACCGCAGAATAATGAAGGAGTCACGACCTTTCTCTACGCGGATGACTCATTAACGCACCCCAAATCCCCCGAATTGGCGACAACGAAAGTGGGTGATCATATTGCCAAGCTTTACGAGTGCTATTGTAAATATGGCATAAAGATCAACGTCCCAAAATCGAGTTTACTCTGCATCAGAACTGCACGTTCACGCAGAAGCGTATGTCAAAACGCAAGAAACATTGAAATTACTATTAATAATGAAGTTATAAAACCCACTAAGAGCATTAAATACCTAGGAATAAATTTTAATGAACCCTCACGCAAAGGCAGATGCTAGGAAAGCAAACTTTTCACTCATCATGGTCGGTCCTATAATGAGATATAGGAATGAACTCACTCTGAGCACGAAACTGCTGATGTACAAGCACTTCATTAGGCCCACCTTTACGTACTCGTTTCCCATATAGCACACCATTTGGTCAACCTATATGGAGATCCTTGCGAGATTCGAGAAGAAAACTCTCCGAATCTGCACTGGACTCTACCGAAGGGCATGTGGAAAGCATTATCGCAATCAGGTCCTATATGAGAAAGCTGTTATTGCTCCAGTACATGCCTATCTGATTGAAATAATGAAGAAGCAGGTAGCCAAAATCCCCAATCACCCAAATCCAATTGTCCATGAACTAACCAACTTTCCCCACTTACCCACTAACAATATTTATCGCCTTTTTGCATTTCAACTTGTCATGAAAAATATTACTGCGATGGACTTTATACCTTTTTCAGGGAGAAAGGAGACAAGAGGAGGTTGCGGCCTGCAGGACAGAATATACGCAACCTTCTACAGACAATACCCGCAATAGGGAGCTTTCAAACACCACCAGGATGGGAAGGCAGATGCAACCTGGAGAATTAGATATAAGTTATCTAGCTAGTACTAAAGGTAGTAAAGTGTTAGATTTACGAATTATATTTAGTTAATTATAACTAGATAGCGCTAGCCGTAGTTTAGAAGTAAATCATATGTCAGTTAATAATTCATGTATTTAGAAAATAAGAAAACTCAGCTAGATTAATTGAACTCAGGGCCAAATAAAAGCCAGTAGGAATTACAATCAGGTCAGGGAATAGGTTTAGATAAGAAAAATATTGTTAGGTTAAGTGTTAAATCTTATTTAGCGCAAATAAAGAACTTGGACTTGAACTTGAACTTGAACTCCGTCTGTGTTTGATCCAGCTGGCGTGGGACTCGGATGATATTATATTTGTTGGTGTTTTCAATCTACCTACTATTCAGTGGCAAGCACATATTCTTGAAAATATGAATATCTTTCTGGATGCTATTGCCACACTTGGTCTTTCTCAGGTAAATGATGTTAAAAACAACCGTAATAAAAGCTTGCACTTGGTCTTTACCTTGGATGCTTCCAAATTTATGGTTCGTCCGTGTGAGATGTCATTGGTTCCTATTGACGCATACCATCCAACTTTGGACGTGATAGTGGTCATTGATGGCGCTGGTACTGGTATGTTGATTGAAAACTGACCCACCTTTAATTATAAAAAAGCTAATTTTGATCTACTTAACTTTGATTTGTCTTTTGATCCTTTCTATTTAGAAATAATAATGTAGATGAACTTACAGCACAATCTTACAAAATTATATGTAATTGTTTCAATGATTGTATTCCATTGTCTTGTATCAAGAATGGCTCTTCGTTTCTTGGTACGATGCTGAGCTTAAACGCTTGCTCAATTAAAAAAATAAGGTCTGGCGAAAGTTTCCCCTCTCTCACTTTAATGATGACTTAACGCAAATTTTGTTTTTAAGGAGCGAATTTTATAATGCTCCTTTGCATGCCTATGATACGTACCTGATTAAGATGAGAAATGAATATGATCGGATCCTAAGCAATTCTAGCGTTTTGTAAATACCAAAAAGGAATCTAATACCTGTCCTCCTGTGTTAGTTAGTATTTAATAATAATTCTAGTCATAATCCGTCTGCGATTTCTAATCTCTTTGCTGATTACTTTATTGAATCATTTTTAATATATGACGCTCAAATAAATTTTGCTTATTTTAATTATGTACTTAACGATACTTTCTAAAGTTGATATCCCATACTTCACGATTGATCAGAAATCTGTTGACTCCATGGCCAAGCTGGAAACTGGTTATTCTGCTGGACCTGATGGGATACCCTCTTTCGTCGTAGGAAAGTGCAGTGGAACGCTTTCTTACCCGTTAACATTTTTGTTTAATCTATCACTGCGGCTTGGTAAATTTCCTAAGTTATGAAAAGAGTCGTTTATCATCATCCCATCATCCTATTGTTAAATTGTATTATATTCCCAAATTGTTTGAAGATTCTTTATATGAATTCTTGTATTTTCATTCTAGTGGAGCTCTTAGTCCTCATCACCATGATGAAGGTCAACAACAACTAAACCACTCCAGTTTACATCTACCTGTATCGAATCGTTTGTGCGTGGTTGAGAAACTCACTATATTTATACAGAATTTAGCATGGCTTTTGACAAGGTCCCGCACTCTGTTTTGTTATTTAAACTGACGTCTTTAGGTTTACCAATTTGGATGTTGAACTGGTTATCATCCTACCTTAAGGATAGCAAACTTAGGATTCAGTTCCGTTCTGTTCTGTCTGAAGAAATAATGGCTTTCTCCGGTGTTCCACAGGGTATTCACTTAGGGCCCCATTCATAAATGATGTTTCCTATGTAGTTACCAAATCTGATTTGCTAATATACGCAGATGATCTATAAATATCTAAATCTATCGACTCGCATTGCGACTATCTAAAATTGCAAGATGATCTGGAGTTCTCTCATTTTAAATATTGATAAATGTAGGGTAACTATTTTCTCTCGTAAGCGAGTTTTCTGTGGTGTGAATGGGTTATTACTTTCGAAAGTTGATAAAATATTGACTTAGGAATATAGTAATATAGTTTGACTCGAAACTCACTTTTAACTTCCACATAGATTGCATCGTTAATAGGGAAAACTCAATGTTAGGCTTTGTAAAGCATTGGGCAAAAGAATTAGATGATACCTATATTACTAAAACTCTTTACAATTCTTGTTAGACCCATTTTGGAATATGTCCGTCATGTCCGATCGTATTGAGAGCATGCAAAAGAAGGTTCTTACTTTTTGGTCTAAGAGGTTTCGAATGGAAGGATAGTTTTCATCTTCCTCCTAATAACGAAATATTAAATTTAGTACACCTTCCTACTCTTGACACTCGTACAAAACTTTGTAATATAAGCTTTCTATTGTATTTGTAGGGTGATATTGTATTTGTAGGGTGACATTGACATACCTTTGATACTGGCAATCTAATGACTTTATTTATTTGTGTTCCGATCGCACCAACTATGGACACTTTCAGCCTATGACTAATTAATTAATAAGACTCAATTAAGAAAAATGCTCAATAATTCTTTTGTACTGTAGCTTTAATTTAAGTATGTCCTGGGACCATTTTAGCTAGCATTTAATACTTAGCATAAATACATTCCCCTTTTAATTTGAGGATTATTTCATTTTACTTAACTATTCATACAAATTTTGGAATATCTTTTAATTCACTCTCAATCCAGTGGTTATCTAGTAATCCATTAAGTAAATATTTTCAATTTTTATCTTAGTTAAATCTGTAATTTTACACCCAAATTATATTGCCAGTATATGGAAGAGTGCTCGTATATTTTTTGTACTTGTCGTTAATTACTTTCATATACATATGTATAATACGTGAGCATAAAAAACGTGTATTTCTTCTTAGTAGTGCTCCATTTTCTGTTTCTACCCAATACAACCGAGGGGATGTATGTTTAGATCTTTCCTTCAATTCCATTTTCAAAAAAAAATTATTTTTTTTGTTCGTTTTTTGCGGATTTGACGTAATGTGTCTTCATTTTTCAGTACATTTTTTAATTTTTTCGCGAGTATTATTATTTTCTAGTTGTGTGGCCTTTACCGATAGTAATGTATGCAATTTGCCTCCCATAAAAAGATCTACAGGACTTTTATCGCTTCCTTTAATAGGAGTATTTCTATACTCTTGCTTGAACTCATCTCAATTGCTTTTGTAATGATTCGTTTAGCAGTTTGTACGGACTTTTCAGCTAGCTCGTTTTACATGTGGGTAGTTTGGAGTAGTGCTGATAATGTTTATATCATATTGTTTACAAAACTTCCTAAATTCATACGACCCAAAGGAGCTGTTGAATGCTATGATGATTCTCGGTAGGTATACCATAGGTTGAGAGAACACCTTTTAATTTGTTAATTGCTTCGGATGCTGTTTTATTACATGTGGGTAAAATTTCTAAATATTTGAGAAATAGTCGAGGAGAACAAGAAAATGTTTGTTTCCTATCTCAATAAAGTTTATATCTACTTTATTAAACGGCACTGGGGGAGTATCATGTGCGATATATGTTTCTTTAATATTACGTTCTCGGCATTTTCGCAAAGTTCAAATTTCATAACCATGGTTTTTATGGCCTCATTTATACCTGGTCAATAAACTGAGGTTCTTGCTCTCATCTTAGTTTTCTCAATACCTTGATTAGATTGACGGAGAATTTTTTTAATTTCCGAACGTAGTGATTGGGGTATAATGATTCTTTCATTAGGAAAAGCTAGACCGTTTTCTAAAAATAAATCGTTTCATATTTTTCAATAATATCTTACTTCTGGTCTTAACTTGGTTTTTGTATTATTATTTGTATATTATTTTGTATTATTATGGTATTTCCGGAATTGTGTCGTTGGCGCCATAATCTCTAGATAATATGTCTAAAAGCCTGGAGTAAACTTTAATTGGATATTATATATTTTTAACCTAAGCATCATTCTCTGTAATAGAAAATTTGATATGCCATCAATATAGTTTTGAAATATCCCTAAAAGCGACTTGTAGTACTGATCACAAGCCACTTTTAGGGATATTTCAAAACTATATTGATGGCATATTAGCTTGGACATTTCTATCATATCTAAAATAACAAAAACAATAGCCAAAATCTCTTTTTCAGTTTGGGAAAATACCTTTTTGCGTTTAAGGTGGATTTCTGGAAATAAAAACTTCCCACTTGAAAAATTTATTAGCATTTAGCAATTCCCACAAAGGCTGCGATATCTCTGACAACCGAGGTACGAATGTTCTTAAGTCGTTGATCATACCGAGGAGTCTTTTTAATTCCTTCTTTCTTTTTGGTTTATTAAGCGCTTGAATAACTCTTACCCTATCCGGGTCACTTGTAATACCATCCCTCGTTATTATATGACCTAGATATTTAAAATGTGGAGTCTTATATTTTATTTTATACTTATTCAATTTAATGCTGAGCCTTCTAGCTGTTTCGTCGACTACATTAAGGGTAATATCGTACTCCCTTTCATTTTCTGCAGCATATAATATGTCGTCTAAATAAAGCATTACATTTTTTTATGACTTTAAAAAAATTTTCGTTGTATTTTTGGAAAAGTTCGGGCTCGATTTTTATTCCAGATGGAAGTCATTTAAATTTGTATGTACCGTGTACTAAATTTACATAGCTTACTTGATTCACCATCAAAGGGCACTTGCCAGTAACCCACCTTAAGATCTATTACAGCAAAGCGATTTTTTCCTGCTAGTTTTGAAGCAATTTCTTGAAATGCAGGAATTGGATGGTTTAATGGTTTAATTGCATGATCTAGATCCTTTCTAGATACACACGAATTTTCTTATTAGGATTTTCAACTACGACGATGTTCGATATCTAGTCTGATGTATTATTACTTTTTTCAATAAAATTCTCTAGTTTCTTTAGGTCATTTTTGAAGGCTTCTTTTAATTAAAGCGCTATTCGCCTACCTGGTTTGAGGGTTGTGGGGTGTAAAAAGTTAAAAATCTATTTTAATAATGAATAGGCGTTTCGTATGAGCAGGAACCAATACTCTTCAGTATGGCTAGTACCTGCTTGCCATAGACTCCAGATGACTTTTATCTTGTTTAAATTTGTTAACATTTTCGTGAAAGTCTTCATGATTTTTCTCTTGTTTAAAATTCAGTAAAATAACTATTAACACTGGCCAAAGCTCACATTTGGCGGGAGTGGAAAAAATGGAAAAAATAATGTCAAGCAAGTTAATGCTATTGAACATTTTACAAATTACCCTGTTCAAGGCGTACTTCTTCCAATGTATAACTGTTTTCTTATGTAAATAATCATATCATTTGCTTGGCGCTGCCACATTTGTAAATACACTGAATCAAGCAAGGCCTTCGCCCCAGGATTCGGAGTGAATTCAGCATGCGCTACATTATTTTCTTGGATTCTATGATACTTTCTCTACAGACTTTTAGTAAAAGGACGTTTGCCCTAAAGACGTCTTACAAAAAGTTCATTTTACAAAAACAATTTTTCCCAACTGAGATCAAAGACAAAAATGTCTTTTTCCAAAAAGATATATGACAAAAACGACCTTTTTAGACGCATATTTTTCTAAAACATATCTGTCATTTGTATAAGTTAAAATTTCGTTATGGAATTAGCTATCTCGAAATTTTAAATACAACCGTTTTCAAACTCATGTAAATCAAAATTACATTTTTTTTTTAAGTACAGAGGTAAAAATGTTCTTAATAATTATATAAATATAATTCATGCAGGTGGATGCGCCATTATTATCTAAGACAGGTAGGTGAATGTCGTCAGGGCTGGCCACCTTTTTACCTATTGTCCATAATTTCCATTTAAAGAAGAAATTGGTCAATCCAGGCACATCTTTTGAAAGGTCTGTCAAAAAGGACTACTTTTGCTGAGCATTGTAGATTGGTTGCAAAATAATAATAAAATATAGGCGTTTTAAAGAAAATGTAAAATGATGTGATGGTCGGGCAATGATGTCTAGGTTGACCAATAGACGAAAAATGTGCTGAAATGATTGAAAATCACCTGGAAAAATTAATTGAATGAAATAAAAAGCCGAATTTATTGCATTTTTTTAGCTAAATTGGAATGACGCAAACTTCTCCCTTGCATTGTCCAAAGGAGGCATTTTCTAACCAGTTTTTGGCAGGCATCTTCCTTTAGCTGGTGTATTATTGGTGAACTTCGTTGGGATTGGCGCTGAATGTTTTTTAGGCATCTTCCAAGCATACAATTACAGTAGCACTTTAGTAGAAGTGTTGTTACTTGGAACAAGACACCCATTATTTGAATTTGTTTTTGATTGAAGTGTAGTTCATATACACGGCGGTTCGGGAACCCTGGGTCCGAAATGAAATCTGTGTCTCCATGTACTTAGTAGGACGTCGTTCACTGTTTACAAAATGCAATCCTTGAGCGTTCCGACAATTTCTCCAGAGTAGATCGTGATGTCCCTGGATGGATTCTTACACGTTTCAGAAGTTTCTTCAGAGGTATATAGCGGCGTTTACGGACGCTTATGTCAGTTTTCTGGAGAAGAAATCTTTGGGATTAGTGGTACCGTACAGAAGAAACTGACCAGCTGACCCAATGTCAAGCTGGTCCATATATGTATATGTGACGGTTCGTTGAAAGTTGACACAGTATTGTCCTTCAGAGCCTGACGGCGTTTTGGGACATAGACGAGCTGGTTATAGCACACGAATCTTGACGGGCGAACCGACGACGTTTTTTCGGCAAATAGGTACTAACTAATAATAGAACATGTGAGTACCTACCTTGTGGTTAATGCAGCGAGGGAGCGACCCCCTTCAGTTGGTTCTAGTTCGGCGTCATCTCGAGCAGTAGCTAGTGTCCCGTGATTCTTCTTAGTGCACCAGACCGTCATGGAGCTAAAAAGGATTAAGCGATGAGCAAAAATATGGGCCGCTGGCTGAGCGGGCCTAATCGTGTATTCCCAATATCTATGTGAAGAATAAGAAGTCCTGCGTTTAAATTCTTCATATTCCGTATTTACTGATAATTCTATTTCAGCGGCCAAGCAAAATTAACAAACGTCATAAAAAATTCTTAGCTTATCAAGAGCTACAATTCTCATATAAATTTGGAGGGGGAGGGTGGGTGGCACCCCATACGCCTTGCATCCACGCCACCCCAATTATGGTTTTAACTCTGTCCTCCAAGTCTTATCCTTTTACGCATATCATATTTTGATTTGGTCATATTGATAGCATATCTCTGTTTAGGCCCTTTGACTTCCTTAGGCACTTCCAGCATGTTAGGAATCAATTTAGTACGTAAATAATCTTGTAAAGAAAAGTTGGAAACTTAGAAAATTAAAAATGGCGACTCGCCATATTGGCTTCAAATTTAGGTAACATATATATAGTTGTCTTAACATTTCTTAATGTGAAAAATTTTTTGCATACAGAGAAAATGTACGTATAGGTACCTCCCATAAATGTTTCATTTCTAATTTCATGAACAGGGGACTTATATTCGAAAAAATTCGAAAATCCCCACATTTGATATGTTGACAGACACTAATATTTCACATCATCTGTGAAGTCAAACTCATTTTGCAGGAACATCTTCGTACCGTAAGATGTAGTAGCTTAAAAACCGGTAGAGTACCTATATAAATTCCGAAACAATGTAGTCCTTTTGCTTGTTTGTATTTTTGTGTTTAGACAAATTTAAATCTCGAACAAAAGAAAGGATCAGTAACTCATTTCTATTTCAGATGAGAGTTGGTTCTAACAGGATTTTAAGTGTGACAATTATCATTTTGCATTTCTTATTCATTTCTAAATCAGTTTGTAGGGGACTAATATCGAACTAAGCCTCCAATTAAATTGATTTTTAAAGATTACTGAACTGCATCTAGTACATAGTAAAAGAAGGCCAGGGATATTATAGGAGGTGGGAGCCTATTAAGGGGTTTCTTTGTTTAAACTCCGATATATCAACGCGGATCTTAGGCATGGGAGTATCTGAACTAATCTCTGAGTTGAGCCCTATTGGATATTTTATCAGAATATGGAAAAAGAGCTAGATAATTTTATCAATCGCATTTCTCAGTGATCATTGTATTTTAACTTATTTAATACAACACTTTTTCCTCTAACAAAAAAATCATAAGAATATTAAAGGCACCTAATGTTACTTTTTATTGACAAAAACCATTAATTTTTTAACTCCAAATTCTTCTTATGCTTCATTCGGGGCTAGGAAGAATAATTAATAAATTGACTACTGAAAAAGACTTATTAGTATTATTATTATAAGGCTGATCGCCGGAGAAGATGCATAGATGACGACGAACTTAGTCTAATAAAAGTACACCATGCTATATATTTTGGACGTTTTCAGATTGATTTTTGTACTTTTAATTCTGCTTTACGCAAAAAGAGATTGCTCCAAAATTTTTGCCATTATTTTCACTAGAAAGCTCTTAAGACTCAGTCCTTGTTATACATACCAATAGAGGGTTTACATCCTTATATTTATTCTTTCTAGTTGTGAGAGCTACTCTCAAACGATAAAGGAAGGGGTGCCGGTTGTTAAAAGGATAACTCAGCGAACTTCAAATATAAAATTTTATTAATAATTCAATTACTTAACCTAATATCACAAAATTCAAAAATGAGCTTAAAACTTGAAATTCAAGTAACAATTCAGAAATTCAATATAATGTCCGAATGTACTGCCCGTAGTTAGAGCGTACATGCAATAAATGAAGAGTGTTGTGAAAATTATGCCACTGATATAAAGCTCGTGGTTTTATTCGTTTATTCGCTGAGTCTACACTTCACATTCACGCTAAATGTTTCAAGCTCAATAAATATTATAGCTTTAGAACTACAAGATATTCATATATTCTTTATAATATAAAAAGCTGAATCCAATGTTTAATGAATGATTAGAAAATAAGTTTGATTTATAAAAATGTTGCAATTGACTTGCACTCACTTGATCGATATATGGCAGCTGATTTACTTCACCTTTTATTTGATGAAGGTTTGGGATTAGGATACTCTTTATTGAAGACGATACCCGCAATAAAGTGGCTTTGTTAGTAATTGCCTTATTACAGTCCAGACCCGCAATAAGACTCTTTATTACAGTCGAGACCTGCAATAAAGTGTTTTGTGTTAGTAATTGTCTTACTACAGTAGATACCCATAGTAAGACTCTTTAATACAGTCGAGACCCGCAATAAAGTCATTTGTTAGTAGATTTCTTATTACAGTCGAGACGCGCAATAAGAAACGTTATTACAGTGGAGACCCGCAATAAAGTGATTTGTTAGTAATATATTATCTCAGTCGAGACTCGAAATAATATTCTTTAAGTCGGTCCAGACCCGGCTTAAAGTGAATGTTAGTATCTTAACTTTATTCGAGACCAGAAGCAACTTTCTTTATTACAGTCGAGACCCGGCTTAAAGTGAATGTTAGTAAGAATCTTAAGATTCTTTATTTCCGTCGAGACCAGAAATAAAGTGTAATGTTAGTAATATTTTTATTGCAGTCGCTACCCACAATAAAAAACTTTTAGTTTAATCGCTATCTAAAACAAACTCCTTAATCCAGTCGATACCCAAAATAAGTATATTTTATTTTAGCCGTAAATTAAACAAAGTATTTAATTTATTAATAAAATGTAACACTAGGAAATAACACCAAGGAATAAATCGGTAAGTTAATCGCTGCACTTCTAAATCTCAAAAAAGAGATAGAATCAAGTCAAACTGCTGTTTTATAGCCAGAGTTTGCGCACGATACCAAAGAACGGTAGTCAAAGGCGCATGGCAACAGTATTGGCATAGCTATAACTTACATAGCAACAATAACCTGACATAGCAACTGCACCTCATCATTTTTTCATGAAGAGTTACCATTTTAGTTATTGTTGTTAACAAGTTGTTCTTAAGTTATAATCACTAAAAATGTTTTGAGCAATTTCCTTTTTAATCTTAGGGGTGCAGCAGTGTGCTGCAACGTGTAGTGCTAAACAGATGTAGCACAATAAAAGTTTGGCAGAATTATTCTCCTACTTAGGTGTGGGAGTTTAGATGGTGATTGTGGATGACAGGAATTTTCAGATTAGACTCTGAACAGAATTACACTTCTCTAATAAGGATCGGAATAATTTCAGATTAAACTCTGAACAGAATTATACAGAAGGCGAAGGCGAAGTCAGCTGACTGGATAAATGTTATTTGATGGCATGAAAAAATTGTCAATATACCGAGGTACATAGGATTTAGTAAGTTAGCGATTTATTGGTTAATTGTTAATTGATAATTAGTTATTGTTTTAGAAATTTGAATCCTTTCATGTTTGGGTGGACGAATTCAGGAATTCCAGTAACCTATCAAAAATGCTACAGATGACATACAGGTAGCAGCATATTTTAGATAAGTATTCAGTTGATTATTATTTTTAAGCTTGGTAGTGCCTTTTTTTGTTTATTTTAGGAATTGATGGAACAAGGCTGGAAGCACTTCGAAAGAAATGTCGTGACATTTAGGTGGGCTGAACACTAGTACAAATCCGAAATTATTACTAATTAATTTTCTGTCATATATGAAAATGTGAGAATGACCATTCTGCCTAGATTAGGTTAGGTTAAGTTAGAGTGGTGCCCATTGCACTTAGACCATTTGCGGTCCATTGTAATACCACCTTATTAGGACCCTACCTGGGAAAGATACCTGAGTTTAGGGGAAGCGATAAAACCAGCCATAAGAGCTAATGAACCTTACCAGGTTCCTTAGCTCCTTGTCTGTTAGCTCTCCCAATTTGTCGAAAAAGTAGCTACCGAACGCATTCCTCCTACGCTTGGCAAGATTAGGGCGTTCACACAGCAGGTGATGAATGCTCTCAACCTCTTCCTCATCCATACAGCTTCTGCTGAAGTTACTGCTGTTTATGGAAGAGACAGTGCCCCATCATTACGGCTCCTCCTCGAACAGATTTAGTCCTCCTAGGACAAGCCTCGGGCCACAGCTGTCTTGAAATCGCGCATGTAGTCAATTCTCCCCATCTCCGATTTGCCAGCTTACAGACCTGTACGCCTAGAATCCTCTTTATTGATTGTAGGGTCCGATCTATGGGTTCCTCCACTAGACCATTAGTCATAGCGGAGCCCTTCCTGGCCAGAGCATTAGCTGCCTCGTCTCCAGATATGTCACTGTCATCAGGCAGCCAGCAGAGAATAACGCTGTGGTTAGCACACAGTATGCCAAGCTCACAGTGACACCGTTTCACAGGACTCACACAGGACACGGGTATATCATATCTTGTTGCCATCCGCCCTGCTGCTTTGCTGATAGCAAGAACCTCCGCCTGGAACACACTACAGTAGTCCGGTAGGCGGTACTATTCCTGAATTTGAGGAAATGCTGAGTACTCGCCCGCTCCCACTCCCACATCAATTTTCGAGCCGTCTGTGAAGACACATACATCGGTGTCTTTTACCACGAAATTATCATCCGATTCCTCTCTACTACAGTCATTCTGCCTAAAATAATTATTACCGTCCATTTATCCCCTCTGCGATAACGGAATCAATATTTGCGAGTTATTAGATTTAAAATACTACAAAATATTATTATATTTATGACCTTGGATGATGAAAAATATCTATCTGCAATCAGTATAAAATTACACACTTTTCATGGTACCAATATTGAACTATCATCTTTAACCCTAGTATACCCTACGGATGACACATACCCCAATCCAATAAGCGGTTATATATTACATTATCAATCTTCTAAATTTTCGCCCACCTAAGTAGAAAGAAGGAATTTAAACAAACGGTAGCCCGACACCTACACACACCGAATATCATTTAATTCATCACGCTAGTTTCCTTTATATACATAGCCATTTATCTATGTATTTGCATTATGGGCCGTTCCCCGAACCTTAGCAGAATAGACCTTTCCGAAAAACTGGTTAAATCTGAAAACCCCCATTTCCAATTTAAAATCGTTAAGTTTATAATTATGAATAGTGTTCCATTTGTCTCCACAGCTGCTTAATGAGAATTAGGTTACAATTTTCTTGTGATTAATATATTTCCAAATCCCTTGGTCCCTTCTAACGAACATTATTAATGTGTCGAAGGAAGCTCCTTCACCTAATGCCATCGGTATCCTAACTTTAATGACAGAGGCTTCCATAAATAATGATTAAAGCTTTGATTATTACTAAATTTGTACTTATGACAAATTGGTCAAGTTAAATTTGGTAGGCACAGTCCTTGTCTTTCTGCTCGAACTGACGAGTGATTTCGACCTTTCAATTGATTTCTATTTCTTTTTAGTTTTAAAGCTGAGTTGCGATTTTTTTTTTTTTATAATTAACGTGAAAAATGTCAACCATTTATTTATTAAATAAATCATTTATGTAAGTATATGGTTGTCTTATGCAAAACACATCTAAGACAGAAAGCCATAATATTATATAAATTTTCCATTATAATTCCGGCAACTGAGCACACATTTCGTTCACAGAAATCAACAAACCTCACCTTTAAGGTTTTTATTGTAAGAATAATGTCATTAGTATTTTTCTGCCCAAAGCGCACAAGCAAAAGAACAAATGTTTCGATGATAATGCATAAAGTACATGTATATATCTCTGGAGCCAAGGTCCTTGAAGCTATCTAAACAATCGAGCAATCAAATCCGAACAAATGTTCCTAGACAACCCCCAAGGATGAAATTCTGTCTACCGCTATCTACTAAATTTGAGCCCGGTTTGAGGATGTTATCCATAAAATTTCAAGACTTTATCTTTTAGTTACAGGAACTGTCGTTTACGAGGTAATCTTCCTCGTAAAAGAAATTAATTGGACTTTGTCCTGAAAGCAAAGGGTTCTGTCAATATATATATACCTCGCACATTTATGAAAATTATAACGACATAAAACCAGGGACGTATGTACATAGATCCCTTACAATTAGGGAGTGGAGTTTTCCTTTTGCATATTTGATACGAAATGCTATTGTCTCTTCAAATTCCGGTTAATCTATAATAAAAGCAGTGCTCTGGACAACTTAATGGGGTTGGTGATATCTTTTTTTAGAAAACAGGTGAAATATTTTTTGAAAGAATTCTTTAGATCAATTGACACAGCACAGCAATTTTTGACTAAACTGGCTGAAAGCATCTATTAGGAATTTTCCCCTAATATGTAGAAATGTTAAAGTAGGAATAAAGTAATAATGGTCACAGAGATAAAAATTGGAATTAGAAAACTTACAGCCCTTCATTAATTAAATCGTCCGCCTCTTGAATTAATTTATCCCATACATGATTGGATTGCATGGAAGCGAACGAATTCATTCCAGTATTTTCTTTTAATTAATGAAAATTACTGATGCAATAAAATCTTCAAAATGTAAACAAAGCACAAACTTCCCAACCTTTGTCCTGAAAGTACAGAAATATTTTTATGATTGCCGCCATTAAGAAAGGAAAATAGCCCGGAGTGGTTTTGGTGTTTACACAGGTGTTGTTTCTTTTTGTTTTTATTTTTTTCATTCAAACCACTCATCCCTAAACTTGTCTATGCATATATTAAACCTAATTAGAAAAATATAATTTGGGAAGGGAACATGGACCATTTAACGTCGATGAATAAATTGGGCTCTATTTCACACCAATTAAGAAGGCCCACAAAAAATAATATAAATGAGAAGAAGACATTTGTAGGGAAATAAACTAGAATTTTTCAAAAATAAATTTCCTAATACTATTTAAAAAAAAAATTGTATTGTACTCGATATCAGTGAAAATAATTTGCACAAAATAATTTGCACAGTTGACAGTGCACAGAAGTGGAAATGTAAAAATACAATTATGGATGCCCAAATCACGACAGTGACCAAATATTTTTCCAATTCACTCATGGGTGTATATAGGAATACCGGGTGTTCGATTTCATATTATTATGCAAAATCTCTGTTGACTTTACTGGCCATAATAAAAATCAACAGAACATTTGAAAAAAGGAAATTACATTTCCGAATAAATTGTGAACAAAACTGTTATCAAAAATTAATTAAAATGACAAATTAGAAACATTTAAAAAAATTGATTTATTACAATTAATTCAAAATAAAATGATCAATCTATTCTTGAAGTTGTGATTATTCAAGATAGTTTGTTAGTTAAATTTTATATTACATAATTCATTATAGTACCATTAAAATTTATCAGTTTTTGTCACAGGCGAAATTTGTAGATGCTGCTACATAAAATCAGTAAGAGACCCCCTACAAATTTCGCAAGTAACAAAAATGGTGTACAAATCTGAATGAAAGGTAATAAATATTTTTATCTGTGTCTAATTACCAGCCAATTAACTATTTGCGGTATGCTGCAAAGGAGCTGCCTTACTTTCCTATAAATACATAAAATATTCACTTATTTCGGATCATCATATTTCTGGTCTGAGAGAAGTTTACGGTTGAGCTCTGTTATAAAAATTTTTGTGAGTACTATCATGTTCTGCCCTATGAACCACCATGGTGGAAACACCCCTGTTTATTTAGTTTTAATAAATTCCACTCATTAACTTCACACAAAATTTCGTCCTTTTCGGAAGAAATGCGACTAGATTGTTGCATTCTGGGCATACGTTTTATCGAAAACCTATGACTGTGAACTTTCAATTTTGCTATTTTAACCTAACTTCTGAATTGGAAAATTTGAGTTTGTTTTAGACAATATGTGCAGTGTTTCGATGTGGCCATTAATTTCGCGATGTGCAAGGTGCGATTAACTAGCGAATGATTGGTTTTCTGCTGTGCTATGCATTAAAATACAACAAAAGTTGCTACTAGACATCCAGAGAAGTATCCTTTCTGAATTAATTTTTATTGCTACTCAGTCCCTCAACTGCCAACTCTGTCTGTATTTACCTCCATTCTGCATATGCCCCACAAGGGTGCAAATGGGTGTTTGTTTACAATATTATTATATATTTCTTATTCCCACTTGCAACTTGGGACTTTAAGTTCGGAAATGCACGCACAAATACTTAAAGCCAAGTCATTTGGTTTTGTGTTACAGATTTGTAGTTTTCATGTATTTAGAAGGTTTTCCTTTAAGAAAAGTTATTTCTATGACTAAGGATTGAAATAAATTGAAACAAATACAAATTTCTGCAGCACTGAAGACCGATTTAATTATTCAGAAATGCAGCAATTTTCATTTGCTAAATGCTTCGTGCTGAACTGGTTCGCTTTGCCATCCACATTTCAGCAGTTTATCAAAGGCACAATTTTGATTGTGAGTGCTAAAAACGCAATCATATCTCAGTCATGCAAAATAGATAAACTAACACGCACTTTTAGCTTTGAGCTTAGCTACTCTGACATGAAGAGGAGAGAGTAGGTAATTTTTGGGTATTAGATGATTATTTCCAACTGACTGAAATGACCTAAATGACTGAATCTTTTCCATACGTCACGTATACCAAAGGACTCGTGTGGCCTGAGTCACCAAAATGACTAATTTTGCCTTTCACTACCATGTATGTACTCCTATTTAATTTGCTCCAACTTTTAAGTGTCTGTATGATTAGCTTATTTAACTTTTGCGATAGTATCTATTAATTAGGAAACGATAATCAACAACAAATACTATCAATGCTATATAAAAAGAAAATTAATTTCTTTAATAGATCTACGTAAAACGTCACTCTTTTATACAGTTATACTGTGGGAAATCTAGGCTCAGCTTAAATTTCAAATGTCATCCAAGTATCAAGAGACAAACATAGTGCATAGAATGTTATCATTAAGAGAAATTCGCATTCAATTTATCTTTACTATCTGACACGAACAAAACATTTGCAGTAAATTAAGAAAGTTCATAATTAAAAAAGTTCATCCATCTTCGAAGAAGATTTTAAATTCACTCAAATATAAATGGAATTGAGAAGCGATTAAGACGAATACTTCAATTAAAAAAACAATCAATTCAATTCGCCGCCGTAATACTCAATTTGGCTTAATTTTTTAATTTATCCTGAGCTCTCAAGTTTGAACTATGAAACTTGCCTTAATGATACAAACTTCATCAGAAATTCGTCAGAAACTTAGTAATATTTTTTTTTTTTCAAAGCTATCGTAAGGTAATGACAACTAATTCCAACCAACTAAGAAAGGCTTACCTGAAAGCAAAGTTGTTGTGAGTGTAAATTTGAAACTTACGAAAACCTCCACAAAAACAGCTAAACAGTTGAATATTCCGCTAGCTTATGACTAAACGCAACTAAAACCACAAATATGTAATTAAATTCATATTCGTATACAATTGCCTCCAGCAAAGGTATGATAATTTGATATTTTTGATATTACTTGTACTAAATATGCCCTAAAATCACTCAATCGAAATTTAAATATCATTGTCAAAATTTAGAATTTATCTAATTTGTTTATAAATAGTTCCGCACTTAATTATAATTATTAATGATATTATTTTGATCATTAAAATGTTCAATAAGTGTGGACTGGTACACTCACTCATATAAAATCCATAAGTTCAATGACAAGTGGTATCGAAAGTGATGGGGATATAATTAGCTGGTCAGCCACCACTAGGCTAAATTTTGTTTTTGATTACAAAGTGCTCTTGATGTCCCCTCGAGCTTTATTTCAAATTTTCGTTCTTAACGCAGCAATCATTGCGGCACATTGTACCGAAAATTCATTTCCCTTCGGCATTTTGAATACTGGCATGAATATATGAACCAACCCTCCCTGAGTTATATAGAGATAGAGTTAGCACGTGTGAAAAATACTCAAATAAAAATGTTTTATAATATCTAAAGAAGCATTAAGTGCAAGTAAAATTACGCATATTGGAATGTAGCAATTCAAATATTATAAGGTAGCTGCGACGGACTTTCAATTTGGAGAACATGGGAGCAGAAACAAAGCAAAAAGCTCTAGAGAGCTAGTGTAAGACCACCTGATGATGATTATATCCTAGACATAGAGGAATTTGCATATGTACTATCGTATTTTCACCCCTCTGTGAAATATTGGTTAAACTAAACCACATATGGCATATAATTCTAATACGGTTCATCGGGCAGTAAAAACTATCATAATCAATTTCATAGGATTTAATATTCTGAACAACTTCTCAGTACAATAAAAACGTCTAGAACTTACCGTTTTCACAGTATACGAAAAAATCTAAATTTTTGTATAGCAGCAGCAAGAAGGTGTTGCCCGATTTTCACTATTTTTGAAATTGTATTTATTATTTTTATGAAAATACCGTGTACAAAATTTCAGCTCTCTACGTCTATGCGTTCTCAGACAGTTTCCAAATATATAGTGAAAAACCAAATTTTTTTGTGGCAACCCTGCTAAAAAGTTACCCGATTTGTCCCACTTTCGAACTTCAATCTACATTTTGTTTTTAAAAAGGCAGCGTATAAAATTTCAGCTAAATTTCAGCTCCCTAAGTAGCCGCGGTCTCGAGCTATCGAAAGGACAGACAAACGGACAAACAGACAAACAAATTGAAGGGCAGATGGAGGGACAGACAGACGGACAGATATGCAAAAATCAAAATAACTTTTATGTGGTTTCACACCGGGGGCGGCACGGCGCGGTAAAATAGTTGCCGCGCGTCCATTTTGAAGATTACTAAAAAAACACAATTTTTTCGCTGCCGTTGGCGGCAAAATTTCTTTTTCATTCGAAATAAGTCAGCACAATTCGTTAAATAAGGCTTTTGGCATTCTAAAGAATTCATAATCAAACTTTATCACTTTTCTCTGTTTTTCTTCAACTAGAGCTACTAATAACAGAACTTCTTCATCGGAACTAGAGCACATTTGGATAAAATCTACCGCTCCCGGTATGAAAACTCTATTTTGCCGCGTGCCTCCGAGCTGCGCTGCACCCGGTGTGACTTGGGCTTTAATATTATGAATGGGTGTCCAATTCATTGTTCTCTACAGCATTATTTTTATGTGTTACAACTTGGTTCATCTCGACTGAGCCAAAATGCACAGGACATGATGGATATCATCATCTCTGTATCTGAAGGAATCCATTTTGTTCGAAGAAGTCGTAAAAAAAGATTCTCTAAACGCTTCGTATTACCAAAGACCCGGATATCTACAAGCCAGATGGTATGAGGCTTTTTTCTTATCATGAAGTGGTACGTATTGACTTCGTAATTGGTAACGTAAATAAGAGATCTGCCTTTAACCTTCCTGGAAGATTGCATGATACTTTTACTAGAAGAGTCAACGGTCATATTTATGGATGCCTAATTTATTTTATTTTACCAGCAATTTTATTTAATCTCACTACAAATTTCATAATTTCGTTTCAGGTTAAAAATTATGTAAAGGAAATCGAGATTACGACTTTGGATCACTCATGAAGTAGACCTGATCTGAATCCAATAGAGAAGCTGTGGAGAACAGTGACTAGGATAGTCACTAAAAATCACCCTACTAGCGTCAAGGAAAGCATAAAAACAAACTGGAACTGTTGTGGTGCGAGAAGATTTCTTCAGAAGAAATCTGGAATTTGGTAGATCTATACCAAAACGCATCGAGGTAGTTATCGCGGCTAAGGAATATTCAACAAAATATTAACTCAGACTTTTCTATACACTATTTATAAGATAATTACACAAGTTTGGGTCAACTTTTGGATCCGAGCAGATGAGAACGATTTTTAACGTTATTTGATGCCCTGAACTCAGATCTTCAATCCGTGTGTCAAGATTGGTTCTAGTTTTCGAGTTCGCGCTAGGTGCCAGTACTACGCTCTTACAACGGCTATCAGCTGACCACGTTGCATCGAACATCTTTTGGAACTTGTTTTGTACTGTGAATGTGCTTCGGAACGTGTCAAAATGAAAAGAAAACGTTGCAGAGTCGATTCAATGTGTTTTTGTTACGTTTGTGGATGTTATATGCTCGGAAAACGTGGAAAAATCATGACAAATGCACTCAAAGATGCGTATTTGCAGTACTTTGGTTTTGCTGTAGTAAACACTGACAAGCCATGGGTACCGAAATTTTTTTGTAGCGCGTGCAGAACAAAGCTGTACAAGTGGTCAGTTGGTGAAAATATGTACTTTTCATTTTCTGTGCCAACGTTATGGAGAACACAGAAAAATCATGTAGATGATTGCTACTTTTGCTCAATGAATGTCGTCGGTATAAATGCAAAAAAACTAGCACGGTATGAATATCCTGACGTATCATCATCAGTGTCGAAGCCAGTTCCACGTACGGACAGTGATCCATTGGCAATTTTTCCAGGTATAAGTGCAAAAAATGCCCCCATATTAAACTTGGCCTTATTAAGAACTTTGTCAAAGCGCTCAATCGCGAACGACCGGCTTTCCATTACTTAATCAAGTTATTTCCAAAACTGTCATACGCAATCAAAAAAGGAATATTTGTCGGACCTGATATTCGAAAAATAATGGCTGATGCAAACTTCACAAAATGTTTAGAGCCTGATGAAGCAGCAGCATGGGCATCGTTTAAAAGTGTTGTTCACAACTTTCTCGGTAACCACAAATCACCGGATTACAAAGAAGTAATCGACAATTTTTTGCAAAATTACCACAAGATTGGAGCTCGAATGTCTCTCAAGATACATTTTCTGCATTCACATATTGATTTTTTCCCACGAAACTTGGGCGACACGAGCGACGAGCAAGGAGAGCGGCTACATCAAGATATGGCGAAAATCGAATGGCGATACCAAGGATTTTGGGACGAAGACATGATGGGCGACTACTGTTGGACCCTAATGCGTGAAACAGATCCCAAGCAGTATAAAAGACTCAGTTCAACCTCTGTTCATTTCTGATTTATACTTTTCAATTCAATAAATGGCCGTTAATGGTCAAAAATAGTAAAATAATGAATTTATTGAATATTTCGAAAACTAGAACTAATTTTAACAAGTAAAAAAGCTAGAATTGGTCTAAGACCAATTCTTATGATACCCTAGGGCCTAGATGAATGCCCGTATTAAATTTCGTATGGTCACCGATCTATTCAAGCTTCAGTTTGAAGTTGTTTTTCGCATATATTTCTAGAACGGTTTGTTGCATAGAAAAAATGATTATTACCAATTTTATAGGATTTCGTATTCTGCAGAAGTTTTTAGTACAATAAAAATGTCTTGGACTGATCGTTTTCAAAGTATGCGTAAAAAACCTAAATTTTTATATGGCAACAAAAAGAAGGAGCTACACGATTTTATCCATTTTTAACATTTTATTTGCTAATGTAGTAAAAACATCATGTACGAAATTTCAGCTCTCTACGTCGACGTGTTCTCAGGCAGTGTCCAAATATATAGCGGAAAACGAAATTTTTATATGGCAACCCCACGAAGGAGTTGCCCGATTTGTCTCATTTTCGAACTTAATTTTACTTTTTGTTTTAAAGTCCGTGTACAAAATTTCAGCTCTCTAAGTATAAGCGTTCTCGAGTTATCATGCGCACGGACGGACGGACGGACATGTAAAAATCAAAATAACTTTTAATATTATGAATGGGTGTCCAATCCATTTTGCTCTACCATCATTATTTCGAGGTGTTACAAACGGAATGACAAACTTAGTATACCCCTATAGATGTCATCTAGGGTTGCTCAGGTCCAAAACTTGTGTATACTTGTGTTATGTATGTAAATATACAATATGGACACAATGTAATACGTATACCACAAAATCAGCAACATACTTATTTTCAGTTTCCTGCAAAAAAAGGTGGTTAATTTTTTTCCAAAGAGAAACAGATAAAACGTTCTCACTATACCTTACATATAAAGAAAATATTCAATAACGGAAAGTGGTTGCAGTTTTATGCTCGCTACTATATATTAAACTGAACAACAATATGAGAATTTCTGAAAAAAGTTTAAAGCATACTTTGTGGTGGGAAATCCAAAGTAAACACGTATCTATGGATGGTTTGAAGGTATGTAGCCAACATGAAAACGCTGACCATTAGCATTCCTGTGGAGTTTTTCAAAGCATTGAAAAAGTCCAGAAATAAAAAAAAAACAAATAAGTAAAGGGGTTAAATGATATTCACGTTAACATCTCTTCCTCTTTATCCTATTATTTGTAAACTCAGGATTATTTACACACATACATATAAAATACGCTCTGTGTTAAGTTAGCAATAAACAGATCATAGTGAATCTTCGATAGCGGACTTATAGTGAATATTTTCTTACACATAATTTCCTTACCCAGAAGCTTACCTTAAGTGATTACGAATACAAGGGAGTTCGGGAAGCGAAAACATCCCTTAAAGCATTCAAGCATTCCCCCTGTATTAAGGGATTTCGAAAATGTTCCTTTGGGCTTACCCTAATGACACATAAACAAAATCCACATGTGTACGCTTAAATCAATGCACGAATACCGGTAAAGCCGTCGATCTCGGTATTATGCAGAGGTTTTAAGGTGGGTCAGGACATGAAAACTGGGTTCGGGTAGCATTAATACACATCAACCGGGATCAAGAAACTTTTCGGTTTCAAAATTTAAAATAAATTTCACTTTAATATGTTGCTACAGAGATTACTGTCTCTGAAATTGAGTTGTTGCGTTGTCAGGAAGTTCATGCGAAGGATTTTTGAAGCGTTGGTATCCTTACTTTTGGAATTTTTACTGTTTATATGTATATAGGCTATATAATCACTCAAGAAAACTCGTAATACATACAACTTCTATCGGAATTAATCAAGCCAAAGTGCGTTCATTTGTCATATCTGTTGTCGAATCCTGGTCAATTCACTTGAAACGAACAGAGGGATTTAGTAAACTTAACTTTTAGTTTTATCATGTTCCCATAGAAAACCATAAGAATACATATACATCTTTAAGACAATTTCAGTATTACGTAAGGCAGGGACAGTGTGCGCGTTTGCAGACAATCAAAAATCAACACTGACACGGAAAACATTATTACAAACTTTCAATCAATCCCTTTTGTACGACATCCTAAAGTTAAGTAAAGGGAAATTATTCGTGGAATTTCTTAGCTTTCATCAGGAAACAAATTAAGTCTACGTACTCCAACATTTATGAGATTGACACTGTCATTGAATTAGTAGCAATTCATGTGTTTCGAAATGGAAGTATGCTAATATCTTAGATGAAAAAGGAGATCCAAAATTTGGGTTGGGTCGTCTAAATTAACTTTTAAAATGTTGATGTTGATATCTTTCACCCAGTTACATCTATTATGGAGTAAGTTGTATGGTACCGTTCAACATACTGATTATTGATATAACTGTCTACATAAATTAAGAAATAATTACTCAATGTATTTTTAATAATTGTGTAGAAACAGAGGAGGTTCTCTACTACACATTTTGATTCTTGCGAAATGATTCAGGTTAATCCATCAAATCCTCCAGAGATACTACTTTTACCAAAATTCTTCCATATTTATTTTATTTTAGGTGAATTAATTTTGGAAGCAGCTGAATTCCTTGCTTCTGAGAGATTTGCAAACATGTTTTTTAAGTTATGTTAGACTAGCAAGGGTATATTAAAAACAATATCTAAATCGGCAAGACGATCTCAATCATGATATGATTGCTAGAAATGGAAGTGACAGTGATATTTAATTTTATCAAAGTCCGGTATTTACATCAATGCTGTCGAACACTATGCTACTATAACATGTACGATAATTCGCCTCTAAACATTATTCAAAATAAAAAAAAAGTATATTTTCCTCATAGATTAATTTGTAAAACTTGAACGTTTCCGTCATTCCGAACTTTTTAATTAGTAGAAATCTACTATCCTCTCATTACATAATACAGTTCCGGATCGGTGATCATTATCTGTGAATGGATTAAATTAACGTGACTATCGAACATCCGCCCGGTAATCTTGCTGGGAGAGGATGCTGGTAAATTTTTTTTAATTTTTAATAGTTCACAATGTTACCTGAGTCTGAGTCCACTACGGGATCGATGTTTTCCAATTGAAATGCAAATTGACCAGAAAAATCAAAATACAACTATGTAACAATTTCAGACTGCAGTATTTTTGCTACTTTATCAGAAGGAGTTATACTTTTATCCTAAGGATCAAGTCTGTAATTTAGATACATCGTAGTTCATCCGTTCAATATTCGCAATCAACCACATCAAACCAAGAAACCATTTTCGAACCATTTTCGAACTTTATAGACATTCGATATAAACTATTGCCTGTTAATGTCATTGAGGCAATACGACAATGTTAACATCAATGGGGGTGGATATGTGGTATGCGGTTTATGTTACCTGTTGCAGGGGTGGATACAAAATTCTTTACTAGAGAAGGGGTGGGGGGGGGAACTCTAGTCTGAACAAGGTTTCAACTGGAAATAGATCAAAATTTTGAAGACTTTCACCACCAATTGATATTTATAACAATTGACTGCTTCATTTTCTATTTCATTTGGGACCAATTTTGTTGGCAGAGGTGTAACAAAATATTTAATTTGAAGCTTCATTTTCGCTTAAATATTCATGTTACAAACTCAAACAATTCCAAATATGGTAAATATACCTAAAGTCTGCCACTTTCCTATTACAACATAAAAAGTAAAATAAACCCAAAGTTCGACTGATAAAAGCTACACAGTTACGATACCCTTTTTATACCCTAGATGAAATCTACAGGGGTATACTAAGTTTATCATTCCGTTTGTAACACCTCGAAATAATGATGGTAGAGCAAAATGAACGCATAATATTAAAAGTTATTTTGATTTTTGCATGTCCGTCCGTCTGTCTGTCTGTCTGTCTGTGTGTCTGTGCGCACGATAACTCGAGAACGCGTTCACCTAGAAAGCTGAAATTTTGTACACGGACATTAAAAAAAAAAGTAAAATTAAGTTCGAAAATGAGACAAATCGGGCAACTCCTTCGTGGGGTTGCCATACAAAAATTTCGTTTTCCAGGATATATTTGGACACTACCTGAGAACACGTCGACATAGAAAGCTGAAATTTGGTACACTATGTTTTCATACTAATAGCAAATAAAATTTCAAAAATGGGCTAAATCGGGCAACCCCTTCTTGGTGTTGCCATATAATAATTTTGGTTTTTTACATATACCTTGAAAACGATCAGTCCAGACATTTTTTATGTACTACAATCTTCTTCAGAATAAGAAATCCTATAAAATTGGTTATAACCATTTTTTCTGTCCGACGAGCCGTTCTAGAAATATAAGTGAGAAACCAATGCAAAAAATCAAAATTGCTCAAATGAGTGACCATACGAAATTTCATACGTGCATTCATCTAGGGTATCATAAGAATTGTCTTAGACCAATTCTAGCTTTTTCACTTGTTCTTGTTAAACTGGTTCCAGAATTTTAAGTCGGTCTACCAGTGCATGGATGGCATTATGTCTGTCATTAGTGTAAAAGTGAAATCATATTCTAAGGAGGTTTGCTGTTACAAGTGATCGGTGGCAAAGAAAATACTAAGTAAAGTGTATATGATATTAATCCCAGTATATTGAATAGTATAGACTATTTATATATATTTAATTAAATATATTTCGACATATATGTATAGTAGTAAATAATAAAAATACTAAATAAGGACCGGTCAACTTAGCCTTAGCGTTCAGTTAAATTTAAAAATTTTCTTAAGTCGGCCACTTTGACTGACTTTAGAATAGTTAAATTTAGCCAGTTGATCTGCAAACACCGTTCAAAAAAAAATGGAGACTGATAAGCGGCAAATTTATTTCAAAAATAACCGTCCAAAACGAAGTTGGCTGGCCGTTTTTACAACCTGAACTTTCCTTGCGTAACTCCCAGAAACTGTTTCAAAAGGAGCTTCGGTTTGGGCGTAACTTCTCTATAAGCTTTCCTGTAAGAGAATTGTGTACTTCTCATCACTGAGCCTAACATTCGGATGGAGTACTCACTTGGTAGACATACCACCATCTTCCAGGCTGAAGTCTTCGCCAGCTCAATGGCAGCGAAGTTAGCCCTTTATATGCAAATTAAGGGGAAGGACGTTGTTATCTTTTCGGATAGTCAGTCAGCCTTGAAGGCTCTGAGTGGCCCTCGGATAACGTTACTGGGGGTTGCAGGTTGTCTGTGGATAAGTGGTGTATCCAGGATAAGGTGTCGCTTCTGTGAGTTTCTGGTCACATGGGGATAATGAGGAAAGGAAAAGCTGACCTTTCCGCTCCTCGGATCGAAACCCGCCGTAGGCGTTGTCACCTCGAGTATCGGGTCTCTCATCAAAGCGGATATTCATAGGAAGCATCAGCATAGATGAGCGAACCTGGGTACTTGCACGTATACAAAACTGTTTCTTGATGAATCCAATGGGAATATCTACGATTTTGTCATGGCGCTCGGAGGGAAATAATGTAGAACTGTGGTTGGCATTATCACCGGCCACAGCTAATTTCACGCTCATCTAACAAGGATGGGAGTTGTTGACATCCCTGAGTGTCTGTGCTGCCTATATGGAGAGCCTGAGAAAGGCTGGATACTCCAACGTATGCCCTTCTACCTGTGAATGAGCTGAAAAACCTTCCTCACCAAGACCTTGTGCGCCTCATTCAGAGGACAGGGAGGTTTTGTGAATGGGCTTCTAGCAGGACAGTACAATGGCCTCTGTGCTTGGAATGGGATCTCTTGTCCCTCTACATAAAAAAAAGGCATAGGAGATTGGTTCGATGGCCTTCAAGAATTTTTAATGATAAATGGCTTGGAGGAATCCCTCGCTAATCCCAATGCCATTATAAATGGAGACGAGACTAGTTTTAGTATGTAGCCTAAAACAGTCAACGTGATTATTCCCCGTGGCTGGAAGGATGTTTGCCAAATTTCTCGTGGAAATGAGAAAGAAGCAATTACCCTTACTTCTAAGTATTTTCTGCCTCTATTGAACTACTTCTTCCCATGGTAGCATTTCCATACGTCAGACCCGAAATGAATATTTTTAATAGAGTACCGGCGGACTGGATTCTAGGCAGGATAGGATGGGTACCGAGCTATTTTACGAATATCTGGAAAATGAAGTGCATGAATGGGTAAATAAAATGAAAATTATTAGACCCGTAATTTTATTTGTTTATGGTCATAAGTCTCACCCCGCATTAGAGATCAGCAAGCTTTGTGACGCGAATAAAGCAATTCTATACGCTCTGCACCAAACACAACTCAACACATGCAACCGGTGGATGTGAGTGTTTCAAGCCAATGAAGTGCGAAAGGAAAAAAAAACAGTAAAAGAATGGCAAATAATTTAATGAATACAAATTCCATTCCCACCAAGTACACATAATGTCCAGTTTTTCACAAAATCCTTAGTGTCATGAAGAAGCTTTAAAGACTAGTGGCTGTGGTAAGTGTTCTGCTATTCGCCTTGAACATACATATGCTTCCAAAGGTTAATTTGTAAATCACATTCATTCAAATCAATATAAATAATATAGTTATTTAGGCTACTACTTTACTAAATATATAACAGTCTAATAATAGTATAAGTTTAGGTGTAATTTTTTTCTAATTTTCATTACGTTCCTATTTCATTATGTTCCTATTTAATATTATTAAGAAAATTACTATAGCGTTGATGGTTTCACCCTTGTTATAGCCTCTTTATTTATATATTTAATTCATTTTTTTGTTTTTTTTTTTTAGTTTTAATACATGGAGTCATGATTTCGTTCTTATCTATTTTTTAATGCATATTTTCATGTTTCGTTTTTCAAACATACATATGTGGCCTACCTTACATTTTCAATCGCCGACTTAAGGTGCAAACTATATGATGCAGAATTTATAAGAGTGTTATTTATTAGCTTTTCAATTTTCTAGTTGATTAGTACTTTATATGAATTATAACAACATGGAATAACAGAAAAAGAAGTCCTTAATTTCATCTCCGCTGATGCTTTCTACGAGCATCCGCTTTGATGAGAGACCCGATACTCGAGGTGCCAACGCCTACGGCAGGTTCCGGTCCGAGGAACGCATTGAAAATTAATTTTATTCCAAATATCAAATATACTATTTAAACTCGATTTTTAAAGAAATAACATTAAAACATTTTTGGTTGCGCAACACTAAATGTAGGTGTGGATGACAAAGAAAATATTACAAATGTTATATAGTCATTTAGTTCCAATATCATTCGAAAAATAAAGTGAACTATCGAGGATTTCGTATAGAACTTATTATTTGGAGTTCGGTGGAATACAGTCGTTGAACGAAAAATGAAATATCCCATGTTAATGTTAGCAATTTCAGTCGTATAAGAGGTGAATTTTTAATATGTCAGTGTCGCCACCACTTGCAAATGCACAAATTTTATCATATAACAAGTAAAAAGCTAGAATTGGTCTAAGATCAATTCTTATGATACCCTAGATCAGGCGTGTCCAACCCGCGGCCCGCGGGCCGCATGTGGTCCAGGCGACTTTGAATGCGGCCCAACAAAACTCATATACTTGAATACTTTCTCAATTAATTTTATAAAACATTTTCTTTATCTATATAACATTTCCATGGGAGTAGTTACTTCCCGACATAATAAATGTACAATTGGGGAGATTATTTATTTTTCGAAAGTAAGACGGTTAAGTCAGGGTACAATGTTGAAAAGATTTTATGTTTCCGAAATGAAATCAAGTCATTTATGGAATCAAGAATAAAATCTGTGCCAGAACTTGGTGATGAAAACAGGCTCACAGATTTTGCTTTTTTTTAGTAGACTTGACAGCTAAATTTGCGTCTTCAAAGTGAAATACAACTATACCTCAAACTATAGCGGTTTTCGAAATGACACTGAAACTATGATAGTCACAAATTCAAGCAAATAATTTTATGTATTTTGAAACGTTGGCTAATAAACACTGTCCTGAGAGTAACGAAAAATATGCAAACTTGATTTTCGATTTGATACAGGAATCTGAGAAAAGATTTCAAGATTTCCAAAAAAAATCATCAAGTTTTTGTTATATTTGCGACTCCATTTTAAGTCGCCATAAACTTACCAGAAAATGTTCAAATGAAATGGCTAAAGCTGCAATCTGATGTTCAACTTTAAGAAAAATTTAATAAATTCTCTTTACTGGATATTTATAAGAATTATCTTCCAAGAGAAAAGTACCCCTTGCTTCACAATGCATGCCATCGCTATTTGGAAGCACCTACATTTGTGAGCAGCTATTTTCTAAGTTGAAACACACAAAGAATAAAAATAGGAGCAAAATAACTTATGAGCACCTGGAGAACTCACTGAGAGTTACATCAACTTCGATCGCAAAATATCGAAGCATTATTGTCTCAAAAACAATGTCAAATATCATGTTGCTATCTCTTAAATTTTATAATAAAAAATTTATGAATTAATGATGCTTAAATTACTTAAAATTGTTAACTAAGTATGTATGTATATTCCTCGTTTATGTTCATTAGCTATCTTTAGGGTTCGTATATTTTATATGTGGCCCAATTTAACTCGTCTACTTCCAATGCGGCCCAGATGCCCTAGATGAATGCTAGTATTAAATTTCGTATGGTCACCGATCTATTCAAGTTTGATTTTTGAAGTTGTTTTTCGCATATATTTCTAGAACGCTTTGTTGCACATAAAAAATGATTATTACCAATTTTATAGGATTTCGTATTCTGCAGAAGTTTTTAGTACAATAAAAATGTCTTGGACTGATCGTTTTCAAAGTATACGTGAAAAACCTAAATTTTTATATGGCAACACCAAGAAGGAGTTTCCCGATTTAGTCTATTTTTGAAATTTTATTTGATAATGTAGCAAAAACATCATGTAACAAATTTCAGCTCTCTACGTCTTCGCGTCCTCCGGCAGTGTCCAAATATATAGTGGAACATAAAATTTTTGTATGGCAACCCCACGAAGGAGTTGCCCGATTTGACTCATTTTCGAACTTAATTTTACTTTTTTTTTAAAGTCCGTATACAAAATTTCAGCTCTTTAAGTATACGCGTTCTCGAGTTATCGTGCGCACAGGCAGACGGACGGACGGACGGACGGACATGCAAAAATCAAAATAACTTTTAATATTATGCATGGGTGTCCAATTCATTTTGCTCTACCATCATTATTTCGAGGTGTTACGAACGGAATGACAAACTTAGTATACCCCATAGATTTCATCTAGGGTCTTAAAAACTACCAGTGGATCAGATATTTATTTCAGACACATTTCTATATTGCACTTCGAATTGCCCGGTAAACTTTCAGGAATCCAACCATGATATACATGAGAGTTTCAGGTACCAAAAAATCGTTTCAGAGAGGCTTTTCACAGTAACCTCTCATAATTAAACAATACACGCAAGCGCTTACTCGCCCGTAATCATGTACGCTCCTAGGCTATAAGGGAAAGTCCGTATGTGTATGGGCAACAGCAACACTGCAAATGCTGTTTGGAAGACCGTGCGGTTTTCCTAAATGTTTTTTGCCCATACGATAGCCTGTCTAGTTTTATCCAGCGCTTGTACATTGTTTTAATATTAAGTTGGAAACTAATTGAAAAATTTATAGAATTTGAAAACATAAACGCACTAACTATTGCATGAACTCTCTTTTTCGAAGCAGTTTTTCTGACTGACGATATTTCTGAAATAATAGGAGCGTCTATCTCGACTCTGGAGCACACAAAGTTTGCACACTTCAGATGCCATCCTTCTGAAATGAAGACAAAAACAGTGCTGTAGGTAACCTTGCGGGCAATGCTTCGCGCAATACCTTAGCGGATGGCGCGCATGGAATCCCTTGCGTGTATGACTTACTATAGTCTTCAAGTGAAACATTCTTTCAAGTGCAAGCAGCAATGGTCGTTGAATTAGTAGAATATTGGAAATGTAGAGCGAACTCAGTATAAATAGCTTCCCCTGATCTCCGCATCATAGCTATACTTCTTCTACTTACCGGTGCTTAGGAAGCTTAGAACAACTTCCGCTCTTCTCCCCATTCATAGTTTTGCCGATGACAGTACCCTTGATTTCGCTTACTCTATTTGGTCTGCCACACTCATGATCACGCAAAGAGGAGGACTTTCGTCGCAAACTTTTAAAATTATCCTTGCAAATATTTTTTTCCTTATACAGCTTCAGTACTCCTCCTTCTCTTACAGGATGATCTGTTGTTACTAACCTCGTTTAGATATTCTTTAGAATTTCTTGCTTCGAAAACTAACATTGTCGCATACTGTGCTGAACTGTTGAGCTCTCCCAAAAGGGGTTATTTAATCCTCGGAATCAGCAGGCTCGATTGAAGGATACGAATTGTGTAGGACATTGCTGTAACCCATTTTTAGCTTTCGTCTCATCGCCTGAAAGTTGGTAATTCTATGAACAAATGGGACCGATTAATATCAACTTGAACTCTTCTAGAATATATAGCAATGTAATCCGTATTCGTAGATAGCATCCTCTAATTTTGTAGATAAAAAAGGTTATATCACCGTTAAAAAAACCATTCTAAAGTTTGGCCTTTTCATCATTAATTAAACGCAATTCACATATTTAATTTACTTTTCCAAAATTTGGAAATTATTTCACTTTATTCTCTCTTTCAACTTAATTTTCCGAATTTCTATTACACCAAAAGGCCAACGAACTGAAGCACATTTCGTAAGTATATTTGAAAGTAATTATGCGAGAAAGTTGCTCTGAGCTTTGTACTGTTTCTAGGGACAAATAAATATCACCGTTTACCTTTAACAACATTACCAAAGGGGGATCCTGAAACAGAACCGGTATAATTTCAAAACATACCAAGCAACCCTCAATTTTCCGTACTTTGTTGAGTGTTTTGCTTCGTACATGACTTATTTACATATTTAAATTTTTTGGTCATTGGCCCGGAGAGATAATGAGCACTTAATTTTGCGTTCTTAAAATAAAACTTATATTATTTTTGGGTACTTTCTAGATGAGTTTTCACATAAGTATGTCTTTCTGTATTTTCTATAAAGGTGTTGATATTGCTTTGAAGTTTGTTTTTACAGATTTTATTCTGCTTTTTTGTTTAAGGCTTCCTTATGGGAAATTAATTGAATAAATAAGGTTTCACAGTAATTAAGACATTAAGAACTTTGGAAGGCATGGGAATAGACACGTTTAGCTTCTAAAATGTCTAGAATAATTTCTCTGAGAAAAATATATTATGTAAGCAATAAATTGGCATAATATTTTGTTATTTCGTTTAATCAACATCGTAGAAAGAATCTATATTTCTACCAAGGTTAAGACTCTAAGGGTATTTTTTTAACATCAAAATTGGAAATCTTATATAACAATCTCTTCAGAAAATATTTAAGCGACTCATCTTAAACTATTATAAAATATTTAAGGTTGCTGGAGTGTATGATTATGAGCATTTGAAAAACTTTAACATGCTCCACCTCTTGAAATAATAAAAAAAAAAGCCCGGACCCAACTAGTAAGGTACTCAGCTCAAAACTCTCTCAGTCCCATAAGATCCAAGTTTTCCACTGAATACACATAATCTCTATTCACACGAAATTCGAAAACTTAATGCGTCATATCCGTTTGCCATTTTTCGTAATTCTGACAAGACACACCAGCATCCAAGAATGAATTTTGTGGCGGAATTAGCAGAATACCAAATTTGGACTTTTATTAATTAGTGAATCTTAAAAAACAAATTAACTGGGCAAGGATAAGCCGGAAAAAAATTAGCTAAGGTTACTATTAAGAGAAAAAACAAAAATTAAACACGTGATAAAGTCAGATTGTGAATGGTTGGGGGGGGGGGGATGTTTAGGGGTTGAAAGTGTTTTTTTTTTGCGATGCGACCTCCTAGCGGAAAATATCCTTCACAGAAGTTCTATAACAAAATCTAAAACTTTAATATAAGGCATTTTTCAACATAACCTGAAATTTTCCGAAACAATGGCGGAAACCCGATATTTCTTTTTTTCTCTAGTAAAGAAAATGCAATTTTCAAGAAATTTTGTAAAAATATAAAGTTTTTTGCATGTTTTTTTTTTTTGAATCTGGAGTAGAAGTAGTTTACGAGACATTTACCTTTTTCGAAAAAAGACCCAAATTTTCCACGAAAGGTACTTTTTCCTCGATTTAAATTTTCTACCCGGGCTCATTTTAACCGTTGAAATCTTTACTTCAAGATGTTCTATATAAACATAAACATAAGCATTAACATATGGTATACTTTTGAAAAAAACTGCTTAAAATAGTGAAAACCTAAAAACATGAATTTTCGAATCACGAATTTTTCAAAATTTCTTTTTGATTTTCAATTTTTTATTAATTCTGGACCCACTTATGATTATGAGTTCTCGGATTCCTCGATTCGCCGTGTGTACTTTGTCTGTGACTTGGGTGTCAAATGCGACCACAGATTGAATTTAATATCTCATATAAACTATATGGTATCAAAAAGTATGTAGTTCCAATAACATACAAAGACTGGAAACGTAGAACAAAAATATGCAACGTTTTTCTAGAATATAAAATTAGCGATGCATCGACTTGGCACTTGATGACGTGCCCATTGCCTCGACCCGATGAAGGGAAGGAAACAATTTTTTCTTAGAAATTTAATGGAGAGCAGTGCCTTGCTCCAATATAAACCAAGAATGCTTCGAACTGATGTAGGGAAAGCCGCCATTTTTTCGTAGAAATGAATAAAAATTCTACCAAAACATTTTATGTCTACGCCCATAAAAATTGTTGTGCGTTTAAATTATAAGGAAAAAATTTTCAGTAAATTTCTAAGAAAATATTGTGGCCTTCCCTTCATAGGGTCGAGGCAATGGTGATTTTATATGGATCGAGTCATTGATGACTTGGTCGAGGCATCGTTAATTTTATATTCTAGAAAAGCGTTGCATATTTTTGTTCTACGTTTCCAGTCTTTGTATACAGAGCTGGGCACAAGACCGTTAATCCATTAATCGTTAATTAACGAGCTTAACTTTTCGAGTAACGGTATAACTTTTAAGAATATTAACGGACTCTTTAATTTCCGTTAACTTTCTATAAGTCCGTTAACGGTTAATTGGGTACTGACTATTTATGACGCAACTAACATCACGCCGCGTAAATCATGCTCTGACAAGTTTCGTCGTACATGTGTGTAGCTACGCGTTGGTTCCGTGCACAGAAACCATCACACATAGAAGCTCAAGCCTATCTCGGATCACTCCTACAGACAATTGCAGCAACTGTATTTAAATTAAAGAATATCAAGGCAAGGATTTTTGTGAATTGCACAGCTTTAGCCAATGCCTTATTAAATGACATAGATAAAAGGTTTGGATCTCTTCTAGACGATGAAAAACGTCAATTTGCTGCGGATTTTTACCAGTGATCTCCAGTATTTTGATTCTCCCGAAATTTTAATTTGATTCCGAAATATTTATTATAACAAACTAAGATTTATGTACTGTTTTCTTATTTATCTTCCATGTCCAACCTAAACTTCCCCAATCAAAACATTTTTTTATAAGCAAGGGTATTATACCCTAGGCACATGACGCACTAGAATGATCATTGATCCAATTACGTAATTAATTGAGTGATCATTGCTTGGTAAAGCAAGCACACGATATCTTGACGGTAACTCGATTTGACAGATAACAAATCTCAATTTTGCAAATTAAAAACTGTGAATTGTAAAGTCATTTGCGAAAAATTAAATCGAGCCTTGTATTGGATATATATATAATTGGATAAATATATAATGTGAGAAAGTTTTTCAATATTTCGCTTTGGAGTTTGGAAAATAATCAAAATTTACCTTGAAAATATATCAGTGAATTTCACAAATTATATCTGGCAGTGATGGCTTGAAAATCAACTGATTTTTCCAATAATTTGCAGTTCTTCACTGCTGAAAACGCACTTATCGAAAAAGGAATTACAAGTAATGTATAATTGCAAACGAATGAGGTTATGGAGGCGTAATTGGTGCAATGACGAAACAAATGATCATTGCGCCAATGATGCAATAACACACGACCTATGCAATGGCCATTGCTCCGCTAATGATCGTTGATATGTGGCTAGGGTATACGTTTAATATACTTGCTCATTTCACCAGTCCAATACTATAAAGATTACAATTACTATTAGCAGTTAACGATTAATGTTAACTTCCGTTAAATTTTTCGTAAAATAACGCTTTCACGTTTAACGCAGTAAACTTTTTTAGCAACAGATTAACGATTAACGAAGTTATGTGCCCAGCACTGTTTGTATGTTATTAGTTTGTCTATGGTAGTTCTATGCTGGGTTTTATAAAACGTTGGTAGCGAGAGTTTTCGAGTCCTACCATAACATTGCATTTGTACACTTTCTTTGTGAGACCGCTTCTTGAATACGGTAGCCAGGTTTGGTCTCCATTTTACGATACACACATCGACCGTATCGAGTCTGTTCAGAGAAACGTTTTACGATTTGCTTTCAGGCACCTACCCTGGAATAACTCATTAATCCTTTCACCCTATGAGGATCGTTTGAAGCTTTTAAATATACAGTCGCTTGAGAAACGTCACATGGTTTCCGATGTATCTTTTGTGCATCAACTCTTAAACGGGAATATTGATTCCCCATTATCCGTTATCTCATTCCGTGATAGTACGCACAATTTGAGAACCTGTTAATTGCATGTGTATTACTGTTAATAATATGGCTCAGCATTTTGTTCTTCATATTTCTAAGCATGTTTAAAAAAACGTCTATATAATATTTAATATTTTTTTCTAGTTTAACATACTAATGCTAACACCGACTAAGTGATGAAAACGCATGTATTTTTGACCGTTTATTTATTAAACGTGTCACTACAACGAGCTTGGGTTAAGCTGGTTCTGATAGTCATAAAATGGGCCAAATCTGGTAACTCCTTTGTAGGGTTGCCATACAAAGTCTTTGGTTATTATTATATATTTGGATACTGCCTGAGAACGCGTCAGGGTAGAGAGCTGAAATTTTTTACACGGCGTTTTCATAAAAATAGTAAATACAGTTCCTCGTTCATGTCATCTGTTCTTTCCATCTTCACCACATCTCTCCTCCACCTCACTTGTCTGCTCTCATATAAACTTCCTTTACCACCTAACCTTTGTATTTCCATCCTCTCTTCGTTCTCATGCCCCATCTTCCCTCACCTCGTCATCTCGCCCTTCGTAACCCTCAAATTGCCACCAAAAATTTGAATTTTCAGCACAATATTTCATTCCCAATTCGCCTTCACCCATCCATTCCCCACTATCGGCCTCCCAACGCCATTGCAAACCTTTTTACTGCCTCAATACCCTCCTCAATTTCCAGCGGATTTCCCCCCCCCCCCCCCCTCCCTCCCACTACTTCACATAGGTAAATGTTAGTTGTTCTACTACTAATTGCCCACTCCCCAATAAATCCAATAAATTAAGAAAAGAATGACGGAGAAATTTACATCGTAAGGTAACCATTTAAAACGATGAAATACAAACTTATCTCAACAACAGCCCTGAAGTATTTCTATTTATCTCGTTTTGAGGAGCAGCATTACCAAAACTCTTAATACTAAAATGTCAACGAACCAACGATTTTTAAGAGGAAAACGTCAGTTCTAGTTTCACTATAAAATCCCAAATACCGTGATTATATAATTAAAAAAAAGAAATACATCGCAGGTGGGAATTCTTCAAATTTAATTAAACTCTTGAATACAAGAATCTTCCTCCAGTAACCCACTAGGTGGTTGCCGGATACCTTTTTCCAAACATTTTACATTCTGCCATAGCAAAAAATTCTCAAACTCTTAAAATAGATTTGCAGACGCTTACACTTTGATGAGCGCGCGCCTATCCTCATTTGGTTTGATTACTTCAAGTACGTAATTTTGGTGAGTTAGACGGAAAATTTGATGGCTCTAGTTAATGAAGATGAATGAGATTTTTCGACGACGATAAAGGAGCAGTTTGAATTCAATTATCGCTTTAAGCGGACCACACAATCCTCATTGCCATTTAGTAAAAAAATTTCAAGACTAGTAAATTTTTTAATGTTCGTTAAAACTTTAATTCACAATTTGGGGATTTAAAATTGCCGAAATTTTGATAATGAAAAATAAAATGTTGGCGCATTGCAGAATTCATGTGGATTAACTCTGAGTCTCTGTGTACACAAAATGGGGGTTGCTTTTTTGAACAGATTATATTTTATTTATGAAATTAATACTATGCATTACCACACAAATATAATACAATCGTACTCACCTTTGTTATATTTTTTCACAGTAGCAGAAATGTGTCAAACAAAGTTTCACGTCAGAGAGACACACACAAATGATATAAACCGGAAGGACATTAGCAAAATAGCTATCTCTGTACTACTTTGATAGACGTGTCCAGAAACTCATTCAAAGTTTACGTGACTTTTATTATTAGATATAGCTTAGTAGCAGTTTTTTCGTAATGTATGTAAATTTTACATCACATTTAATCGAAAGATGAACGAGCATTTTATTTTCAATAGAAGAAAAAACTTCCTCGTAGCATAGGGATCCATATGCCCTGCACTTTCATTTTACGTAGTGAATACATTAAAACTGCATCATATAGTGCTGTAGAGTAGAGAAGCTTATCACAGCTAACATTCCTTGCATCATTTGAATATTATCCTGGGGTAATGATTCTTTCCTTGGAATTAATTCCGCATTCGCTTGAAACTTATGCATACCATAATACGAGCGGTTTTTATGATAGGATTAATAATTTGTTGCCCATCGTACGTCATAAACTTAAAATCTTTCTCATAAAATTATCATAGTTAAGTCGTTTTTAGTATTTATCACAAAGGGGAATGAACAGCTAACGTACTCCAGTTCAAATATATTATGGTATTGATTATAGACTATAGATGTCTCAAGAATCATTTATATGTTGTATAGATGTCTCTACTTGTCGTTTGTTATTTCCAGCTTTAAAACTTCTAAGGACATAATTTTAATGACTGGATATTAATTTTGATTTGGTTTTTCATGTGGTGGAAAAATTTGATTTGTACCATTAAATTAAAATTTCTATCACATTTAATGCGAGTAGCGACATCTCCTATACAACACAGAAATGATTCTGGAGACATCTATTACAGTCTATATATTCAATGGTAATAGTCAAAATTGTTGGATTTCGATTTTACTTCTAAACCATAGGGTAGCATCCTAGATATCTGTATATGATTTAAAGCAGGTTTTTAATAGATAACACATTGGCTTACTTTCCTATCCTGGCTAAGACTCGTAAAAAGAGCAGGGATCTCTCGTACATTCGTCAGTCTCTCCCTTTATGCCTATTCTGTACTCAAAGAATCATGATAGAAAAAAAAATAAAATATTTTATGAGGACAGTGCTACCTCTAGGTGTTACAGGAAGTTAAATATTTACCGATTTTAACAATAGTTTATTACCAGTTTTTCAGCACAGGCTTACAAATGTTCTACTTAGGTATCAGAAAAATGTGAGAAAGAAAAAACAATAATCTTACGCGCAGCAAAGTGACACAAGCGACATCTGTTGGAAATGGAAACAACTTTAGGTTAGTGACATCTTAGCAAACTTTGGGTTCGGAGAATAGAATTTATACGGAAAGGTTCTAGGATAATTTGTAGATTATAAATACGGCGCTTCTCACACCCAGGTGGCGAGTCTTATTTCAGACAGTGAAGTGAACAAATTAAAAGTACAGTACTAGCGATAACTAAAGAGTTGATTTGATAATTATTAGTGAATGTAATAAAAGTAAACAAGTTAAATAAAGAAAGAACTTTTGAATGATTGTTGAAATATTGTGTTTTAAATAACGAAAATTAATTTAAAAGCGATTAAATAAAACTATTATAGTAAAATATGGAAACTTGAAATGAATTAAATAATAACATTAACATTAAGAACGAAAAATTGAAGATGAAAAGTAGGTACGATAACAGGTGGGATCATCAGATATAGATTTGAATTGAATATAAGTGAATATGAGTGTGCATCCAAATGAAATATCTATAATGTATTTAAATAGTAGGAACAATGGCATTTAGTTTTCTTTTTCATTGCATTTATGGAGCTCACAGCAAAGGAAGTTTTCCACTTGTTTACGAACAACAGATCTGGCGAAAAAATGAAAAATTTCAAAAAATGAAAAAATGAAAAAATTTGAAAAAAATGAAAAAAAGAAAAAAAGAAAAATTGAAAAAATGAAATAATGAAAAATGAAAAATGAAAAAATGAAAAAATTGAAAAAATTATGAAAAAATGAAAAATGAAAAGTGAAAAAATTATTAGTGCTTGATGTCTTGCCAGTTGCTTCTCACCACATATAATCATAGATGTATCTACGACCCTACAAATGGCAGGTGCCGTTGGTTGGCGAAGCGCTGTATGATAAGGTGGTGCACTATTCTCCACCATCACCTGTTGGAGTTTATCCACCAATGAATCCCTGCACGTTACTAAAGGGTTTCTTTACCATGAGCTTTGTGCTGGAACTGAATCTACTTTATTGTTTAGTATCCCATGGTAATGTTATACCCTGCTAAACCCTATCATTTGTTTTATAGATCTATTTTGGAGATCTTTAATAATTTTACTGTGTTTTGCTATTTTTTGTGTTGTATGTCGTTTCTATTTTCTGTGTGTTGTGTTGTGTTATTGACTAAGTGTTTGTGGATTAGTGTGTTGTATTGTGTTCTTCTTTTATTAAGTTTTATTGTGTGACCAATAAAGTGTTTACATGCAGTGTACTGTGTTATGTTTTTATTTTTATTTTGTGTACTATTATGTTATTAGCTAAGTGTTCTCAGGTAAGTATATATTTGCGTATATTTTTCTTTTCAATTTTATATGTAGATTCCTGTAATTTATTTGAATAAATTATTTTTCATTTATTTAATTATAGGAATGCTCTTTATTGGATATAAAATAATTTTAAAGTTGTGAACAACTGCAAATCTCAGTAAACCAAAAATTGTCCATTATATGTGTGTATTTTTATTGACCGTTATTCATACTTTAATTAGCTTGTCATGGCTAATTTGGGTGGTTGTCTTATCATGCTAAATGGTTGTAAATACAAGATAAATGTAACGATGGTGGTCACTAACTTGAGTGGGCTTTTAGCATATTAGTCGAAATTGTCTCCGCCGATTATGTCCTATTTTTGCAATATATTATATTGCATATTCTGCCATGTAGGCGCTTTTTTGACAATACCATAACGTTTTCTGTTCCTGCCACAGAGCGTCATCAGTGGTTTTTACTAATTGTATGGGTGAATGGTCATCCCCTAGTTTGTGTTTTACGCACGAAATTTTTTTTTTAATATACATATGTGTAGAACATGTATTATTCTAACATATAGATATAGATATATATTATTCTAGTCATTATTCCAGTTCTTATGCCTGGCTGATATTAAATATTAAATTGATAGTGAGAATATTATATGAACCTGTTTAATTATTCATATTGCGTGCTAAGGTCCATGAATCCACTAGAATGTATTTTCTGATATCTGCAGATCCTACATCTAAGTCATTCTTGCTTGTGATAATTCTATTTTTTCTTTTTATCGGTTGCCCTATTTTTAATCTTTTATACTTAATTTTGTTTTATCTATATCTCCTGCTAAATTCTATCGTGTATTTTTTATATATATTTTGTCTAAGCATGCGTTCAGCATCATTTTTTGCATCCATTAATGTCCTTGTTCTGTCATGTATAATTGCCTTTAATTCTATATTATTTAGCTTGGCTTATAACCTTTTTAAATTTTTTATATATATATTCTTTCTTTATATTTATTTTGATTTTATGTTTTATTCCAGCTTATTTTATAATTTTTCTTGCATTTATTTCCGTGTGAATTCCGTGCTCTGTGCTGTCATGTCTAACCATGCAGTTCGCAGAATTTTCATGAACCTTTGCGTTTGTAGTTAATACAGGTTGTTTCTTTTTCATTTTTTCATTTTTTCAATTTTTTCAATTTTTTCATTTTTCCATTTTTTCATTTTTTCATCTTTTCATTTTTTCATTTTTTCATTTTTTTATTTTTTTCATTTTTTCAATTTTTTCAATTTTTTCATTTTTTAAATTTTTTCATTTTTTCATTTTTTCAATTTTTTCATTTTTTCATTTTTTCGTATTTAAATAGTAGGAGCAATGGCATTTAGTTTTCTTTTTCAATGCACTTATGGAGCTCACAACAAAGGAAGTTTTCCACTTATTTACGAACAACAGATCTGGCAAAACTATTAGTAAAGAGAAATAAATAATCAACAGCAATCAATTTATCAATTTAATCATGATTCGACTGTTTTGCTTGAACTCCAGAAATTTCCCATCCCACTATTTTGTGTGTTTGTCTTGAGACCAGCAAATTACAAAACATTAATAACACCATGAGTAAGTGGAAAAAACGTAAGAATATAATATAAAATATTCAGAATCATTAAAAAATCTACGGTTGAAGAGTAATTTTTAAATTATAGATGAATATGCAGTAAACACCAAACCAGAGTATCCCTCCCTATTGAGTGCATCGTTGTCGTCAAATTTTCATAATTTATGAATAATCAGATGTAACCGTTGAAGCTCTTAACGCAGAGCTATCACTCATTAAGACGGATGGAAAATCACTAGCATCCTTAGACCTCAAATTAGAGAGTAGACAGATAAATTTGTCAGAATTCCATATCAGAGAATTATTAAAGAACGGATTATATACCTACGTTCGATAAATCTCTCCAGGATCTGGTAAGCCTCCCCTTATTCACGTGTAGACAAATATTTGCGACTAGACAAAGGTGCTGTATTAAAAGCGGAATGTTTTAGTAGTCTTTTAGATCACAAGTGATGGTAAAGGTAAGATTTCAGTAGAAGCCGTGTTTAGCTCTACAATGGCAGTAGATGGTTAATTTGCATTTGAGAACTCAAAATACTTAAATCATCAGGATTTCATAAATGAATCCCATATTGATAATATTATATAAGAAGGTAGTATTATGGCCCCTTCATTTATTTTTATGTGATAACGATATAATTAACCAATATTTTAACAGTCAATTAATGTTAAAATATTTGTTATATTATTGATAATACGAAACTAAGCTACAAATTTAAATAAAAGTCATATCTTTCAAAAAATCCAAAATATCTCCAAAATATCTTTATAAGAAATTGTGTGGGTAATGTGGCACCCTGGGGGCCATATAAAATGTACGAAAAAATTTTCAATCATTTAGCGGCAAAAATCACAAAAATAGTATTCGCTTTCTGGTTCAGCACATTCGTTATGTGTCTATAATTACAACTTTGACATTTCATCGAAATTTCACACCATAGATCATAGGAGAAGTGGCCTTCACAAAAGATATAATCTACATCATTTTGTTTTTTTTTCAGAAACTGCAGCACCAATAAAATTTTCTCCGGTACCAGAGTCATTTGCTACATTTGCAAACTCTGTAGATGTACTGATTGCGAGCTCATTGATTTAATTTCGACCATGCACTGTACGTTAAATCCCCCGTCCTTAATCGCGTCCTTGACCACGTCCTCGTCCACCCTTTAATTCTTCGGACCTTTTAATTGACTCCTTCAATTGCCTTTCATATGGTGAATATGTGATGACAGCTATAGTTGCAGCTTTTCTTTTCTGATTAGACGTATTTTTTTGTTTGTTTTAGGTTTGTGAACAGATAAGGTATCTTCTGGCAAGACAATAGAGCTTATTGCCTTAAATTTATTTGTATGTTAAAGACGAGGATTGGGTCACAGATAATCCCGGCTAATCAATAGCTGCTCATGGGTCCGGTTGATAAATGGCTGATGACGATCTCAGCTTTTAGTAGCTTACGCCAATTGCTTGTTAGACTGGCTCTTGAAGTCTAGTGAATAAACGACGAAACAAATCACTCTTGGGTAAGTAGATATCTGACTCACTGCCAGATAGTAATGACCGTAATTCATTAGGAGGAACAGCTGGGTAGCTTGCCCTTCCAACAGAATGTGCTACACCTCACTGAGGTCTACGTGATGAGAGCTTGATGCAGAATCAATTGTTATCTGTCAGTCAACTTCGAACTGGCCCTATGCAGTCGAAGTTGGCTCGGAGATAACTTAGCAGGAACTATCTTGAAGGCGGAGTGCAGCGAATTATGGTTCCAGGATGAACTTGTAATTTCACTTAAATTAGCCTGCAGAGCCTTTGTCGACAGAGTGTAGACGTCGATCGTAGAGAAAGTTAAAGAAGTTGAATCAGAACGAGTAATCTGTTCCTTCCAAGGTAGTCCATCTGACTACCGGGGTACTCTGACTGGGTACCGCTGGATAACCTAAATATGGAGGCTCTGAAAAAGGTTAATTAAATCTTGTCAATAAAGAAGTGCATCAATGAAAGGCTGCAAGTCCGGATGAATTGTCCCGTTTGTTGTCATCAAACTCTTCGGTTTATCTTTTATATGAATCTCCTTATATTGGCAAACAAACTTTATAATAATATTAATAATATTGTAAGGTGAAAAACCTATCTCTCAACTGATCTGAATCGAACTAGTTACAACGGATGACAAGGCAAAAACTAATTAATTTTTGTATTTTTGTTTTTGAACATTTTAAATTGCGGCCTACTTACACATACCTTTTTTAGTTCACAAGGTGGCTTTCGCTGAGCTTAGTGAAAACCTTACAAATGCGGTCTAGCTGCTTAAGGTCGGTAACGCCACGTAGCTGGCATCGTCAAGCCGCCACACGCTTACCAACCGCTGAAGATGGACACGTCTGATTGCTGGCCAGTGCAGAATTTGAAGGTGGTTGCACGTTATTTATTGCCAGCGATTGCGATTCACCTAAAAAATCAGCATCGATAAAAATATAGCGGTTGAAAGGATGAATGGCTATTTGGGTACCTCAAAAAGCCTTCCCAAACAACTTAGCTATGTGACTTTGGTATTATATCAAAATGCAGCAGGAATTTACATACAACTTCGCTTTATTGAGATTTTAATGCACCCATGAATGTGCGGTCTAGAAGCTGTAGCCTATCGGTTATATGTGGAGGTAGGCTTATGATAGACACGTGTTTTTCACGAGCAAGCTCTAAAGCTTAAATATTTCCTATGTGACTGTAATGTCCATCTAGAATAAGAAGAACTGTAGACCGTTCTGTTGGTTTTGCCTTATCTAATAAAGGCTCATATCATTCATTCACAAATTAGATTGTTGAACCTTCCCAGTAGCGCTAGGAGGAGCCCCTTTCACCAAAATATCGGTATAGTTCCTTCTGCGGAATAATATCCATCATTGATGGATCTGGCTCCGAAGAAAAGCTCGGTCGAGGCATCTGGAGCATGAAAATAAAATATGTCAAATAATAATTTAATACAACATTTTGAAATACACAGAAAATAATTACCGTCCACACAATCAATATGGCCCCCGGGGCCATAATACCTACAATAACAGGGGGCCACATCAGATGCATGTGTTTATTACTAACAGTAAATACAAATAAAATATTAGCAAAAATTGGATATTTTTACCTTGAAATTATTTAAGTAGGCTTCTTAAGCTTTCCAATGATCGTCTCAGATACACTCGTAACACGATTCTTATAATAAAAATAGCATTAACTTCTGAACGGCAAAAGGGTTTATATTGCAGCACATGGATATATGTTAAAAAAAAAACAAAAAAACGGTACACTAGCGCTCTCGTATACAAACTAAAATTTTTCGTGATAAGTGTTTGCCTTAATGCAGGGGCTATATTAGCACCTTCTCCTCTATTAAATTGTTTTGATGCAATTACTTGTGATCTAAACAATTCACATGAGATGGTTGCCAAGAGTTGTCTCTATGCTCTACGATTATTAAGAGAATATTGATATCACTTTTTGTTGTTTTCAAACATACAAACCACGTGTAATTTCTTCCGTTTTGTACAAAAATATTCTTCGCTGAATCTACGTTAATTGGTGCTCATGAAAATTGATTTCATCAGTTTTGGAATTTTATTTTTAGAACTAGTGTTAGCTTTGAACATCAATTTCAAGTCTTTCTAGGTTAAACTACTATCATGGGTTATTTTTCATAAAGGTTTCAAATCTTACGATGTACAAACCCTGCGGCCTACTTACCTCAAATATTTAACTGTATAACTCATCAATAATCTGATCTGTTGATTTACTGTCACCGAAATTATTATTTAAGAGTGCTCTCCTGTCTGCCCAGAACCGGTAGCTTATTTCCAACATTAAATTCCTCTAATCCTACCTTGAAGAATAGATCTGAAAAAATATATACAGTTGAAGTAATTCATTTTTTTTTTAAGAATGGAGGATATCCTGTCCATTGTATAAAGAATAAAAACATGTAAAATGCAAAAACAATTCTTACATGCCCTCCTTTTTTCAGCTTTTGTACATTTTGACATAGCGAGCCTGCAGCTGCCTAATTAAGCATGTAGCGGAAAAATCACGGAACTTGAAAAATGCAAAAACTGTTTTTCTATCACATCATTCATTCATGCCTTAACTAAATGTGCATTGTGCATTCTATGAGTAGTTAAATGCCCCACGGCCTGCAATAATTTAACTTCAGATTTGGGAATGAAAAACTAAATATTTCCTTTGCAAAAACTGCATCAAAAGAAAAATTGGATTGAAAATTGTTTTTCAAGTGAAATTTTAACAATCCTGAAGGCTTTTTCAGTTTTGTATAAAAGCACGCAGGGAATATCGACCTAGATGGATGCTTGATTTACCTGCATTAAAAAAAAATTATATTAAAAATTGTTTTTCACTCACGTGAAATTTCATCAGTCCTGAAGGCTTTTTCAGTCTTGTAAAAAAGCATGCCAGGAATATCCTAGATGGATACTTGATTTACCAAAAAAAAAACATGAGTGACCCTATATCAGAGCTTTAAATGTGGAGATAATCCACCTTTTACCAAAGTGTTATTATATCCAGAATAACAAAAATAAATAAAACTAGGAAAATAAGTTATGATCTAAGACGCATTTTAGCGATAGCCCATAAATATAACCTCTGTTCGGAAAATATGCCAATTAAATCCTTAAAAAGTTTTTATGCATTTATTTCTAGAACAATCCCGCAAAACTGTTCAGTGTATTAAAGATAACTAGAACTAACCGTTTTTCTTTTATATGTGAAAAAGTTCATATTTGGAAACTTTATGAAGGAGATCCTCGACTTTACCCATTTTTGAATCAAGATGCTTTTTCATAATAAGTATTACTGTGTACACATTTTCAGCTCGTTAAATCAACACGCGTCTCTAGTTATCGGACGGTCAGGAGGCTGAGGGGAGACGTAAAGACGGATGGACATTTTTACCATCTGAGATAAAATCATAAAAAATTTACATGGTAACACTTAAAAAGAAATATTGATTTTCTTTTTACGTCAGCAAATTGCTATTAACAAAATTTTGTCTGTAATAAAGTATCCGCAAAAGTACTTAAAATCCGCATTAAAAAAAAATATTTTTATATCAATACTATAAAGAAATTGACTGATTTTGTCCATATTCGAAGCTGAAATTTACGCATACAAAATTGAAACTCTCTATAGTTTATACAGGGTGTTTCCCACTACAAGGTCAATAGAGCAGGAGGCGATAGTACTCACCTAGATGAACCAAAAATTTTATAGCAGGGGGGGGGGCATATCAACCGCTTAGGAGTAACAGGGTGATTAAGAAAAAAAAGCTAGTTTTCCATCAAATACCCTGTATCTTAAAAACTACAGGGCGTACGGTCACAGCAAAGAGATCATTGTATGCAGAACTTCATGACTGACTGCTCAATCAGCCCTATACCCCTCTCCCATCAAGAATTATGGTTGTCTCAACTAAAAATTTCGAATCTTCTTACCTTTTTTTTAATTTAACGTCTATTATTTTTGCAAAAGAGGTCATTAACATAACTTTTTTTTATAAAAGCTGTAAACTGTGGACTCTCCTCTTTAATGTGCATACAATGAGCTTTTAACTGTGACCGTACGCTCTGTAGTTTTTAAGATACAGGGTATTTTGTGAAAAACTAGCTTTTATTCTTAATCACCCTGTAACTCCTAAACGGTTCATATGCCCCCACCGCCCTGCCATACAATTCTTGGTTCGTCTAGGTGAGTACTATCACATCCTGCTCTATTGCCCTCCTAGTGGGAAATACCCTATATAGTAAAAATCAGGTTGTTGTATGGCAGTACTACGAAGGAGCTATCTGATTTTATCCAACTCTTTGATTGCCTGCAAAAAATTATCTACTCGACACGATCATGAGAAACGCTCATTTTCTGCGTCCTTCTGGATTTTGGTTGCAGAAAATCTTTTTCAGGCTGTCCTTTCTCCTGATATATGGCCCCACAATACTATTGTGCATGAATTTATTCTGGATCTTCTGCTAAGGTAAAAAACTTGTTGGCGAAATCTCTGTCCACTATGCCAATGTAACTGGTCTTCGGTCCAATACGACTCGCCTTTTTACAAGCTCGACGAATTCCTGTTTTGTCATGGTCTGCTTGACCGAGCCATGGCTGTGTGGAAAGATCACAGATGCAGTGCTTTTTGATCCCGAGTTCTTAGTGTTTCTCCGTGACCGCCATCGTCTGTCTCTGGATGCTCCTGTTGGAGGTGGAGTGCTTTTTGTTGTTCGTCACAACCTTCCATGCATGTTAATCGATTTTGTTGAGTCCGTCTATGTGGAGTTAATATGTGTGGCTCTCACACAAAAACGTATATTGCTACAGTTTATTGCTTTTTGATGACTTTAACTTGCCTAGTGTTAGCTGGGAACACTCTCGGGACGATGAGGGCTTGTTGCCTTCATCCTCGGTGACTCCTCAACATGTCATATCTTTTATTAACAACATTATTACCTAATTCAGTCTAGCGGTATTATTAATGAATGTGGAAAATCTCTTAACCTGGTATTTTCTTCCGATCCCAATGGAACTCTCTTTAAGCGTTGTTTAACTCCTATGGTTCCTGAAAGTCATCATCCGGTACTACATATAGTTTAGGGGTTTTTGATCCTGTAACGTCATCATTTAATGCTTCTAGTAAATACTGTTATAACTTTAAAAAAGCTGATTTTGATAAGATGAATGAATGGTTATCCGCTTGTGATTAGACCAGTATACTGTGTAAATGTGACACTGATAAAGCTGTAAACTAGTTTTATGACATACTACTTAATACTTTGTTTTGCTCATTGTGTACCGCTTGTTCATTCGAATCGTGCTTCAAATTGTCAACCGTGGTTCAATGGCTCTTTGAAGCATCTTAAAAATTTAAAAAATACCTTTTGGAGAAGGTTCTGTTCCTCAAGGATTGATCCTGATTACGTAGTTTACTCTATTTCGCGCGCTCACTACATCTCGTGTTTCACTGGCTCGAACAACGATTATGTATATAGAATGAGATCGGCTTTGCATGCTGAACCAAAGCAATTTTGGAGGTCTGTGAACTCTAAGCGTAACTGTGATGGATAACCTTCATCGTTGCGATTCGGTAACAGTATTAACAGTGTTGATCGCTAAGAGACTGCCAATCTTTTTTTTTGAGTTCTTTAAAACTGCCTTCTATGATAACCACTGCGATATTAGTTATAATGATTTTACCCATTTGACGAAGCTTCCGCTGACTTCTTTTCAACCTAAAGACCTGTTGCTCGACGAAGCGTCTATCTCCAAGTATATTTCAAGCACAGCTGATAGTTTTTCTAGCGGTCCGAATGGTGTTCCTTCCACACTCAAAAAACATTGTGTTACGTCCGTCGTTTCTGTTTTGTGTTATTTATTTAATTTTCTATTGGTAAGATATTTGAAGCCCTGGTTTGCAATGTTTTGTACTTCCACAGCAAAGCCTTCCTATGCTCTTTTCAGCATGGTTCTACGAAAGATAAATCTACTACGACGAGTTTGTTGGACTTAACTAATCTCTGCATATCTGCTATTGAAAAGGGTAAGCAAATGGATTGCATTTTCACGGACTTTTGACCAAATTAGTCATAAAATTTTAAATCACAAGTTGATTGTTCTTGGTTTTCCTACTGTCTATATCAATTGGCTTCGTTCTTATTTATCTGATTGTGCGCAGCGAGTTATATTCCGCACAGCTCTTTCTGACGAAATAGATAAAACTTTCTGCGCGCTCCTCAAGACAGCCATCTTGGATCACTCCTTGTTATAATTTACGTCAACATAGTATCTCTGATTTTGGCTAATTCAAGAATACTTCGCTATTCTGACGATGCCAAAATCTTCCGCATTGTTTCTGATGAAAACGATTCTGGAGTTCTAAACTCGGACTTAGACACCTCTCATAAATGGTGTGCTATTAATTGTCTTCCACATAATATCAGCAAATGTACTACTATGTTCTTTTCTTGTAACAGGAGCCCATTGGACTTGAATTATACTTAAGATGAATACTTATTAACTAGACATGACAAAACATAATACATATTAGGGTGTCTTCCTTAATACTGGTCTTTCCTTCGAGCATCATATTAAAATATTCGTTGCCATAGCTTATGCTATTCTGGGGTTTGTAAAGAGATGGTCAAAAGAGTTCACTGATCCATTTATAACGAAGATCCTTTACTGCACACTCGTCAGACCCATTTTGGAGTATGCCAGTACTGTCTGGTCTTCCTTTTATGCCGTATACATAAATCGCATCCAGATTCCTTTAATTTGCGCTGTGTAGACTTCATTGGGATAACCCTAGTATTCATCCTCCATATGTTGACTTAAGCTCCTTCGATTAAATTCTCTTGACAATAGACGAAAAGCTTCCAGAGTTGTTTTTGCATTTCAGTGTACATAAAGAGTGATAAATTCCCCTGAGCTCTTAAGTACTTTCAATATATCTGTTCCTGTGCGCTCCTTGAGGAACTGTGACTTCTTCGTTGTTCCTCAGAATAGTACAACATCAATATCTCGTCTCTTTAACCGCCAATTTGATTGCAAAGACTTTCATCTTTCAAAAAGTCTATTAAGCGATCAGCTTAGTTAAAGTTACTTTTCTTTTCAATTATTATTGTTATGTAGGTATACTTTTTATCATTATTATTTTTAGGTATACTTTTGTTATTATTACGGTTATATTTTACTTTTGTAAACTCAGTATTCAGATCTTTGATGAAGTTCTTAATAAATAAATAAATCTTCAAGGTTGACCTTACTGCTTACTTGTTTCAATATATTTCTGTGTAAAAAACATCAGCTGGGTATGTTAATGCGCTGTCAGGATGTCGCGAGGACATGTAGACGGCCAAACAGATGGATAACAAATGATTGGGTCATAAATGAAGTAAAGTATATTTGTTTATATATTTGTATATTTATTCATTCTTTTTTAAAAAGGTTAGTTGACACAAAGCTTCTAGATACCTACATATGTGCATACTCCAGGTAAAAAACAAAAGTATTATGACAACGCAAAAATAAGCTATCTACTTAAATGTATATCTAGTTTCAATCTATATACAAATTTAAAAAAAAGGAAACTAGAGAAAAAGCTATAATTGGTTTACAATCAATAATACTAAACCCTAGATGAAAATAAAACATTAAATAAAGTGAAAACCAAAAGTTTTGTATGGCAACACCAAGAAGCGGTTTCTCGATTTCGTTCATTTTTGAAATTTTATTTCCACATTCCATTAAAACGTTGTGTACAAAATTTCAGCTCTCTAGGTTGACGCGTTTTTAGGCACGGTCCTAATATATAGTTAAAAACTAAAGTTTTGTATGGCAACACCAAGAAAGTGTTGTTCGATTTGGTCCCTTTTTGAAGTTTTATTTGAAATTTTTATGAAAACGCCATGTATAAAATTTAATCTTTCTACGTTGACGTAGTGTCCAATTATATAATGAAAAACGAAATTTTTGTATTGCCGTCCTACAAAGGAGCTGCCCGATTGGTCCCATTTTCGAACTTAAATTTACTGCTTTTTTAAAAAGCCCGTGGGGTAAGTTTTCAGCTTTCTAAGTGCATTGACGGACAGACGGACAGATGTACATTCATATGTACATTAAAATAACTTTTAATATTTTGCTCTCCTAGCATTATTTCTGTGCGTTACAAATGGAATGAAAAACTTTTATACCCTCTATACCAAGGCTGCCCAGCCCCTGGCCCGCGGGCCAAGGAGTGGCCCGCCAACGCATTTGAATTTGTCCGCCAACTCACACGGTTCTGTTGCACCAATAGCCTGTGAGTGCCGAGCGAACGGGATTGCCTAGGGGACAGTCGCCACTTTGAAATTTAAACCTAAACAAACAATGAAAGAATGAGACAGAGTTATACGTAATTACTTTCTATCTCTTCGCCTTAACGAAGTAATAACTAAAGAAGATGAAAATAAGCAAATATCATGTAACTATTTCTCACACATTGACACTGATATTGTTTGTACATATGCGCCGTAAAACTCGTAATTTGTAAAAAGATTTATAATTAGGAAAAAAATTCAGTGGTACTAGGTTTGTTAGTAAAATTTGTTTCGCTCCCTTCGGTTATTTTAAGGTTTTTCCTGCGCCAATGCGTCAAACCCAAAACAAACCAAAACCTTCAACACTATGAATTTGAAAGGGAAGAACAAAAATGATGGAATGAAACATATACAAAGTCACAAGTCTTATGTACACGGATCGTGCACGTGATTGCATCTCCTTTAGTGATTCCTCGTTGCTTCGCCTGCTTCTTCGCTAACATGTCAATAATGTGAGTGAGTGAGCTTTTGCGTTGGCAAACAGATTCAAAAATTGAAAATCATTTTTGGTTCGTTTCGTGTAAGCTTTTTTCCTTTATTTGAGTGCAGTTACCTAACATTTGGAGTGGTTGACTAGCACATTAGCAGTTATCTTTTGAAGGACCTAATACTGAAATTGGTGTTTTAGTAAAAACAAAAAGCAACTAGGTAAGTACCTTCATACGAATTTACAGTTTCGTAATTTTATACCCGTGTTGAAACTAAGACCTACGATTTCCTAACTTATCTACCTTCTTACTATGTTACTCGAAAGGCTTATGCTAGGTAAATTGTGCCTTAGTGCGTGTTTAGGTAGGTATGCAGGTTAGTGATGTGACCTATGGACAGTTACATGCACCTAGCTAGATGGCAGGTAGGCACGTCTTTAATTAATTGTAACAAGCTTCTATTGAGCATGTCTTGTAGGCAGTAGGTAATAAGTTGATTTGTACGTTGACATTCTTGCAAGGTTCTGGCACAGCTTTTGTTGACTTGAAACTAAGCATGCCAGTTGTTGCCTATTTATTAATTCTTTAATCAATTTGTGGGTACCATCAATTACAGAGTTGTACTTAAGAATGAGTCTTGGTTATGTGATCTTGCATTTTTAGTTGATATTACCAATTATCTCAATATGCTTAACCTAAAGCTGCAGGGGAAGGACTCCTCGTTTCCAACAATGGTTGATTTGGTTAACGGATTCAAATCGAAATTAGTAATGTTTTCTACGAATTTAGACAGAAACAATATCGACCATTTTCCTACGCTCGTGAATATGAGAGGACAGCTAGAAACAATATCCATTGACACCGTAAAATACGGGTCAAAAATACAATCTCTGTATGAATCTTTTCAGAAAAGTTTTCAGAATTTCGAACTTGACAAAAAAAGTCTTTTGCTATTTATAAACCCATTTTCAACGAAATAATTGAGTACCCAGCAAACTTGCAACTAGAAATAACTGAGATTCAAAACAGCACATCTCTTAAGCAGCGGTTTTTGGAATCGGTGACTTCACAACCTCAACTGTCGTCAAACATATGAACAACTTTGGATATTGGTATCAAACGATAACTACATAGACATGCGCGACCTGGCTTTGCAAAACATATTTCTGATTTGATGCTGTTATCGACCTCCGATTTGAAACCAAATATTGAAAAATTATTAGTTCTGAAGCCTGTTCAGAAATCCCATTAGGTTTTTTACTTGAAATAAATACCTATGTATATATGTACTTAACAGCGTGATTGTTTTATTATTTCACACACTCAGCCTTTCACATGTTAGGATAGGATAGTTCCGTAGTTTGAACGTAGTTTGATATGAGAGAACCTACCTACCACTTACGTACAATGCTTAGAGTTACAGTCGCGAGCTTGATTGGTTGTTTTTTGTTTTTGGCCCATCAATGGGTAATGAATTGAAATATGGCCCACGTGGAAAAATAGTTGGGCGGCCTTGCTCTATACAGTAAAAAATTGAGTTCTATGAACACCGAAAGGGTGTTCAATGAGGCCCGTACAATTGTGTCTTTAATGGCCAGTTTCACAGTCTGAGTTTAAGCCAAATATTTATAGTTTAAACTCGACAACCGGGTTTTAAACCAAACTTTGAAACCCATTCGTCTAACTAAACTAGAGTTTAAACTGTGCCATCCCTCGGATTAATCTCAAGATAAAAGTATTTGACAATCGTGACATTTTTTTCTTTTTGACAGTAGAAGTCTTTTTTGAATTAAATTTAAAACTCTGCCAATGACTAAAATTTGCTGGTCTTTTGCATGGCGGCATATTTAAAACTAGTCAATATAACCACAGATTTTTTTATTTTTACTTTCTGGTATGTTTAATTTTTCCAATAGATAGATTGATAGAAAAATGGAATCACAATGGCGGCGATGACTAATTTAGTTCACAATTTAATCGGTACTACCAACGTTACTACAAGAATGCACTGTGAAACCCGATTTGGTTTAAACTACGTTTAAACTTGGAGGATCGTTTAAAATAAACCTTAATTTAAACTGGACTGTGAAACTGGCCATAAAGCAGTGTAATTTTTATTGCTTATAAATATAATTTGACTAGGCTTCGGCATAGGATAGTCATTATTGTGTGAATATCTAGAAGTTCTTCAGAAGAATGATAAATACCCCGATCGGAAATGCGTTCGAAACCCCCAACTTGTACAATTTTACACCGAATCGCATACATACCTGATTTTAATGTTTCCTTTGGATAGGAATTGCCGAATAGGTACTCGTATGCGTTATTGAAAAGTAAAAATATTCGAATTTTAAATAATTTCCAAAACTGTTCGAAATGATATAGTTTTGGATATGATCTAAAATTAAAATATTTCTAGTCTGCTATCAAAGAAGAAATGTGCCTTACCTTTTGTGTAACTCCGTTCCAAGGAAATTTTCGAAGATGTTTTACGTGTAAAAAAAAAAATCAAACTAAGTACACTTGCAACTTACACTTGTAAGACACTTGTTTCTACAAATATAAACTTATGACCACCTAAAATTGGTCACTGGCTCTCCCTCTATTACAAACGAAACTATTTCATAATTTTTTCTAAGCACTATAGAACTTGTTGCATTTTACACCGAATGAAGTTTAGATACAATTCTGTTTGGGAAACTACAAATAATTTACACCGAACGGAGTTTTAATAGAAATTTTTTCGAAGTTTTTCGCTAGATAGAGCTCCGTTGGATGTTTTTGTTATCCATCCATTGTCCATCCGTATGACCTCACGAGAACGAGTGTACAGAAGAGAACTGAAATTTTGAAAAATAAATTTAAGTTCGAAAATGGTACAAATCGGGTAACTCCTTCGTAGGGTTGCCATACTTAAATTTCTCCATATATTTTAACACGGCCTGAGAATGTGTCAACGCAGAGAGCTGAAGGTTTGTACACGGTATTTTCACAAAAATTGTAACTAAATATATCAAATCGGGCCATCCCTTCTTGGTGTTGCCATACAACATTGAGGATTTTTACGTATAATGTGAAAACGATCACTCCTACATGTTTTTATTGTACTGAAAAGTTCTTCAGAATATGAAATGCTATGAAAATAGTTATAATAATTTTTACTGTTCGACGAAACGTTCTAGAAATTTATATGTAACAAACCAAAATCGAATCGATAAAAAATCCCAAGATAATTGAAAATTCAAGGTCTCAATTATGTCATATGATTTACGAAGACTTAAGCAGAGTGATTGAATTCCCCATATTGGTAACGAGCTTATCTAATTATTTGAGAAAAATATTCCTTCCAATTTATTTCCATACACCATAAAAATCCACTTCCACCAATTTAACTGATTATAAGAATATCAGCACGGCTTAAGTTGTATTATCCTCCACTATAGCCTATAATTGATAAGTGGCCGGATACCATTCCTTGCTATTATACTCATGAGCTTAAATTCTCAGTCACTTCAGTAAAATCTTTCTCAATTGTTTTTCTGAATAAGGTTGCATCCTGACCTTTCTTCTACTATACGGTTTATGTATGATCACCGCATGGTATATGTGATGTCACCGTACCAAGTTTGGCAAATAAAAAAAAATCTTTTCGAAACCCTTAAATCCCCAGCTCTTGTGAAGGTCGACTGAATTTATTTTCAATTTACCACTCACCAAACTCTGTCACTATGGCTGCAGGAAGAAATCTGTCTTCATGCCTTCAGTCTGCAAATAAGAGATTTTTTCAGATATTTTTACACAAAAACCAATTCCAACAAGCTAAGTGGTATACACTTCACCATTATGGTTTTCCTTTATTTCTTAGTTAAAATCACATAAAAGCGGTCAGAAGTGATTTTGTCAAACAAAAGGAAAATCGATGGCAATTTTCTTTTGCTTCTCGCATTGTTAGTACCTACTAATGGTAATAAAGCAAAATGTTTTTTAGCTGTTCTACTTACGTTAAAAAGTTAACAATCTTGCAATTTTCCAGTCAATTATTTCTGTCCTCTAAATGCTCCCATTAAAGGGAAACACATTATTAGAAGATGAATCTTTTTTTAGCAAATTAAATACTAAATAAACTTTACCAGCACAATATGCTCTACATATATGTATGTATATGTTTAATATACAGGTTTGTTTGTAGCTTGTTACATCTAAAAAAAGAAATTGGATTTATGGCTGAAGGCCTTAAGGAGGGGTTGTCCTGCGATGGACTATGGCTCACATTCTTAAATATACTCTTCACTCCCCATATGTACGAGCATACCCAGCGAAACTCAAATAAATTGGTAAAAGTCAGAAAACCAACTTTATTTACTGGTCAACGAAGTTAATTAAGGGCCCCTGAATTCTTTTAGAAATTTTAGCAGTGTATGTGTGTCAATTTATCAATCAGTAATTATGGTAGCAATGAAAACAAATCGAAAGTTGTTGGCAACAGGTAGAGGAAGTGTATCGGTGAAACTCTATTAATTTGGCTGACTGATTAAAATAAAGTAGTTTTTCACAATATTTGGATCTTTAAGAAATGACAATATGAAAAATTTACGAAATATGAAGAAAGGAACCCTGGTAGCCCAATCATCATGAGCGCACTGATGAGCTCATAATGATTGTTTGGATAAATGAAATTCTGATTTTTGTTCTAGCACCGGGACTAAACTCATTTATATACTTCGCAATTTTATGATTGCTCAACAACACCATTTGTCTCCCTTTCACTCGTTACATGAGATGCAATAGACATACAGATCAGTATCCATATCAAATTATTGATGAGCTGATAGATGAGTTGGCGAAGAAACTCATCGAGGCGCTCAGTATAAATCAACTTGACTAAAAATTTACGTTAGTGAACATTAAAGCCCCTTCCAGCACCGGTACTAAATTTTTTTATACTGATGAGCATTGGCTACCAGGGATCTAGAAATAAAGAAACACTTAGGGAAAGGAAGAATAGGTATTGGACCAAATGAACTAAGCATTCAGTAGAATAACTTCACTAGTATCTAATTTAATTAAAAAATAATAAATGTATACACTACACACATTAGCTTCAGAACTCTATCAGAAAGTTGTTTATTTGATCTTTCTAGATGCACATCATTAGGTAACATACGTTTTTTTTTTAGAAAATACGTGTCGCTCTGTTTATGTACTTCGCGTGAGTAAGCTCAGCAGGTGTTTTATTTATGTAATGTATGTACCTTTTGAAGTGCGTGGAAGTGAGTAACAGTAGAGTTAAGTAAGTAGGATTTTATTTGAAAAACTAGGAGGAGCCCGCCGATTTTGCTTGTCCATTATTGAACTTGTATTTGCAATTTTCATGCAAACGCCGTTTACAAAATATGAGCTCTCAACGTCGACGCGCTCTCAGACAGTTTCCAAATATATAGTGAAAAAGCACAGTTTTGTATGGCAACACCAAGAAGGGGATGCCCAACTTAGGTCATTTTTGTAATGTTATATTGCTATGAAAACACCATGTACCAAATAAAAGCTGACTATGTGGACGCATTCTCAGGCAATGCCCAAATATATAGTAAAAAGACAAAATTTTTATTTGGCAACCCTACGAAGGAGCTGCCCGATTGATCCAAATTTTGAAATTAAATTTACACTTTTTTTAAAAACGCCCTGTATAAATTTTGAGCTTTCTCCGTCGACGTATAGAGAACAACCAAAGTTTTGTATGGCTACACCAAGAAAGAGTTGCTCGTTTGGTCCCATTTTTTAAGTTAAATTTGTATTTTTTTTTAAAACGTCGTGTACAAAATTTGAGCTCTACATGTCGACGTATAGTGAACGGCTAAAGTTTTGTATGGCAACACCAATAAAGGGTTGCCATTTCCACATTTTCTTTCCCAATAAACATTACTCGGACTATAAAGAATATTTAAAAATAAAAATTAGTCAAATCGGTAAAGCCGTTCTAAAGTGATGGGATTACCAAAGAACAGCATTTCATTTTAGGGTTCCATACCTAAAGGATAAAAACGGGAACCTTATTACAAAGCCTCTGTTGTCCATCCGTCCCTCCGTCTGCCTGTCACCGGGCTGTTTAGACAACTTTGAATTCTTTACACGATTGTAACATTTGTATAGTTTAAACTTCTAAATTAAATCTAGCAGAATTATTTATGTTAATTTTGTATGACACTATCAAAATACTTCTTTCTTGCATTACTTGTATGTCATAGTAGTCGTAATAGCATCTAGCTTATTTAGCAGGCCTGTTGCATTATCAGCAGATTAGAATTTTTTCACTTTTCTTCTTGTACAAGTTCTCAACCAGATCAGTTGTTTCGGAAATATATTGTATGAGTTAATTAAAAGTTTTCTTTATTTTGAATACCTAAGTGCTGGCCAGATTCAATCATTGTCAATCAGTCCCTAAGTGCTGGGATTATTCCTACGAATTAAGAAATATTCATCATCAAACTTAATTTATTACAAAAATCAAGCACAGCGTATCGAACAGAGAAATATCCAACAAGAATTATTTCTAGGAGCTGAAATTACTCAGGAGTTTCATTTCAGGGTTGTAGATATCTCATGACAGTAGACAGTTGAAAATTGCACACAGCGTGTATTTCTATTGCCGCTATAACAACAAATAATAAAAATTATATTAAATAAATCAAAAATTAAAGGGGATCCCCATACAAGAAACGTGATTTTTTGCTCTTTTTATTCTCATTCATTATAATTATCATAAGTAGGCAGTGTTTTTTTTTCAAATGACGCCTAGTCTCATAGTGCTAAATTTTGTACGATGGTATACGGAACCCTTCGTGTGCGAGTACGACTCGTACTTGGCCGCTTTTTTATATATATAGAAAATAGATATCAAATACTTGATCGGAAAGTAACGAAAAATTACGCAGTAATAGCAAAATTATCCTGGCCGGCTTTTTAAATAGATTTATGTTGAATTTTTAATTATAATAAAATCCTTTGGAGACATATTGTTTGAGAGACACTTGCTTTCAAAGAAATCATCTTGACATCATAACAAAAAGTTATTTTTTAATTAAATAAACTCCAGGCTCTTGCACTAATTTACATTACAGTCACTTAAATGATAACACAAAATATAAATTAAATGCTTAATGGAGCTGTGCCATCATTTTACAAATGAATTAAATTTGTGGCCTTTGTCTAATGCATAGCTTTTACTTGGAAGGATTTATTTACGGCCACATTATTTCTCTTGGATACAAAAACTTTTATCAAATTCAGACCGGGGGAAAAAAACGAATTGTATTTTTCGCAGGCAACAAGATATTATCCCCCAATGGTAGTGTTTCAAATATTTCCGCCAATAAAGGATACCGTAAATACTATGCCAGTGAGCTGGTTTTTGGGAAAAACAAAAAAAGGATGAGGAGCGATATCTTTTCGAATATGTGGTTGATAGTGTTAATGGATATTTTGAAGAGTAAGAAATTACCAGAACAGGCATTACGATCCGAAAGCAGTTTATTTCAGTGAAGTAGCTGAAAATGTTGTAGCTACTCAAAGTGTTGATATACCAACTACAATACAAGATTCTATAGGAATATCACACTACTATTGAGGTTATTGAGCTAATTGGCTATAAGTTAAAAAAAAGAAATTTTCACGTTTGAACATCATAAAGAAAGTCGCAACAGAAGCTGGTCCTTTTTTGTATCGCCGATGACTGTTTCTTATACATCATTACCAGCGATAGGAGCTTCACTTCGATCTTGAACAGAAAACCGTGAACTAGCTCAATTATTAGTAACAAGTTTTTTAACAAAAAACAAAGGTCATAAAGACTTTTACAAAAATGTTAACAATTAAGAAAAAAAACAAAATTGATAGCTAAAACGCTGCAAAGCCTGCAGCTGCCGCAGATAGCAATGAATAAGGCGTTTCGTATCAGTACAAGTCAATACTCTTCAGTACGGCTAGTTCCTACCGGCCGTAGACGCCAGAAGAAAAATGCTAAGCAGACCTCATATACATATAATTTCAGTAAAAATTCTGAGTATGAATCATATGAGGCGAAATGTTAAGTATTTACTTAAGCGCTTAGCTAATTAAGCAGCCCCTATCCGGGACCAGCCAAGTTGAATAAAACAGGTCATAAAAACTTTTACAAAAATGTTAACAATTCGAGAAAAAAAATATATACAAACGCTACAAAGCATGCAGCTGGCGCAGATAGCAATGAATAAAACATAAAACGACACGCCTTATTCATTGCTATCTGCACCAGCTGCAGGCTTTACAGCGTTTTAGTTATAATTTTTTTTAAATTGTTTATTTCGATCATGACCGTTCAAAATCTGTCCGTTGTCCAGCATAGCTTTATTCTAGCCATTTCAAATGCCGCAAAGATACTTTCCATTAGAAATGCATTTAGTACTATTGGGAAGACTTATAATTTTTTTAACATAGTCAACGTCAGCTTATTTTAAAGTCAGTAATAGAATAGGTGGCCCTTAAGCAGTAAACGATGAAGCTTTCTCCAACAGGGTGGGTAGAAAGGCATTCACTATTCTATTAGTGTGCCAATTATTAACTCCTATACCTGCATCCTAAGAGAAAATACAATTGTGGGATCACAGAGCTTCTGCGTGCGTTTCTTCTTCTACAACAGGCAGTGCTTATAATCTCCCTAATTTGGCTTGAAAAGCTCTTTAAGTATTTATTACCACTGAACAGAAATCATCAAACTAGTGATTTTAATTTATGTACAAATATCCAGCATGTTGCTAGAGTTATTCCTATTTAATCTGATATTAGAAGTAAGGCAGAACAAGCATTTACCCAAAATAGGGCAGATTCTTTAGGAAGGTTGATAAGCTTGCCTATAGGTTTGGAAAGGAACAAACAATGCGAAATAATGTGTCTACTGCAAAATTATTGGATCCTAAAACCTGAAAATCTTCCAAATTAATTCACCATCTTTTTACCATTTGGTAAAGCTGCCACGCGGAAGAGAAGTATAAATTTTTAAGTCTAGTAGAATTTTATAGCAGAATTCGATCTCTGGTATGCAAAATTTCTCAACAGCACAAGTCTACCAAAAAACAGAAAAGATGCTTTAAACATATGCAGCCAGAGCACGTTCGTAAATTTTTTTGTTTTTTTTGCAAATATTTTGTACACTGCCCGTATCGACAAGTAGATACAACAGAAAGATCGTTCTCAACACTTCGGAGAATCAAGACATTCCTAAGGAACACTACGGGAATAACCGGATTAAATGGCTTGGCCACCCTCGACATTTAAAGCGAAACCGATGGTGACTAGGCCGAAGTAATTAAGTGAATATAATTAAATGAAAAAATCCCTAGGAAGCTTGAATTTGTAGAGTAAAATATCGAAATAACAAATTTAAAATATAAAATTATAAAAAACAAAATCATTCAAATAAAAAAATAAATGTTAAACCCTCTACGAAAAACCATGCTCATGTAGTACCTACACGAATTTTATATGTATCAGCACTTCCTGTTCTCTCTATATTCTAAGATAATCCCTTCATTTTAGATTTATTTTATGTGGAAACCATGTACAATGTGAGGGCTGTGATAAATATATTTTCATCACGTGTTGCTCCGGCTTTGTTATACCTGTGCTGCACATACATTATTTACGTTAAACTTCTCAAAAAATGTAAAATGAAATTTTCAACGAAATTGCTCGAGTCGAAATGTGAACCTGAGTTGGATTTATGTAAGTTAGATGACAATCGCCAATCACCTTTCCATTGAAATTTTATTTTTAAGGTGATTCATGATTGACATCCGCCACCTTACATGAATCCACCACCCTCAGTAAACGAGAAAGTATAAAACGAGGGAATTCCGCTCAATGTAAAAAAAAGCTTTACTAGGACGGCCTCTATGGGAATTATTTGCATAAAATTTTTAACATCAACACTGGGTGAAAAGTGGACTTGAAAAGCGTTCGCCGAAAAACTTTAGTGATCAATCATCGAGAGACTCATTAAAGGAATCTCTAAATTAATTAATGAATTAGGCTTAACGTCTCGTCGCTTAGATATTTATCGCTAAGGGAAAGTAATTATTTTGTCGTTTTTTGTCCTTCTTTTATACTACTTCCATGTACTATGTAAACCTTGTCACAATTTAGCCAATGGATATGAAAAATTGCGTTGTAATAAATAAAAAAAAACTTTTTTTTTGTGTTTGGCTTATTATTTAAGAGGACCTTAAAATTATTTCAAAGAAAGCATTAAGTAATAGAACAAATAGGTTTTTGTGAAGGATGAGAGGTTTTTAAGGGAATACTAATCCCATTAGCAATACAATCATGTTGAAATATTTATTTTACGAAGAGGGTTGGATTAGACCTAACGCGCAAAAATGAGGAATAATTTCTAAAAAAGAAGAAAAACTAATGGCGTTGAGTTACATATTTCGTTAGACAATTTAATATATTAATGTATTCCGAATCCCACTAATAGGTACTACGAAAACGTGACAAGAATATTGAAATCAGAAGTTATTAATGTTAATATTTTCCGACATAATTGAAATTTATTTGCTTTTCAATGAAATTTCTTACCAAATTAATTGAAGAAAATTGTGCCATTTTTTCATAAAATTTTTAAAAAATACAAGAAAAGAGGCATCTACATATACATAAACACAAAATACTTACTATCCCAAGCATGAAATAAGTGGGTGCGCTTATCTGTGAAAAGTCTCGCTCTCATGTTACAGTTGTTTTCTATATGAAATTTTATGAGTCCTTTGTCTTTTCTCGTCTCATATTTGCAGAATAAATATAAAAATCAAGCTCGTTGATATACGTATCTGCAATTGGTGTAGCTTGATAACAATCAGGTTGGATGAATGACGAAGTCTTTCTTAAATTGTTGAAACATATCCATTCAATATAAATAAAGAAAAAAAATTCCATCGAATGCTTGAAATTCACATAAAAAAAATACCATCGGATTCAGCTAGTAGATGTTTATTTCTGTAGCCCTCGAGTAGTTATATCAATCACGAGCAGATCTATAAATGGCTGAGAGTCCACTTTGGTCGTGTTTTATATAAGTATCGTAAAATTGGAGTCCCTGTTCAATTAGGTTCATGGAAAAGCAGCTACGGTTCAAAATATATTCAATGGATTTAAAAATTCTGAAATCTAGTCCTTGAGTCCTGATATCTTTCCTATTTACACGTAAACACCCATCAAAAGAATAAATATACCCTTGTATGAGGTAGAAAAGGCAACACCATAGTAAAAGACGTTTCAGCAACTCTGTGTCTTATACAATCTATTCTTTCTTATATATTCTAATTATATCGTAGCATTCAAATTATTAACTTTTACCGTTAGATAACATCTAATGAAAATACCAAACTACAAAATAATCTGCCGATTGACCTGCTAATATAAGATATTAGGCGATTGTATGAGTAAGTAAAATTTCGAGCATCTAGCTTTCCCCCTAACTAATAACAAAAACCGTAATTAAGATGATTAAATTTCCGAATCGCCAATAACTTGATAAAAAAAACTCAATCAGAAGCCACAAAAGATTGAAAATAGAAAAACGTAATCTGAAAATCGAGGGATATCTCTTCTTAAGAAATTGAACAAAAACATTTTGCTCCAAAGGTCCATTCTTGTCAAAGAAGACGACTTGGAAATATTAAAATTCTGTTCTTTGAACTGTCCATTCACCAATCGCAATAATTAAATATCCGTGAGATCAAGTATCTCCGGCTTCAATATGTGGTGCTAAAAATAAAATTTAGAAAATGTTGCATATTTTTAAATATAATCCGAGCGGTTTTATTTTTTTTATACATTCTCCTTTATGACACATTCGTTTAATAAAGATCTGAAAGCTATTGCAATCAATTTAATTGAATATATTCCGTACCTATTCTTACAGCTGATCTCAACAACACCAAAATCGCTCTTGGTAAAGCGAAAGAGTGTGCTTTTCGCATGTATCAATTGCATTCATGTCCAGAACTGAAACTAATCTATAAGACTGCATGGAACTCCTGCTCATCTATTATTAAGAGAGAAAAATTTCTTCTTGACCAGGATATCAGACAAAGAATCTTGGAAAGCCGCAAAGGTACAAACCATTTCTGATCCCCGGTCAAAACCATCAGGAACAACTTCAGCAGTTCCTCTAGTCTATACCATCACTACTTAATAATGGTGACTCCCCGGATAAAGGTAACATTTTGGCAGCTAGATCCGCTTCGAATTCCCGTCTTCCACCTACTTCACAGACACTTGTTTTTCATCTCCCGTGTGGATGTGGACAAGAGCATGTATACATCGGATCGAGAAATGTGTTTAAAGTCCTTAGGGGATCAACACATCTCCAAAACCGCAGGTCCTGATGGTTTCTCCCCTGTTAATTAAAAGCTGTTCCTCATTCTTGGTTAAACCTCTGCGCAAGCTATTTTACTTGCCTTATTTGACAGGAAAATTTCCAACTGCTTGGAAACTACCTCACGCTCAGCCTATTCCCAAAAAAGGAGAGGGTAGCGATCCCTCAAATTATCGACCAATTGCAATCACCTCTATTTTTTCACAAGTTTTTGAGTATAGGTATCATTAACTCAAACGCTCATCTGGAGACTTGTTGACTTTTCTTACGGAACATTGGAACCGTAGTCTTCACAATTTTAGTGAGTCCAAAATCGTTGCTCTAGATATTTCAAGGGCCTTGGATAGAATCTGGCTTCCTGCCCTTTCAGTCAAACTTAAAGCACTTGGTCTCTCCCCTGCTCTTCTATTATGGATTGAAAGTTATCTATCTGGTCGCCTAATTCGTGTTGTATTAGATGGCGTTACATCTGAACCTCATCCCATAAATGCCGGTGTATCCCTGTTATCTCTCCAACTCTCTTTTAAATTTTGATTAATGATCTGCTTTCTCTTACTTTCAATCCTATCCATAGTTTCGCTGACGACACCACGAACTCCAGCGGGAATGCCGCATGTGTTAAACGAGTTTGCATGATTAGTAAGTAAGTAAGTAAGTATTTATTTAAGCAGAGTACAGTAAGACAAAAGTCTTTTCATTAGTACTACTTAAACTAACATTTTTCAACACTAACTAGAATAACAAAAGTATATTTCGTGAGTTTGAGCATATATAAGTAATGGTAATAGGAATTATGAGGAAAAAGACAATAGTAATTATATAGCTAATAAGATCCATAATAATAATATAATAATATTTCTAATATAAAACAAATGCGTAAAAACTAAATATTAAGACTAAAGAGAACTAAAGATAAAGAAAATCCTAGAGCATGTGCAGTCGACCGACTGTAATAATAATAATTTTTCTGGGTGTCATTACCCTAATGATGTGTGCTGCCAGAGTAACCGTTTAAAGGAAGTGGCCGAGCTCGTTCGCTGGATCGAAACTGGAAGAGCGTTCCAAATGCGAACAGTATAAACAAAGTAAGAAGATTTCAAGACCAAATATTTGAAGTGAGGCAGTAGCAAGTCATTACGTCTATCACTATGCAAAAAATTTATAAATTCGTATAGGTATGCCGGTTTACGTGTGTTCAGTAAGTTGTATAGAAAAAGTAATGCTCTGCGTTGTAAATATGTTTCCAAAGAGCAATCCAGGATTCGGTGCCGAAAGGGAGAAATATGATCATATCTACGAAGTCCGAATGCGAACCTAATGGAATCATTGAAGACAACTTCGAGCTTACGCCTACACCGTGAGTCGAGTCTTGGGAAAATATTGGAACCATGTGAGAGATGCGGGAGTATCAGTGTCCTCACCAATCTTATACGCAGGATTGCGGAGAGCTGGACAGCATACAACCAAAGTCGGCGAAGTACCCCATATATCTTACCTAGTTTCATTTTAATATGGTCGCAACAGTCCATTTGTGAATTTAGCACAATGCCTAAGTTTTTAACTTTCTGTACATATGGTATAGTGGTGCGATCGAATTCTATCGGGGGAAAATTGGTGGGATCGCAGCTTCCTTTGCTTACCGCTAGCGCTTGAGATTTTTTGGGGTTGAGCTTTAAATTATTGTCGATTAACCATTTCAATATATTATGAAGATCTTCGTTAATTCTGCTAATACAGTCCTATATGAGCCCCATGGGACGATCAAGATATATTTGCACGTCATCAGCGTACAGATGAATGGAGCTATTTCTTATAACAGTTGGCAAATCATTAATAAAAAGACTGAGGAGCAAAGGTCCCAGCATTGACCCTTGTGGGACTCCGACAGACAAAGAAAGCCTAGAGGAAACAACTTCGTTCACTTTAACTCGTTGTGAGCATTCTCCAAAAAGCTTCCAATTAATTTCAGTGCCGGTGAGCCGAATCCAAAAAGGCTCTTCAGCTTGTTAAGAAGTTACTTGTGATCAATGCTATCGAAAGCTTTCGTGAAATCGAGTAAGACTAAGAGCGCAATGCGGTCATCATCCAGAGCAATTCTAATGTCCGTAGTGATTTTTAAGAGAGCTGTCTCACAGCTATGCCCAGGACGAAAACCTGACTGCCAAGGACTCAGGGAATTCATTCGATCCAGGTACTCGGATATTTGATTTGCCATGATATTTTCTAGTGCCTTCGCTAGAAAACATAATAAGCTTATAGGTCTGAAGTCCTTGACATCGCTAGGAGTGGAATTTTTAGCGATTGGAACCACTAGCGCTTCCTTCCATAGAGAGGGAAATTCGCTGAACGTTAAGCAGCAATTGAACATCTTTGCAATAGGACCAATAATGAAAGGTAAGATGAGTTTCACGAATCGCGGTGGGATAGCATCGGATTGGATAGATAAGACAGCTGTGGCGGCCTCAATCTCATCAACGCAACGAAAACTGAACTCGGATCCAGAGCGAGCGGTAGAAGTGTTCTGAGAGGATGGAGAAACGCTGGTATAACACCCATTACAGGTTGTAGCAGTAAAGAACTCATTGAGCTCATCTGCGTCAAGGTCACATACTGAGCCATCACCACCATTAACTCCTAAGTCACGTAAGGCACTCCATCTTTGGAGGGACCTGCAATCTAACTTGGAAGTATAGTATAAAGATCATTGAATAACGATATTGAAAATATCTTCGCTTGAAGCAAAGCGAATCGCGTCGAATGCATCTAAGGCCCAAAGCGGTTTCATATCTTTAAGATCACTATATAACCACTGCCATTTCATTCGATGGGGCCTTAATTTCAGACTCATCTTCACTAAGCATTCTTGGCATTAACATTTTCAGTGAAATATGTTGAACAGACGACATCTTCTCTGTTGCCAAGAACCATCGAAATATCTTGGATTTCTGAAATGTTGTAATACATATTTCAGCCCATCGAATCTAGCACTCCTCTACAAGTTTTATATCAGACCTAGAATGGAATACAATTCTCGGGGCTGATTGCACAGCTTTAACTTCATCGGATATTCTCCAAAAGAGAGAGAGATTTTACAATAACTTTTCATATCGACTCGCTCGAGCATCGCCGCAATGTTGAATGCCATTCGCTCATCTATCGCTATATGCATGGTCAATGTTTCGATGAAATATGTAGTATGAACCCTTGTGGATTAATATCTGCACGCAGTACGTCCTGTAATGATCAATACAACACCCTTAGGCTCTCACGCCGCTGTCCATATCCACGTGACAAGGAAGTAACTTTCGCTTATCAACTTTCGATTTCCTAAATTCTTAAAGCCTTGCCACTTAAATCACCCTCACATAATATTTACATGAAAATGCTAAATAAGCATTGTGTGCTTATTTGAACCATGCACATAAAATATAAAACGTAATTACAGTTTTGCTGACTTCGCGTCATGTTTTAAGTGGAATATAAATATGTACAGCGCATGGGAGCCGGGACGATAAGAAATAAATGAATTTTTGTATAAGACCGACCGAGTACTTCCGAATCCGTCGCCGAGATCACACACAAGTTTATGAGTCGTTACAGTTCGATCTTTCAGTTAATTGTAAAAGTGTTAAATACGCAACCAGTGAGAGTAAAGTCTTTTTTTCGAATAAGTGTTCCCTGGAAGAAACCCCGAAACCCATTATAGCACGCTGCAAATCGCGCACATCCTTTTTCCCTTCAAATACTCTCAACTGAACAGTAAAATTCCGTGAAGATCTCTTATCCCGAACTGTGCGAACGTGGAAGAGTCTAACATCTTCTGTTTTTCCTCGGGTTTACAATCTGCGAAAGTTCAAGAGTGACAAACACCAGCACCTGCAGCACTCTCTTCACGTCCCCTAATCCATTCCCTATCTGGTATCCCCTAAGCTAGTCTTAGGTATAGAAAAAAGAAAAAAGCTTTAACGGCCCAAATTTGACATTAAATTTGAGGTACCAGAAACTTCTAAATCGCTTAATATACGTATAAAACGGTACTTTAATTTAACTGGGTAGGTAATAGGGGTAGTCCCAAAACTGCACATGTGTTTAATGAAATAAGTGTTTCCATTGTAATACTATAAATTGTATTTTAAGCTGTTAGCTGTTGGTTAATAAGAAGGAAATAAAAATATGGAGATTCCTAATGGATTATTTAAACTTTAAGAGAAATCTCTTATCAAAATGAATATTTTTACTGGTTTTTTGGTTTTGGTTTAGAGATTATTGTTATGACTCGCCAAGTTCGAGATGGGCCCGCATACGAACGGTTCCGTATCATCGTCTATTGACTAATATTGTCTGAAGTATGTATATTTTGTTAGTTAGACATTTCTATGTATTACCATAATTAAAATCGAACAAAAAACACCAAAAACACTTTTCTTGTATGGGGACCCCCTTTAATTTTTAACTTTATTTTATTTTCATTATTTGTTGTTATAGCGGCAATAGAAATACACTCTGTCAAAATTTCAACTGTGTAGAGGAGGGGTACAAATATAGGATACCTATTATAGTTTTAATGATAAAAGGCCCCAAAATAGACATATTCAAAAAATAAATTGTATAAAGATAGGAAATTTTGTTTACTTATCAGTAATATTAACATAAATAATGTAGACTACAACACGCTGGAAATTTATTTATTTAAACAAAAAATATCAAAATTAGAATTTTCCAAATTAGGGTAGTAATATGAGACTGTGTTAAAATATCAAAAACAAACGAAAAATTGTGGCAAAAGATGTGCAGTATCAGTGATACTAACTCGTTAATATTATATAAGATTTTAATATACTTTATAACTCTAATATAGGCCTACAAAAGTCATCACCATCATCTAGAATACCACTTTATTAGTTGGTAGAAATATGAGATAGTCTGATATTATTACCAACCTAGTGTATCATATTGCAACCAATTGGTTTTTTCAGTAAAATTAGTAATTTAGTGAGAGAAACTCAAGCTTTTTTGTAATATTTAATTATATTCTAAAACTATAGTAAATATTATGTAACTTACAGTATTCTTGATCGAAACTGGGAAAATATACAGATATAAACTAGAAAGCAAAACATGTAAAAGAAAACTTTTCAATTATGCCCTAACTGTAAACGTTCAACACGCGTCAAAACTAATAACGAAAGGTCGGCCGGCTATTTCAAAACCTTCCCAGAACTAACAGTAATGCTAGCCTAGCTACGTTTTAGATATCAGTAGCGTAGGGAGACCAAAACCCCGGTGTCTCAAATTGCTACCATATCTCATATTCCTACCCCCTCCTCTACCTATTACGGTCCATGAGATACAGCCCGGAAGACAGACAGACGGACGGGCAGTGGAAGCTTAGTAACTCCCTATCTACACTGGCCATAAATTATTGCCTACCATATGTTATTGCTACGGAATTGCCAGTGTAGATCGTGTAGCCATGGCAATAATTCATAGTTGGCCATATATGGCAGACCATATGGCGTACCATATATGTCCAAGAAAATTGCTTACCATAAATTTGACGTTTATAATCAAAATGGCTGAAATGAAGCTAATACCCTAGGCAGACGGGCAAAATCAATGATCATTCGTTCGTAATTGAATTTTTCAAAAATCGCTTTACCTTTGAATTTTAATTTTAATTATTAAAAATTTTCTGTCAATTACATCTTAAAAGTGACAGGACTTTCGTTTTAGTTCAAAAAATTTTGGGTAAGTTGATTTTTGAAAAAATCAATTACGAATGGATTATAATTTTTTTTTCCGTATGCCTAGGGCGTTTGCAACTAATTAATTTAATTAATTTTTACGGACTAAATGAGTGCTTGTAGAACTATAAAGGTGGATATTCGTTTTCTTAATGTTTTCATCTCTTATAACTCGGCGAGCTCCAAATTCTTTAATGCAATCAATCTTCTGATCGCAGTATTATTCGGTCTTGATAACGCCATCGGCCAATCAAAAAGGAAATGTCATAACATAATTTGCCCACACCAAAATTGTTTTTTTCCAAGATGGGCTTTACCATAAAATATGGTAAGCAATTTTTCATGCCCAGTGTAGACAGGGGTAATACGGTCCCGTTGGCACCCATTTTGGTAAGGAAGCCTAAAAGTTGATAATAATTGTACTTTAATATTTTACAGCCTTATATTTTTATTACCAAATAATTAAAGTACAACATTTTTGTAGTATCGGATGAACTTTTATAATTCTTCCTTCAACCATACGATACCAATCAAATTTGATTTCAATCAACAATTCTTCAGCAATCATCACAATTCCAATTCCGGAGGAAGGAAAAATGTGTCAGTAAATCATTATATCTAGCAAATTAAAAGTTTTTTTTATTTTCTATCCACGCCCACGGCTATTATCAAAGTTTGTGATTATTATTATTGGATGCCAGATCGCAACTAATCCAATAGCTTCTTCCGAAAGGTATATATATCCAACTACTTCGATTCAGAACAAAAAAGGTTCGTCTAGTTAATAGTAGAATATCCTTGTCAAAAGTCACATGTATTAAAGAAAGAGAATCTCTTTACAATTAGTTCTCGTTTATTAAATAAAACTGAGTCATTATTCATAAAATAAATTGACTTCTTTTGTACTTTCATATTTTTCCCTCTTCATAAATGGGATCACATAAAATCTGTTCGACGAGTCGATCCTGCTTCCAAAATAAGCAGCACCCGAGACATTGATATTATTCCCAGAATAATAAGTTTTCTAAAATCTTGCAGAAGTTGTAGATATAAGGTTCAGGTGATTGCTCAAGAAACCCTGTTCAGTTGTGTAACTTCTTAAAACGAATACAGTCTTGAACTTCTTGTTAGAGCTATGTTCGACTTATTGTTGGGAAGTACCTACAAAAAGACTTTTTTGTCTGATCTTGCTTTTTAAGAAGAATGGGGTCAATATGACAATTACTTCAAAGCAATTTGCTATCTACCTCCTAAAAATGGACGTGACGTTCTCTCTTTGCCATTCAAATCGATCATTAATCCTTATATCAAGCAGTCTGTCGCATACTTTCAATGGAGCGCAGTTTTCGTAAGGATGAAGTATTTAAGAATTGAAGTAATTCCACACTCGGAAATGGAAAACCTATCGACAAACAATTTTATGTTCTTTAGTCAGTTTTGATATACCTCATATATCAAATATCTCTCAAAACCACATAGGTACGTACGGTTGGCCAGGCGTTTTTACTCTCTTGACATTTCAATTTCCATTTATTGTTAATTTTACCGTAACTCACAAAAACTTTTTCTACTCATCTTTTTTACGGAATAATATCTACAGTTAAAGCAACCTAATGAGTGCCTTAATGTTCCCACATAGATTTGCAACTGCAATATCAATATTTGCATAAGGCATCGTTTGAAGCATCACCGTCACTTAATTTTTTACATTCTGCTAGATTAATTAAGTTGAAATATTTCTTTCAGACGCTATAAGACCTTCTAGAATTTGATGCAATTAGATCTCATCATAACACAAATCTACACCAAAAAATGTCAGAGTGAGTTTCGGACTGTATCCTCTTTTTAATTCTAAGTTTTGCTCGCAAAAGCCTCTGCTTTTAAACTCTTTCTCAATTATTTTGTGTATTACTTTCCTCGTGTCTCGTTTCTGTTTAATTAATTTTAATTTATTTCAAATTTTATGTCAAATAACAATAGAATCTGTTCTCCGTTAGTCCGAGTCACCCAGCATATCGCTATTTTTACCACAAAGTATAACAACATATAAACATACACCCGCACTATTCTAACAAATACTTACATCAATTGAAATCCAACTGAACTCGACTAGTTTCATGATGTTAACCTGGATTTAATGAAAATCAACTCAACTCCCGTTTCCATGAGAACTAACTTGAGTTCAACTCGATTGGCACCTGGCATGGAAACATGGTACTTAGTCCATTGGTCTATACTCCTTACACTCCTCGTTAAATTAATTTTAATCAAGTAAGTGTGGGACACAACATTTGAATTCCTATACATATTATCTCAAAGAACTGTCTGTAATTACTAAAAATGTTTGCATTCTATGAAAATCTCTATGAAAACCTAAGTTCACATGAAAGCTATATAAGTATAGGTAGATATGTATGTATGCATATATGTTATGATATTAATTAAAGTCCACGCCACGAAAAGCTATCTATCAAGCTCATTTGAAAGAAATTTGTAACTTTGTAGCATTCTGCATATTCCAAATGATAAAACAGTTTTAGAAGCGCATTGCCAGCAAATAAAAATGTTATTTCCATATTTTTGAATTTCTATTGTTTTTTATTTTAATATTAATAAATATTTACAATTTGATAATATTTTCTATTCTTCGCGGGACACTTCTAATTTACAACCAGAATTGATTGAATTATTTTTATAGGACAACATGAACAACTTCAGACGGTTTTTGGACAAGTTTGGCTTACGTCTGAAATAAAATGCGCAATGTATCTCAGTTAAAATACCTTGGAATGGCTTATGTCTAAACTAAAATGCCTTCGTTTTAATGGAAAGATTTGATTTTAAGATAACCAAATTTATTTGTAAATAACGACATAACGCAGTTATTAACGTATTCATTCACTTTCCAATACTTACTGCGACGGTTTTATTCATATCATTTCATAGAAAAAATACTCCGAACTTATTAAATATTTTCACCCCAACTGAAATAGTTGATGGTGAATAGAAGAATATTAAGAACTTTTATTATTAACGATTGTAAGTCAAATCATAAATACAAGGGGGAAAAACAACCGCCTCGTCTAGGGTTTGAAGCCGGAAGCAATCGCCCGGAAAGTGGAAGGTCGCGGCTTCAAACCCCGGACGAGACGATTATTTTTACCTCTTATGTTTACGATTTGATTTAGAATCGTTAAAAAAAAAGTTCTTAAAACTCTTCTATTCTCCATCTTTAACCGATTCTAACAAGTGTACGTTCGATTCCCGTCCGGGAAAAAATAAAAAAATAAGAAAAAGGTAAAACATTAGTTTGCATGACAAAATCTATTCACCACTTGATTGCATTATTTTAGGCACAATTCAGCACTTAGCCCATTCAAGACGGTTTACATACCGCGTGTATAAACTACTACCAAAGAACATCTAACAACTAAACAACTACCTATGGGCGAATCCACGATTCTTTATGGGTGTGGGGGGGGGGGGGGGGGGTTAAAAACGATTACACTACACTCGCTACAACTCGCAAATGTCAACTGTAAAATTAATTATTTAAAAGATACGTTTCGAACAGATACGTGAGTGGCTACAACTCGGAACGAAGAAAGCTGCTCAATGTGTTCAACTTTTACCACTCGCGAAAGTCAAACGAGGCGTTAACCCTTAAGTAGGCCCATGAGGTCAGAGTAATTTTAACCGAAAACAAAATGTAGAGCGCATTCTCTCTCGACCTTGCGTATTCCAGTAGCTTTTCATCTTAGAACACTATTTTTAAAATCGCCGTACTCTCGCCACTTCAACGTACGCATACATTTGTACTATAGTGAAGTGTGTGTGTTAGTAAAAATAGGGAAACACATTTTGTTCAAATTGAAGAATTAATCACAAATTGCGATTTTGCAAAATACAGAAATTAAAGCGCTAAGTACTTTACCACAACTAAAGTCAAGAAAGTTTGATATTTTTTCTTATTATTAAGACAAGTTCATGGGATAGCTTATGAAGTAAAGCACAGCATGGCAGGAAGGTGATAGGGAAAGGAATTAGGGAACGTGGTGAGAGTGGCAGAGGTGCTGATGTATGTCACCCTTATACTTTCGCAGATTGTATATGTTGGAGTAAAGACAGAAGATGGTAGACTGTTCCACATTCGTACAGTTCGGGATAAAATGCATCACAGAATCTGACTGTACGGCCGAAATTAAAAGGATGTGGGCGGTTTTGCTGCGCGAGTTTTGCGTGAAGGAATTATTCAGACTAAAACATTGACCATGCATATAACGATAAAGGAATGTAAGGCATCCATCATTGCGGTGGTGTTCGAGTGAGTCGATTTTACAAGTTATTGCCACAATGCCAATGAGCTTGAAGGCTCTTTTTTTGACAATATCCAATGAAGGTAAGACTGTGCGATCAGCTCCGGCCCAGATATGGAAATTGTATTAAATTCTAGGTCTAGTGAAGGATTTATAGAGGAGCGCCAGATTCGATGGGCATTGATCTAATCACGCAATCTTGTTTAACAGATGTGACATTTCCTTTGGAGTCCAAAAGAGTATCAGAGATATTATCAATGGCAAAATTTATTATTATCAATGTCGTCATTCAATGATATAATCATGCAATCTCGTTTGAGAGATATGGAATTTTCTGTCTGAAATCCCCAAGGGTGTCAAAGAAGTAAACGAAATCAAAGCTACTGGCATTGTCGAACCAATGGATGGTATTAAAAGTAATCAAAATTAAGAAGAGAGTTAACAGAGCCCAGAGGTACATCGGCATTTATAGGGTGAGGTTCTAGTGTAACCCCATCTAGTACAACCGATATTATGCGATCAGGTAAAAAACTTTCAATCAATAATAGAAGAGAAGAGGAGAAACCATTTGCTTTAAGTTTAACGAAAAGGGCTGGATGCCAACTCTATCAAAGACCTTTTAAATATCTAGAGCAACGGGTTTGTATCCACCAAAATTATGAAAAGTACGGCTCGAATGCTCCGTAAAAAAAATTAAGGAAGTCTCCAGATGAGCGTCCAGTCCAGAAGCCATAATGGCGATTATTGATGAGCTGTTTGGTTTCCAGATATTTCATTATTTTGGAGTTAATAATAGATTCAAAAACTTTTGAAAAAATCAAAGTGATTGCAGTTGGTCGATAATTTGAGGGAATAGGCTAATCGTAAGCTAGATTCCAACCAGTTGAAAATTTTCCTACCAGTGAAGATACTAGCTTGATCAAAGGTGTCAACAACCACTTCACCGATATTAAGTAGTGAAAGTATAGAGAAACTGCTGAAGTTGTTGACCGGGGAGCAGAAGCCGTTGCTATCTTTGCGGCTTGCCAACATTCTGATCAAAGAGAAATTTTTCTCTCCGGATTATGGACTTCTTGGTGTTCTGTGCAGTCTTGTCGACATGTTTAAATTCTAGACATCAATGCAATTGATAAGCGCGAAAAGCAGACGCTTTCGTTTTTCTTACATTACTTGGTTGAACTTATCGTTAAACCAAGAGCGATTTTACTGTTGCTAAAATCTGCTGTAAGAATACGAAATGTATTCACACACGCCAAGACTTCTCTGGAATTTCCCAATCAGCATTTAATTTTTGTTTGCATAAAGTTTTAGCTAAATATTCTACGATTGCATTTTACGAAATAATAAAACATATGCTCAACCACCCCCATATCCCTCACAACTCAAATTCAAAATTTCCTTTTTTTGGCTTAGTTTGTCGGTCTTTTATAAATACCCCCACTAACACACACTTTTTTTACAAAACTTCAAAAGCTCAGAGTCTCTTCTTTAATTTAACCTATTGCACCCTATGGGGTAAATGTAGCCGTTAAAGAGTTATTAGATGATAACCTATTCAGATCATACCGAAATTAGACGATATTTTTATAAAATGAGGTGTTTTCAGTTACTAAGGGAACAGATTATCTGTGACCTAAATGGGTTAAGAGATAATAACTCCTTTACCGTCATAGATACGACATATGTGAAACAGGTTAAATTCAAGAGGAGACTGTGGGCTTTCGAAATTTTATAGTAAAAAAGTGTATGCTAATGGGGGTATTTAAGATACAAAAAAACAAGCGAAAAATTAAAAAAAAAGCGAAATTTTGAATTTGAAGAGTCATAGGGGGCAGGGTACGGGGCTGATTGAGCATTCATAGGAAATACCCTAAGATTGTGCATACAATACCGTCTTAAAATAGACCGCATACCCTGTACTTTTGAAAATATAGGATGTTTAATGAAGAAAAAAGAATAGGTGATATTTTGCCCCTCCCCCTTGTCATACAATTTTTTACTTCTCTGGACGAAAAGAATAATTTGGCAAAATATAGTAATATTAGTGTAGTGAAAAACGAATTTTTTGTATGGCAACCCCACGAAGGAATTACCCTATTTATCCCATTTCCGAACTTAATTGTAAAATTTCAGCTGTCTCAAATACGCGTTCTGGAGTTATCTTTGGGCAGACGGGTGGCCGGAGGGCCGAGCGGACGAACAGACAGACATGTAAAAATCAAAATTATTTTTAATTTTATGCTTTGGTGTCCAATCCATTTTTATGATTTCTATGATTTCAACTTGGGTATAAAAATAAATAACAAAAAAAAAATGAATTTCGTATAATTTTATTGATGACATATATTTACTGAACCTAATATTATCATTTTATGTCTGTTTACTCTTGTTAAAATACATATTACTCTACCGTAACTGTGTCATGTCTTTTTCTTCAGGATCACACACATTGTGTGTAATCGACTCCTCGTAATAAAAACATTATGAATAGTCAATTACATACACGTCGTATTACCATGGCTTTTATATGAGAACAGCTTGTTATTTTCATTTCTCACCCCCTAAAATTTCTTCTGTTAAAAGTCTTTGACATAGAACAAAAAAAAAATGTTCGCTCCTGGGGTTCGCTTTCAAAATTACTTCCCGTCTTGAATGGGTTAGGTTTGAAATACTCTAGCTTTTTCCTGGCTCTTGCTCTTAATCTTGCTTTGCTTTTAATTGAAACAAAGTAAAATTACTTTGCTTTACTGTGCACTGCTCTGAACAAAATCTATAAGCTTCTTTCATTACTTTGCTTTGCTCTGAAAACTTCCATGCTCTATGTGCTTTCCATCATAGAACTTTTTGCTCTGAAAACTTTGGTTGCACTTTCCTGTTAAATACTTAAAATTCTTTGATACACTTTTTGCAAAGAAATATTATAATAATCTCTGGATGAGGAAAATAGGAGCATAGAGTGGAACCGCTAAGAAGGGGTTAATGAAAGTTCTAAATTACTGGAAGAAAGTTTCTTCCAGCCCATCCTCTCTCTGTCCCTTACCATGTAATGCTGGTCTCATCCCATTCTAATTTACCTCCCATTTTTTTTAATCTATTCGATAACACTTACATTAATTAAGGTAGTTTGCATGAACCCCGAACCTCCAAATGCATATTTATTACCATTTTTTACATAATCCTTAATACCTGAACAAATAGACATTGCTTTTAAGAAATTGTAGTTCCCATAAGTAGATAAAATAGGAAATATTAAAAATAGTTTTGCGTATGAAGCATCTGTCGAGCCAAGATTAAGGGCGTGCTGAAGAGCTGACATCGCGGTCGAGATTTGCAAATTCAGAAGTTGGACAATAATGCCTTGTTCGTCTGTATACCGTGAGCCAAAATAAGTAAAAGTATCTCAGAGTAGTGTCGAAGAAATGTTAAGTTATCAAAAGCAACGCATTTTGTACCACAATGCTGTCGAAAGTAAAAAAACAACAACAAAATAGTCGTTTAAGTTTTAGAGAGCTTCAAAGAGCTAGACAGTAAAGATTAGATTAAATTCGGAGATTCCCTAGCTTCTCAAAATTCAGAGCATTAAATTTTGTACAGACTAGTGTTAATTTTGCTAAATTCAGCTCAATGAAATTTTAATTAGCGTAAAATTCTATAAATTTGATGAATTTATTTTCAAACTCGCAGCATAATGCCCATCCTAGCAAATCAGTCGGATGGAAGTGAGCCGATTATTAAGTGGTGGAATTTATTTTCGATTATGGTACACAAACAAATAAACTAACTTCTTTAGTATGCGAATCAGATAGTGTTTTTTTTCAGTTTCCGACGCAAAGCTAAAGTGAAAAGTATTGAGAGTCTGTTGAAACAACAGTAAATAATAAATTTCATGTGAAAGTTTCGAAAGATTCAATGAGAGTTTTCTTAGAGACAAGGGCCTGGTTGAAGGTATTTAAGGAAAACAGGATAAGCAATGGTTATTTTTATCTTTAGTTATATATACCTCCATACATTTTTGTCTTCTTTTTCCTTCTTTGTGATTGGACAATTTAGTCAATTTTGTTTTTGTTGAAATTTGATATTTCTAATTTTTCTTTCTAAGCATTTGTTTTATTTTCTCAGTTCTTTCTTTTAAAAGCCCATCAACTAAATAAAAAGAAACAAAGAACATCTGCATAAGTATGTCTTCTCCTTGCTATAGGTGCAAACAAAAGTCGTCCTTGAAAGTCTGAGTAAATATTGAGTATCGGTGCTAGTACGTTAGTCAATGTCAAATTGTATGGGAAGAAAATCGATGTTCAGGAATATAGAATGAGTGAAACAGACTAACCTTGACCTTAATGAATTCTAACGAATAGACTCGAAAAGGTATAATAATTTTGATCTTGAGACAAAAGAAAAATTGGACACAAAACAGCTTAAGGTGTGATGAATCGATCAGTCTACTTGAGTCAAGTAAATCACAGAATTTTGGATCGATTTATTCATGTAAACGCAACTTCAGTATTTGAACATTTCTTATTTCTGGGAGTTATGAAAATGGCAAAGAGGAACATGAAGAGGATTATTGTTGATAATTCAGGTTTTTTAGCACTTTTCCGATGAGTGTAAGGTTTTCTGCTAACACGAAACGCTTCTTCTTCATTTTTCTTTTTTCAGTCCACTGCGGGCGTACACAGGTTCGATTCGTTTCGAATGAATCTGATTTTTAAATTTTTATTTTTAATAAAAAAATTTTTTTCTATTTTTCTCATTTTTTTCATTTTTTTAATTTTTTCATTTGTTTTTCATATCACTCAATTCCATTATTTGGGACTTGTTGATGAGTCAAACCCAAGACTTGAAACTTGTCACCCCGAAATAAAATGGGTTGTGTGATAAAATAACAAATAACAATTTTTTTAGCTTTTGCTATATACGGAGAATCTAAAAAAATGCCTTCGTCAACAAATACAAAATATTTATATAAAAATCTCTACCTATGTATTGAACTTAATGCAGAGTTGTCAAAGGTAAAATGTCACATCAAGTAAATTTCAAGAAAATTTCAAGTCAACTAATTGGAGTTAGTTCAACCGAAAAGATTTCAAGTCAATTACTCAAGTATTCACGTAAACGTTCTGAATGTTTCTGGAGTGAAATCCTCAAGAAAGTTCTGGAGTACATTGCCTGGATATAAATACAGTACTTGTCAGTGCCAAGGGCGAGTCTTATCTTCGACAAAGAAGTGGAAACAAGTGAAAGTGAGTAAATATAGTCGAAAGGAGTTGAGCTTATAAAAGTAGAAATAAATGAAATAAAATGAACTTGTGAATTATATTTGAAATATTTTCACTACCGAACCAAGACTACACACGGAACAATTCATATATTTAAATAGTTATTGATATTAAATAAGTTTATAACTGTTAATATTACAATTAAGACATTTAATTAATATGAAACCATGTGGCGCCCAGAAAGATTAATGTGCATATAGGAAGTGATTGTGGAATATATTCCAAGCGTGCGCAAGCCACTAATACGTTTTGGAAAAATATAGGTATACCCTTTCACCTAGTACGGATGCTTGCTACACGACACGAAATTGAGAATGGAGCACGCTGATCAAACAGGAAACATCTATTCCAATTTCGGGTTAGATAAGTGTTTGCAGTATTTCAATCCTTTGAGACTATACGCTTGCAACCAAATAGACTTTAAAACAAGATTTCAAAGGAATTCAGAATGGAAAATTTTGGAAGTGTTCATCTATAATCAATAAAAACCTGCAAACTCATTACTCTTGCAGTGTAGATCGAAAACGAACAATTATAAAATAGATAAGCTATTGTGTTAGCGAATATTATATAATTAACCTTAAATCATTTAATCAGTTATGAAACCTGATCCATAGGGTCCGGAATAGTTATACTAAAGTCTGATGCAATAAGACATGGGCTATGACCAATAGAAAAGTAATTTAAAATAATTAAAGAGTGGACTCCCAACGCACACATATATAGACTTCTGTTTCATAGCTTGGGAAGTATTCTCGAGGATTGTTTAACCTAGATGAAATCATAATGTAAAACTACCTAATTTTGCCATTCCACTTGTATTGCATAGAAATATGATAAGGTAAATTAATTCCGGCATCATACATAATATCAATGATTTTTGTATGTATTTCCTGCATCAGTTGCCTTTTTATTCCCATAGAGTATACGTACTGAGATCTTAATTCAATTTGTAACACATAGAAATAATGTATTAAACGCATAATTATGTACATCCAGGAAGTCGTTTGCCTGTTAACTAAATAAAATCCTCAATTCTAATTCATAAAAAATAAAATGTTTTTTTGGCTCCTTAAGAAGACTAAATTTTTCACCACCGACCGCATTCTCTTTTCATTAGATTTCTAATATATATTTTTTGTACACTAATTTTAGCCTCGTCTGTCTTTCTGTGGTGAAAAAAGATTTGCGGATCGTACATACATGCACATGCAATTGATTGATGGCGGCTATAAGACGCTCATTTTTATATACAAATTATTCATATATAATAACCTCTATATACCAAAAAAAAAATTCTCTTAAATATAACGGTAAACTTACTGCACTCTGATATTAAAATCAATGTAGCATATGCTCACCTTATATTTCATTTGCAGTTTGATAGTTTGAAAGGGTGGACCTCGGTTGTGAGGGGTTATCGCGATTCTTTGGCTAGGGCTTGTGCAAATTGTGCAAGTTATATTTTTTGGTTGTAAATATTATTATTATTTGACTTTAATCACTTTTCGACATAATTATATGGAGAATAAACATTCTATTTTTGATTTTTATGGAAAGGATGATTTTTATTACAAGTGAGTATAATTTAATCTTTACAAATCAAATTGTTGCTTTTGTTTTGTAATTTTAATAAATTCACACCAGTAAAATATTTTGTGGGTAAAAAATGATTTACCGCTGAAAGATAAGATTTTAGTTTATATTTATTTCAATTCAATGAAAAAATAACTGTTTTCCTTCAGTACAAAAGAGTACTGGCGTGGTCATTAAAAAAAAATGCATATGTACAGAGAGCAGCTAAAATCAGAAAGGATTTTTTCCTAATATACATGTGGAAAAAAATGTGATTTTGGTTTTTTTTTTTCTAAAGAACCGTTTAACACTAAACCTACCAGAGCGGTCAAATTACCGCTTTTGAGACTTTGATCAAAATTGTTAAATTCCAGTTTTTCATTTTTCTTGAACTTACTGCATGACTTTTTTTATAATATATAGCTAGTGAAATTTTCAATATCTATCTCTCTTCTTCTTTCAGTGAACGGTCTTTTGGCCGGTCGAAAATATATAAAATTTTATAAAGATATCTGCATTGAAATCTCCATCTTACTACTAATTTTAAGTTTTCCAAGAAAATGTCACCCGATTGAGTTTTAGGAACACGCCATGTGCTAATGTTCAGTTTGTTTTATGCTGGGTACAGAGCACCGGCTGGTGGTAAGGCACGAGCCAGTAGCTCTGTACGCGGCATTACAAATATTTGCAACGTGATTAGTTCTATTTATAAAATAATAATAGGCTACAAATTTTGGGTAATAAATAAATAAATAAAAATAGTTAGTAGTAATTTCTATATTTTATTATTATTGGATTATTCAAACTCAAACTCGAAAATTTATTTCTAAAATGTCAAGACAAAGGAAATTCTTGCAAGAAATAAATGATATAAGCGAGCTGTTATCTGAAATCGATAAAGGAGAGAATTCTGAGAATGAAGATGGTATATTTGAAAATAATAATGATCTATTGGATACTGAATCTGAGCTATTCGACACGGATAACGAGGAAAAGAACAGTGAATACGCATAGGGGACAAAAAAGAATGAGATTATTATCTAGTTCCGAAGACGAATGTGGAGAGAACGATCAGAATATTGAAACTTCAGTTGATGGAACTATTTGGCAAAAATTTCTGAAAAGTTCTGAACCTGGAAGATCCCCGCTTCATACTATTTTCAGAGAAATATCAGGGCCAACGGGATATGCGAAACGCATTATGCATTATGAAGGGCAAAGTGAGGAGCGCATTTTCGTTGATACTTGACTATCGCATTATGAATCATATAAAAATGTGCACGGAATCAGAAGCACGTCGAGTTTTAGGATCCGAATGGAGTCTAACTTCAGCAGATTTAGATGCTTTTATTGCAATTTTATATGCACGTGGAGCATATGAAACAAGAAATTTGAATGTTTCATATTTATGGAATAAGAAATGGGGTCCTGCATTTTTTTCACGAACAATGAGCAGAAATCGTTTCAAAGAAATTATGCGATTTATTCGTTTTGATAGAAGAAGTGAGCGGAGCCAGCGTTTGCAGAGTGACAAATTTGCTCTCATCTCGAAGATATGGGATACATTTATAGAAAATAGCCAAAACTGCTACAAACCAGGTGCAAATATTACTGTTGATGAACAGCTATTTCCGACAAAAGCAAGATGTAGATTTACACAGTATATGCCCAACAAACCCGATAAGTTCGGAATCAAATTCTGGTTGGCATCGGACGTTGAGAGTAAATATATTGTGAATGGATTTCCATATTTGGGAAAAGATGAGATGAGACCATCAGCAATACCACTTAGTGAATTTGTTGTTCTCAAACTGACTGAACCATTTACAGGATGCGGAAGGAATATAACCACCGATAATTTTTTTACGAGTAAATCTTTAGCGACAAAACTTCTATCAAAAATAACTACCTTAGTAGGAACTATTCGAGCAAACAAGAGGGAATTACCCAAACCTGCGAAACAGAAAAAAACAATATGGTACGTTTTTCTACACATCTTTACAAATCAAATAATTGTACGCTGACTGACAATTTATAAAAGCAAAACCCAAAAAAAAAAGTTCTCTTACTAAGTTCGAAGCATAAATTTGTAAAAATTGAAAAAACAGGTAAATATATACCTGAAACTATTGCTTTTTATAATAACACTAAATTTGGTATGGATATGACGGATCAAATGGCTAGAAAGTACAGCACAAAATCTAAATCTCGTAGATGGCCTGTCCAAGTATTTTTCAACATTCTTGATTTAGCTGCGATAAACGCTTGGATTTTATATAAGCAAACAACTGGAGAAAGGATATCGCGACAAGAATTTTTATTTCAGTTGGCAGAGGAACTTGCCACCGAATACCGAGATTTACAGGCAAAAGAAACAAAAACAATGGATAGAACTTCAGAAGACTCCACTACAATTTCTGAATGACGAAAGACTTGTCAAATTGGATTTTGCAAAAAAAAATAAAACCATATACATATGCTTTATATGTAAAAAATATGTTTGTGGAAAATGTTCACGGGAGAGACCTTCCATCTGTAAAAAGTGCAACGACGAATAAATTTCCTTTTAATTTGAATAACAATATCTATGTAATTTACTGAAGTAAAATATAATTTTATAGCCTTCTTTCTACAAATGTATATACCTACCTAAAATTAAAAAAAAAAAATGTTTTCTGATTAATACATGACAATTATTTTGTGTCTTATTGCCCCTGCTAAATTCTGTATTATTTATAATCAATTGGAAAAAAAACATAACATTTATTTGAAAAGCGGTCATTTGACCACCATCGGTAGAAACAGGTATATATAAAATGTCGGTAGGTTTAGTGACATCATGATAATAAAATATGGTACAGTACCACGTAAAATGTTTGATGTGATTCGAAATATTAACTCGTGCGTAGCAGCACAGTATACACACATTTTCATTTGGCAATTTTGTGGTTAATTTGGGAAACATGTGGGCATTATATTTTTGTTCTACGTAAGCTTTAACAGTTTCCGAAGTCACATTACATTACTTTTGTCTTGCAACATTTACATTCGATGAGAACAGGCATTTCAGCTAATTCGTGTAGTTTTTTTTTAATTTATTTGAACTTGCCTTGCTCGGATATAAGCATACTTTCCTACTTCACATATTCAAGAATATTAAGGAGAGTGGATGGGACTTTTTCAAGGGTGATATCTTAAAACAACACCATTCGGCATTGAAAAATGAATTTGTATGTCAAACTGATTTAAAAGTGGACACAACTTTTGAAAAATTCGATTTATTTTCATCTACGTACATAATGTGATGATGTTTGGTGTTAGTTATATAGTTATGTAGTATATATATAGAAAATGCGAATTATGCTTTTACATAGATCTCAATCTGAAATTATTAAATTAAAAAATATTCAGAAGTAGGATTATTCCACTCTAGATGGGAACACCACAATGCATTTGTTTAATTGAAAGTATAGTTGCTTAATAATGTTCTTATAAAGGAATAATGATTTATTGAAAGCGAAATGAAAGTATAAACTTTCGGAATGAAATGGCTATAATCAACATTAGCGCATAGAAACAATACAATTCTCATATGTTGCCTCGTTTTCTGATTGAGTTCATTTAAGGTTAATATGATTGGAGTCTGGTAGCTGTGACGTGTCAAATGTCGGTTTTTAGAGGGATTGGGTGTACTTAATTATCTCAATTCAGGGCGTAATCTAGACTTGTCAAAACTTAGACAATTTTTGACAGTCTGTCCCTTTCTAAAGCAACCATATAATCTCTCTTTTCTGCAAACGCAATCTTCTCCAGAGCTTTCTGTGACATTTCAAAAATTTTATTTTTAACTTAACAAAGTGTATACGCTGAGTTGCAAGAACGTGTCTTTGACCGCTCTAAAAAATTTTCAATCTAAGTTAGATTTTGTATTCAGAATACGGAAATTTTGTTAAAAGTGAATAATTGGATAATTTTGCTACGCAATTTAGCAAAGTGTGGTATTTGAAGTTTCTCTGGAATTTAATAAAAAGAAATTTTCTTAATCGTGAAACGGTTTTTTCAGGGCTATCTGTATGAGGCCATATAAATGTGCTTGTGAAAATGAGCTCGAGTTGTATTGCTTGCGATAAAGCTACACGTGCATCCGATGCTGTTTTGTGCAACGGTGGTTGCAATAGTGTATTTCATGCTAAATGCTTGGATTTGACGGATTATGATTGTTCGAACCAAATCGGTTCGAATATATTTTTGTTTTTACCGATTACTTTTAAAGGGAAAACATCCTGAAAACAAAGCCATGTATTTGTCATCTGCATAGCACATTCCACAAATACAATACAACAATATAGCTTCATTGAGCAGATCAAATTAAAATTCTTATCATATAATTGAAGCAATTAGATTCTTGCTAAAAACAATTGCTGAAAAAAGCAAAGCAAATTCAATCTAATTACAAATTTTCCCAAAAATAGGTACAACATCTAACCAAAGCATGTGTTGTCATGTAGCATATAATGCATGGCACAAATACAATCAGATCAAGCAGATCAACGAACGGGAACTTCTTCTCTACGTGATAGAGATAACATTTTTTGCAAATATACATAATTCAATTTAACACAGCAGCATGGGTTGCTTTAAATTTCTTGTTGCTATGCATTTTTGTTCGTTGCTATGCATATTTTATCTCCAGTACCGTAAAATTACAGATGCACGGCCAATTCTTGTGATCATGCGCCTCTGCTACTCCATCATTGGTGTCGTGTGCAAGCAAGGGCTATATAAACAGCAATTTAACTTGACTCGATCTCTTTTTCAGTTTGGCAGTGGAGTGAGTGACTTGATAATTTTTCTTAGTGGTATTTCCTAGTGTTGTGAATTTTTATTAACAGTCTAACACTTTGTTTGGTTGACAATTGAAATAAATTTTTCTTATTCTGGGTTGCGACTAGATTAGGAAATTTATTTGGATAGCGACTAAATAAAGATTCTTATTACGGGTAACGACTGTGATAAGAAATTTTACTAATACTATACACTTTATTGTGGGTAACGACTACAATAAAGATTCTTATTACGGGTAACGACTGTACTAAGACAATTACTAACAAAACACTTTATTGTGGGTAACGACTACAATAAAGATTCTTATTACGGGTAACGACTGTAATAAGAAAATTACTAACAAAACACTTTATTGTGGGTAACGACTACAATAAAGATTCTTATTACGGGTAACGACTGTAATAAGAAAATTACTCATAAAACACTTTGTTGTGGGTAACGACTGCAATAAAGATTCTGTGGGTTTCGACTGCAGTAAGAACTACTCACCTCACTTTATTCTGGGTATCGACCAGAATAAAGAATATCCCAATCCCAACCTCAATTAAAGTTATTAAAATGAAGTCAATGAACTGCCAAACATAGATCAGGTGAGTACAAAGTTTATTGCAACAACATTATTATATTTATTATATATCTTTTATTTTCCGTTTATTGAAATTTGATAAAGTGAGCTATTAGTATTTTACATTTATCGAGTATTAAAGCTCTAGTTTATAAGTGAAGTGTATAATTTGTAGACATACAATTAAAACCACTAACTTTATACCAGTGGCATCAATTCTCACCACATTTTTCATTTATTGCATGAACGCTCTGACTACGGGCAGTACATTTCAATGATATTAAAACAATTGCAAAGAAAAAAAGTGTAGTTATATCGTGTGATGAATGCAAGGTTAAGTTAACATCGATACAGCATATTGAAGTAAATATAAATGATATTAAGAATAAGCTGGACAGTTATGTTCAAAAAGCTGATCAGGCATTGCAGATTGAAAGAAATAGTGGTATGAGTGAAAAACAAGTGGTATCTGAAATTAAGAAAGCAATTGATGGTAGTTTGCAGGTAAAAGACTCATACGCAAGTGTGCTTAAAAAAACACCAGCTATTATTGTTAAACCAAAGGGAAAACAGAGTGCAGATAAAACGAAAGGTGAAGTTAAATCGAATTTGAATCCCGTGGAAATAGGTATACAGGTGTCAGGAATTAAAAAATTACATAGCGGTGCGATAATAGTGAAATGTGATAATGAGAAATCAGTGGAGATGTTTGAAAATGATGTGGAAAGTAAATTAGGTAAGAATTACAGTGTTAATCTATGGAATGTTAGGAATCCAAGAATCAGAATTGATAATGTCATGGAGAAAATGGAAGAAAGTGATATAATTAATAGTTTAAAGAAGCAAAATGAAATTTTACAAAATTCCCAAAAGGCATTTAAGGCAATGTGGAAAAATAAGTACAAAAGTAAATATAAAAGACGTGATTCTTATAGTATAGTGATAGAATTAGACCTTGAATGCTTTAATGAAGTGATGAAAGTTGGAAAAATTAGCCTGGGATGGGATAATTGTGAAGTGAGTGATGCAGTATACGTTAAAGTGTGTTATAAATGCTTAGGTTGTAGTCATACGAGTAAAGATTGCAAAGCTGAGAAAAAAGTATGTGGCAAGTGTGGCGGGGAGCATGAAAGAGTGGAATGTGAAGCGCAATTCTTGAAGTGTGTGAACTGTGTTAGAGCAAATTCAGAATTAAATTTAAAATTGGATGTTAAGCACTATGTTTTTGACTCTGAGGGCCGTAAACACCAACGAGGATAATCCTATTTCCCGTGGAAAGATTATTCCTATCCGAGAATAATCCCGCTTTTTTTGGACGTAAACACCAACTCGTGTAAAACCATGTATTTTTTGCTTATGTGGCATTACTTTCGGGCATTTTCGGTATGTCAAATGACAGGGACGTGACGCGGACAGTTTGAATTTTTGATTTGGTGTGAAATCGTAAGTAGTGAAAATGAATAGTAGTGAAAATAGTTAAAATAATTATGGAAAATAAAAAATCAGCGCATATGACCACACAGAGCAAAGCTTTGTTAGTAGAACTTGTAACGAAATACAAGAGTGTAGTGGAAAATAAAAAAACTGATGCCGTAACATCAAAAGACAAAAGTGATTGTTGGGAAATGATTTGAAACGAATTTAATTCCCAAACAATGTGAAATCGGTCGCTTAATTGCGGAATATCTACAAAAATATGAAAAGAATAGCAAAGAAAATATAGCTTTAGATAAAGCAAATATATTTAAAACTAGTGGAGGCACATATGTTAAACGAGTACGGGAGGACGACCCTATTTTACCGTTGGTTCAAGCATCCACAGAACCTGTATCAAATAGGTATGACAGTAGCGCTGACTATTGGGGCGATAATAATGTGAGTTAAATTTGAAAAATAGAAATTTCATTATTACTTAAATTTATTTGTTTCTAGACTGATATTGATGACTATGGAGATGGAGATCTGGACGAATTCATGGAAGTAGAAGTGTTGGAAACTGAAGCGGTCCTAGAATTAGATGCGGAAGCAGAAAACACAATCTGCGCTTACAGGGACCAACCTTCAACATCCGCCGGGATACGGGCTCAAGAGGACACCAATCCAAAGAAAGCTGCCTCCTCGTAGCAGAAAAAACAAAAAGCTTTACCTTCCAATCCGCCAACGGACCCAAAAAGAAGGAAAAAAATAGCGAGTCGCTCCAAGAATTCGTTGCCACATTCGAAGGAGTAAAATTAAAAAAATCGAGTCAGAAATCGATGCCAACGCCAGCAAGAAAAAAATGTGTGATGAAATAAAGGACTACTATAATTTAAAAAAACAAATGTTGATTAAAAAATATAATGAAGAAAATTAATTTCATGTTTTTTTTGTTACATAATATTAAAAAAAAAAATTAAATAGAGAAAAAATTTGCAATGAGTGCATCTCTAACCGAAGTATCGTTGCCACGGAAACGTGCTACTCTTTGTTGTCTGCTGTCATGGTCGCCTAAATTCAAATTTGGTTCTCCCGTCTGAGGGGGTATTATTACGTTCTTCTCAATTGCAATGTTGTGTAGAAAAGCGGTTGCAACTATTATGATGACAGCGAAATGTACATCGACTGAAATTTCTAAAAGTGAACTGGTGAAACACAATTATGTAGAAATGTTATAAAAATTGTTATACTCTTTGACAAAATTGGAAATCGTCTTTTCCAAATACCGATTGCCCTTTCTACTGCTAGCCGTGTTTTTACAAAATGCAAATTGTACTTTTTTTCCCCGTCAGTGACCGCATTAGGAACAGGTGTCAACAGATATTTTCTGCAACCATATCCAGCATCCCCAAGCAAGTATCCATCGCTGTAGACACCATGTTCAAGTTTTGCGAACAGATGCGAAAAGTTAAATACTGTCTGGTCGTGCGTTGATCCAGGCCACCTACATACAAAAAAATTTCCTTAATATTTTATATAACAAAATTATGCATATAAATATTACCTTGCATCAATACTCGTGAATTTTAAATCCGAATCGCACACAACTTGAGTATTTATTGCGAAAAAACCTTTCCTGCTTCTAAAGCTTTCAGCGTTATTGCCTCTCCAGGAGAAGAAATTGGAATAAGAGTCCCATCAACAATTCCAAGAACATTAGGAAATCCAAACCTATCATAAAACTTATTTTTGACAATTGCAACTTGTTCATTTGTTGCGGGCATTTTTATGAAGGATTTTGCTAACATGCCCAATGCTATTGATACTCTTTTAGCAACTCTTCCACATGTAACCTGATGTACACCAAATAAATCACCAGATACTATTTGAAAAGAGCCAACAGCATAGTATCGCAAACAAATCAATACTTGAATCAAAACTGGTATAGGATTATTTCGATTGTCGTGATAAGCAAGGTTTTCCTTCAACAGTTCTGCTATTTCACAAACAATATCTTTCGGAAATCTAAACCTTTTTATGAAGTCGTCATTATCGAATTTTTCCATGGGATTTATTCTTTCGAATAACATTCTTTGCCTAGGTCTTCGTGGTAAACTTGCCACTGCTCGAAGAAGCTCTATATCCTCTTCATCCGACGAGGAATTTGACGATGAACTCATCTCAAAATTTTCACATAAAAAACTTTGATCCGATTCACTAACATCCATTTTAATAATTTAATTTAATTTACAATTTAATTCACAAATGGAAATTTATAAACGGAAATGTGAACTGTCATATACAACTGTCACCTATTCGGAATAATCCTCGAATAGAAATTTTACCCCCGGAAAATCTCGGATCAAATTTACACCAGTGTAATGCGAGGGATTAAATCGCGAGTAATCTTGGTTGGTGTTTGTGCATTACACGTGAATATGGATTATTCTGGTTGGTGTTTACGGTCCTGAATGTCATGTATATATAAAGAAAGCTAAGTGTTGAAAAAAAAGATGGCTGTAGCAATTAAATAACGGAAAAACAAGCAATGAAGTGATTTTATATTATCTAAATGTGCAAGGTTTTCTGACTAACAAAACGGAATTAGAATTATTAATAAAGGAATGTAATCCAGATCTACTACTTTTATCAGAATCGCATATCACGTCCAAAATTGAAGTCAGAGAGCTAAAGATTAAAAACCAAGAGCTTATTAATTGTAATTCTGATTCGAGACATACAGGAGGAGTAATGATGTTTGTAAAACGAAAAATTCAATACAGGGTTGCGAGCATGGATAAGCAAGTGGGTCCGGCATGGGTTCTAAAGGTATATATATGGATAAATAATCAATAATGGTCAATTGTAGTTCTGTACAGGTCTCCAGGCAAACCTGTTAGTGATTTTAAATCGTTTTATTCGAATTGGTTTGCCCAATCAATGGAGAATGAAAGTAATACTATTGTGACTGGTGATTTTAATATAAATTTTCTAGGAACTGATAGTCATCACAATGTTATAAGAAATGTTATAGCTGATCAAGGTTTAAAGCAATTGGTTACACAACCAACTAGAACAACTAGAGACTCACAAACTCTAATTAATTACGTGCTCACAGGAGTGGCTATTATGGATGTATCTTTAAATGTTGATAGGAACCACAAAATAACAGACCATGAGACTCTCAAAATTAAAATTAAAGCTAGAAGAGATAAATCTGATAATAGTAAGACATCAAACATTATAAAATACAGCAAAACTAAATTTGAGAATCTCTTGAATGAAGTTAATTTTGAGAATATTTTCCTCATTAATGACATTGATGATTTGTCAAGCTCATTCGATGGAAAGTTGAAATATTGCCTGCAGAGGATGACGGTAAAGAAAATTTTGAAACAAAACATTAACTTTCATTGGTACTGGCATGAGTTAGAGAGCATGAAACAAGGGAAGATAACTGCATACAATAGAGCTATTTACAGTCACAGCAGGGATGATTAGGATAGGTACAAAGTCCTTAGAAACTCGTATAAGAGGGAGATAATAAGAACAAAAAATAATTTTATTGAAAAACAATTAGAAACGCATTCCGGAGACCAGAAATGGCTCTGGAAAGCAATTAAAAATCTTGTTATAAGTAAAGATAAAGTAAGGGATTTTAAGGAAGTCAGATTTGACCAAGAATATATACGCGACCCAGCAAAAATAGCTAACAAGTTTAACATATATTTTATCGAGAGTAGTTATTAGAGCAATTAACGACTCTATTCCAACTGTGCAATATACTTTACCAAATAGGATGATACTTTGTAGATTTAGAATGACATACTGTGATACAAAAATGATCTGTGATATATTGAAAGAGTGCAATAAGAAGAAAGACTTTAATGGCCTAGACTGTGATATAATCCTCCAATCAATAGAAATATTGGGTCCGGTGTTATTAAAAGTTATAAACTTATCGCTACAGACAGGTATCTTTCCTAAAATTTGGAAAGAATCGATAGTCGTCCTAATTGAGAAGGTACCTAATACAAGTAATTGTGAGGAATTTCGTCCTATAAATATGCTGCCCGTACAAGAAAAAATCCTGGAATGACACGTAGCTAACAGGCTGGTTGAGTACATCGAATCTAATAAATTATTAGCAGAAGAACAGTCTGGTTTTAGAGGTGGACACTCATGTGAAACCGCCCTTAATTGGATAATATTTGACTGGAAGAAGGAACTGGATGCCGGTAATTCTGTTATAGCTGTATTCTTAGATTTTAAACGAGCTTTTGAGACCATAGACAGACAAATCTTGTTACAGAAGCTTTCAATGTTTGGAATAGAGGGAGTGGAATATAAGTGGTTTGAATCCTATCTATCAGAGCGATCTCAGAGGACTAAGGTGAATAATATATTCTCAGAGTCAGTCGAAGTTAACCTTGGTGTACCACAGGGTTCAGTGCTAGGTGTGATTCTGTTTCTATTATATACTAATGATGTCAAGGATGTGATTAGTTATAGCAAAATGTCGTTATTCGCGGATAACACCTTAATATATATAAGCGGTAAGAACATCCATAATATGTGTACCAATTTAAATACAGACTTAGAAAGCGTTAACAACTGGTTAAAGATGAACAAATTGAAGTTAAATATTGCAAAGTCTAAATATATGAAGTTTAATTGTGTTGATAGTATTTCTGTACATATAGATGGAATTAATGTTGAATGTGTGGAAAACCTTAAATATCTCGGTATTGTATTAGATAATAACCTGAAATTTAAAGAACATGCTGACTATATATGTGGTAAAATCGCCAAAAAAATCGAGTTTTTATGTAGAATAAGAAGAATGTTAAGGATGAGGAATGCAATTATGTTGTATAATGCATTGGTTTTGCCACACTTCCAATATTGCTCAACACTATTATATGCGAGCTCGAATGAAATAAAGGAACGTCTGCAATTATTACAAAATAAAGCTATGCGTATGATTTTAATATGTAATTTGTACACGCCGATCCAGTATGTGTTGGAGACCCTACAATGGATGAGTGTAAGGCAGCGTTTGACATATAAAGCAATGGTTTTCATCCGGCCTACTTAAGTGGAAATGTTGAATATGTATCTCAAGCGCAGCCGTACAATTTAAGGCAAAATAACAACTTTAGGCTAAGAAGATGGAACAACAGCAGCACACCAAATTCCTTGATGTATAGGGGACTACAGTACTTTAATAACTTGTCAACCGAATTGAAAGCAGAGCACAGAATGTATTTATTTAAATTAAAGCTAGCTGAATTTATTAAAAATTATTATGATAATGTTTAAATTTTATTTATTTTTTATATAAGCGGTCAATTAAATTAAATTAAAATAATTAAGTCTTAAGTACTAAGAATTATAAGTAATTGAAATGTTATTAGAAAGTTCTTTAAACTAATAAATACTACTACTACTACTACTACTTATGTTTGCTTATTCAGAGATTAAAGAAGGGTATCAGAAATTAAACTGGAATTACTTAGATATCAGCTATACATATCATATCGTACTACATCAAACCTTAGTTGTTTATTTCAAGGTTTTAGCTTAAATACGCACGTCTTTACCAAACATAACCAAGGAAATTATCACTCAAGATTTCTATTAATGGTTATATATACACGTTTTGATTACCAATATTTTTTTCACATTCGGTGAGTCAACAATAGTTACATCACCCATTTTGTGACAGAAGAATTATTTTTTAATCACTAATCATTAATATTTAATTAATACACATTTTTTTTTTTATAGACAGAAAAGTTCGAGAATTACAAGTTGAATCAGATATTCTGCCATTAGAAACATCTGCCTTAACTCTTAAAGAAAGTGTTTATCGAGGAATTTTAATTTCCGGTGGCCCAAATTCTGTTTATGCAGAAGATGCTCCAAAATATGACCCAGAAATATTTAAAGCTAAAATTCCTATTTTACGCAATTCATTACAAAAAAAAATGCTTATTTTATGTTTTTATTGAACACAAATGTCTTTACAGGTATTTGTTATGGAATGCAATTAATAAATAAAGAATTCGGGGGTACCGTGCACAAAAAAGATATCAGGAAAGATGGACAAACAAATGTAGATGTAGAAACTTCATGTCCTCTTTTTAGGTAACCTTTATGTTTTTAAATCGGAAAAGTAGTGGAAGGTGAAGAAGGAGGTTTTTTGTAGAGCTTAAATTACCTCTGATACAATCCTTCTATATCAATATTTTGCTATGAACAATTCATAATCAGGAGTTGATTGATTTTGGTCTACATGTAGCAGAACATTCTTTACATAATAATTAATCCAAATTTATGGGGACTTTACAAAAATCTATTTATTTTTCCAGTCGTTTAAGGCGAACCCAACCGGTACTATTAACGCATGGTGACAGCATTGATAGAGTGGGCGATAAACTTAAAGTGTGCGTGTATTCATCTAACAATATAGTTGCTGCCGTTTACAATGAACAGAATAAGAACAATTTCATCCAGATGTATGCATATAAATTAAGATATTATATTGAAGCAGTAATTTTATCTTCATCCTTTATATGTTGATTTAACTGTAAATGGTAAACAAATGTTATGTTAATATTAATAGTTTTAATCTTGGAATTTTTTTGTTTTTTGTTTATTCTCTACTTTTATTATTATTATTGTTTTTCTTTTTAGATGAAAGTCATTGTAACAACATTTAATTGCTTTTGTGTTAATCAATGTGCCCTTAAGCGCTGCTCCGACAGTTGCCGCAATACGCTTGATTGTGGGTAGCTTTACAGATTTGGCCAGGGTAAGACCCTTGTTGAGAATTATGTGTACTCGATCTCGTGGAATGAATATTTGTACCTTGAATACTAGGAGCATCCGAAATAAGATTGATGAGTTTCGCTATATTTTTTCTGGCTCTAATGTGCATGCAATTCTGATCGACGAAACGTGGTTAAATTCTGACTTATTGTCACCTCTCGTGGAAATCCCTGGCTACACGTTGTTTCGTAACAATAGGAAAGATCGATTGGGTGGTGGTGTGGCAATTTACGTGAAGGACTACCTTAAAGCGAAGCATGTTCTTTCATCAAAGGAGTCTCCCATAGAATTTATTAGTATAGAGGTTAAGTCACGAAGCGAAAAATGTGTATTGTGCGCAGTATACTGCCCACCTAGATGCTTTGATGTCAATAACGCTATGGAATTTGAAAATTTCATGTCACGTATATCTCAGACATATCCGAATGTCATTCTAGGAGGAGATCTTCTTTTGGTTACTGATAGAGATAAAGCACTATCGCATAATCAACTTGATCCACCTGGTACAATGGATCACGACATTCTCTTCCTAAGCTATGATATCCCAGTTAATCAAGAACCATCTTCTTTCGTGTACTCATACCGTGATTTTAACAGCATTGATGAAAGTTCTTTATTTGAAGAAGGTTTTGACCTACCTTGGGATAACATATTTTTGTGTGATTCAGTAAACACTCAAGTTGAGATCCTCTCCTCCCTTATTGAGTACCTCAATGCAAAATATGTACCAATTAAAAGGAAATGCAAGCCTGTTTGCAGGGGTTGTCCGTGGTTTTCATATTTCACCTCATATTCGATCTCTCATTTCTGAGCGTGAATACCTGTACCAACGGTGGAGGCGTACTCAGACCGATGAGGCACGAGTTTTATATAAAGCTGTCCGCAACAAGGTAACTTCAGAAATTAGGCGAACAAAACGACAATATTTTAGCCCGAAATTTGACCAGAATCTCAGGCCTAAAGTTTTGTGGCGAAATTTATACCATGCAGGTGTCTGTGGAGGTAAAAGGGACAAAACTACTTGTGATTTAAATCCCGAAGACTTAAACATATTTTTCACGTCTATCAGCTCTGTCCACAGTGGCAATCAGTTGGCTGCTTCTCATATATCAGCTGGTAATCCGATAAGATATATCTCATCTAATACCAATACCAACTTCTTCTACTTTCGTGGAGTCGACTACAATGAGCTTGTGGATGCTGTGAACTCAATTAAGTCTGAGCCAGCTGGGCCTGATAATCTTCCACCTAGGTTCATTAAGCTTTTATTTCCCCTTATTGGAAAATTCGTTTTGCATATAGTGAACTCATGCTTTACATCATCCTGCTTTCCAGCTGCCTGGAAGATGGCAACAGTCCTTCCTATTGCATAGAATTCTTCTCCTGAAACACCAGCTGACTTCCGCCCAATAAGTTTATTGTGTTTCATATCCAAAGTCTTAGAAAAGCTATTATATAAGCAGATAGTCGAATTTGTCGAGGCCAATAATTTTCTTGCAGGTTGTCAATCGGGTTTCCGACGCTTGCACAGCTGTGAGACTGCAGTTCTGAAGGTGACCTCTGATTTGAGGAAGTCTTTGGATCAGGACAAGTTCAGTGTTTTGGTACTTCTGGACTTCTCGAAAGCTTTCGACAGTGTGGACCATCGTATCCTTCTCCAGAAACTTAATGCTTCTTTTAATTTTAGTAGTTCTGCCATCGCTCTGGTAAAGGATTTCTTGGCAGACCGCAGCCAAAGAGTGCATATTAATAATAATTCATCTTCTGCGCTGCCTTTACTTTGTGGGGTGCCTCAAGGTTCAATTCTGGGACCTTTGTTATTCAGCTTATTTGTCAATGATCTGCCAGATGTAGTTCAAGATGTACAGATTCACTTATATGCCGATGATGTACAACTCTACTTAAGCCGACCGATCGGTCTTCTTGAAGACTGTATTGAACGTATAAATTGTCATTTGGAAAGAATTAACACCTGGGCCAAATGTAATCGCTTGATACTGAATCCTGCAAAGTCTCATTGCATTAAATTCTACAATAACGGTTTAATTAAAATCCCACCAGTGACTTTAAATAATGTTTCGCTGCCTATTGTAAATAAAGTTAAAACGCTTGGAATTGTCTTGAATCAGCACATGAAATGTTGTGATTACATTAAATTCATGGTCAGCAAAGTTTATGCAGGGCTCCGATGTCTATGGCTTTCATCGGGCCTGCTGTCTGTTAGCATGCGCTTACAACTAATTAAAGCTTTAATCTTGCCCCACTTCACCTATGGCAGAAATGTGTTTCCCAAGCTGGATAGCATCTGTGTCAGGAAAGTCACAGTGGCATTCAATGACTGTATTCGGTTTGTTTTTGGGCTGCGAAGATTTGATCACGTTTCGCCTTTCCTTTCGCGTTTGCTCGGATGCTCCTTGGCCACTTATTTGAAGAGGCGAGCTTTGGTTTTCTTTTTTCTCTTCTTAGTTCGAACAAACCAGGGTACTTACGCGAATTATTTCAATTTACAACCTCACAACGTAACAGGAACATATTGATTCCACGATTTCATAAGTCCTGCATGGAAGGTTCTTATCTTGTTCAAGCAGCTCTTTTATGGAATAATCTTCCATTGAATGTTCAAAATGTTCGCACTGTCGGCGCGTTTAAGAGATGCATTAATACACACATAATTTAACACTATTATTTTCTTTATTTTCTAGTAGTCTCGTAGTACAATTTTTTTTAACTGAATTCAACTTCCTCTTTAATTAATAAGAATTTGCTTGAACTTCCTTTAAATTTTTAATTCTTATTTTAAGTAGTTACCTTTCTAGCACCGCTTTATATAACGTACAAGAAAAGATGTGAGCTCTTGTGTAAAATAACCTCAAATAAATACATTATTATTATTATTATTACAAACAATTTCTTTCTCCTCTTTTTTTGCACTAAATTATATGGTGGGGGTAAAATGTTTTTACATATTTGTAATGTGCTCACCGAGACCTTTCCACTGAGTGTACATATAATAGGATTAGATGAAAAATAGGATATTGATGTTTTACCACTTTTCATACATACATACCTACATGCATCAAGGAATTTCCTAATTACATTTGGACTTAAAAGTTTTGAAATTTAATATCTCCTGAACGGTAAGAGATAATGGCTTCAAATAAATTTTAGTAATTAAAAAACATAAGTAGCTATAATATTCTTCTATATTGGAAATCTCTATAGCTCAAGGAGGCTCCGCTGGGAGGCGAAAGCTGCGAAAACTCTTATCAAGGACACCATGTAATTAGGGAAAAATGGTGGTGGTTAGATCTGACTAAAAGCAATATTTTGATTAAGAAATTTCAAAGAACAGGAATATGTGGTACACATGAAGTAAGAGGACAGTAGCAGTACAGAGCTTGTCCCTTCAGCCCCTTTACCTAACCCCATCAGAATACTTGAAATCGTGATATGAGAAATTTGAACAAATATCTCTATATCAATGTATTGATTTCAAACATTTTTTTATCCGATATTTTCTTATAATAGACTCTTACTGCCAACTGCTACTACTGCTACTTTATGCATTTTATGTAGTATTTAATTATCTAAAAAGAAAATTGAAAAAAGTTAATTATTCACGTAATTATATAATGTTCCCTTCTGACGGACACCCATTACTTGGCGAAAAATAGTGATGGTAGGGTGTCAGTTACAGTTAACTTAAGGTAATTAAATTAAATCCCACAGATGCATGCATAACCCAGAAGGTAGAGGGCAACAGAAGATTTACATTTCATACATCATTTGTTTCCCTAGCCCCTCTACCTGACCCCTTAGAACACGTGAAATTAAGAAATGCGGATATTTTTTGTATTGGTACATATGAATGACCATTTGACTTTGAATTTATAAACCTGTTTTGTTGAAATCTTGTACAAATAATCTACACAGATGTTAAAATATAAAATAAATACCACTACCCCGGCAAAATAATTTTTGTATTTTTTTTTATATTAACAGTTGTCGTATTAGCGCATATCCTGGCTATATTTTAAAAAAGGAATCGTGGAAATCCAAGTAATACTTCTCGTGAAATATCGATTTTAGTGTGTGAAGGTAGTTTGGAATTTTTCTGAAATGACCCGAGAAATGGTCGATTTGGTCGTCTTCCACTACAGGAGAGATGCTATGAAATTTTTAAATATAAACTGTAAAGCATGTTTCTAGCATGAAATCGCATCTACATTTTGTGCACTAATCGGATATCTAATTAATTTTTGTTTTTAGTGCTTTAAACAGTTTTCGAAATAATTGAAAAAGAAGGAAATGCTTCGTTTTTAAGGTAAGAAATGAGCGTTTTTTATATCAAAATGTCAACATTTTTTCCTCTCGCTATTACGGTGAATTGTTCGGTTCGAAGAAAATAACTTCCTATGGGAAAAATGTTCACAACAGAGCACTAATGCGGGTAAAATTTGGAAATATATGTGAAATGTAGTAAATGGGGTATATGTGACCCAAATGTATGAAAATGCATGATAATTGGCTTTTAAGCGGCAAATACGATGCGACGAAGTTTTCGGAATCGGGAAAAAAACTATACTATCAAAGAGTACTCGGCGATACCTTTAATTTGATATACAACATGCCGGATTAGAGCCATCCCCCCGCCGTGGGTACTTATCCCCACCCTAAAAGTAACCCGATAACAAAAAGCTGGTAACTAGGTGAGGGGAACGGTCTAATCCGTTTTCCGATCGAATGTAACCCTACCGAGTTAGCCATAATTTTGTGTGAAAAAACTTGTATTTCAGTTTAAAAACGGAAAAGAGCGAAGTACTAAAAAACTAGTATGGCGAGAGGGAGATAGAGGAGTTCACAGGGAGTTTTTTTGTATTTGGGTAAAAAGTACAAAAAAACGCCAAATAAGGGCCCGGGAGGGGGTGATACAATTTTTTTCTAGTACAATATGGGTAATCTAGGACATTTTTGAATTGCGTTTTTTTTTAAAGAAGTTTGAATACCCACACGCCTATACTGGGGGGTCTTAAATAGCCGGAAAACGTAAAAAGGCCTTTGCCCCCCCCCCCCCCCCCCCCCAGCTAAATCCAAGAATGTCGTGCCCTATGGCACGCAGAAATTAATTCTACACAAAATCCTAGAGGGATTACGAATTTTTTCCGTTTGTATGGGGTGAAAATCAGCGATACCAACCCCCACAGATGTGGAGTCTCTTGTTATAAGTACTCGCAGAAGCGTCGAAAGCATATCTCAGGAAAGTACTAATTTTTTTTAAGAGTCTAGAGATTACTTGAGAATCATAGAAAGTGGTCCTCAAAAAAGATTTGTTTTGTTTTTTTGTTTTTAGGCAGGGGACAGGAGACCCCATTCCAAGCTCGGAGGCCATAGCCGCCTATTGTGCTGTCCTGGCAACGCCTACGGCGGGTTTCGGTCCGAGGTACGGGGAATCAGAGTTAGCCCTAGCTAAAAGGTCAGCCTTTTAATTCCCTATGATCCCCATATGACTAGGAACCCACGGAAGGGAAACCTTGTTGTGGATATATAACTTATGCACATACGACCTGCAATCACCCAGTAACTTAGTTGTTATGCGAGGGCCACTCAGAGCCATCAAGGCTGCCTGAAGCCGAAGGGATAGCAATGCCCTTCCCCTTGATTTGCATATCAAGGGCTAATTTTGCTGCCCTTGATATGGCGAAGTCTTCAGCCTGTAAGACAGTGGTATGTCTTCCAAGTGAGTACTCCATCCCAATATCAGGCTCAGGAAAGTAGACAACCGCCCTAGCTCCCTCATTAGTGAGAGAGCCGTCGGTGAACATTTTTGGAGAGGACTGGGGAAGGCTCGGTAAGGCACTTCCCTCAGTTCACGATTCCCTTACAGGGCAGCTCACAGAAAAACAACGTCCAAAACGAAGCTCAGGTACTAGAGGGTTTTCCAAGTCCAGCCCTTACCCCAGAAAGTAATGAGAAGAACCAGTCCAGCCGTCCTTTAAACATCCCCATGAAAGCAATCTGCCTGAATGAAAAGATCCAGAGGAGGCAGATTAAGTAGGACCACAAGAGCAGCAGTAACCGTAGATCGCATAGAGCCCATAATTCCCAAGCAGGCAATCAACATACAACAGAGTACTGGAGAAAGCACGCCACCTTGCACGCAGCCTCTCTCCACCAACACACTGAGAGAGGTTCGGCCGACCACCTCCACAGTTAAGTATCGTCGTCTCAACATTTGGTCGATCCATCGCACTGCAGTGCGGTCAACACTATGTCGACTAGCTGCCTCACATAGCAATTCGGGGGTGGCCCTGTCAAAGGCCCTTCGATGTCCAGAAAGGCTCCCAAGGTAAACAGTCCACGATCCAATCCCCGCTCAATGACAGTAACCATTGAATGGAAAGCCGTCTCCGTAGATCTCCCCCACCGGTAAGCATGCTGTGAGGTATTTAAGGGAGCAGTATTTAGGGCTACTCCCTTGATATATTCATCCACAGGCTTCTCCAGGTATTTCAAAACTAATGAGGAGAGGTTTTTGGTTCGAAAACTCTTCGCGTCCATGTAAGAAGCCTTACCAAACTTCGGAACGAGGGCAACTCTCACCTTCCTCCACACCTTATGGACATATCCAAAAGCGATACATGCCCTGAAAATGGAATCGATGTATGGAGCCAGCACAACGCTCTCTTCCTTAAGAAGGACCGGCAGTATACCACCATTGTAGAGATGTAGGTGATGTTCGTCACATAACTGCAAGTCCTCTTCAAGCCTACAGTCTAGGAAATGCTTCGAAAAAGTCAACAGGCTTCTTCCTTCGATGCCGTAAAAGAGCCATCTGGCCTTCTTAGACAAAAAAGATTTACTCTTTAATCTACCCTAATCCCTATCCCAAGCAGTACAAAACATATTTCTTTTATCACTTAACTTCGCAATATTGGTATAGTGCTGGCCTTATAATTTTTCGTGATTTTTATATACAAAAACAGATATATAACACCCTTCTTGTAAATTGTCAATGTCAATCAATTAAGCAGTAATGATGTACGCATCAAGTGGATTTGACAACACTTCAACAAATTTTCACATTTTGCTCGTAACACTTGCGAAGGATGATACGCATTAAGCTTTCACGAATTCGTCGTTACCATTAAGGAGAATTGATTATTGTATATATATGAAGACATTTCTTCGGGAAAGCACGTGCGTTCCTGATTAAAATTCATGACACTCCACCAAACCACGATATATCACTTATGTGATTTTTAAATGTTCAAATCATTGCGCTTGAATATAAACTCTGCTCTTCTATAATCCATGCGCTGCGGTCATATAAATAAACGGCTACAGGAAGTGTTAAGCTTTTACTCTTTACACGAATAAGGTCCTCACAATGGAAGGATGATGGGAGTGAGTAATCCTATCCTCAGCCAAAAAAAAAAAAACAAAATTCCAACGTTAAAGGATAAATTGGGACAGGGCAACGCAAGACCCGGAAAACTTAAACCTTCATAAGCCAACAGCACAAAATTTATGGAGAATATTAAGTTGAAATAAAAACCACCACCACACTCCTTACTAGGCACACATATACATATATTACATATGTAAATGTATGGATGCGTTTCAACAGATTTCATAAGGTCGATTATTTTATTTTATTGAAAACTCTTAACCGCGCAATTCGATTAAAATGAAATTTATTTTAATCCAATGAACGCGTAAAATTGTGTGAAGTGAAAAATCAATCAGAAAAATATATTGAATTTGCACATGGAAAATTGGCAACTATTTGTTTTAATCGCAATCGATTCGATGAAGACTGCTGGATTATTTATTATCCGACGGAATAATGTAAAATTATTTTCTGCGTGTCAAAATCAGCAAAGATGATTTAAGGTAAACAATTAATTCATTACACATATTGCTCATTCATGTGAAATTTTGTTTATTCTAGGCAATTATGCGTATGTGGAAGCCTATAACTGCGAGCGTTGCAAATTGATATTGAAATTTTTTCCTGAATTGATTTTTGAATAGTCTGGAGATGAGACTTTTTGGTTGAACTGTTTAAATGATGAGTATGGCATAGCAAGCAATTCTAATTATCGCCGACACCAAGAAAAGGTTTGTGGTTAAAACGGTAATTCGATAGAAAATTAATGAAGTATTGCATTATTATTGTCACACATAACTTTGTTTAATTTAATAATAATGAAACAGACAAAAAAATAATAATAATTTTTATTAATAATCAATCAATAGAGAAGCGCACAGGGAGCGCAGGTAAGCTACAAACCTGGCATTAAACAGAATAATGAAACTCAATTTGGAAACATACACCTTTACCTACCGCTTTAGCAGACCACTTATCAATACACACTTAGGTACACAGTTTTCAATTGCTTGGGTTCGTCATTATAGTACCGTATTGATGCGTCCAATTGGCGCATAACTAGTGACAAGGAAACAAATGGCGTTGTTCGAGCATTGCTTAAAATTGCTTTCAACTTGAGTTTGTGAAAGAATTTATTAATAATAATATTCTTTGGCTAAGAGGCCTTCAACTTCAGGTATCTAACGATATTGTATTAATTTTTGACTTATTTTTGGGAAAACTGATATACACTAAAATACGCTTAACAAATATGATACCGTTGAATTTATTTTAATTGTGATAAAATCTTTTTTTTCTACTAAGGTTGAGTTATAGAAATGTAAAAACCGTTCGATATTTTGCTCATTGTTCTGCACCACAAGGACACTCAAAAAAATATATAAAGATGGGGACTATTAATTAATCATTTCCCAATGCGTCTAATTTTAATACACTATTCCAAATTTTACAATCACTAATATAACTTAAAATAATTACACTTTCACCTATGTCACTTAATAAATAAAATTTCACTTACGTATCAACTTAACTAAAACAACTTATGCTAATTTCAGATAATATCTTAGAGAGTTCACATTCTCGGAATGGCACCAATATATATGTAGATGTGTGTATCAATATACTTAATAAGTGTGATCATAAAACTACTCACCAGTCTAAAATGGGGAATCGACTTTATGACGTTGGAAAATAAATAGTTAGTGATCATCTTGTTTTAGTCGTGCCCCGGAACAAAATACTTTTGTTTCAGTCGACATCCAAAACAAAGTTTGTGTGTTAGTACTGATTTTGTTCTAGCCGTTCCTCGGAACAAGGTACTTCACATCAGTCGAGACTCAAGATAAAGGTTTGATATTAGTTAGTGTTATTTTAGTCGCTACCCAGAATAACTACCTTTATCTCAGTCGAGACCCAGATAAATGTTTGAGATTACCAAGTGTTACTCTAATCGATACCCAGAATAACTACTTTTACCTCAGTTATTACCAAAGATAAAGTAAATTGGTTAGTAAGATTTATTCCAGTCGAGAACCAGAATAAATATTTTTATCTCAGCAGTTACCCAAGATAAAGTAAATTGGTTAGTAAGATTTATTCCAGTCGAGACCCAGAATAAATATTTTTATCTCAGCAGTTACCCAAGATAAAGTAAATTGGTTAGTAAGATTTATTCGAGTCGAGACCCGGAATAAATATTTTTATCTCAGTCATTACCCAAGATAAAGTAAATTGGTTAGTAAGATTTATTCCAGTCGAAACCGGAATAAATATTTTTATCTCAGTCGTTACCCAAGATAAAGTAAATTGGTTAGTTAGATTTATTCCAGTCGAGACCCGAAATAAATATCTTCATTTCAGTCGTTACCCAAGATAAAGCAAATTGGTTAGTAAGATTTATTCCAGTCGAGACCCGGAATAAATATCTTTATCTCAGTCGTTGCCCAAGATAAAGTAAGTTGGTTAGTAAGATTTACTCCAGTCGAGATCCGGAATAAATATCTTTATTTCAGTAATTACCCAAGATAAAGTAAATTGGTTAGTAAGATTTATTCCAGTCGAAACCCAGAATAAATATTTCTATCTCAGTCGTTACCCAAGATAAAGTAAATTGGTTTGTAAGATTTATTCCAGTCGAGATCCGGAATACAAAATATTTTTATCTCAGTCGTTACCCAAGATAAAGTAAGTTGGTTAGTAAGATTTATTCCAGTCGAGACCCGGAATAAATATTTTTATCTCAATCGTTACCCAAGATAAAGTAAATTGGTTAGTTAGATTTATTCCAGTCGAGACCCCAAATAAATATCTTCATTTCAGTCGTTACCCAAGATAAAGTAAATTGGTTAGTAAGATTTATTCCAGTCGAGACCCGGAATAAATATTTTCGTCTCAATCGTTACCCAAGATAAAGTAAATTGTTAATAATTTTAAGTTACTACCACTAACCAAGTCGATTCTGATGTATGTATCACTAAGTGCTGGATGCAAAAAGAGAAGATTCAAGTTAGCCTGCGACTTATATTGCGTCTGAATTGCGCACGGTACCAACAAATTACTCTACAGTGCGCATAGCAACAGTAGTGCATTGACCTTAGCGGCTATGCGTATAGAAACTGCAAATCTAAGTATGTGTGTTGCCGTTCTTGATTTTGCCTAGGTAAACTTATTAAGACTATAAAGTATACGATTGGATACCTATTGTAATATTACTTAATTTTATATCTTTTAAACGCCACATTTAACTGAAAAAATGACTTAATCTAATTACATTTGATTTTCGTAAAGTTTATCGATGAGAGGTTAATTTCCTCTAGTTGGATTGTGTCCTGATTTTGTTTGTGTGGAATGTATAGCCATAATGTGTCGATTGTTGTCTCCAGTAAAAACTACTTTATCGACGTGCTTGTATGTAGATGTACATTATTTTGTTCCCAACCTAATTTCGATAAATATTTGGAATTAGAATTATCTGAACGTTTTTATTTTCAGGTGGCTTTTTAATGTTGGTTTCAACAGTATTTATGTAGCTAGTCAAATTAACGTTTTATCTTAGTCTACCTGCATATCTCGAGTATGAATTATTTTATTTTATGAACGAGTACGAATACATTGTTTATCACGAGAAAAGAGCTCCTTGATATCATGAAACGTTTTGGAGCAAGTGGTTTAGACAACCAATACAATTTCATGGTAACAGAGCTGAAGAAGCGGACAAATTGTGACGAAAGTGATGTGAATGAAAAAAGCAATCTCATTTTAAGTCAGAGTTTAGGTGTCGATGGGTGAAAACTTGCAGAATCGATGACAAATTTATGAACATTAATAAGGACTGGCTTGATATATCATTTTGTAAAAAGGGTATCGGAAAACAAACGCGGTCATCCGCATATTCCATTCGATTTGTGTACCGAGCAAACAGAAAGATTAAAGACGAAGAAATTGCGAGGTTTCACTTCTACATCTTCATTAACTTACGCAACCTGTATGACTTTAAGAACGGAAGTGAATGTCCAGGCTTCGAAAGTTTTGAAAGATATCTCCGCAGCAAACCAAAAGAGAGCCGGCAAGCATCAAAATGCTTAAAAAATTTCTAGAATTACAACAACAATTTTTGTCAGGTGAAGATGCTCTAGCTTTTCTAATGAACGCTAGATTTTCTCGCGGGCAATACGATATTATAAGGGTTATTGCTACAGATAAGCTCCCTTCTAAGCAGCGAAGAAATTATGCTATCTTGAGGATATAACAGTTACTGGAACTGGTGCCTCTGTCAAATTATAGGCTTTGCTAGATTATACAACAGAGCGCTTATGCCTAACATTAGAACCCATTATTGATTCTCTTAAAAATGAGGAATTGAATCGGTTGTGTCTGATATCAAAGTGGGGTTTTGATGGCTCTTCAGGACATAGTTGCTACAAGCAAGCATTCTATGACTTGGAAATCAACGATTCGGCCGTATTTATTACATGTGTAGTTCCACTTCGTTTAATGTCTGGAGATGTTATTATATGGCAAAACTCGCATCCCGCATCCCGCATCAACCAGGTATAGCAGGCCTATTAAAATAGAATTTATAAAGGAGTCTACCAAAGTATCTGTTGCGGAAAAAAAATGAAATGGAAGATCAACCAAAAAACATTCAAGAAAGCAATGTGTTGGTTTAATCGAAGCAAGTGAGAGTAAATCATAATTTTTTCCATGGTGGACGGGGATATCTTCAACGCTGAAATGCTTCATATGTGATGAAAACAATTAAACAATATTGACGAAATGATTTCGAGGGATATAAAAACTGAGAATTTGGAAATCGGCTTATCAATGTTGCATGGGTGGGTACGTATGTTTGAATGTCTATTGCACTTGTCATATAAACTGCCCATTAAACAATGTCAAGCTCGTAGGAATGAATACAAGCAAATTGTAGATCAGAATAAAACGCGAATACAAAGAGAATTTAAAGAAAAATCTGGCTTGATCGTTGATAAACCTAAGCCTGTGCTCGGTAGTATGAACGATGGCAACACCGACAGACGTTTTTTTTCAAAACTCAGAACTTTCTGCTTAAATCACAAAAATTGATTTAGATTTGATAAAAAAGCTACACATTATTATGATTGTGATATCTAGTGGATTTTCGATACATGTAGAAAAATATCGTCCATTTGCACATAATATGACCAGATATTTCGTCTTAAAGTATCCTTGGTACAATATGCACCCAAAATTGCATAAGTTTCTTATCCAGAGATCAGAAATTATATCCTCGGCACTTTTGCAGATGGCAGAATTGATCGAGGAAGCACAAGAGGCTCGTAATAAGAACTTCAAAAGATACAGGGAACATAAAACAAGAAAATGTAGTCGAGCGAGAATCAACACGGCCATTTTTAACTTTTTCTTATTATATTCTGATCCAGTGATCAATAGTAAAAAAAAAAAAGTTACAACATCTGTCAAGAGAAGCATTGGATTTGTTAAAAGCTCCATCCGCCAAAGTATCTGGTGATAGTGATAATTGGGATAATAACAGTAACGATGACACATGTAATGAAAGTGATGATCAAGTGAGGGATAATGATTAAGATGAACTGTGATGTATAGGGGAATAAGACCGCCTTAACTAATTATTTTTCCTTATATTTTGATTAATTAATTAACAGTTTACTATACAATCCATATATATGTTTTTATTTATACTACATATAATTCCAGAAATAAATGTCTAATGCCAAGATTCTTTTTAAGCTTAATTGTGTTAGTTTTGAAGCGTGGCGAATAATGGTTGAGATTATTCACCATGATGTCCATGAGCCTTTATAGCATTGATTCCACGTAGTTCCTAAAGAGTTCTGGTGTCAACGTTAGCCAAGAAGTTTCAGAGGCATCTTTAAGTTCACTCACGATGTTAAATGGCTTGGCATCTTTATCAATTGTTCGAACTAACAATCCCATATGTTTATAATAAAGTGTACATGGGGAGAAAGGGTAACCCAGCCGAGAAGATTGATGTTGATATTGATGTGCCTCAAGAACCATCTTTTGTGGAGTTGTTTATGCAGATCGCATAGTGTTATCCTTTTTATTAGTTAGGATAATGTTGTGCTCAAAATACGGAAAGAGCTTTTATCTGAAGACTCCCGCCACTCTCTGCTATTCCTACGAAAGAAAGACCCCGATAATTCTGCACATTTGTTTGTTTATTGTCATAGATTATAAAAACTATAGAGAACACCAAAAATGGGTTTAGTTCCAAATTTTAAATTATATTTACCATTTTTATGAAAACATCGAGTCCAAAATTTCAGTACACTACGTCGACACACTGGCAGGCGCAGTATCCACATATACTTATGTGAAAAACTAAATTTTTTTATAGCAAAACTACAAAGGAGTTACGTGATTTATCCCATTTTCCCAATTTATATTGCAATTTTTTTAAAAAGGCCGTTTATAAAATTTCTGTTTTCTAAGTAAATGCGTTCTGGAGTTATTATATAGACGGACGCGTGTTGGTCGCCAATCCATTTTATTCCAGCAGCATTGTTTCTATGCGTTACAAATTGAAAGAAACGATTCCATAAAGTCCATTGATTTTACTTTCCATGGTTCTGTACCGGTTTCCAAATCGTGCCCATTGGATTTAGCGATGAAATATTTTAATCTTTATTATTCTTACAGACCTTCACATAAGTTTCTATGCCGTTATTTATTTAGAACTTCACACTTGATCTAAAATATCCTTAAATGGCCTATTTGTGTCAATCATAACATTCTCGCAGATATAGCTAAGCCTAGCGTTGCCTTCTAGCTTCAATTTTATCATTTATCTCAGTTAGTTCAGCACGACATGTTCACTGTTGTTTACATTATCGACTTCTGAAACACTCTCTTCCAGCGTTATAGTCCATCCCGGTAGGTTTTGTTACCTGAACAATCACATTAACGGAAAATGATCTGCAACTTATAATCTTATCTATGGATTACATTATGTGACATTCATCCCATTCGTCTGACTCGTTCTCCGAAAGCACAAACCCTCCTCATTTCTAATCTAAAATGATTTCTCAGCCGAATTTAAAAGTATCAAGCGTATTCAGAATTTTGGACTTACAAAAAAAGGACTCTTCCCTATTCACGATCCAACTCCAATTCGAAACTTTAATAATTTAAAATTGTTACCAAGGCCAATTTATGCTCAACATCTGAGCTGGGTACTCAAACAAGATTTATACAATACATAGGAGAAGATATTGTACCTTGGTCATTTCATTTTCCACACGAACTGTAGATAGTACCTACATAAATGCACTTTTATCCGATTTTACTAATCAATAGATGAGACTTAAGTTATTCTGGGTATTATTTTGTGGGACAAATGTGCAGTTATTGCGCTTTAAAGAAAAGCCATGAATATTTTTCAGTGATAAAGAATTAAAAGTGTTGGAGTTCTATTCTTCCTATATCTTTGGATTCCAGTTTAGATAAAACTTGTTTATATTTACTATTATAAATCGTGCATCATATGGTGAATTGTACGCCTTAAAATATTTCACAGGCGGTTTTGTTTCTTTTGCAAGGTCTATGTACCACGGACATGTCCGAAAAACCCATAACCCGGTAGACGTGCCAGCCGTCCCGTTTTTGTCGGGACAGACCAGTGTTAGAGTTGAATGTCCTGTGTCCCGACGATACCCTGAACGGCACGCCATTTGTCCCGTTTTAAAAAAAAATCATTTTTCATTAATTGTCACAATAAAAAATATATTTTGGCATTAGTCTACTCATTCTTCTTTATTCTTTCACATTAGCAACACAGTTAATTTTTTTACTGGAGTAGCAACACTGGTATACTTGAATGTTTTATGTCATCTTTGTTACTGTCAAAACGAACCAACTTTTTTTAAACTCAATTTTCAACAGAACGGTATTTTTTGTAGAGGTATAACTTTTATTTTATTTTAAAACATATATTAGTAATATTAAATATTATTTCCACTAAATTTGTACAAATTTTAAAACAATATACCTTATATAGGAAAATGAATGAAAACAGAAAAAGAACAGCAGATTTACATGGAACATCGCAAAAGGAAAAAAGTAAAACAAAAAGTTATTGCAAGTTTCAGCCGGATTAGTTAAAGCTACCTGATTTCCAGAGTTGGTTAAGAAATTGCCCAGATGATGAAATGAGTGCTTATTGTAATCTTTGCAAGCTTACATTTTCTGTGAAATTTGAAGGTTTTAGAATGGTAAAGAAGCATGCAAGTAGTAAAAAACATTTACAAATTACAAATGCAATGAACGTGAGTACTAGGTTGACGAAGTTTTTCATAAAACCCAATACAATTGAAGAGCATGGAGCTGTAATATCTGAAATAGCATTAACTTACCATAATCACAGCTATATGTCTCAAGATTGTGGTATTAGACTTGCAAAAAATTTATTTTGTAATTCGAAAAATAGCAAACGTATTCACTGCGGTCGAACGAAGGCAACGTTGAAAATGTTTTAGCTCCATATTCTATTGAAAATGTTTTATGTGACGTTGGTAGTGGTCCCATTTTTATAGTCACAGATGCTTCCAACAAAGGAAATAGAAAATTGTTTCCAGTCGGTATTCGATACTTTTCAAGTAAGAAAGGACCAACAAGATTTTTGCTTTATTTTTATGAAGATAACAACGAGAGATCGGAAGCCATTGCAGCAAAGTTGATTGATTGCCTAGAAAAAAACTAGTTTGTTGCATAATAATAAACTAGTAGCATATGGAGCTGACAATGGTTCCGTAAACTATGGAAAATTTAAATCAGTATTTCAACAAAACGTCTAAAACCATCTAAAACATTGTCATATTCATATTCTGCATAACACTGCCAAACAAGCACTAAAAACAATATCTTTTAATGTCGAAAGCTTTGTTTTCGAAGTTTTTAGTGAGTTTTCATATAGTGCTAAAAATCTGTTAGAACTTAAAGAATTTTTCATTTTTTGAGGCCAGCCCGTCCCTTTAACTCATACACGGATTTGTCTGTCTGTATATTTCTTTTTTACTATTTTCGACACTCTCGTCTCGTATTTTCGTCATCACAGCGAGCTCAAATTGGCCCACAGATTCATGTCGCGTGACAATTGAACCTATCAAAATTTGAATCTTAAGTTTCCATGGAAAACCCGAAAGATCGGCAAAAATTATTTGAAAATTTGGTTTGATTAGTGATAAATCCGTTTCAGGAAAAATGCAGAGTTTTCGGATTTTCCGAAAAAAAATTCCGGAATTTTCCGACTTTTCCGGAAAATTTTCCGGTAAAAAAGTTTTCTAAATTATGCAGGATCAAGCTCCCTATCAACTGCAATCATTACTTTCTCTCCAACAATGGTGAAAACTTGTAGAAAAAATCGAGCAAAATTCATGAAAAACGCTTTTCCGGAGCGAAATGAGTTGCATAAACTTGCCTTTGTGGAAAACTCCATGGAAAACCCGGAATAGCAGGAAAATCATCGGAAAAATTTTCATCGATATGATTAGTGATAAATCTGTCTCAGGAAAAATGCAGAATTTTCCAATTTTTCTGGAAAATTTCCGGGTTTTCCGACTTTTCCGGAAAATTTTCCGACAAAAAAGTTTTATAAGCTGTGTGAACTCATTTTTCCCCCGTCCTACTGGGATCAATACTTTCTCTTCAACACTCATGAAAACTTCCATGAAAAATCGAGGAAAATTCATGTAAATTTTTAAAAAAGCTTCATAGTAATAGGACAAGTCTGTGGAAAACATGGAAAATCGGGAAAATTCATGTTATATGGGATCAAGTTGGAATACAGCTGAATTTGAATTTGAATTTCAGAAAACCGTTGCAGTACTTCAACGATTTGATACTCGAAAAATTTTTGTTTTCGGATCGGCACCAAACATGACTTAAAATTTCGGTAATGATAAGCTGAACAAAAACTTCCAGGCAACCACAGTGCTGACTTCCAATCATCTCATCGTAATTGCCTTCAAAATTTCAAATCATTCGAAACCTCGGTAAACCGTAGTCCGAGTTATCGAAACTGTTCGGATTGAGTTCGAGGTACGGTCAGTCGATTGGAAACTCTCGAATCGTATGGACGCAAAAAAATTTCACTGCGAATATTTAAAAATTGACTCAAAATAAAGAAGAAAGAAAGAAATATAAGAAAAATTAAAGGAAAACGGAAAATTAAAAGGAAAACGGAAAATTTAAAAGAAAGTAAGAAACTAAAATTAAATTTGAATTAAGTAAAAATATAATTAAGTTCGGTTAAATTGATATTAGAACAATTTAGTTAGAAAATAAAATAAGTAAACAATGAGTTTTCAAACAAAACTGAGGTCAAGCCGCATGAAAAAGTAGAAAATAAGCTTTTCTTCACACACAGAGGTGGACTCAGATTTTTTGATTGGGACATTTCTCTCGAATATTCTTTCTCTTCATGAATCAAATCACTAATTACCTCTGACTAATTGAATTTTTGTTTTGTTAAAGCTAGAATTTTCGCACTGTGAATTAATGTGTTATTGTTCTTCTTTAATCAATAAAATAGAAAAATAATTGTAAACGAATGTTTGATTTTTTTTAGTGGTGTCCTGTTTTGTAAATTATAAAAGGTGGCAAGCCTATAACCCGGTCTTTACATAAATAATAAATTAAATATTTATAGCTATAGCAATTTTTTGTTTAGTAACCTGATTTGCGAATATTGTTATTCTTGGTTGAATACAGAGTGTTATTTAATTTAACTCTGTTAGCATACCATCATTTCCACTTAGTAAATTACAAATGTCCAAAGTACAATACTGCACTGTCCATAGTACAGTGGCATAGACCAAAATCATAGTTTTCTTCATATATCCTGAAACATATATTTTTAGCTGCATGTTCGACTATTATTGGAAAATTATGGATTAGACAATCTGTAATTATTGGTTTCTTAAGATTTGTCTCAATAGTTTTGTCAATAAAAAGACTATTTTGAAAAAAGGTACCAAGGTACAGCATCTTCCTCCACAGTACAGAACGCAATTTACAGAGCCATTTAGAAATTAGCAACGACTTAATAAAAATAAGTAAATGATAACTAAAATAATAAATATGTAATAAGGAACGTTGAGATATTCAATATTTGAGTGGAAAAACTCTTTATGCATACGAAAAATCTTTGAAAAAGAAATTTCGTTGAAAAAAGAGGGCGTTTCAGATAAGCAGGAAGCGTATAGACGTCAGTACGGCTTGTTTTCTGCCTGCCGTATACGCCAAAGCAAACAGCATAAAGAGTTTTTCCACTCTATTCTCGAGCTGCAGACTTAGCAGAAAACTGAGTCAATTTCAGGTTGACTTATTTCGCTATGAATTTTCATAGCAAAACTCTCTATTCAATATTTGTTCCGACAGTTACTATCCTTCTTAAAATTTACCTTCAACGGTAATTTAATCTTATTGAAAAGGAATATTCCACAGAAAAGTTTCCATAGCAAATGTTTACTTAAACATTAATTTTCCACTTATTTTCACGCTTAATCAATTTCGTGATTCCTTCCGACTGCAATTGGAACAGCCGTGTTGTTGGATCAACAATGAATCAAAGGAATAACTGCAGTGTAAACTTAGGCAAGGCGAATCCATCATAAAAGTATTGCGATTCGCATGGAATCTGAATTATCTCTAATTCTATTGTACAAATTTTCTGTTTGTATATCTGAAAAATTTTAAATTATTTTCTAATGTTGACCTTTATTGCAATCGCAAGTAGTCGAAGAGAACGGTTTATATTCTTCAAAGCGGGGTATACAATCCATGAACAATTACCATTACGTGCTGAATGAGTTTTGATTAGTTTTCAGAATGGGTGACATTATATCCATGAAAATGGTATGTGAGCTGAATTATTGATTAGATGGAAAGAAAAAAGAAACATATCGCAGGTGTAGCACCTAATTTTAGAAGAACAAAAGTTTCTCCCACACTGTAAAGAATTCTAGAAACTTAATCATGAGGAATTGAGGGAATTGTTTTACTTCACAGTGGAGATATATTTAGATGATAAATTTTTATTTAGGACATTTTTCAGCTCTGTAAATGTTTTCAGCAACCAAATTTCCTAAAGCTCTAAATTTGTTCAGGCTTTATTTTAATTACATAATTCCTTGCCATTTTGTAGTATTTTTAAAGAAGCAAAAGCCGTACGAATATAGATCAACTATTGTGAGATATGTATTATGCGAATCATGAATCATAATAAAAAGATTTTGAGCAAAGGTGAGAGTGGTCAAATAAATAGGGCTCTATATCAATTGAATGGGTTCTTCTAGAAAGGGCACAAGTCCTCTTGACCAAACTTTTCAGGAAACGAAATTAACAAAAAGAAATTTTATGTGAGCATAGATATGAGCTGTGTTCTTTTATATTGATCTGGGGGTGATTTTGATCTTTTGTCGTACATTTTAGACGTGAATTTTGACACTTTTGTCGTACTTTTTTTTCAACATATTTCATTTTGTGTCTTCACTATTATCTACCACAAAATGAACAAAAATGAATTTTCGGTGAACAAACGTCAAAAAACACGCCTGAATATGCGACAAATGAGCCAATTGCTCAAGAGGTGGTGACAAAAATGTTATACTGTGTGTTGCAGCCTTTATCTGCATACTAAATTGAGAAACTAGCTAAATAAGCAAATGCTTTAAGAAGCATTAATATAAGTTGGTGCCGAACTTAGCTAACGATAAACATCTATTGTTGACTCACAGACGGCGTGAACATTACAATGTCGTAAGCCCCGCAAGTCAAGTTGGCATTGACTTTGATTTCGAATTGATTCTGTGTGGTGGGGGAACTGCTATAAAGCAAGCTACAGGAGCTTGTTTTTTGTCAGACTGGTATAACCCGCCCGACGTAGAGTTTGCCATATTTGTATTCACCAGTTTAGAATAAGCGGAATTTGCCACAAAATAATTCGTAAACCTAAAACAACTAATTATTTTTCTTGTTCTCCCTTTTATATAGATTTTTTCTTGGATGTCTGAAACTAGTGGATCATAGAAGTGGGAATATTTGAAGCTTAATTAGAGGTTGGGATTTACCATCCTCATAGGGTTAGCTTGGCCAATGGGATTTACCAGAGGTCTTTAGTTTAGCTTATTTTTGTTGAGTGCCAGTGATGCCAGTGAAGAGGCTGTGTATGAATACCGACCTAGACGTCAGCATCAACAATAAGAAGCATCTTCACGAATTCTATGGATAGAAATCATCTACTTCAACGCCCACATAAAGTTTTTGTTTTGTTTTATCATCTTTGTTCAGTAAAGGTACGATTAAGTCTAGTTGACTAATTAACGGATCATGAGCATTTCATAGTTTATTGAATTACAGTTGAATGTTTTACCATTTGAGAATTGTTGGTGGAAGAAGAATTGAATAGCCAATAAAATAAAGTTGAACATTAAAAGCATCGGAATTTATTAATTATTAATCATTTTTAGTTTCTTTGAATCAGCCCTATTCCTATAACTATGTCGGAAGGTTAGTGACGACCACAAGCGTTGACACAATAGCTAACCTCCTGAGCAAGTGTTTCGTATAACTGCCGAAAAACTGTGGTAAATGGATATTTTTCACCTAATCAGATCAATAAAAGTGCTTAAATTAAAAAATATAACTGTATTATAATTTGTGGCAATCAGCTAAAAAAGTCCCATATAGCCTGAATTGTTTCGTATTTGTCATTCCGGTTAAAGTTAATCGAAAATAGCACAATTTCTTCTTAATAAGAAAATAATTTAATTAATTTAATAATTAATTATAGTTCTAATTATGTTGGAAAACATTGATATGAATAATAGGCCAGTCAAAGAAGACAATCAATACACATTATTTTCAACATTTATTAAATTTTGTAACCATCACTGAGGGCCGGAACGTGCGAAAAATTCCAAAATAAACAGTTTTTATAACTTTCATAAAGAATATCTGTTAACATTGCTTATGTATATTGTAGGTACATATATATATGTATGTATGTATGTTACATACCCAATCGAATTTGAGATGCCTTGACAGCACGTCATCTGTTCTGGACCTTATTACTGAACTCGAGTCGATCAGAATAAAACCATACAGATGAAGGAAAAATTAAACACAAATTCAAGAAATCGAATAGCAAAAATCCACAAAACAGTGGATGAGCGCAACTTCTTCATAGAGGCACTATACAAAAACTTGTTTAAATACATATATTTGATTGGCTCAGAAATGAGAAGGCATTAAATTTCAGTAACTGAAATTTAGTGTACACTTGCGAAGTATGTAGAATATTGAGAACAAATTCCTGTATAATCAATATAAGAACATTTTTTGAGTTACCTTTATTGTCAAGGTGTACATGACTTTATACAAAACTTCACTTGACGGTCAAAGTGATGAACTTGTGTCATTTTCTGTTCACCACAACCTGAATGAGTTGAATAACAACAGAACAGAAGAAGAAAAGCAATTCTTTCCTTAGGCGTATATTCTGACACTTAAGTACGACAAAATATCAGAATCACCCTCCTGATCTCTTTATCGTAGCTTAGGCGTTTATTTTTGTCAGATATTTTGACATTTCAAATTTCAAATTTTCTTTTCATCAAAAACAAAATAATACACCCCCAAAATTTTGACAAATTAGTCAACTGCTTCCGAGGTTGTGACAAAAATTTTATACTGTGGTAAATGTATAATTTTTCTGCTGAGCTGAATAATAACACACAAAAAGCAGTGGAGAAGTTCATTTCATTTTGTCTATATTTTGACATTAAAGTACGACAAAAATCGGAGGAGTGATTCTGATCTTTTATCGTACTTTAACTCAAAATATACACCTAAATTCAATGATGGTTTCAACTGATTTTTTCATGTTTTTATTTAGCTCAGCAAGCCTTGCATTACGTAGAATGAACTTAAAATGACACTTCACATTATAAGTTCAAAAAATTATTTCGAATTTATTATATATTACTCTTATTAGCTGTAGAATATCCATATACTACAGTATAAAATTTTTGTCACAACCTCGGGAGCAGTTGATTCACACTTCAATTAGTAGTCTCCTTTGATCCAGATCAGGACAAAAGAGCCCGGCTATTGTGAACATAGTTAGAAAATAGTGTATTCATATATTTTTGAAAATTCTTAAGTTGTGTTATTTTGAAATTGCTTGATATGAGATTTTTTAGCAATTAAACAGGTTCTTATTTTTGATTTGGTTACTAAAATCTCGAATTTAACACTTTATCCAGAAAATGATTAATTATAACAAAAAATATTTATTTGAAACTAATGACACAAATTTAACTTTTACAAAATTATGAATTCAGTTTTAATTTTATAAAATTGCATTACTTTCGTTCTATTATTTTAGCAATAAGTTGAGTTTTTTTCCATAATTAGTCATTTAGATTTCATTCCAAAATTTATCATAGTTCTCCGTGTTGTAAATTGATACCTTTGTTCTTTCATTTTTACCTCCGTATGGGAACTTTATCGAGATATAATTTTTCAGTTTTCTACTATCCTTTGGAGGAAATTCGTATACACTATCATTCCTCCAATTCTGTTGTGAGCATTCGGAAGCTTAGTATATGGAAACAGAATACTTTGCTTAAACTTTGATCTTTTTTTTTACAGACGTTTCCTTGTTGATTTTCTTGTAAAATATTAGAACAGAGAACTTTTGTGGATCCTTACAAGCTGCCGAAACATTATTTTCAAAAATGAATTATTCATATCGTCCACAGACCAAATCAAAAAAAAATTATTTGTACGTGTAATACCATTGACACACTGTACTTTTTATTATCTCATTAAATTATTTCACCAGCTAATTATATGAGTGCCTACTGACATACTGGACTGTGTTCAACTTTTCGTTAGAGCCGGCTATAGCTGGCTGTGGTTAGGGCTCTTATTTGTGTGAGTAAAGGTCAAACTTGCGTTATTCCATAAATTGTTTCAATTTCATTGTAAGAATTATTTCGAGTAATAAAAGTAAATTAGTTGCAATGGCAACTATAATAAAAGAATGGATTGAATTAAGAAATCGAATGGCACAAGAAATATTCAAAATCGAACCGCGATGCACCACTGCAGCCTGGACCTTTATTGTCTTTTTTTTTAATTTTTAAATATATTTCGCCTTGAGCTTATTATTAAATTTCACCTTTGCTATCCACACAGTAATAAAATTGAGACATTTTTTTGTTTACTTGACATCAAAAACTAAACAAACAAACGTCAAACTACTTTGACTACACCTCCAGAGCATTAACCAATTTGGCTATAGCCGCAGTTGAACAATAAATTCTGACAATTGAGCTAACATATACAGATATGATTTTCTTCATTTATATGTAGCTCTTATTTTTCGCTCAAAATTGGCTATGACCAACAACTGAACGACCTCATTCTGGCTATAGCCATAGCTGTAGCCGTCTCTAACCAAAAGTTGAACACAGGTGATATATCAAAGTTTCGAAAAAGAGTGTGTAGATTAGCCCTTTTGCACATTTCCACTACAAAAAGTAAGAAATTTTGGACTATGGTGAAAAGGAATATTTCAATTGAAAAATGCATATAAACAATTTGGTTTATTCTTGATTATAAATCTGTAGAATCACGCGAATGTGTGTGTTTTTTTTTTTAGAATATATGGTATATTTCAGTGAAAGTAAATTCAAAGTAGATTTCCGTATTAACAGATATTCCTTTAAATTGTTTATTGAAAATTTATTCCTTTAGCTAAAAGAATAGCAATCACAATATAATCAGTCCCTTCACTTTTAATTTTTGAACTTTTAAAAATTAGGATGTAAGCAATTCATCACAAATCAGTGAATGGGGATTTGACAATTAATTCCATCACAATTGACATAATTTCATGATTTCAAATAGAAATTTCAAAAATAATGACAATTTTCTATTTGAAATATTTACGGCACTGACATGTAGATGTCACTTTTACCTCATTGAAATTTAATTATATAAAGAATATGCCATCAAGGTAATGAGGTAAATCTTCATCATTAAAAGCATATAACGAAGAAAGTGGCTTTAATGAGGTAATTAAAAGTGTAAAGGGTCAATAGCATAATTTAATAAATTTACTATTTAAGGAATTATTATTATTAAAAATTATTATAACTATGAAATTGGAGGGCCGGCATCAAAAACCGCGACGTAAAATTTTCTTTGTGCTTTAAAGCATAGATATTTATGTAATCATATTCAATTTAACACTAATTTCATTAATTTTAGTTTTAGTTAATGTTACTGTTCAGTCACACTTTTAGCTTAAGCAAATCTTTTTTCAGGAGCGGTAGGAGTTTCAAAATGTTGTAATGTGTTAACGTTTTTGTTAATAAAAAAGGAAAAAAACATTTTTGGCTTTAAATATTTTAGATCTAACTTTTTTCACAAAAAAAAAAGCAAATGTCTTTCGAAAAATCGAAATTTGCTTTAAACAGTGGACAACAAACTCAATTTCTTATACTAATGTCAATATTATAAATTTAAATTGCAATAAAAATGTTACGTAGCCACAAAAAAAAATAGTAGTACCTACTCTTCTTCTCTATTATATTCACAAATTTTCTTTTTCGACCTTGTCTTGCATTATCGTAAAACTCTTCCTTTCAATTCTATTGCCATTGTTAAATCTTATTTTTCTAACCATATACCTATATAAATACAGATATGCCTCGAGTAGCAAGATTAATTGGTTCCCTGTAAATCGAAACCGTGAAAATCGTCACTCAGGTTGGGAGACATAGCTGCTGTCAATATAGCTCTTCTTGTTTTTTGTAGGTTAGGAGCGATCGTCGGCGCGCTCAACCGTTGATCTTGCTCTTGATAAGACCTTGTTAAAAATTCTTTTTTCATTTGTGAGTCCACGGCTCGGGTATGGTCTCATGATATTATGCTCGAGCGGAAACGCCTCGTCTGAGACGAAATAAAAGGGAACACAGTGATTAGTTATATTTCCAGGCAAAAGGCAATCGTCTGGTAAATCGAGATTTTTTATTTCTCAATGCTTTCCCAAAATTACTTTCTGTAAAAACTCGGCCATCACTATTTCGTCCAAGGTCTCCTATATCTTTACTAATAAAAAAAAACCATCTACGTCACACAACTATCAGAAATACGAGTAGTGCACAACAATGACAATACCTTTCAGGCCATAAACTATACTCTGAACAGTGGCAACATAATATAAAAATGTATAAAAGTTTTGAGAAAATAAATATTTTACTTTCCTTAGAGTTATTAAGAATCTTTCCTCTTCACTTATAGCTTTTCTGTAGTTCGTATCCTTTTTTCTAATTGGAGGGCCAAACAATTTTATTAATTCTTGGAATGTTTCCCTTTTGATTCTATAGAAAGAGAGAATCTTTCCTTCATCCTCAATATTTTTCATGACATTAAAGGAACCACTAATTACGCTTTTCTCTATGTGGGGATTTACCCAAAATTGTCGTTTTTTGCTATATTTTGTTTTTTATAATACGCTGCTTCCATTACAATGAGATCTTCAGCGGACGACTGCCTTATGGTTCGAGAAAATACACTAAATTTAATTTAGTTCATGTTCATATCTAATCATTACATGTTATTTGTGCTTAGAAAATTGTTATTTTTTGTTATATAGTTCTTGAAAATAAGTGAGTTTTAGTTTACTGTATGTCATTTGAGGGCTACTGCCATAACAAACAAACAAACAAAGCACTTCTTCGCCTTGTAACAAATATTATTGTTGAACAGTACTAGTTTTGCCTGAAGATTTCCATATCCTAGTTAGCGGAGATCAGGCGCTTCTCTATTTGTTTATTACTCCTTTATTTCGACATACCGAAAATGTCCGAAAGTAATGTCACATAATTTTTATGTACCTTCGTTTATAATCAGATTTGAAGTTGACTCTCTTAGAAGCTCCATCAGATCTTCTTCATCCAAATTTTTCTCAAGGATCTTGAATAGACATGTTATCTAATCATTCACGACATAGCGAACGAGTTACATTAATTACATATATACGGTTACTTTCAATGACTTTGGATTATTTTTCGTGGTGAACGATTTTTTCAGTATGCATTAAGGAATTAGTTTACTTTGCACGCTACAAAAAAAAGGATATTTTTACAACTTTTTTTTATTTTGTAGGTATAGGTGTAAGTATTAATATAAAAGTTGTTGGGCTTTAAATACACTTTCGAAATATAGAACAAAATTGTTTAATTCTTTATTTTAAACAGTTTTTATACACAAAAATGATAGACAAACGTAACGTTTCAAAAAATAGGCAAGTAAGTTGCGTGAGCCACTTCTCTGGAACGAGTTATCTTAAATAAAAAAAACACTTGGAATTAGATTAAGTATAATAGTGAGTTCGTCCTGAACTACGATTATCTCAAAATTTCAATTTTTACTATTTCTTTTATAGCCAAAATCACTGTTTTTTGTCGAAATAAGTCCGCCATTTTGTTAATTATGTATACAAATTAATGATTGTAGTTCAGATCGAACTCAGTACTATACTTAATGTAATTCCATGTGATTTTTTTATTTCAAATATTTCATTCCAGAGATATGGTTCACGCAACTCACTTGCCTACTTTTTGAAACGTTACTTTTCTCTATCATTTTTGTGTATAAAAAGTATTTAAAATAAAAAATAAAATATTTTTTCCCTGCATTTCGAAAGTGTGTTTATTAAGTCCAACAAATTTTATATCAATACCGATAATAAAAACTTCCAAAAAAACATTAATACAAATAGCCTTTTTTTGTAGCGAGCAAAGTAGACTAATCCCTTAAGTCCATTTCCAGCCAAAGGAATTATTTAATTTATACAATCTCTGATCCATATTACAAGTATGTCCTCGGCTCTTATTAGGTTTACATGAATTGAACAAACAATTCGTGCTTGAAGGTCCTATTGAGGCAAATTTTCTTATTTGATCGTCATTTCTTTTTATTTTGTGAATAGTAGCTTTATTCAAAATCACTAATTTTTCAACAGCTGATATCCTCCTCTCTCCATCTTTTAGTCAAATTTATATTATACTTTTTCAGGGTTATATTTCGAAGAAGCAAGTACCGATTTTCAAAGAACTGGACCGTTTTACAACTTTGAGTTTTTATTTCAAAAATTACATGAAAACTAAGGAAATTGAATAACAATTTAGAAGACCCCCTTTCAATTGTTGGAAAATTCATTCATCGTTTCACAAAATTCTTAGAAGAAAGTAGTCATTATTTATAATTACTACGGATATAAATTTCTCAAGCTGATAGGTAATTTAACTCCAGAAAGGTAGGATCGCCTGTCGTAAAACTGGCGATGAGATATTTGTAATTACTTTTTGTGCATAGAAATTGCATAAGGGTATTACATTGCCCATGGCATGGTGAATTCATGTAATTAGCATGAAGATTATGTTTACAAATTTCCACTATCCGAGAGTAAAAAGCCTAAGGATTCGAAGAGTCGTTGCCGATATTTAGGAATGAGCTAATGAGTCCGAATGTGAGGCATTCTTATTAATTTGTTGGTTCAAAAAAAAAACATTGCTCTTAAACCATGTAACTCGACACATCCCCTATGTAGTAAACTTTGTCATTTTTTGACCTTTATTAATTTTACCTAGGTTAGAGAGCAAACGGAAAGAGGAGAAAACTGAAAATCAGGATGAATTGAGAAACCGGATGTTAAGAGGAGTCAGTACTCAGCAAAAGTTTCAATTTAGATACCAGTGAACCAGTAGGTAATAAAATTTACTATACGTAGGTTTGTGTCCTGATAGTGAGAAAATTCATATAAAATTAGCCTGGACCTAGACCAAAAGCACATTAGAGACATCTACCGCAAGAGACACAAACCCAACATCCGACAAAACCATACAATTTAAGACGAAAAATGAAAATTTGCAGTTCACGTAAATTGAAAATTTTTAATGAGAATTAACTCTCCTTCATTTTTTTTTGCCCATAATTGTTAAATATGCTATTTTGCTTTGTATTGATATAACTTTCAACGAAATTATGTAATTTTTCATCGGTGAAATATCGGGAGAAAAAACTAGTACTATTAGAGTCAAAAAATTATAGAAAGCGGCACTAAAAATGAAAAAAAACTCGATTTAATTTGCTAGATCTAGACTTTATCTTCCTAAAATAGTGACAATCTAAAGAAATTAGAGTACCTACTCACAGGAATTTGATTTAAAAGACTTCAATTTCTACCATTTTTACAAATTTCCGAGTTAATATCTCCATTCTAATACACTTTTTTTTAATTTTTGCCGACGTTATTTACTAGACTTCTTCATTACCTTTTATTTAAGATTTAAATCATTATTCTGGTACAAATAGTTTGCTAGAAATTCGGATTGAAAAATGTATGAAACTTGCAAATCTTGGTACTGACTCCTCTTAAGAGACGTGTGTTTAAAAAGTCGTCTATACCGAGTTTATAAGCAGTGACATCTTTGCTAGTATACAAGTAAGCTTATGGAAAGAACTTCTTTAATCGGTGAATGTAATTGATCACATGGAATGGCAGAGTAGTTAAAGAGAGTAATATTTTCTTTCTATACAATCCATACCTACTCCAGTATAATTTCGCAATCCATAAATCAGGATCATCAGTTTCATGTATATTTTGACTAATTTTTTTAGTCTGCTATATTTTGACTAATTTTTTTAGTCTGTCTATAGCATAGAAGAGTGAAAATCCAATTTTTTTAAAAATTTATCCATTACGTAAATAGAAATATTTCACAGTGACTCTGAATTTATTTTGAATCGATTTTTCATCACCAAAGGCAATTTCACTTTTAAGATGAAGGCCATTTCTTGACATTTTCAATCCAGCCTTTAGTGACACAAAATTCCATTCGAAATGGTGCTCCTTTCCTTTCCATTTAGCTGGTTAAAAATTCGAAGTAGGCTGTTTGTCTTTTATCGAATTTAGTATCACCCGGCATTCTTTTATTGTCATTATTAGAGATTTTCTTTTTTAATCAAAATAAAACATTGAAAATGTTTCATTTTAAAGACTTTTTTTCAACTTACTGAATTAATAGCTTGAGAGTTTAGTGTGTGGTGTCCTTTTGTCACTAAAAATCTTAATTTCAAGTTGGGACATTCTATCAAGCTTTGCGTTGTAACTAAAAAGCTTGAGTCTAGTAGTAAAACACTTATTGTTTCCTTTTCCTGGTATGTTTAAAAAACTGGTTACGTTCACGATTTTTTGTAGGCAGTAAGCCCTGATATTTAATGTAAAAAAAAATAAAACATTTTTATGAGAGTTCGAATAGGAATAATTTGAAGAACGGAAAGAAAAAGTTTTTTATTTAAAAAATATTACAAAACAGAGATTTCTGTTTGTCAACAGTTTTTTTTTACTTAAAGAATGTTGTATGAATTGTTTATTCAAAACAGATAATTTGTTTGTTGATCCTTTGTTAAAACCGTGAATTTAATTCGTTTAATTATTTACTTAACGAGAATTTTGGAAATGTGTTGTGTTCCAAGAAGGATTTGAAGAACTGTGAATAAAGACTCTGAATTGGAGAAGCTGAAGCATTATTATTTTCTCCCTAAATTTTGACATTTAAAAATACCCAAAGATTCAAAATCGTCGAGTTTTTGCTCGAGAGAAAACCCAGCATTTCTAAAGGTGGTGATTTGTGGAACGACCCTACTACGACATCACCATAATGAATCTGGTGTTGTCAATGAGTAAATTAAGGTGCCCGCCTTAAAAATTATTCTTGCAAATTAAGGGCGGTGGAGGACGTCAGATTTGAAAATTATAAAAATTAAAAAAATCGTTACATTACATTTGGACGACCGGAAAATGATTGTAAACCAATTTTCTGGGACGACCGGAAAATGATTGTAAACCAATTTTCTGCCAATTTGGTCAATCGTGGCAGTTTTGATAGAATTTCAAAAAATTCGAAAATAATGTTCAAGCAAAACTTACTAATTTATCACCCTGCTAAAAAATACACAAGATTGATAGGAAAATAGTTTTGTGTCGCCAAAATAATCCATTTTGTTGTTGTAGATTTTTTTAAATTATAATAAAAAAAATTTGCAAAGTGTGATGTACATGGCAGAAAATTATGTCACTGTCTTCATGAAATCGCTAACTTATTGAAAACCAATTTTCTAGAAGGAGAAACACATATTACTATCAATATTGATAAGTTAAATCACTCATGCTGACGATCGGATAACTTAAATTGAATATTCCTTAAGGCTGGGTCGATCAAGCAAATTTCGCAACTGTTTTAAGCGTTTATCAGCTTATTTAAAAATGGTTGAGAGTAATTTCAAAGGGAAGCAAAAATAGAACTTGAAACTCAGGAGCAGTCGAAAGCTGAAAATTGGGCTAGAAAAAGAAGAGAAATGGTCATTGCATCAGATTTTGGAAGAATTTTCATGGTTCGCAATAAAGAAAATATAAAAAGTGAGCTCTATTCAATGATTTGTAAACGGTAACCAAAATGAGTAGATAGAAAATCAAACAAGTGTTACCACAAAACCATGTGGACTGTATATAAGTACAGAATTTGATTTTCTTGGTAATATAGTCCTGAAGGGACTTATCTCTAATGACGATCTCTGTGAAGTAAATTTTTCATGTATTCCAAAATATAACACGATGGTTGAAGCTATTAAAAATATGAAAAGAAATATCTTTTAGTATACAATTCCATCAGTAGATGATGACCTTTTCAAAAGAAAATGAAAAATAAATGAATAAATTTTTACCAAGGAAAAATTCATTGGAAAGAAAATTACAATTGCTATGATGCTAAATTAAAGAAACAAATGAAAAAAACAGCTGTCTCATCCGGGATTTGATCAGGAGATCTCTCCCTTTACCGGGAAGGAATGCAAAAGGAAATTATTTGTTCATTTTTGGTATTGAAAGTTCACTTTTATTTACTTTAAAGGTGTATCAATTTCAATAAAGTAAATAAAGATATAATATGCAATAATGGGGTAAACACTCTGCGGTCGGCACTTATAAAAGTGGGTGATTTGAATTTGCCTTTAAGGTAAAATAAGCAAGAGTTTTTCTGCAGCTACTCGTATAATAAAAAATTGTAGAATGTCCTGTTTGACAATATAAGTCTATGGACACCGCAAGCTTAATACCTGTTAGTGGTATGTTAAATAGCAAAAAAGCATAGATGGATCTCGAAATTATCGTACCTACTTTTCTCCGTAAGATTTAGTAATCATCACACAGAAATTGATAGCTATGATTGGAGAAAAACAGAAGAGACCCAAACATTTTAATATGAAGACTTTAAAAAAGAAATTTGTATAGATTAAAAATCAAGAGATTCAACAGGGACCACTAAAAATGAGAGACAGAGTATAATAATACAATGAAACAAAAGGATTAATATGATACAATGATACAATGATGACACGTCATGGATTTGTTCTATATGCTATAACTCAGGTGCCCAATGTTCCGATTTACAACCATAAAGTGGATACATAAATATATTTTATTGACCCTGAAAACTAAAATTATTTGTATTATTTCAACTTAATATAAATTTTATTCAAATTCATTCTTTCTTATTATAATAAAGTGCAATTAAACATAAATTTCATTTTATTATCAAGTACATATATGTAGCACTCTCACGTTATGCATACTTACATATATACAGTGTCGTCTTCTTCTTTTTCTTTTTGGTATGTACACTGTATATTACTTCATTCTTCTAATATGATTGCATGTACAGAACTACATACAATTATTCATACCATCTTAAAATTAATGTCTTAGGACGGCGACAACGGCGACGCAATTGTTTTGCATCACACATACTTTTTCGCATTTTTTAATATCATGGGTGTAGTATATACGATATAACTACTATACGTGTCCAGTATGTCTCTGTATACATGTAGAACATTTATATTTGTACACAGACTCTCTCTCTCCTTTGTACTAGATCATTAGGTGTTCAGTCCACCGATGTAGTACCTTCCCACGACGAATATCTCCTAAACAGATAAAAACAAAAACACAAAGAATCTTTTTTCCAAGAATATAAAATATGAGGATACTTATCTAATTTCGAACTATTACCACCTCCAATACCTCCTGTAAACATCTGGACATCATTCTTCCTAAAAAATAAATAATCAAACCCGATCAATAATAAATAAATATACAAAAATAGTACAAACTCATCTATAATCCACTTATGTCCGTATATTTACATTTTCTGCAATGTCATTAAATGACAATACGTCAAATCATTTGATTTCGCCTCAGTCATCAAATTCAACAAACGTCGCCAGGGCAACACCGAGAGGCGAAAGTTCATAACTGGATGCGGCGGCTATATAAAGCCGACGAGCCGTAGCAGAAAATCATTCTTGGTTCAGAGCTCATCTGGTTTAGAGACTTATCGAAGTACAAGAATATTCCCAACCTCATATAGAAGATTAATTCTATATTTCAGAGTTTAATCTGAAAATTCCTATCATTTCCAAAATTCCATCCCAAACCTAACCAGAAGTTTAATTCTGCGCAGAGATTAATCTGCAATATTCCATCCCACACCTAAGCAGAAGTTTAATTCTGCGCAGAGATTAATCTGCAATATTCCATCCCACACCTAAGCAGAAGTTTAATTCTGCGCAGAGATTAATCTGCAATATTCCATCCAACACCTAAGCAGAAGTTTAATTCTGCGCAGAGATTAATCTGCAATATTCCATCCCACACCTAAGCAGAAGTTTAATTCTGCGCAGAGATTAATCTGCAATATTCCATCCCACACCTAAGCAGAAGTTTAGTTCTGCGCAGAGATTAATCTGCAAAATTACATCATACACCAACACAGAAGTTTAATTCTGCTCAGAGTTTAATCTGCAATATCTCCTGTCCACATCTAAGCAGAAGACTAATTCTGTTACAGACATTAATCTGCTACATCTCTATACATACATACAGAAGAATAATTCTGACGCAGAGATTAATCTGTGATTTTTTTAAAGTAGCATATTGCTACACATCTTCGCACGCGCAAAATACAGTCAGAGACTAATCTGACTCGTTTACCAATTATAGCACTTTGCTACTTACTTGTGCTCTCACGTACGAGCAGAAGCATTTTGCTGCCCTTGTGCCCTCATGCACTAGCAGCATCAATATATTCCCCTTTTCTTTGTTTTGATGACAGATAATAATTCTGATCTTCTCTAACTTTTTTTCAGAACAAGGAGAACATTGGCAGCGCCTGAGCAGGAGAACATTGAATTTTAATTTTAATTTTAATTTGTCTTTTTTATTATTTTTTATTACTTTTATTTTTTGCTTGAAGTTTATTGTATTGAATAGTGGTTTGTAGTTTTTGAATTTTTCTTTTAAATGAATTACTGTGTATTATTATATATATATATATATATATTACTGTGTGTGTATGTAGTATGTACGCAATGACCGGCAGCCGGTACACGTGTTTGATTATAGTGCACCGATAAAAAAAAATCGAGATTCGTGTGGTGATGTGATACCAAGCTTTTCATAAAAACAAATAAATTGGGAAAAATCTAAATTTTGGGATAAAGTGCTGGGTTATGGTGATTGCGGAAAATTAAAATCAAAAAAGCTGAAAGAAAAGAAATCCGTTTGAAGGCCACCAAAAATTTGATATCGGACGATAACAACAAAATCATTGGATTACATACGTTAAGTCGAGAAGTTAAACCTCAAGTACTCAAATTTAGCTGAAAACTGGCGGAAGTTTTGGCGGAATTAAGAAATTTTTAGCACAGCTACTGAAATTATAGCAAACAAAATTATATTAGTATATTTAAATTAGATGGTGCGTCATTTAATTGATTTATTACAGGTGACTGAATAGTTTTTGGTTGCACATTTAGTGGGATGAAAACTGATGACTCTCTATGTTGCGTTCACATGCCAAACTTTTTTAATGCTGCAAAAAGGAAATCTCCGCCTTTATTTGTTGACGTCTGACTTGTCGCGATTTTTCTGACATCTGTTTTTGGTTGAGTGGCGCTGCCACTATTTTTCGGCCAGTGTTTAAGCAGGGTTCGCATTAGGCATTTTGCCTTATTATTATTTTATTAAGTTGTTGTTTTATATTTTAGTTTTGCATGTTTTATTTATTCATTTTATGTTTGTTTAGTTATTATTATTACTTTCAAAAATATTAGTAGAGGCTGTGAATTCGGATATATACCTGATTTTATTAATTTAATTTAATAATATAAATTTATTTGTATATATGTACTTATTTACTTATTTCATAAGCTCATTTCTGCCTACCTTTCAAACCTTTCGATAATTTTTTGATGGAGATTGAAGTACTCGTTCGAAATTGCGGATTTGCAGAGCAGAAGAGTAGAATGTTACGGGACCGTATTGTCCTGGGCAGAGTTCGGAAAAATTCCTTCGCGAATGGAAAAAATACATTCTTTATCATTTACATTCATTCGCGAATGAATAATTGAGTTGAAAGATTCGCGAGAGAATGTTTGCTGCCGAGAATTTTAAGAATACATTCTATTCGCGAGAGAATGAAAATGAGAGAATATTCTTCAATGGCAGCAAAAGAATGAGAAAGAATGAAAACCAAACACTCGGATTGGAAGAGAACATTCTCATATTTCATTCTTTTACTGTCGGTGAATTCGAGTGTGTCGTAACGGATATATTAGGAGGTAGATTATATTAAAAGTTGATAGGTTTTCTGGTGATTTTAACGTGTAATTATGGGACGCAAATCCAATATAGACAAAAATAAATTCGTGACTTATGATAAGAACACTGATTCGTCAAAGTGCTTGTTATGTGAAAGGGTTTTAAAGGGAAATTTGCTAGGAAATATTAAAAGACACTATATAACTGTGCACAACCATAATTTCGAAAGTGAAAATGTAAGTTATACAGAAACATCGGCAAGTGGAACAAATGCTGTATCTGTAAGCAGCCGTCGAAGTGCAACGTATGTTAATCTTAAGCTTAACAAAATCAACTTTTTGAAGTGCTGTGTCGGATTAGTTAGTGTTACAAATATACCGTTTAGAATTTTCGATGATGACATGTACTTTTAAAAAATAACTGAACCTTACGAAAGAACATTTGATTTAAATTTAAATTCGAAAAATATGGTTGATAAGATGAGAGTGTGTTTTAATCAAATTAAGGAACTCTTGTCAAGAACATTAAAGAAGAAAATGGTTTGCTTAAAAGTTGATGTGGCCACAAGGATGGACAAAAGTATTTTAGGAGTGAATATACAATATCTTAAGGATTTTAAGATTTTTGTCAACACCATAGGAATGATCCAATTAAAAAAGCGGCATACGGCAGTTTTTCTGAAAGAGGAGATAGTAAAATGCTTAGACAACTTCAATATAGATCTCTCACAAGTATATTCTTCTACAACTGATAACGGTGCAAATGTTTTAAAGGCATCCAAACTTCTTCAACAAGAAATGGAAGGATTACTAAATACCAAAGACAACGACAGCGTTTCATCTATTTCTGAAAACGATGCCGATAATGATGAATCCACACGCGTTTGAAATCCGTTTTAGCTGTAGTAAGATGTGCGGCTCATACTTTGCAACTAGCTGCGCATGATCCCTTCAAAATTCTGAGGACGAATATCAGAAGTCATCGTATCGTAGGGGATATACGAATGCCAATACTTGACAATTTAACACAGTGGAATTCAACTTACGAAATGCTCCAATCTTTACATGACTTAAAGGATTACATCGAAAATAATGACATTGAATTTCCTTTTGATACGGATTGGGATTTCATTAAAATTTTTTTGGAAGCATTTCTGGCCGAATCCACAAAAAGACTTCAAGCCGAACAATACATTATTGGTGATTTTTATCGTGACTGGCTAGTATGTGAGGCGAAATAAGAGAGAATGAGCGCAAATGTGTATGCCAAGAAATTAGTTGAATCGATGTTGAAAAGAAAGGATAAACTTCTGGGCAACGAGGCTTTTCTTGCAGCTATTTATTTCGACCCTCGGTTTAATTACTTGGATTCACCTTTTTTAAATGAAGATCAGAAAAGAAATGCAGTGGTGAGTATTAAAATCTACCTGTTTACCTGCCTACAATCTGCCTGCATATTTCCTTTCCTGATACCTGATACCAATAAACTATTTACAATTTTTGTATTTAAATTTTTTAGATGCATATACTGAGAACCAGCGCACTTCTTAATGTACTAGAAGGAGGAAGAACTGAAGCCAACCAAGCCGACCAAATTCCACAAAGTAACAATGATGTCCCTGGTCTGACCCATGACCCATTTGATATTTTAGAGGAAAAAGTTAACGCAATGACAGCCAGCACGTCGACATCCACAAGGCAAGGGAATTTAAATTTAAGACAATTGCTGGATAGTCTCGCATACGGGCAAAGAATGCCTTTTAGCACAAATGTGCTAGAATATTGGAGAAGTATTTCCCTAAAACAAATAGACTTAGCAAAATTGGCCGAGGTGATTCTAGCGGTCCCCTCAAGTCAAGCATCCGTTGAGCGCGCATTTAGTGCACTAACGACGATATTGACTAAACAAAGATCTAGGTTAAGTAGTGACACTATTAATAATCTACTGTTAGTCAAACTAAATAACCCCTATTAGATTCAATAAGTTTTGAAGAGAAAGATACGATTTAAAATGAATACTCTAAATTTGATTATTGTTTTATTTTTCCCATCAAAAGTAAATTTTTTCAGGACAAAAAAGCATATACATACATTTAAAAAACGTGGAAAATGCACTGAGTGAAAGCATAAAATCGTCATTATATAAATCTGTTTGCGGGATAAAAGAATGAAAAAGAATATTCTTTTCCACTCTTTATCATTCGCGAATGCAAAAGATGTGGGAATGAATAATTTCATTCTCTCGCGAAAGAATGAAACCGTCTCAAACATTGTGCGATTCATTCATTCGCGAGAGAATGAAAACCAAAATTCTCTTAAGAATATTCTTTTAAAGAATGAATGAATTTCGATCATTCTTCTCACCCTGGTCCTGGGTGCATTGGACAAGCATCTCCAAAAACGGCAAATGCGATCGCAATAGCGCGTTCAGCAGAGATTGCAAACAATCAGATGAAACATACACAAACCACCAGGAACCAACAAACAATTAGATACTGTAACTAACGTTTCAAATAAATATAATTTGCCAAAAAATTCTAATTATAAAAATTCAGATCTTAGGAACAAATATTCAAAATTAACAACACCAGTAAGTAGGAATAGATTAGAGAGTAGAGCAGAGAGAGACATACCAAAATGAAATCGTACAATGCACTAAATGCATAAAAAATCATGAGGTAAGAAAATGTCCGGCATGGAACGCTAAGTATTGGAAATGCGGAGGTAAGAATCATTTTGCAATTGCATGCAATACAAAAAATTTATGACAACAGTAACTTACAGTTACTTATAATTTCATTAGTTTCAATTACATTCATGTAAAACTCATCAAAGTTATTTGAATAAATCTCAAATCGATAATTACAATCAAAAATGTCCGATTTCATTATATATATGTCAGTTAACATGTTTCCTAGTTGGTAGTTAAATAAAAACATTTGATTTTTAATTGTATGATTTACTTACATTGTAAAATTTATAAAACTAAACTACGACGGGCGGGATATCGAGCATATTTGGCCAGCTGCCGCGGGCCGGATTCTTGGTACTCGCGGACCGATGTTGGCCTGCGGGCCGTATTTTGGCGGCCCCTGCTAACATACTATACACAGACGCATAATATTAAAAGTTATTTTGATTTTGTCATGTCCGTCCGTCCGTCCGTGCGCACGATCACTCCAGAGCTGAAATTTTGTACGCGGACTTTAAAAAAACAAGTAAAATTATGTTCGAAAATGAGACAAATCCGGCAACTCCTTCGTGGGGTTGCCATACAAAACTGTCGCTATCCACTATATATTTGGACACTGCCTGAAAATGCGTTGACATAGGGATCTGAAATTGGTTATCATAGTGTTTTCATAGTAATAACAAATACAATTTCAAAAATGGAATAAATCGGGCAACCCCTTCTTGGTGTTGCCATATAAAAATTTAGGTTTTTTACGGATACTGTGAAAACGATCAGTCTTAGACATTTTTATTGTACCAAAAACTTCTTCAGAATTTGAAATCCTTTAAAATTGATCATAATCATTTTTTCTGTCCGACGAACCGTTCGAAAAACCACTGCAAAAATCAAAATTTCTCAAATATGTTACCATACGGAATTTTATACGAGCATTCATCTAGGGTATCATAAGAATTGGTCTTAGACCAGTTTCTTGTTATGCATTTTGTGACCTAGGATGAAGCCTGGAGGGCTAAGTTCTGAGGATACATATCTTGAGGGCTATTTACTAGATATCTCTGTCCAATATCACATCACCGACTTGATCGACGACGGTCTTGATTTCTCTTCAAACAACAGCGAAAATTTTTCATTTGGTAAAAGCCATCGTCATTATAGGTTTGTCATGGTACGGTAGCTCTGAGCTTTTATTTCTATGCGACTCAGCCCTAATGATATAAAATTAAATTTTTTGAGAATAACTTATGACTAAATAAAAAAAAAGAAAAAAAATGAAAGAAAAAACTTTTTGAAAAAGACTGCTTCAAAATCCCCCCTAAAAATAGAAAATAATTTTCCCTTTCACTTAATGAGTACCTACATCACAAAAGTTCTCCAAGGTTTCCCTTCATTTAAGATTTAATTAAATTTTGTTATAATAATAAATAATTAAATGCAAAATGAAGGGAAGCTCATGTAATGTACTCCTTAAGTCAAGAGAACAGTTATTTTCTACTTTGTAATAAGTAGTCCAGATTTTGAATCAAAGTATTTTTAATCAGTTTTTTCTTTTTTTTTTATTTTTCATTTTAATTTAAAAGCGAAGCCATTTGAATTGGGTATCGTGCAAATGGAGGGATGGGTGTACGTATAAAATAAACCGGTTAGGAACGAGTAGGGAAAAACTCCCATATCAGGAAATATGGAAGAAACTTCCAAAAGGGGGTAATAGTATATAAATAAAGTACGCTGAAATGTCTCGGTCTCCTTTTTCTGAATTATTGGAATTATTACGTTATTATAGATATAAATAAAATAAGACAGTAACCACACACTATATTTTGGGTGTTTTGGTAGTATATACAGGATGCGGCAAAAAGATTTGTTGGTTTTCGCCGCCGTACTGTTGGCCGAGGTGGTAGTGCCCCCCCCCCCCCCGGGGTGAAGATAGGCACGTTCCAGAGCCAACACTTTAATATTTTTAGTAGCCATGGAGCAGTGCTCTGGTGGGCACCGTGCGTTTGCTGTCGAGGCATTTTTTACACGTGACGACTCCTGCGTTGCTGCTCATCGGCAAATCCGTACTCGTTTTAATGTGGGCCCAAGTGGAAGAGTCCCAACTCGTAACACAATTCTGCTATGGGTGAGTAACTTCAGAGCTACCGGTTTAACGTTAAAACGGAAGTCGACAGGCCTTCAAAGGTCTGCCCGAACGCCAGAGAATATCGATTGAGTAAGACAAGCTGTGGAAGCCATTCTCCGGCGGCCGACCCGTAAACAACCTGCTGCTTTGGACATGTGCGGCCGCTTCGTAAGACGAATATTGCGTTTCGAACTGCATTTCTACCCCTACAAAATAGCTATTGTCCAGCAGTTAAAGCCTAACGAAAGTATTTACAGAGAAAATGATTGACTTGATGACTGATGACAAAAATTTCATGATGAGCGATATTTGTAATTTTTTCTTTTGGGGGCTCCTTAAAGCAAGAGTTTACACAAACAAATTCCGCACACTGGAACTGGACAAGCTAAAAGAGTCCATAAGCCAAGAAATCGCCAACCTGTCTCCTGCAATGTTAGAGAAGGTGTTCGACAGCTTCAGTGCAAGACTGGAAGAATGTTTGGTCAGAGAAGGACATCATTTAAATTTTAAAGGACGTCATCTTCAGATCTTAAACAGATGAAATCGGTTGTTCTAATGTTATTTTCATTAATTTGCATGAACACCCTTCTGTAATAAGTAATTAAACAATTTGTATCAATTTAATTTTTGTATTGTTTTTATTTTAAAACTGTCAGATCTTTTTGCCACACCCGTAGTATAATACACAAAAAACGCAGATTTGCGCCATATCTGAATGGCTTCTTTCTGAATTCTCTCATCTATCTTATCTTCCTGAAAAAGATATCCAACTGCATCAGGGGGTATTCCCTGGTGATGAAAACAACTGTACATTTTAAAACTACTAATGTGATACTGCCCTAATTAATTGGACATTACAGTCAATTTAATTAAATGTGATCCCATTCGCTCTGTGAAAAGGATGTTTACCATTTTTAGCTAGATGAATGATGTTACGGTTCAAATTCAAGTTTGCATATAAAACTAAAACGTGCTGTTATTTCGAGCGTACATTTTATTGCTTTTTTTTTCTTTATTTGAATAAGTTTTAATTTATTATTTTTTTTTTAATTTCTATATTCAATGCTCGTTTCTATGTATTTTAATTGTAAAGTTCACGCATTAAATCCGCCCTTCAATTTTTTCTTATCCTGCAAGTCATCCACCCTCAGCAACTGTTTTTCTTTTCAAATTTCTCCACTTTTTCTCTAAAATAATCCCACAAGGTTTAGAGATAACTTGAGGTTCTTCCTTCCTTTTAAAAAGAAAAACTTCGGAGAACTTCTTAAGCTCCTTGGCATATTTCTTACGTTTAAAACTCCTGAAAATTTATGCATTACGCCCAGGATTTTTTTTTATTTTTGCCGTCTACAATGTTAGTGACTGGCTTCAACTTTTTTCCCATTATCTCTAAAGCGTCCACCCACATATATTTGCTAACTTTTAGCTTTTTGTTGTCCCTTTATTTGTGTACACTGAAGAATTTATTAGTTTCCCTTTCTTTAGATATCTTAAACAGATATAAGAATTCATTCATAATCGGATTCGTTGACTGAACGCTATATTAAATAAAGCTATGTGTGTATATATGTGTATTTGCGAATGATAAATAAAAAGCTGGTTTAAATTAAAACTGTCTATGCATAAATATTAGTAGTTGCGTGTATTTGAAATCATGTAGCTGTGCATTGTAGAACCCACGTTTCGTATATTATTTTTTCAAAAATTCGTTTACATTGCAAGGCAAAGCTAGCTTGAAGCTGAAATACTCAATTACTGCAATATAAACTGAAATGCCTTTCAAAAAACGAAGAAGTTTTTCTTTATAAGAAGTTCATTGTATTTCATTGTCCTGCAGATGATGAGAGAGAAAAAGAAAATGTAATTATAGGAAACTAATTAAACCAATAACAGGACTCCGTCCAATGTCTTTTACGATGAGCAGGTAATTTCAACTGAATGGATAACCTGGGAACATGGGGATGGATATGTCTATTAGGTTCGTTAGTCTGAGGCCGTCAGTATAGTATAGTTACACTACTTTTATTTTCCTCTCGGCATCTATTTTCACTGGCTATCCGCCTTAAAACTCTTTATTTCCATAAGATAAATCCTCCCTGAACATAAAAATAATGTCGATGAGGAATAACCCTGTAAACAAAAGAAAACACATGGTCTCTTCATCAATCGAATATCCTCTTTTAATCTCATTTAATACGTGATAAAATTTTCCTATACCGGAATCGCTTTAAAATTTTATTCGCACTATTGAAACTTTATTAATAATTTCCTTATTCGGTAGCGAGACCATTAAATATTCCCCGAAATCATTAGTTCATACAACCATCCATCTAAAATATGTCCTGCATAACAGTAATCTTTCTTTGTTGGACCATGTACCGGGTAAGCTGCAATTCCAATTTTCATAAGGGTCCGTAGCACGCAGGCAATCGATTTACTTATTATACACGCTGCACTAGCTTTTCCCAGCTGCTTTTAACACATCTAAGTAAAGCCAGATGTCTACTGCGAATTTAGCACATTGTGGTGGGTCACAGTTTTGGTCGAACAAATTTACTAGCCCATATGAATCTCTATTGCAAACGGGATCGAGTCTAAAATTAGCCGCACCCGAATTGATTAGTTTTGAACATTTGAGTTATCTTATTTGTACTTTCAGTGAAATGTGCATAATCACCAACCAATCATAATCCAACTAATATTATCTTGTAAATACAGACTGTAAGGCAGAAAAAAAAATTTAATCGACATACTTAGATTGCAGGATTAAAAGTGTAGCAAAAAGATATACGAGGTGTCCTACACGTAACGTGTACCCCCAGCATTTTTTCTGGAAAATGTGCGAATATATCGAAAAAGTCCTAAAAACAGAAGTTACGTATCATTGGCCAAGGTATATTTTGGCATAGCAAAAGTCCTTGAAGAAAGACTTGGAAAAGGACATACGAAAAAAATTTCCTTTTCATAGTATTAAGGATATATTTAGATCACATTTTTTAATTCCGCAGAGAAAACTAAAACGAAAATACTAAACCGAAGAACACAAATTTTGTCCTAAACTAACAGAAATTTGCCATAATACGTGTAATAAAATATTGGATATTTATTCTAGTTACATGGTTTCAATAAAAAAAATATCCATATTTAAAGCATTTATTTCAATTAAAACACATTCTTATGTTTATCCGTACGGGAAACAGATTTTCGTTCCATACTATGTTCCACACACGACCGAATATTCTTTTCGGTCTTATACTTAACCTCATTTCCGTTTATTTACATTTGATACAAAGCTAGGGCTGCCATCTCTAAAATTATGAAACTAGGACAACGAGTTCCAAAGCCCCGGATTTATTAGCATAAAACCCGGACATTCTTCCCAGATAATGTTCCTTATTTTACTTACTAACGAAATTGGTTCAAATTGTTATACCGTGTCTATTATCATTTATTTACTAAAAAATTAGATGGTTAAAAAAAATAGTAAAGCAGTAAAACAAAACGACAACAACGAAATAAAATAAATCTCTCTTCCATTTAGGAATAAGAATAAATCTTCTTAAAGTTAAAGATTCAATTTTACTTCTGTAGAAAAAAAAACATAAATTATGTAATATTAATTAAAGGAACTAAAAACATCAATTTATACATTTTATACCATTCAGTCTGCCATATAGACTTCAAAACAGCAAGGAAGTTGTTTTGAAGAAGAAAGAATTAATAAAAATCAACACAATTAAAATCTTTGAAATTATATTTTGCTTTGATTAGTGATGAAATCGTTTGTTTCTTTCGTCCACTGTTCAGAAATAGGTGAAAACATTACAACGTAGAGTGCAATTATGAGTTGGTATGTTAAAAAAAACTGTATAATCTTGAATAACGGTGCACAAATGAATATTGGATATTATTAAAACATTAAGCCAAAGTTGATTTGCCGTTAAAAGCCTGTCTTGCTCGCTTAGATTCTGATTGAAAGTTTTTAAATTCACCCAGTCATCAATGAATTTTTTGTGATCAATTTTGATGATCTTGTCTTGTAGAAATAAATTAGTATTTTCAATTGCAGTCCATCGAGTATTCTCAGTTGTATGTATGTATTACGCAAAACATCCAGTAAAATTTGTCAAATTGTTGTAAACTAGCACTACGTCATGGAACAGCATGTTCTTAGTAAATTGCACACGCCCACACTTCCCCTTTTCGTTAAAAAATCTGATGTTTTTCTTTTTTAAACGTGAGTATTAATTTTTTATTATGTTATACCCATTTTTTATTTTACATGAATTTTCTAGCTTTTTTTTTAATATTTTGATGGGTAAAAGTTTTCTCTCATGAAATGTCGCCAACTTGGGTTACTTCCTGTATTTGAACGCTGGTATTTGCAGTAATTTTAATTACGTGAATTGACACAATATGTATCTAGATTTTACATTAATAACGCGGAATACAATATATAGGCCCACAACGCAGGTTGCACAAGCAACGATCGTACTGCTCTCTTCGCATACTGAGTAAGACTAACTAAGACGGTAAGAGAGATCTTGAGAACTGTGTTGCTACCGAGCATAATTATTTCGTATCCAAATTTTCGGAAAAATGTACCCAGTGATCCAAAAACGTATCCACTTGTATTTTTATGATATGGCTGCCAAAATAATAATGTTTTTCCTATGCAATGGAAATCCCTGATTGGCACACTAATAGTAGATAGGTCAGGATTTGTGATATTGATATATTTTGATTCGTCGGATCAGGAAATTAACCATTTTGCATCAAAAAATAAAACTTTCCCGAGCTCACGATTTATAATGATTTAAATTTACATCCACCATATGCAGAAAGAAATATATAGAAAAGCCCAGACTGTCTGTAATGCGGACGAGTCCAGTATCCTTTTTTTTTAATGAAAAAAACATTAAAAACCCTTAAGAAAATCCCAGACTGTCTGTAACGAGTTCGAATCCAAGATTCCTTTTTTTTACTGAAAAATATATTTAAAAAACAAAAAAAAATTTAAAAAAATTAAAAAAATAAAATTAAATAAAACCAGTAAATCAGTTGAAATTGGTCTTGGACCAATTTTTTCGATACTTTAGAAGAATTCCCGGATGTAATTTTGTACGGTCATATCTCAGCAAACTTGATTTTTGAAGTGGTTTTTCGCATATACTACATATTTCTAGAACGGTTTGTCGGACATCAAAAATTAAGCAAAACTAATTTTATATGATACAAGATACAAGAAAAACATCTAGGAGTAATTGTTTTCACAGTATACGTAAAAAACATAAATTTTTGAATGGCAACATCATGAATGGTTTTCTGGATTATATCCATTTTTAACTATTTATAAAAACTTCGTAAGCTTACATAATTTCAGCTCTCTACGTTTACGTGCTCTCAAGCAGTGTTCAAATATATGTATAGTGAAAAACAAAGTTTTTTATTCCAACCTTATGAAGGAGTTACCCGACTTGTTACATTTTCGAACTTTTTTTTTTAAACGCCGTGTGCAAAGTAAGCATTCAAAGTCAGTACGGTCTCGAGTGAGGACGGACTATTGAATAGATAACTAATAAGGAAGCGGGGTTTCGTGCGAATACAGTGTACGTAAGTAGGCAATGCAATGACAGTCAAACCTAAGGAGCGGTGGGAGAAATGACAAGAGGGCTGGTCACTTATTTGACAAGTCACTTAAATTATCATATGCAACGCCAAGAACTATTATCTGAAGATAAGTGGGCGCCAAAAATTTGTTTATTTTACATAGCAATCCGGATTATAAAAAATGTCCCCCTTCAACATTTCACGGTTTCACTCCTGCCACGACAAAACGAATACAAACAGAGCACACTAATACATTTCGCCGAGGACGGACATACAGACTGACAGACGGACATAAAAATATGTTTTAATATTTTCCGTGAGTGTCCAATTATTTTTCTCTACCATCAATATTTCTATGCGTTACAAATGGAATGACAAAATTAGTATCATTTAGGGTATCAAATAAAAAAAAATTAAAAATATTACAATAAATTACAAAAAAAAATTACAAAATTAAAAATATTTACAAACTTCCCGTTCTAAGAACGGGCTAATTTCAGCTAGTTGAGAAAAAACATTATTTCACACTTGTTAGCATGCTATAAAATTTAATCATATCATTCAAATATAACAGATACATTCTGCAAATGAACAATTCAATTTAGTAAAAATGGCTCAGTAGTAAATGAGAACAGTCTGAAGACTTGCAAGTCAACGATAATAAAATGGAATAGATTTGGCGACGATGTTATAACTTTATGCGTTCATAAATTCTTTGCACCATTAAAGAAATGTGCAAAAAAGAAAGAAAAAAAAAGTATCCATTTATCCAAAATCAAAATTCTTCAAAAAAATGTATCCCAATGAATAAATTTGAATTCAAGTGGCAACACCGCTTGAGAGTCGCGTTGGCCTGTCTGTTGGCGTTACCAGGTACACCGTACACGTACAGTACACACAAAATTTAAATATTTAATTAATTGGTTTCCAAAATTTAGAAAAACCCGGACGGTATAGAAAACCCCGTCCGGGCGCTTCTCGGACGCCCCCCCCCCCCAAACTAGGACAAATCCGGGGAAACCCGGACGGATGGCAGCCCTATACAAAGCCAACTCAACTTTTATTCGTTCGTATTTTATATGTAAGCTTAGCGAATTTTCGGTGTGCAACTGATTATTCGTTCGTTTTCGTTTTTCGATGTGTAAGCGGCCTAATTGTACTTCATGTATCGTTTTCCTTTGCCATTTTTTGTCGAAAATGCACAAAGTGCAAATAATAAAAGTTACCAATCGTAAGCCGAGCTATCTTTTGGTATAGTAAACATTTCAAAAAAGTCTCAAGAAAAAGGGCATATCTTCGGACCAGCAATATTCCTCACGTCAGTATTCGCGAAATATCGCGATATACTGGATTCTCGAAAAATACCATACAAAGGACGCTGAGAGGATTAAGAATGCATCCCTACACGGTTAAAAATCTTGGAATAGTTTCTAATATTTTTAAGGTTGTATATATGACCACACCAAATTAAGATTAATTTTTAACACTTATGAAAGATTATAATATTGTTTTAATCTAGGACAATGTTAAAAAGTATGCCTGTTATTGTTTACATCATCAATTACATTATAATTAGAACCTACATAATACCTCACTGACTAATATAGAATATATTTTTATTAAAACCTAATGTCTTATTACTATACGATCTAATCAAAAAATATTAAAATGTATGACATACTTTGAATATATTTTAATATAGACAATATTATAATTTGTGCAACTTTGAATTAAATTTTTTAACAATGCGGTAATAATATTTAATCCGTTATGGATTAAAACTTTTAACAATGCTCTAATGAATTGTAATACCAAAAATCATATAAATTATAAGTTATATGATTTTTGGTAATGCCTTGTTGAATACCTGCCTGCAAGAAAGCAAAGTAAAGCCCTTACCCTTATCTGCCTTGTTGGTACTTCGGGCACATGATCTTTAATTCCGTCTCTAAAGTGACAAACATATATTGAGGTATTGAATGTCATCATTACGTTTAGGATCTTTACTTCCTCAGTTTTTGAGACTGAGTACTTATTTTACGACTTAAAGAACTATATAATTGAATTCAGGGCAAAGCAGCGATTTATTTTAATTTGCCGACAATGGGATTCGTGCCCGGAAACTCTGTTGGCCAGATTGACTGATTGCTAATCCCATTGTACCATCACGACCTCATCTAGCAAAGCAACACCTTAAAAATTAAAACAAAAAATTGGAAAGAAATTTTCTTTTATTCTATCTTCTATGAACAATGAACTTCAAATTAGTTTATGTTGTCTTTGCCAAATAAAAGCAGTATTTTACTAGATGAAAACTAGCAGGTCGTATAATCAATAAAGACAAACGCATGCCAGATAACTGACCGAAAACTATCTGACAACACTGTGCCAGACGAAATCTGCCCAAAATATCTGCTCAGTAAAGCAGATATCTGGCATTTTGCCACATCGTTTAGGAACACCTTAAGTATCCTGTATCATTTACTGGATTACAAAATAGGTCCTACTGAAAATATTTGCGAAACTAATTTAGGAAATGATTTATTTTTCGGTATGTCTAACGATTCCTCCAAATTTTTCTTCGGCTGTTTTAAAAGAAAGAAACAAAGAAATTATTACTTTTGTTGCTGATATATTCTCGTCCTTAGTTGGATAATTTCCACAATGTTTTCGAAGGAGATTCGCTGGTCCGTTTAGCAATCGGCTTCGGCTAATGTCTTTAAGAGACTTCTTATAGGAATATTTTGGCAAAATATCTGAACACTCAAAAATAACTTTCCAGAACCTAAATATATTCTGTACGAAATGAAATGCAATAAATAATGCAATCAATTTCTAAAATATTTTAGATGTACATATGTACCTTGCTATTTATTATTAAATCTGCTCCATTCATTATGTTGCACTATTTTTTAAACTTGCAATCTGAGCATTTGATGACAAATTATTGCAATAGTCTATTACCAACATAAAAGTAATTTAAATGTTTATTTTGCCAAATTACGGGAAATAATGATTAAGTTCGATCACAAAATTTTCGCGGTCCTTGATGACAAACGTCTCAGTAGGCATACTATCAAACTGTGATAAAACTAAAAGAACTTTGCGGTAAAAACACATCACAAATCTAATACAATAACCACTTACTGTTAATAAAACAATCGTTTGATGTAATAACACCTTTTGCATTTGGATATATGCAAACGTACTTCACCACAGCCTTCTTTTTCACTTTAGTAAATATACTTTTTATAACATCCATCAGGGGCGGATTTCCCTATAGGCCGAGTATGCCCGGGCCTAGGGCGGCAGATTTAGGGGGCGGCAAAATGTTTGAATGATTTTTGATTTTTTCTTGTAGTTGTAGGTATTTCATTACATTTTTATACTTTTTCGTTTTTTTAAATAAAACAATTCGTTGGAAAGTGTTATTTTTAATTCTACTCCATTTTTTTCAAATCTACTCCGATTTATGAGGCAGCCTACTCCGCTAATTCTAGCCTGCCCTTCATTGGATATAGATCATTCAATTTTTCGTGTTTTACAGGGAGTAGGGGGCGGCAATGTTCCATAGGCCTAGGTCGGCCAAGTGATCAAATCCGCCCCTGACATCCATGCTAATACGATTGCAGCCTTCCGCGGACTAAAACGTAACAAATATTCCTCTTTATCACAGTACAAGAGTATTGCATCAGAATGAACTTATCGACTCATGTCGCCTCGGTTTTACCCTCGGCTTAAATTCTAAGTATTACTGGTGCTACCATAGTCAGGTATTTTAATATATTAGTTATATCTTTTAATCTAATATATATTAGAAAAACAAAGTACGATCTATGGAGTTAAAATGTGTCAGCTAAGTATTAACATTTGAAACCAGAACTTTATTCCAATGTAATACTAATAACCCTTTATTAGAGAATAATCTTCCCAATTAAATTGTATTATTTAGAGAATAATTTGCGATAATTTATGGATTTTAACATAAATAATAATATATTTTAATCCAAGAATTGTTAGAAATTTACTAATAAATTCCATAGTATATAACTTATCCTAAAAAGTATTACATTTTACTCTATTCCTCTGAAAGGTTTAAAAAATACTCCAGAATTTTTAACCGTGTATCACTTACATCTTTCTCAAAAATTAGAAGAAATGGACTTCAGTAGAAGAGCACAATTTTGCAACTGGGCTCAACAGAATCTACGTGAAGATAAAAATGTTTTCAATAAGATATTATTTACCGATGAAGCTACATTTCAGAATTCTAATGAGGCCAATAAATATCACATACTTTACTCGATTCAGACGAATTCAAGGGAGAAAATACAGAGATAAAACCAGCATATTTGGACATTGAACGTATGGTGCGGAATATTGGGCATCAGAGTAGATGGTCCATTTTTCTTCGATGGAATTTTAAATTATGAACTTCTCATACTTTTAGATTAGAATTAGAATTATCATTTATTTATTTCTGTACACAAGATATTATATCTTATATATAAGTACATTAAAAAAAGAAGAAAAAGTAAGTATTGAGGCGTAAAAAAAGAGCATCTATATCCTAAATCAACTACGATATTATGTGCTTCAAACTAAAATAAAACAAATAATGAACAAAAACAAAGAAATGAGAAACTAAGCACATAAAGATAAAAAAATAAAGTTATCAAATGAACATTACTAGTTTACATGCGAAAAGAATTAAAAATAAATAAATAGAAATGCTCTAGAGGAATCAAACTTAAATAAAATATACTTATACTAAAAACGAAGAAGGAGAAGACAAAAAAGTAAAAAATATTAACAATAAACAATAAGAATACAAAAAATAAAGAATAATAAGAAAGTTTACACAACAAGAAGGGAAAACTATAAAAATTTTACAAAGTTACAATATAAAAAAAAACAACTCTAAAATGCCCAGTTCATTGCAGAGTCGAAGATCACATGGCGAACATAATTACTTAGTACCTAGTAAAGCTGAAACAGAATGACAATACGAAATTGATTAAGCACCACAGAAAAGTGATTTGAACTTATAGACCTAACCGGCACCTTAAAAGGCTATGAGGGTGCAGCCTGAACGAAATAAGAGCGCTCCAAAATGGAATGATGATAACGAGGAATGAGAAGATTGTGGTTTCGAGAGGTATGTAAGAACTGCAATTCATCATACGGATAACGTGAAGTCCTAGAGTGAATCAGAATGTACAAAGAGACCAGCATCCTCATCGCACGATGGTCTTCTAGAGGGCATCCCAGCAGATGGGATCTCAAGTGTTGGACATGATTAAAGCGTCTTAGTCCGAAGATAAAGTGAATGCAGTCATCAAAAGCGACGTTAATCCTGTGAGCGCATAAGCTATCGAGCTTGGGAAAAATTAAGCTACCAAAATTAAAATGGGGAAAAGGAAGTGCTTTAACTAGTCTCGTACGTATATCTGTCGCTAAAATATCAGCCTTATAACCAAAGCTGACGAAGGCCTCCATATATTTTCTTTAAGATTAATGTGATGTGGTCACAACAGCTCAAAGCAGAGTTGATTATTACTCCCAGATTCTTGACGCGGTGCACTCTAGAGAGGATAGAACCATTTAGCTTCAACCCTGGAAAGTCATTGATGTTGGAGTTAGCATTGTTTTGAAGGACCATGTATTGAGACTTGGCAGGATTCAGCATGAATTGATTTCTCATTGACCAATGGTATATTCTATTAAGATCATCATTTATGCATGCCAAGCAATCCTTTATCAGCCCAATTGGTCTACTGAAATAAAGCTGCACATCGTCAGCATGCAGGTGAATTTTCACGTCTTCAATAATATTAGCAAGGTCATTTATAAAAGTACTGAACAATAGAGGTCCCAATATAGAACCTTGTGGAACTCCACACCGGATGGGTAGAAGGTTAGATATAACATTATTCGCTTTCACTTGCTGACATCTGTCCGATAAAAAACTACATATCAATTCGATGGCTGGAGACGAAAAAACCAAAGTGAGCAGATAACTTAGACAGCAGGATGTCATGATTTACACTGTCAAATGCCTTTGAAAATTCGAGCAACACCAGGACACATGATTATTATCAAGAGCTACTCGCAGATCGTTAGTAATCTTTAGCAGGGCAGTTTCATAGCTATGCTGGGAGCGAAAGCCAGACTGCCATTCCGTGAGTAGCTTGTTTGCCTCCAAATGTTCGAGCATTTGAGCATGTATTAACCTTTCCAGAACTTTGGAAAGGAAACAAAGTATACTAATGGGGCGAAAATCACTCAACTCTTTAGGACACGACTTCTTGGGAAATGCGAGAACAGTAGCTACCTACCAGGCAAATGGAAATTTAGAACAAGTGAGACATGAATTCAGAATATATACCAGATGACTAATAATCATAGGCAAAATTAGTTTAACAAAACGAGGGTGTAATTCATCTGGGCCTGCCGAATCAGATCTTATAGAGAAAATAGCTTTGAGTACCTCGTCAATATCCACACACCTGAAGGATACAGGAAAATTAACTATGTGATCACGATCATCTAACAAAGCTCGGACGATTCCCTGTGTGGAGGTGAACAAATTAAGAACTAGACCACTGATGTGGTTCTAGCAGGATGGAGCTCCCCCCCCCCCCCACATTATTCGTTATATGCACGACGACAACTAAATAGCATGTTTGCAGGAAGATGGATTGGACGCGGGGCAGATGTAAACTGGCCTGGCCATCTCCCCACTTGATTTTTTGTTTATGTGAACAAATTCAAGACAATATATTTGCCAATGAGCCTACAATGAAGGAAGCGATGAAGGACCAAATTAAACGAGTTTGCAGAGAAATTCCTAGAGATGTTTTATTAGATGTTAAGAGAAAACTTCGAACAGAAACTTGCATACTTTATTCCTCACGATGGCGGCCATTTCGAACATTTATTTGCGTAAGACTTAGTAATTAGTTGTTAATTTAAGATTTATTAAAATATTTGTTTGTTTAGATCAATTTTTTGAACATCACAAAAAATTTCTTCCTTTTTACCACCATTACCATAAATTTTTTACCCTATATCTGTATCTACGGAATCATTGCTGGTGCTTCAGAAAATTACATTATCAATAAAAAGAAGATAATGAGAACTTACCAGCAAGTTAAATAGAGACGAAAATCCACACTACATACCTGAAAAGGATTTACCTACTTTTTTCGAAGAAGAATTCTCAGTAAATATACCACTTTCTTTCTAATTTGATTTGCAATTATTCAATGTAGCCAAAATATATCCTCATTGAGGACGAAAAGGACATAACCGAAGATATCCGGTTTATCTGTTCTGTTTCTTTGTTTATTGTCGAGAAAAATGTAACAGGAACAGGTTACGTGGGACACCCTGTATATAAAATATTTATTGAACACGGTTAATAAGGCTGGAAAATAATGAACAAAAAGAAAAAATCAAATCCTAAGACCAAAAAATTAAAGCATATACACTACTCTACTACTTGCCAATTATTAGCGCCATCATTCTACAATATATGACGCTATAAATTTCTACAATAACTGTATTTAATTGTGTACTTTCGAGTACTCTACCTGCAGTATAGCTGTCGTTGTGCCTTCGAATTTACTCTTATTATTTCAAAGGGGTTGATCAAATAAATTTACCGATCACTTTAAGTAAGCATTACTTACCACTGGGCAGAGAAATTTATGCGTTGGTAAAATTGAGAATAATGAAATTTTAATATTTATCTTTCATATTTAGTTACAGAACTAATATCGTAAAATAAACCCCATTTTGATTTAGAATAAATTGCGGATGAAGACCAGGGCAAATAATAGCTACAACCTAAAAATATTTTTTGCTATGCCCATACTGTTTCAGGTACAGTCAACTTTAGCCCTTTCCAGGATGATCAAAGCCTTATTATTCTGAACACCTGCTGAAATTATGAATATCTTAATTAAACACTGAAAGTCCTGCGCATTATCCGGTGCATATAATTTAGTTTTTCAGAGTCCTTGTATTGGAAATTATGAACTTCTTCGCATATTTTGAGCCAGAAAGTTTCCCCCACTATTGTTGGTGAACCTTTTATATTTTAGCAATACTTCTTATGATAGGTGCCTCATTGTAAGACCACAGAAGGTTTTGGAACCGATAAATTGTAATTCAGCTCTCTTTTTATGCATGTGCTCTGCAATCTGAATACATTCATGTTGCCCGTGTCATTCTACCGAATTAAGCTTTACTTTATTTGCTATTTATAGTAAATATAGCATCTTGATACAGTCTCAAACTATCTTCGAGGTTAAGGCATATGTATTTAAAGCCTCTATCGAGGTTTGGTTATTGAAATATGTATGTATGTATATACAGCCATTTCACTCGAAGCCGACCACTTTGGAACCCGACAACCTTGGAACCCTACCACCTTGGAACCCGACCACCTTGGGGCCCGACCATCGCCGATTTGTGTAAAACTCTCACAGTTTGTAGGGAATACTAAAATACCTCACCCATATTTAGAAAATTACAGAAAGTCTGATAAGCCAAATTTTATGTATTCAAATTCTGATTGTGTTAGTATCTTTTGCCGCTGTAGTGAAAGCTCAGTACAGGCGTGTAGTAGAATCAATATAGAGAGCGGGGCAATAAAATATATGGTTGAATATATTGCGCTTGCTCCCACTGAAAATGCTCTTAGTCGCAGTCACTTACGCAAAGAATCTCAGGAATTTCTTAGCTGTCACAAACGTAAGCAAATCTCGGTGGAGCGTGTGGCGGCACTTGACAATGAATGCCAACCTATCTCTACATATCTAACCTGAGCTAGCCAGAATCAGAGTGAGACTACGTCCAGGTAGATATGAGCTGGTTAGATCCAAGAACAGCACAATTTGCCGACTCGAGCTCATGGTATGGGGTGGGGTATTTTCTTGGATCTGGTATGCCAGCTCTGGTGTGTGCTGAAGAACAGGGCAGGTTTAATCTTTCCTGATACTGGGGTTACTGAAAGAGTAACATTGAAATCCCTCTCCTTCCTAGTGAACCGACATAAAAAAATACTAAATTAAATATTGAAAAGGATGTTGAAAAGATGAAAAAGGAATAGGCAAAAAAAACTCCGAATTATCCACAGAGACTGCAACCAAGATGCGAGAAGTATTATGTACACATTATATGTTTATTCAATTCTACGGTTATACATAACATATCGGTAATAACTAAAGGAGGATTTCTATAACTAATTATTAGACTAAGATTAAGAGAAAAACAGAGGTTTTTCTTTTTTGACAAAAAAAAAAAATTCAATGAAATGTTCATGCCTCGGCGTGCAAAATGTCCATATAGAGCCTGTGTAACTAAATGAACATATAATCCAAAGGCCCAGGGCCAAACTTAATACATATTTACTTACACAACTATTTCAGGATTTCGTGAGAGAGCGTTACTAGTATTTCTGAGCACTTAATTATACCAAATTCAGGAAAACACAAAAGAAAATTTTTCGATTACATCATCAATAGGGTTTTTTTTTTCCTTTTCCAACACTTCACTTCGAGAGCCCTAACAAAACCTCAATGGATGACTATACGTAGACATATGAAATATGTATAGGTCTTCAATAGTTATATGTATGTATAAAATTAGTTATTATACATTAAATGCATATAAATGCACACCCAGACTTTGCCAACAAAATTTCTGATAATGAATTTAAATCGTTTTTCTTTTTTCAAAATTGAACTTGAGTACTTACATATTTTTCCTTCCGGGTGAAGGTTCAGCCGCAGGTATCTGTTGTAGCTAGGCAAAGTAACCAAGAAAAATGTTATGCAAATAAAAAAAAAATAGACCTCGAAGGTTGAAAAATGTTCACAAGAATCAATATGCTAAGCTCTAGGGAAAAAATTAAGATAACTACAACTAATCTAACTAAATAATAGATTTTAACGCGGTAGAATAAATGATTAAGTTAAACTGACTTGTTTTCTCTGTTTGATTGTTCTTTTTTTCTGCTTGATCCACTAACGATACCTAGTTACTTCCACCCTTGCTATTATTGCAGTTACGTTGCTCTGTTAATTTGATGTAACGCGCTGCCTTGTCACTCCTTCACGCACAGCACGTACAATATTTAACAGCTATTTAGTATGCCCCTCTGCTTATCGTTTTCTTTTCTTTCCAAATCCTCCTAAACCCCTTATGGAGCTCAAGAGCTTTGTGAAGCTCTGGCCGGAATCATGAGAGGTCCCGCTTTGACGAGGAAAAATAGAATCACCCTGTTGTATGGGGGTTCTCCTTTTAGAGGATGTAGATCACCACCGTATGCGTACAATGAAACTAATGAGACAACGCACTAATGAGACAACGCTCTGCCTGCTGTGTACGCTTGAAAACCAAGCTGTACCGATGAGTGTAAGGTTTTCTGCTAACATGAAACGCTCCTTCTTCTTCCTTTTTCGTTTTTCTTTTTTCAGCCCACTGCGGGCGTATACAGGTTCCATTCGTTTCGAATGAATCTGGTTTTTCAAATTTTTTTTTAATAAAAATGTTTTTTTCTATTTTTTTCTCAATCTTTTTCATCTTTTCATTTGTTTTCTTTATTCCATTTTTTCATTTGTTTTTCAAGTCAATTTCGCTATTTGCGACCTGTTGATGAGTCACACCAAGACTTGAAACTTGCCACCAAAAATATAATGGGTTGTGTGATAGAATAATAAATTAAAAAATTTTTAGCTTTTGCTATATACCATAGAATCTAAAAAAATTCCTTCTTGAACAAATTATAAGTTTACCCCGGTAAAAAGTCCTAAAGAGTAATCTCTACTTTTATGTTTTTTTAGTTAATATAAATGTCAATACATTCTGTCCTACTTCATGAACCTCTAACAAAAATCCATGCTCATGCACACGAATTTTACATGTTTCAACACTTCTTGTATTTTCTATATTCTTAGGCTATAAGCGTTATCTATTTCTGTACAAAAAATTGCGATAGTGTTCGACTTTGTTTTTGAGATATGAATTTTTAAAGTCACCCTATACCCAAGGTAACGTAATATGGGAGCAGTACCCTGAGGAGAATCTAGTATTTGTTTCTACTGGGGACTCCTACCACTTATTTTTGTATTTTAATTTTGAGGATATAAGTCTTATATATCTAAGTAAGTACTTTTTGTAGCTTCCTTTCTTAAGTATCTTACTAACCACTGGAAAGCTCCCACTAGAATTAAGGTTCTGTTCTAAGTCAGGCTGAACAAATTCCCCGGAATTTCGGGTGTGTAGATGCGAGGTTTGGTGAGCGAAGCCAATCAACTTCAAGGCCAGGTAAGCTCAAAGTCCCCTCTTGACAGTTAGATGGCCCTATAACTTCTTGGAGAATGGGCTGGCTTAATAACACTATTTTTTTTTTTTATACTTTGAAGTAGCAAATTTAACACATCTTTTTACCTACCCCTAACACCATATTCAAAATTTTCACGCAAATAACTAAATTGGCATTAAAAATCGGTATCACTGCTATTCTTGTATCGTCCGCAAGCACTACATTTCCACTCCACTGTGCCCTCTTTTCCATACAACACGATTCTTACCACTACAAGGATTTTAACCAATGCGTAGGTTTCCTTTCAGAAAATAAGATAAACTATAAACTTCACTTGGCTAAGATAACTTCGAATTATTGAATTGTTCAATTATGAAAATGTGCACGGAAACCCAATATCCCATGTATCGGGCTTTAGACCAAGTACGTTTAAATCTGCAGGAATTAAAAAGTTTATCTGTCACTGAGATTATGTAGTTCCATTTATTATTACTTTAACCTTCAATGGAGAAATTTAGGAAAACGTATTCTCTTCTGATCCTTAAATCGAAAAAAAATCCAAGCCCAAAATGACGTGTGTTAAAAATGCCCACAAATATAGTTTCTGAAACGGGTAGGAAAGCATACATGGTATTTCGTTCCACCTAGTTGGTCCATAGAGCAGGAGGTTATAGTACTCATCTAGGTAACGAAACATGGGGGGGGGTCCATATCAAACGTTTGGAGTTACAGGTTAATTAAAAGAAATCTAGTTTTTCACAAAATACCTAGTTTCTTAAAAATTGCAGGGTGTACGTCACTGTCTACCTCTGATTCCATACAGAAACTCATAACCTTTCCAATAACTGTTCAACTAGCCGCGTAACTCTCTCGTCCCAAGAGTTATTGTGGTCTAAACTAAGAATTTCGGATTTTCTACCCTAATTTTTCTAATCTGACCTCCATTTTTTTGCAAAAGGGTCATTAACATAAATTTTTTGACACCATATGTGCTATCTGAAACCGTTAATGAGTTTGCCGGTTGTGAGCTAATAACTCCTTGAAGAGACTGCTGAAGATTTCAAAACAGATGCTACAAGCACCTTCTCGAGACCCAAAATTTCTTTCAAGAAAGTTGGGCTCAACCTCAGCCAATGACGAAAAGGTTAGACTTCGAGCCCTTTTATCTTATCTTATAAAAATGTATCTGAACTAAACTTTTTTAACAGTCGACAGTCATGTAGTGAATTGTCGATATCGAATTCTGTAATATCAAATTGTCGATATCGACAAGCTCTTTATTGAGTCGAGTTCTGTACTAAGCTTTCAGATAGTTACTCGTATATGACCATGACCCAAAATAGGACCGATATAGTCCTCCCTGTGGGCAGCCTCTTGGCTAATAGTCACAGATTTGATATTGAAAAAAGATCAAATTAACAGCGGTGCGCACTAATGAATATTTCTTCGGTCACCAAACACTAAGTATGACACCCCTTGCTCCAACCGGTTTTACACTGGTGGACGTATCAATATGTATTTCTTAATATTCGAGACAAACACCCCAATAATACTAAACTGTTAACTAAATTATTTTATGCCAACTATTAGGCGTCAGGTCCTTAATCCTATTTCTAGTCTGCACATTGGAAACTTTCCATTCGAATGCTTTTGAGGTTAACAGTATGAAAAGGCAAAGCTCCACCACAAATCAGACATTATAGAGAAGTTTTTGATATTCTCGCTTCGGGCAAAGTGAATCACTTCGAATTCCTTGCAACTTAGATTGTTGTTTTAGCACAATGGGACACCTTGCCCTCGCATCTGGGTAAGGACAGGAATTCAACATAGCTCTTTATACCCTAGATGAAATCATAGGGTAGATATACTAAGTTTGTCATCACTCCATTTGAAACACCTAAAAATAATGATGGTAGAGCAAAAATGGGTTGGACATCCATGCATAATATTAAAAGTTATTTCGATTTTTGCATGTCCATCTGTCCATCTGTTGGCCAGCCCGTCCTCACGATAACTCGAGAGCACGTTCACTTAGAGGGCAGAAATTTTGCATACGGGTTTTTTAAAAAAAAGCTTATTTACTTTCGAATATGGATTCAATAGGCAACTTCTTCGTAGAGTTGCCATATAAAAATTTCGTTATTCACTATATATTTGGACACTGCCTGAGAACGCGTTAACGTACGATGCTGAAATTTTGTGCATGGCATTTTCATAAAAATACTAAATACAATTTCAAAAATATATCAAACCAGGCAACCCCTTCTTGGCGTTGCCATACAAAATTTAGGATTTTTACGTATACTGTAAAAACGATCAATCCTAGACGTTCTTATTGTACTGAAAAGCTCTTTAGAATATGAAGTCCTATGAAATTTGTTATAATCACTTTTACTGTCCGAAGAACTGTTCTAGAAATATACGCAAAAACCCACTTCAAAAATCAAACTTGCTCAGATAGGTAACTATTACATAGGGGCATTCATTTGGTGTATCATAAGAATTGGTCTTAGACCAATTCTAACTTTTCTACTTGTTCCCCATTAAGAGGAGTCAGTACCAAGATTTGCAAGTTTCATACATTTTTTAATGCGAATTTCTAGTAAACTATTTGTACCAGAATAATGATTTAAATCTTAAATTAAGGGTAATGAAGAAGTCTAGTAAATAACGTCGGCAAAAATTAAAAAAAAGTGTATTAGAATGGAGATATTAACTCGGAAATTTGTAAAAAATGGTAAAAATTGAAGTCTTTTAAATCAAATTCCAGTGAGTAGGTATTCTAATTTCTTTAGATTGTCACTATTTTAGGAAGATATAGTCTGGATCTAGCAAATAACATCGAGTTTTTTTTCATTTTTAGTGCCGCTTTTTATAATTTTTTGACTCTAATAGTACTAGTTTTTTCTCCCGATATTTCACCGAGGAGAAATTACATAATTTCGTTGAAAGTTATAGCAATACAAAGCAAAATAGCATATTTAACAATTATGGGGAAAAAACATTTAGGAGAGTTAATTCTCATTAAAAATTTTCAATTTACGTGAACTGCAAATTTTCATTTTTCGTCTTAAATTGTATGGTTTTGTCGGATGTTGGGTTTCTGTCTTTTGCGGTAGATGTCTCTAATGTGCTTTTGGTCTAGGTTCAGGCTAATTTTATATGAGTTTTCTCACTTTCAGGACACAAACCTACGTATATTAAATTTTATTACCTACAGGTTCTCACTGGTATCTAAATTGAAACTTTTGCTGAGTACTGACTCCTCTTAAAGAGAAGGGAAATGAAATCATAAATATTTCAAGGCAATTTATCAGATCAGCAAAAAATACATATACAAGCAATTTTACATCGAATTACAATGTATTAGCTAAATGGCATCGGATTCTGCAAATACCTATATATGTGATTCCAGTACTAGTGGTAAATTAATTTCATTACAGATTAACGAGGAAATTTGTATGAAAATTAAACGATTTCTCGACTTTGATTCTAAAAGATTCCCATAACAAATCTCCATATTAAATTTAGATTTTTCACGTGAAATCGTAGAGATTTAGAATAAACAATTTATTTCAATACAGAACTTTTTTATTTTTTGACTACCGATAAATTTAATTTGAGTAATTAATTAATTGAAATAAAAGTGGAATGAAAGTACGTATACCTTTTTTTGCCAAATTGTTTCCCATTATACGACACGAACCGTTTTAATTTACAGGAATAATTTAGTCCCTTTTGCTGGGTCATTTAATAAAGTGAAACCAAAATAGATTTGTGAATATATTCAAAACCCCATCTTTTTGGTGATTCACTGCTTGTTGCCTATAAATACATTTTGGTTTAACAATTTCCTTTTTCTGAGTGTTGAATTAAACTTTAACGAGCGAAGGTCATACAATACCATTCAGTTCACCCCTTTACCTCCTTAATGAAAAGGTATTTGTAGATTGAGCCAATATACAGAAGCTGGTCACTAAAACAGAAGAGGATTTTATGAAGTCAGCAGTTTTTGCGAAACTGCATCTGCTTTATTTCCCGCGCTAATTTTTCGTTTATTGAATATCTTTTCATATTTTGGACTAGATTTTCAGTTTTCAATTAAATCCAGGATCTCTTTGTATTTAAATTAGTCGAGAACGGAACAGTTATTATCAGATGTAACTAGAGACGTATACGAAATTTTAGAGGTAGATATTTAGAATTTATATTCCCTCTGTCCGTATATGCTAGTTACACCTACTCACTATGCATGGTAAAATACATTTTGCCTGATTTTACTGGGTAAATCTCTGCGGATTTTGTGATGTAAACAAACTTGAATATTCCATCATGCGTGAAACATATGTGACGGGTAGAAAATATTTCATTTCGGTCAAGTGGGCTCACATAAGCACAAACATCATGGACAGCCCTAAAGACGTTTACACCGAGTAATCCAATTCTGGATGGATATGTTTCAAGTTAACTACATATAAGAAAATAGTCACGTTCAAGTTCCATCAAATTTCCATTTCTCCTATAGTCGTACATAATCGTTAAAGTTCTATCTTGATGGAGATACATCTTGTTTGCACTTGGATGGGATAAAAAAATAAGATTTTAATTTTATCCGACATAAGAGGATCATGAGTTCAACGTAAATACATGCATACACAAATGTACGTAACATACGTAACATATGCTTGAATAAAGAGGACAGTTTTACTACGGGTTGAGAAAATTTGGAAATCATGAAGACAAGAGCACCAGATGTATCTTCGAATTTGAGTTTTCCTTATTCAAAACTGAAGTCCTTTTATCGTGTGGTACGGTAGTACTACGAAAATTTTGTGAATTTTTAATCATGTTTAGCTTTAGCCAACTTTAAGAACTCTATTTAACTGGATCTTGTGGGAATTAATCTATCTCCTTTTTCTACCATACATAGGAGTCGGTTACTTCGTTATTAGTTAGTTTGGTGAGGTTCTCGTTATTTTTGTAATTTATCTAGGTCAATATATCCCGCTCAAGCATATTAATGATGTTGGGTCGAGAAGGTTAATCGATGGTAGCAAGTTATTGGAGCCTTTTTTAATGTATTTCTCTGGATTGACTGCATTTTATTTTCTGCTAGAACAACCCTGAAACCCACAAAAGTTTTATTACAGCTGTGAGTTTACCTTTAGCTGTAACATTGTTTTGTAATTCTTTCGTGTAATGAGATAATAAATGATGCAAGTGGGTGGTTTTGAGGTGTTGACATTTTCAGCCCGTAAAATAGGTTTATTTTTATGTTGATGAGTACTACAATATATGAAGTTGAAAGCAGGGGCGCACCGAGAGGAGGGACAAACGGGACCGGTCCCCCTCCAGAATGTCAGTTTTCTGAACATAATTTACAAATTATGTATAAAATTTAGTCTCTATATTATTCCAAAGTCCGATAAAATAAAATAGAACCTTTTAATATACAAAAGCAGTCCTTAAGTGCTCAGATGGGTGCAGGACGCGACTTAGAGCCCTATTTTTCCGATTCTTTAGGACTTCAGACACCTATGGTCCCCCAAAGCCAAATCCTGGGTGCGTTACTGGTTGAAAGTGGATTTAAATATTACCTAATTGTACTGATATGTATAGTACAGACTAGTGTTATTTTACATTTATGGAGCTATCTTGAATGAATAATGCCTGAATAATGGTGCGTATGGTTTTCAGTTTCTTAGGAAGGCAATGTATCCCATATCCCATTTTGGATTCATCGGTATATCATTTATGATTTTTAATTGCTAGGTCGTCTACATCAAACACGAGTGAGGTATATACATATGTATGACTATTGGCCTTATAAAAGATTGTCCTCCTCCCAAGATATCTTGAATTTTAGCTCTAATTCCAGTTGCAAAACTTATAACTAGTCCATATGGCCACTATAGCTTTCTCGAAGACTCTTTTCAGCTGAAAATTCTAAGACATATTATCAAAGCTGGATATAAGACCACTTACTAGAATACATCTAGTGCTTGTAAATTAAGCTTCGTTTTCATCCTTCATCGAATGGAATCAACATTTACCAATATTGAATCGGAGTCCAATCTTCTAGCAATGAATTCTGTTTAGAGTATTCTACATTAGATCAGAGATTGTTAGAATCAGGTTATATGAAAATTCTTAATTGTCACTGTAGCTGCGGTTTTTATAGGAAATAATTCAAAGCCAGTTGAGGTGGAACTCCTTCGTGGGTTATCCCACGACGATGTAGGTTTGTCTCCTTTTCTATAAAAACTTTTTCCAATTTTTATACAAGTCAATGAAGGGCGATTGTGTATAGCGTAACTTCTTAAGTACTTCCATTCTAATTTGATTCATTAACACTTGAACCATTGCTTTGAAGAGGACGCATGTTACACTGATTAGTTTGATAAGATCTGGGTTTGGAAAATTATTTCCCTCCGTCTTTCAGATTAATTGATTCTTCCAAATCTATCCACATCCTTGGTATAATATAACCCAGGGTATTGGCTTGCCTTAAAGATTTTAATTAAACTCAGAAGTATTTCTTCTAGCCCTTGTTGATTATAAGCGGGCTGGAAAGATGCTGTTATCTTCAGTCGATTTTAGGAGCTAATTGATCACGTTTGAAGGTTTGCATTTGTTTCATAACTCTTCATTATATTTTATTATGAATTTATTATTTTATTTTAATTATTGAATTGGACAAATGAGTTTATAGTTACAATTTTGCACGAGTTACCTGGTTACAGTTATGAACCTGAAAACGAAGCAACAGATGAACTTGATAGGAAAATCTCCGTTCAGCTACGAATTTATATTTTGTGAACAACTATGGCAAAAACAGCAGCTCCGCTGAGAGAAAGTCGGTCAGATATACGTAATATGATCAGGATGACCATCATCATTGCCACATATGAAGAATGCGTAGAGATTCAATTCAATGAATTCTGCAGAAGTTGTATGGACGAAGAGATGGTGGAAGGCATTCATCATCTGTTGTGTGAATCTCCTACACGCCAAACGAAGAAGCAACCTTCCAGGTATTAGTTTTTCCGAGAATCGGGAAAAATAGCAGACAAAGAGCTAGAAGCACTAATAAAGTCAATAACTCTTGCCACCACCTTCCATGCAATATAATTCACTTTCAGGTAAGTTTCAATGGTATCTCAGCGAACCATATTACGATGTCAATGTGGCATACTGGAAGTTATTTAGGTAATTTATTTATTTATTTATTAAGAAAGTTCAGAAGATATTACACAATCCAATAATATAATACCTTAGAAATCAATATGTACAGTAAAACATAATAAATTAATAAAAAGGAAGAAAAATAAAATATAAGCTAAAATCTACAAAAAGAGAACAAAACCAAAAATAATATAAAGAGAAATACGACAACAAAAAGTAAAAAAAACAAATAATACAAGAATTCAAAGTATAAATAAACTATAAATACAAAAGAGAGAATCCAAATATAAAAATCAAAATCAAAATTAGAAAAATGTGAAAAAACTAAACTAAGATTGTAAAACTACAAAAAATAGTACATGAACAAAATTTATAAATTAATTTATTAGAAAAAGAAAAGAGAAATGTAAAATTAATTAATAAGGAAAAGAGAAATGCAAATTGAAAAAGTGAAAATAATTAAAATATAAAAAATAAAGGCAAAGAAAAGTCAAAGGAAACACCGCAAAAATATTATTAATTTAAGAAAATTGTATTATCTGCGCTAAAACTGATTTTTTGAATATCAGGGGGTCAGAGCCAAGCACGTCAATATTTCAAAAATTACAGTTAAATAATTTTGTCATTCTTACCAAAGGTAACATTACTCGGAGGTTGGTTCTGCAGAAGGGAACTCTAAATGGAACCTGGAGTCTTTGGGATCTTGTTAGAATATTTATGCTTATTTTGGAAAGCAAATCGGGACAAAGCACGAGATCATTTAGGAGTTTATATAAAAATAACCAGATACGTGCGGCGATGTTCAAGAGATGGCAGGTTAAAACGAGATAATCTCTGAGTATATTCCATCTCATTGATGCCCACAATAGAATTGTGGTAAACTTTCTCTGGACACATTCAACTTGTTTGTTGCAGCATGAGTAGAAATGGCTCCAAATTTGACAAGCATATTCCAGAATGCTTCTCACCAATGAGGTAAAAAGACAAATGAAAGCAGCACTGCCCTTGAAGTATCTACACACCCAAAAGATGAAGCCCATCACTCGATAAGCTTTAGAAGTAATACGATTTACATGAGGAGCGAAAAGTAGCTTGTGATCAAGGGTAACTCCAAAATCCTTTATTTCATTAACACGTGAAATCGAAATATTATTAATTTTTAATTAAAGAAGATTATTTCACGCTTTCTAGAAAAGGTTATTCTTTTACATTTATCGATATTAAGGTCAAGATAATTTTCCTTACACCAAACTTCGGGCTTAACAATATCATCCTGCAGGGATTTACAATCACTTGCATCATATATTACCCTATAAAATTTAGCATCGTCAGCATAAAGCAAAGAGGGCGATGTAATATCAGTAGGCAAGTCATTAATATAAATTAGGAAGATCAAAGGATCAAGTATAGTACCCTGAGGGATGCTTGAGGTTTGTTCGAAAAGGTTTGATTTGGAGCCATTGAAAACCACGACATTATTTCTTTCCTCTAGATAGGACATAAGCCAAAGAACAGTGTCAATGTTGAAACCAATTTTCAACATCTTCAAAAGACATTGTTTGTGACGAATCCTGTCAAAAACCATTGAAAAATCAGTGTAGATGGAGTTCACTTGCTTGTGTTCATCAAGAGCAGTGGGGATGGTGTCGGTAAGCAAAGTTAAGTAAGTAACTGTAGAACATCCAGGAAGGAAACCATGCTGCTGGTCACATATATAAGGTAAAGTTTGATGAAAAAGCTGATTATAGACAAGTCTTTCAAAGATTAAAGCCAACGCATGTAAAATAGATATACATAGGACGATAATTTGTGACGAATCTAGGATCACCTGGTTTAAAAATTGGGTAACAAATCCATGCTTTAGTTTAGATGGAAATACTTTGTGCGTAATGGATAAATAAAATAGCATACGTAGAGGATTTGCTAAGCTACTAGAGCATCTCTTATATACAATGTTTGGAATTCCATCTGGTCATGGGTTTTTATCACAATTTAGTTGATCTAGTATATCATGTACATCTTCTGATAAAACAAAGTTTATGGTAATATTAGGTGAGTTATTGTAATTTTGAAAGGATGCCAACCCAAGTAACAATTTTTCCAATTTTTGGTGACTGAAGGTGATGAGTAGTTTTATTAGGGGTATATAATGGTTACTCGATTATATAAGAATTTCAGTGGTTATATAAGAGTTTTATAATATTACCAATTGGTGATGTAGTTATATTAGAGTTTTCTAGGTTACTAATTGTTATCGTGGGAGTAAATTACTAAAGGTTTTATAAGTTGGTGATGGAAATCTTTCAATCACCGGTCTATATAACTTAGAGTAACCATTACTAGAAGGTATATAAGAAAGTTTTATAACTGTTTTCGTCACCACGTTATATAACTTATTGTTAATAAGTGTTTATTGCAGTATCCGTGGTAACCCTTGTATAACTCGACAACTTTCAATAATTTAGGTGACTTTAATAAAAAATTGGGAAATTGAAAATCTTAAATTTTGTCATATTTAATTAAAATTATTAAATATTGCTTATTTTTGGGGCGGTCTGTATTTTTTGGAAGTATCTATGATAATATTCACAGTAAAATTTCAATTGCAGCTGAATTTCACCACATATATGCCGAAAAATTGTACTTCTAAAATGTAAAAATATTAAACCCTTGCATTATAAAAATACAATACAAAAAAAAATCGAAAGTCTATGTCAAGATAGGTTTCGTAAATATTTGCATATTATTGTTTTATAAAGGTAACGAAAAATAATTTCCCTAACATTTCAATCACTGAAAGTAATCAGTCTGAGAATTCCAAGCGTTGTGGAAACGTTACCGTCACCATTATAAACAAAATTTATAAAGGTAACCGAAACATTACCGCAACCACTGCTATGATCAAAATAAATTATTCGAGAGCACATTGGGTTATATAAGGGTTATATAAGAAGTTATATTAAGGTAACCAGAATATTTTGGTTATTCATTTTATAAAACTTTTAGTTATATAACGTTACCTAAATCAAGTCACGGTAACCTTTATATTATCCTCCATTTAAGCTCTATAATGGGTTTATAGTGGTTACGAAGACGTTTCGAGTACCAGTCTATATAACTCAAGTTATATAATTGGGTAATTGAAACCTTGCGATTACTACTATATAAAAAAAAATTGTTTCTTGGGAAATAAAAGTTAGTCTGAAAAAACTGACCTAAAGTATTCGGAAAATAAATTCCTGATAAGTTAGGAGAAGATGAGGTGACTTCGTTATATACCATCTCTTTTAAGAACGTATTCGAGTTCTTAAAGTTTTTGCTAAAAGCCCAGAAGACTTTAGGGTTTTCTTGTAGCGAGAATTCAGTTGAGTTCACATACCTATTGTAACATTCTGAGATTAATGTTTTAGATAGTTTTCTAAGATAAGGAAAAGTTTTGTAGATTTTCGGATGGTTACCAGCCACAAATAATCGACGATATTTTTCCTTCATAATTAGAACTTTAAGGCACAATCTCAGTGTAAAATTTTTGAAAAATCGATTTATTTTTTTTTATCTCATCTTGAAGCACATATAGTTGTTCGTGTTCTGTCAAATTTTCAAATTAAAAATTCGCATTATTACGGTCGCTACAACCTTTCTTAGAAAAGAAATTGGAGCGTAAGGCGACGCGCGGATGGGCCAGCCTACCGTTCAACCGTCATTTCTTTTGTTCCGTCCCTAACGACACATCCAATTTCAATTTCAATTTCAATTTATTTGCTTAAGGCATTGTACAATGAAGATGCGTGATCTTAAAATTAGTACAAGTTCAAAAGTATATACAAAATCAAAAGAAAAACAAAACTTAACATATTGAAACTCCAAAATATTGAAATAATGAATACATGTGCAAAAAAAAAGAAGCAAGGAGTATGTAAACCTATAACTAAACTTCAAACTGAAATAATAACTGCAATCATAAAGAAGTAATCAATTGAGCTAGATGTGAATACACAATATACTAAGTTAGAAATTAAATAAAGTAGAGTTAGATTTCATAAATTCAAACAGTAGGTTTTTGAAGTAGTTGAATGTGAGGATCCCCAAAGAATTTCTCAAAGAAATTGGTAAAATGTTCCAAATTCTGATAGCGTGGACGAAGAACTGGCGCTTTGATGTAACACAATTGGACCGAGGAATAATCAATGTTACAGTCCCAGTAGATCTAGCAAATTGTAAGCAGTCATATAAATAATTACGATATTGAAACTTAATGACCTTATCCAAGAATAAGGTACACCGAAACTTAAGGTAAAGTGAAAAACTGCATTCGAAAATAGACGAAACCTATCGCAAAACATGATCGTACCGCCGAAGATTGTAAACATATCGCACTATTGAATTAAAAGCGATATTAAGTTTATAGAAGAACTCCGAGTCAAGTTGACAGAAGACCTCGCACCCATACGTTACTATAGCAGCAATTAAAGAGCGAGCTAGTAATAAGCGCGTTGAGAGTGGAGTATATGAGGCAGATGACCACAGTGTGCGGAGACCACCATATACTTTTTGAATTGCAATATCTATATGGTTATTCCACGTAATGGTTCTATTAAATATTACCCCCAAGTTTCGAGCGGATTGAGCAAAAGCGATAGTGGAACCGTTGAGTTCAACCACGGAAAAGCTGTTTAGATCAAGCAATGTCTTATAAATAACTAAGCATTTAGATTTCTCTGGATTTAATTTAAGTTTGTTCAAAGCTGACCACCTATTTATTGATTCCAAATCCTGATTAATACAAAACACCCCGACAGATGTATAATTGTACATCATCGGCATAGACATGTAAACGAGAATGTTGAGGGCAGCCAAATATATCATTGATGAACATAATGAACAAGATCGGTCCCAATATAGAGCCTTGTGGAACACCCGCATTGACTGCTTTGAATGAGGAAAGCTTTTCAGTGGAAAATACTGCCTGAAATCGTCCACATAAATAGTCAGAAATCAATCGTATGGCATGTATGCTAAAATTAAAGTTGCTTATCAGTTTTAAGCAAAGTGTTTCATGATCGACTGAATCGAATGCTTTGGAAAAATCAAGAAAAACGACCGCCGAAAACATATCATTATCCATACTTTCTCTCATATCATTTGTAATTTTCAGCAGTGCGGTAATACAATCATGCTTTGCTCTGAAACCAGACTGGAAGCTATGTAAAAGACAGTAACTTAACAGAAAATTAGTGATTTGTGTACACATGATTTTCTCAATGATTTTAGATAAAAAGGGAAGAATAGAAATTGGTCGAAATTCAGACGAACTTTTAGGGATACGAATTACTTTAGATAATTTGAAATGGTTAGGGAAACGTGATATCATGAAACAAGTGTTGACAATATGAGCTAAAGGAGAAAGAAGATTAGGCAATAATAGACGAACAAATCTGAGACTAATCAAGTCCAAACCAATGGAGCCCGACTTTACATTTTTAAAAACTTCCAATACGTCTATTTCAGAAACTCTTTGGAATGAAAAGTTCGCATGCGATTGAGATGATGACAATGAAGAAAATGTCAAGCTGTATCCTGTGGAGACAGGAGTTTGATCCGACAAAAAGATGTCATTTAGGGTATCGGGATCAACTTCACAGCTTGTACTTTTAGTTGATTTTTCACCCAAAAATTTAATATTTTTCCAAAGTTGCTTAGTGGGAAGGTCGGTGCGTAGTATCGATGAGTAATACCTCCTTTTTGAAATGTAAATGGCATTTGTCACACGGTTGCGAAGAATCCCATATTCCTCCCAAAAATTGGAGGACCGAAGTCGCTTCCACATAAGGAAAGCTCTGTTACGAGTATGAATTAAGGATTCTATGTGAAAACGAAGGACACTGAGAATTAACCACTCTTTTAGTTATAAGAGAAACATGCCTTTCATGTAAGTCTTTCAGGGTATCACACAAAAACGTTACCTGCGCATCCACAGTAGTTTTAGATTGTACACTATTCCATGGGATAGAATCTGCCTCATCCGACAACGCCTGGAGATCTACACACTCATAACAACGTTAGATATATGTGTGGGATATCCGCACTCTTTCGAGTCAAATGTCATAAGTGAGCATTATTAAATCATGATTCGAGATAATTGGTAATGATTTTTTATTATTAAAGACTACCTTAGACATATTTGATGTAAAGAAAGCATCAATTAGTGTGGACGAAATACTAGTGAAATGCGTAGCCTCGCTGTTAACACGGCGCAATGCAAGGGAGCCTAAAAGAGAATTAAATGAGCAAGACTGACCTGCTGGGTCCAAGAAATTATAGTTGAAGTCACCTCCAATTATAATGTTTTCATAGCGTGGTACAACATCTAATAAAACGGTCTCATGATTCGAATGATGACATGAAGGCGGTTTGTGGTTGTATTTACAAGCATTTAGTAGAGCCAGAACCAAGCGCTCAGAAGATATATTCCGCTCCGGTATTAGAATTGCAACTAGTAAGTAAAGTCTTGCATTTAATGTTATCCTTCATAAATATTGCTACCCCACCACCACGCCGCCCACGTCTATTACAACGAAACACTCTGTAATTCCGCAAATTTAAAGTAACATCATCAATCTCTGGCTTGTGCCTTGCCTCAGTGACGCAAATAACATCAATTAATGAATTGGAAAATATTTCACGAATCTCGGTAGCAAAGTTCTGGAATTAAAAAGAACAATCCTAAGTCCATTGGCTTGCTTACAGAAAATATTGATTAAAACTTTTACGCAAGCGCCCACGTCCAGACTGCCAAAACTAGCCATTATCGAATAGTAACGAGGCTCTCACACTCAACTGAGTTATATAGACAAAAATTATAAAATCCAACTGAAAAACGTAATAAAATTTTTTTAGCTATAGAACTAAAGAAAATATAAAATAAATAATAAATCCTAGACAACATAGTGAAAGATTACTTAGAAAAAGAGTCTTAGGAAGATTGCAATAATCAATTAAATAAACAAGCTTAACAGTAGCGAAGCACTTAAAAGAATTCAAGAAATCAAGAACTATGAATTACAAATGAAAATTTTTAACCTTCATTGCTGTGATCCAAAGTTAAAGCCATTTATTCCAACGAGTATAAACCTTCAAACGTCAAAATGCGTGAAGCCTTCTCCCCCTCCCTTTTCCGTACAAACACATATCCGGATGACGTATATGCAGTTGAAAGCTTTTGTTCCTTCCTCAACTTAATAGCTGCACGGAAGATGCGATAATTTTTCGTAGAGAGACTATCATTAACATGAATAGCAGAAGACAAATCGTTCGAGCTGCCAATTCCATCATCCCACAATCGCAGTATTTTGGAGCCAGAGATGGTAATGATTTTAATTTACTCTTAACTGCTGCAAGCCGAGTACTTTTATCACGTTCGCAATTAAATCGTAAAATTATCGCTGGTGCAGCTGACCCTTTCTCTGTTTTAACTCTGAAAATATGATTGGGTGGGTTAAGCTCAGTCAGATTAACAGACTGACATAGGTTAGGAAAAATGTCGTTAAGCCTCTCCTCCCTCATAAATGGTACTCCGGTGATAACAGCATCAAGAAGTTTTTGTTGACGTTCAGAGTTATCTGTAAATGACTTGACCTGATGCAAACGATTTTCCAGAAGATTCAATCTGTTATTGAGGCCAAATTCAATTATTGTGGTCAAATTCGTCAGTTTCGTGTTGTTATTCAGAATGGATAGACGGACGTCTGAAGAATCTGTGAGGCAAGACCGAAAAGGCTCGAAAAACGGTATCAACTCGCGGAGGGAGAGTTTTGAAGCTATCGACTTGAAATTTTTGCGGAATTTTCTTTACTTCATTCTTTATGCCCATATGGAAGTTTTTTTTTTTTAAATCTTCCTACTTTTTCACACGAAAAACTATTGAAAAACAGGGCTAAATTTCATACTTTTTCTTCAAGTCGTCGCCATTAAAAAAAAACAAAAAGCCCCCATAGGGACATAGCGGTTTCCCTACAGATTAATAATCAATTAGAGTTTTTTTATTTGAGATGCAAACTGCGCCCACAACCGTGGACACCGATTGCCCCCATTTTTAAAACTCACTTTCTAAAATAATTATGAACAACAAGTAAAAATAAATAAAAACTAATGAAGAAGATATTTTTCTATTGTTAAAGAGTGGTCTTATTCGTAAAAAAAATCATCCCCCGTACCCATCCGAAAAAAATAATCGCGAAAATTGACCATTTTTTGGCCGGTTACACTGAGATAGTCCCTTAATAAGTTGATGGGTATACCAGGGTGGGAATCGTTTGTTCTTCATTTTTGTTACTGGTACCTAATCCCGAATACCTCAAGTCAGTATTTCGTAAAAACTCTCTAAAGAAAGAGCCACATCGGATATAAAAACTAAAGAGAAATCAGTACCATTGAGGTAGTTATTTAGTTTAGTATAATCACCTAAAAGAAAATTACTTCCCTGAGCAAACTGGTTTCGAGCAGACTTTGATAAGGAAACATTTAAAATAATGTCTAAAGGTGGATGATGGGAGTCAATATTTGAAAGTGGACATTCTGATGTTACTACACTAATGTTACTCTGAGGCAGATCTGACCATATACAGTCAAGAATCCTGTCATTAAAATTTGCGACGTTATTGTACTGGTTAAAGTTACACAAGGTCATGTTGTTAAGCATAGATTGAGCAGATTGACTAAAAACACCCGAAGGCGTCATACAATTATTAACTTTGTCAAAGAACCATGAAAGGGACTCTGTAGATTGAAAACACCCACAAGTATAATATGAGGCTTCCCAGAAAATCGCAAGAAACTTTCGCTAATGTTTGAAAAAATAGAATTGTAAGTCTGATAAGTGCTACTTGGAGGTAAGTATACACAGCACACATTCAAGGTGAAATTTTTTTCTTCAATGGATACCCACACAATTTCATCAGAATTGTCTTGAGAAAGTAAACAAGATAAGGTAAAAGACTTTTTGACTGCAATGACACAACCACCACCGTCTTTGTTACCAGAGAGCTCCAAGTTTCGGTTCCTTCTATATACCACAGATCGATTATCAACAGTTTTATTGTTGAAGATATTTGCTTGTAGAAAAGTTTCAGTAAGACATACAATATCGTTATTATTCGATAATAATGAAGTCTTAGTTCTTAGCCCTCTGACATTTTGGTAGCAGATATTGAGACTCATCATCAAAATGATACAAATTAAGTTTTTTTAATAAGGAGATCTAAACAATTTCCAATTTTTATAGTAATAGTACTACTATCATCGTTCTTTTTTAGATAGATAACTGACTTCTTTACCCAAACTTGTAATTGTGCTCCACTTTGAATTTCTTTGCCTTATAAAATAAAGATTTCTTTTCCCTAGTTGCAAATTTATATCTATACTATCTGTTGTTAAATTCTTTACAAGTTTAGATACTAATAGTAGTCTATCCATTAAAAATTACGAGGAGTATTTGACATTTACAGAGCCTTTGGAACTGCCTTCCTTACGCTTATTACCACTCCTATAAACTTTAATTATGTCCTCATCGACCACAGGTATTTTAAAATGTTCCTGTTGTTTATGAATGCTTATTAAAAGTTTCTCATCTGGTTGTTGGGGAATATTTTTAATCTCCACGAAGTTTGTCAAAGATCTTTCTTCGAGTAAAGTTAGACGAACTTTCATGTGTTCCGTTTGTGTACATATTTGCGATTTTTTGAGTTCGAGCTTTTTTAATCTCAATTGATGCTCTTTCACTCTAACCTAAATTAAGCTATGTATTTAATATGAGACCTACATATTCGAGGATCTTCATTTGCCTTTCATCGAATTACTCTATACCCGCTCTGAATTATTTATATTTCAATAGAAACACTAGTCAGGAAGCTGAAAACTCCTATATAAAACAAAAACCTTAACATCGAACCTATTGTGACTGATCCGCTAGGGAGACCTCAATTGAGACATAACAGTTAGCAATTATATTTATTATGCTTGGGATGACTTTTATTGGGTACAATAGTTCTTGACGTCTAGCATTCCAAAATGTTGGTTCAAGCCTTTAATATAATATTGTTATGGAATTATGATTTGAATGGTTGGTTTTAACCTTGAAGTCCAGACTGTCCGCATAAGGTGACTAATCATTCAGTAGCAACGTCACTACAGGGCGGCACGCTAGTTCGCCTCGACTATTGACGGAGAGTGTGGGAGAGTTTCACGAAAATCCCACCGCTGTTCCATCACCATAAACAAAAAAATAGCGTACCTGATCATACACAAAAACGGAGCACACATATGGTCCAAAGGGGACCTTCACACCACTTACCCTTACTCATAATAAAGGCGCAGATGTTCTGCCTTCCAGGCCGCTGCCCCATCCACCCAATCGACATTATGGGCATAAGTTCCAATGTCACTGTGATGATCTGAAAGAGCAGTGGAGGAGTGATCCGATACGCTTAAGGCTTAAACATAAGTATTACGAAAACTTGGTCTAATACGACTTGTGTAATATTTACGTAAAAAAATTAAAATCTTTAGTTTTGCCAGAGCTTAATCTTACATGAAAGTCATTCCGGACAACTTGGCTAAACTTCATTAAATTAAAATCGCGGTAATTCCAGCACAAATTCAAAACACAAATACCATTTACATTCAATTTCAGTTGCTTAGAGTATTTTACAAACTGGTCTCCATTCAACTATAACTCAAGAGCATCGACTTTTAATTTGAATTAATAAAATGATTTGTATGGATGATAAAAATAAAAATTCGGATTATCTAGCGAAACTTGGAGATTCCAAGGCTTTATGCTTCCTGTTTCGAGGATATGTTTCCCTAGTGACAGACTCAGAAGAGCTCTGGCACTTGCATTGCAAATAGAATATTATCTGTGAAGAATTTCTAATAATAAAACGATATAAACGAACAGTTCCAGTGATGCTCTATTGTCTATATGGCTTGTACTTGGTACCACTATTCAATACTATCTTAATATCTGCGCGGTTTATCAGTACGGCATATATACATATAAACTACTGGTTGATTTTTATTTATGTGCCTAACCGAATGTTCGCTCAATTATTTTTCGTTTTCTTATTATCGCGTTTTGATCTTCATGAAGGATAACCTCGCTTAAATTACTTGCAATCTGCTTGTAACAATGCTTTTATACAGGGTGTTTCCCACTAGGAGGTCAATAGAGTGGGAGGTGATAGTACTCACCTAGACGAACCAAAAATTATATCGCGGGGGGGGGGGGGGGCATATCAACCGTTTAGGAGTTACAGGGTGATTACGAAAAAAAAGCTGGTTTTTCACAAAACTCCCTGTATCTTAAAAACTACAGGGCTTACGGTCACAGCTAAGAGCTCATTGTATACAACGACTGCTCAATCAGCACCACACCCCTCTCCCATCAAGAATTATTGTTGTCGAAACTAAAAATTTCGGATTTTCTTACCTTTTTTTAACATAATTTTTTTTTTATAAAAATTGTAAACTGTAGACTCTCTTCTTTAAGTTAACCTATTACATCCAATGAACTATCTGAGTTATTAGCTCTAAACTTTTTTTTTTTAAAGCGGTGTATAGGCGTTAGCCTCGCAATCACTGCGACCTGAAAGACCTATTGTGAGTCCCCGTTGAATTTACTCCATTTATAGGTTTAGACTGTTAATAAAGTCTAGAACCATTCTGGGCTTGAGGTTCCATACGTAACCTGGTGGAGGAAACGCATGTTCAAGGTGGAGCAATCTCCGCCTTGCCAATGCTTCGCAGTTGCAGAGCAAGTGCTCCGAGGTTTCGTGAGCATCCTGACAGAAGCGGCAGGATGAAGTCTCAGCCAACAAACCCAGCTTATTTAGGTGATGATACCTCAAGGGGCAATGGCCTGAGAAGAGCTCAGTGATCATTTTGAGCTCTGTTTTTCTTAGGCGTAGGAGTTCTTTTGTTTTTCCGCCAGAGGTGTCGATAAACTTTCTTGCCTGATGAAGTCCTTGTAGCCTTTCCCAATACAGGGATTTTTGTTTATTCTCCCAGTTATTTAGGGTAGCTCTGAGGTAACACTCTGATGTGCCACAAAATGGCTCTGGTCCAACAAACTGAGTTTCCGCTCCTCTTTTGGCTAGGCTTTGTTGCCCTCATGTCCACGTACCCACATGAGGATAACTTTGTTTCTCCTTGATAGATTTTTGAGGGTTTGTAGAATTCCCAGACTATCTCTGACTTGACAGTGTAGGACTTTAAGGCCTTGAAGGCAGCTTGACTGTCCGAGAGGATATTAATGGTTGAGCCATTTATGGCTCTTTTAATACAGGTATTGGCACATTCTTCTATGGTCAATACCTTGGCTTGGAATACGGTAGGGGTAGAGCCTAGAGCCTTTGATATATGGCATTTGGGGTCGTATACACCCAATCCGATCCCACTGTTTGTTTTTGAACCGTCTGTCCACTCTGGGTGTGATTATATCAGATATTGTCGTCACATGCTCGAAGCATATCTGTTTTAAGATACTTAAATGACCAACCAGATCGATTGGCTTTAATTGTTTCTCCTTTTGTACTCTAATAGCACTGGAGCACTAGACAGGCAAGCCTCTGGGTTTTTTGAAGCAGAGCCCCAGCTGTTTTTTGATTAGTTTTTGGCCAGCAGGCGAGGTGACCATAGGTCTATCAACCGTGGTTACATCATTTTTGGCTTCAGACCCCATGTTCTGCCAATGAAGCGACGACACGTGTAGAGAGATCGCATCGCTCTGTCCATCACTCTGGACAGATGCGAATTCCAGGCAAATTTCTTATCTAGGGAAACACCCTGTATACGTGCGACTGAGGCAAAACTCCGCTGAGCGGTGTCTCTAGGGTGGTAAATGCTTGAGTTGACAATTTTGTAGGACTTAAATAATAGTTTTATTTTTGTTATAATAAAAACCTGATTCACAGCATCGGGATTTGCTGTACAATCTGCTGAATCATTATTTGGTGTCCCCCGAAAAAATAGCGGAGCTTTATCCCACGCTGCATGTAGTAACGGGCGGTCGGATCTAAATCGTCATTCTTTGCTTCTAATTTGTTTGTGGAGGTGGGCTCTGCGCGAGATAAGATATGGTGCACAATCAGGACTACAGTCTCTACCGGCCTCCCTTTCTATTTTTTTTCTGGTTTTATCGCTAAAAATTCTTTAATGAGTATGGGGTGACAGGTTAATTATAAGATCAATTCCTGCTTTTTCGTACTTACGTTTATAAGAATTTGACCAGGCATGATGTTTTTCATTTCTTTTCTTTTCTTAAAACGTTGAGATATTTTGCTGTTTTCCCCAATTACTAAAGCTCACTCGTTAGTCACATCTACCGCTTTCAGAAACTTTTTTTGTAATGGCGACTTTCTTACAGGGAACGAATCGTGGGATCGTGTCAAACGTGGCAGCACCTTCGCCGTGTGCCACACCGTGCACACTGCTGCTAGCTTCAGTGTAGCATACTGCTACATGCAGTATGCAAGACAATGACAATATTGTTAACTAAATAATAAATAGGGTACTCACTCATCCTATTCGTGTCATTTTGTCTCCATAAGACTTGCTGGGATTCGTGTTATAACTGATGATAAAATATATGTTTCTCTTTTTTGTGAAATCTATATAGAACTGCCATCTTATAGAATGAAAATACTTCTTCATTTTTCCACAACGTACATATATTTCTTTATGAACGTGTATTTTTCAATCACCAACGAGTTTGGTCCTATCAGACATCATCTATGTAGAAGTTTCGTACTTCCTTTGAGTGGAAGATCCTATAGTCGATAAAGAAGGAAACCGAGACATATTACCTCACGGGGGACAACTAGATATCGAGAAATGAATTCTGGAATTAGACAAAAGTTTCTCAACAATTTCAATTAAATTGTGATTTTTACAGTAAGTCAACTCATATGGTTTTAATTAAAAGTAGTTTGATTGGGGTTGCACTCTTTTCTCATGGGTCACCTGCACAAGATGAGACTTCTTGATGATCCCATATATAGAGGATGCGGAGAAGAACCCGAAACGGTGACTCACTTCCGATGTCACTGTCCGGCTCCCCCTGGAATGCGCTACAGATTCCTTGGATCACACCTCCTGGAAGAACTGCATCGGACAGGCAGGGAAGGTTGGGGCCCAATTCTGAATTTTGTTATGGCGTCCAGCTAGAGGGTGAACAATGAGCCTTGCTATGGCCTAAGTTCAAGAGTCTTCCCCCACGTAGGACTCAACCTCTTTTCAATCAATCCATCCATCCATCGGGGTTGCTGCATAAGTAATACATCAACATTTTTTCAGTGAATCTTCTGCTAAATACAGCATAAGTATTAGTGGAGTTGCATTTAGAGTAATTTGATATCGCTGATTACTGTATTTTACTTTGCCTTCACTTTGAAATTTTAAATATTTAAATTCAAATTAACCTTGTCAGAAAATTCTTTTTGTCATTGTCATTTAATTTAAATTGTTTGTTCAAAATTCTACAAATCATCAAAAAATTTGTTGTTTTAAAGAGAAAGGAGGGATGTTTTGGAATATTCAATAAAAAATGCACCGAACTAAGTAAGTTTGAAAACGTTTCTAGATTCATTTTAGGTCGCATGCAGTCGAAGTTGGGAATTCCATCAAGCGGATGTATAAGTGACAACATTTATGCCTTCACTCTACTATAAAAAATTCAAATAATAGTTAAAGTCTTTCTTAAAATAGTCGATTTTGGAAATTCTGCTCATTATGAAAAATTTGATGCGACTAACTTGACTGCAGATTGTGAACAGGAGAAATTGGCTAATCTACTGCACTTTATAATTGCACAATTTAATTCGTTACCATTTGAAATTTACTAATTTTATTTCTGCGGAAGAGAGTCACTACATAGTCGCGTTGCATCTTAGCGCAAAGGTAAAAGAGGGAAAATTATTTACAATGTGTTTTCCTGTGAGATTTTGATTTGTTTGGGATACTTTAAATTCTTCAGCATTAACGAAGGCTAGTTTGAGTCCTTCGCTAAAAATAAATTGGTTTTTCTCTGACAATTATAATAAAATGCTTTGATATTTCTTTATAACTTTTAATGGGCATTTACAAGGCATTGATAAACCGGTGCAAATTTTATCTATTCTTATAAAGACGAACTTGTAACTGCATTGTCATTGGGCATGTTAACAGCTTTCCTAACTTTTGTGCGCGTGACGATGAAACCAATTGTTCAGTTCAACAAAGTTACTTGGGATCGATATTATCTCTATTAGGGATATCTACAACAACAGTCTCCGGGCAGTTTTTGATTGAAATAAAAAAAATCAAGCCACTGATTTACATATATATATACACGAACAGCTTATTTTTTTCTCTATACTGCACACGTTTTTCATAAAGTTGTTTTTCCCGAAAAGAGACACACCAAGGGAATAGATAGAAAGACAAAATCATATAATTTATTTTATTTTATTCAATATTAAAATCCAGCTCGGATCTTTTAAAATGTCAAAACCTTTAGATCTGAAAAATTACAATATTGAGAAATAGTATGAAAAGGTCAATGTTAACGTCATAAAAAGTCCATCGGATAAGCATGATATGTCCCCGATTTATGTCTATTAAGTGCTTCCAAAATATAAGAGGATAAGCAGTCGACAGTGGTGTAGACGTGTTATACTAATCTCATACTTATACATTTTTCTTTTTATTTTCACATTAAAGTGATCTTTATTATGTCCATTTTAATTGGTATAATATCAAAATTAAATCCAATTAAGTCCAACCTCCTGCAATAGTTTTGAGGATGTCATATCTACCTAAATGTTAGCATACTTAGAACCCTAAGGATTCTACGAAGGGCAATCAGTTCATATAGTGATGACTGTTTTCGTGAGTTGGACGAGCAAATAATTCCAAAATTAAATAATGGCTTAGGGCCATATTCACCAAGTCATTTAATTTAAATTTAATTTAATTGCTGTTTTAGTACTGCCATTAGAGAGGGTTGGGGTCCACTTGAATTAAAATTAAAGTTATACTATATGCGTTATTATAAGAAAAAAATTACACAAATTAAATTTTAATTTAATTCAATTAGTGCGCAAATCTGGGAATTACATAAAAGACCTGGAAGTTAAACTAAGAGCTGCATCACGAAATTAATTAATTTAGAGCTCTAAGTAGATCTTGAAAATATTAGGAATATTTCAAAAAGTAACAAAAATAGTGAATGAAATTTCTGCACTAAGAATAGAAAGTCACACTGTAAATATTCTCTTAGTTGAGTGTCTTCAATGTTAATCAAAATCACGTTTATAGTTTTATAGTTTGTTATAGGCACACACAGTCAGCGATATAATTTTTTTTTTTTTTTTTTGTTATGATGCCAAAGCTCAGGGACCAGCCTGGCAGGAATGGAATAAGGGGTAGGGAATTAAGGATTATTGGGTTGAGTCAAGTAGGTGACGGAGCGCATTACGCTTTAATATTTGAGGCTTATGATTGGGGGGGGACAGATAATGGAAACTGTTCCACATTCGTAATGTTCTTCTAATGAATGATTCACGGAATTTCACAGTACGGCCGATTTTGACTTCAAGGGCGTGAGGTCGTGTGGTGCGCATGGGAAGAATTCTACAAAGGAGCAGGCTAGAATTTCGTCAATAGTTGCTAGTTTCTTTTCAACTTTGTCTAACGCGACAATGCAATGCGTCCATCTCTTGTCCAAATATGTAAAATATTTCTTGCATCTTTGCAAGGAGCTCAGGCATTTCATCGCGTTTTTAGCAATACCAAAAATGTGATCGGGCCAACTAAGATTGTTGGATATTTCAATGCCTAAGATGTTAAGAGATGGTGAGTTCGAGATATCTTCTTGATCGACGGAAATGGGTTGAGCGGGTGTTGGAGTACGTTTAAGTAATGAGAAACAACATTGTGTTTTAAAACATTAAACAAGACCCGATTCGCTTAGCCCCAAGCGAGTATTTTTGTGAGGTCATAGTTTACTGAACTGAACATGTGTGAACATGTTTCTCATCTATAACATTCGCACGGGAATCAGCCATAGAGTCGAACGAGTACACGAAATCAAGGGTGCTGTCGTCTGCAAAACTATGAATAGGATTGAAAGTGAGAGCTAGAAGATCATTAATAAAAAGTAGAAAGAGAGTAGGAGAGAGCACAGAACCTTGCGCTACACCGGATGGATTATAAAATGGTCAGAAGTAACTCCGTCCAATATAACTTGAATTGAACAGCGAGAAAGGAAGCTTTCAATCCATCTTAGGAATAGAGGCTCTAGATCTAACGCCTGAAGTTTGGCTAAAAGAGCAGGATGCCAGACTCTATCGAAAGCATTCGAGATATCTAATGCGATGATCTCAGATTTGCCAAAATTATGGAGACATTGATTCCAACGCTCAGTAAGGAATGTTAGTAAATCTACAGTAGAGCGGCCAGCACGAAAGCCGTATTGGCGATCGTTAATAAGGTGATTAGTTTCTAGATATTTCATCAATTGGTTGTTGATAAGTGTTTCCAAAACCTTCGAAAGAATCGAAGTAAAGGCAATTTGTCTATAATTTGAGGGATCGCTTGACTCTCCTTTTTTGGGTATTGGCTGAACATGTGCAAGTTTCCATACCGAAAGAAAGACTTCTGTCGAATAGGACAGGTGAAATAGTTTGCGTATGGGCTTAGCTAAAGAACAGGCGCAGCACTTGAGTATCAGGGGCGAAATACCATCAGGCCCAGCAACCTTCGACACATTGAGACCTGCGAGCACTTGGAAGACCTCTCTCGTGCGGAAGTTAACGGTCTTTGCCTGTAATTGCATGTTGGTGGAGAAGGAGGACTTTGCAAAAAAGGTGGCAAAAAAGAATATACAGCAAAGTTACCTGCAAATAAATTTGTTTTGTCCAATGATTCTGTGTACACATCGCCGTTATTGAATTAGGGGCGGTACCGAAGAACTGGTGAAATTGTCCTTGACTATTTTAACAAGAGACCCTTTCGACTAGTAAAGATTTTCTGTCTAATGTTTTGGTCGAACTGGAACTTAGCTCGCTGAATAATGGATTTGCAGGTGTTACGTGCTTCTCTATAGATCTATTTAAATTCCGCAGAATGGCGCAGTTTATATGCCTAATGGCTGTATAACAGTCATTGTTAAACCAAGATGAATTGTTTGGTTTAATATTCTTGTAATTGTAATTGTAATTAAAAGTACACCCAGAAAGTGAAAGAAAGGAACGCTTAGATCCAAACAAACTTATACTTCATGAAATTTTTTATCTAATATTAACCTATTATCATCAATTCATCACAAATTTATTCAAATTAATCACTAAAAACATTTTTTTTATCAGAATTTCTGGTTGAATTCCATTCCAGGCACTTCGAATACCATTCTTAAGGTCTAACAGGTTATTGTACTACTTTCCATGCTCATAGATTTTACGTACAATTATATCCCATAGGTTTTCAATAGGGTTTAGATCTTGACTACATATGGGGCCAGTCTAAAATCTCAATATCTTTGTCTGAAAACCATTTCCTTGCCAATTTTGATGTATGATCTCCGGCATTGTCTTGATGGAAGATGAAATCAGCTACCATTAGGAACTCTGTGTGATCTATTAGTCACGTTTCCAACATGGTGATGTAATCCTCTGAAATCATTTTATATGTTAACCATGCTAGAGGCAGTTTTTCTTGAAAAGAAAAGACGCCCCAAATCATGACATTACCACCCCCACCATAATTACGAATCATTTTTATTTCTCTTTCGCACCTTAAATCGTGCAATAATGCTGCATGCCATCTGGACCATCCAAATTGATTTTTTTTTTGTCACTTCTTTCCAAAATTCATGTATTTCTTTACACATTCTAACCTCTTTCTGGTGTGTTCCAATATTAATGCAGGTTTCCCCAATCGTTCTACAAATGTAAAATTTTATCAGCTTTAAGAACTTGTTGCACTCGTCTTGGAGTAACCGAAATTTGCAATTCAGCCTTAATTTCACTAACGAAAACTTTTTCGTTTTTACCCTTAGAAATTATTTGCTTATTTTGGCCAACTGTTATTGTTTTTTCGTTCCGAATTTTTCGCCTAGTCTGCAAGAGCTCTTAACAACAAACTGTTGGAGATCTGCCTAATTTTTCTGCTATTTAGGATGTAATATGTCAACTTAAAGGGGAGAGTCTAAATTAAAAAAAAAAGAGGTTAGAAAATCCGAAATTTTTAGTTTAGACAACCATAATTTTTGATAAATAGGGTATGGGGCTGGTTGATCAATCGTTGGAAAGGCCATGAAGTTCTGCATACAATGAGTTCTTAACTGTGACCGTACGCCCTGTAGTTTGTAAGATACATGGTGCTTTGTGAAAAACTATCATTTTTTCTTAACCACCCTGTAACTCCTAAACGGGTTAATATTGCCCCCATCCCTGCCAGCCATACAATTTTTGGTACGTCTAGGTGAGTACTATCACCTCCTGCTCTATTGACCTCCTAGTAGGAAACACCATGTGTACCTTGACCTATCAGAAGTACATAATCAATGCTGTGTTGACATGGCAAACATTTTTTCTTCTTTATTCTACCCTAGGAAATAAGTTGCCATATTGAAGCCAAAGGGTATATATAGCATTCTTGTTGTGTTCGGAATTCAATTGAGTGAACTGTTTTTGGTAGTTTTATTATTACTTTTAAATCTTTATATAATATCTCTTTATGTACTATATACACAAAGGTTCAAACAAATTGGATTATTAGAATTTTTTTCTTTAGAGTTTGTATTATTAGTTTTAATATGAGTACCTTGTCTGGACCGCTACCAATTTTTTATGATCGTAGAAAAGAAGAAATTTTCTTGAAATTTTTTCTTTGGAAAATTGACTCCTATTGGTGGTCGGGACAACAACTGTCCAAAATTAGTGAAGCATTCATTTTTTAGGAATTTATTATTCATTTTCTAGGAATTTATTATTCTTTGATACTTATGGTAAAGTGACAATAGTCTGCCAGTAATCTTAAAAGGGGATTCTTATTTTCCCAAAGGCTACACTTACTACATATATACCTTACTTAACAAGATCATAAAATAGTTTTGATTAAAAAGTAATCTTAATTTATTTATTTTATTGTTTATTGGACGATTTTCCTTTTGTAATTACGATATTTTTTATTCATGACTAGTACTTAAGTTTAACCACTTCAACAATCGAGCTCTTCAATTTATTTAAGTTTTTTTTTTTAATTTGACACTCCCTAGTTAAGCTATTAAACATTTTCAAACCATTTTTCATTACCATATTTTGTATTTTAGTTACATGGTATTACTCTAAAATCGTATCTAACAGTCTCACTTATATATTGTATTACATTTATCAAGTAATTAGGCAATAGATTATTCTTGAGTGTAAAAATATATATTAGTGCCTTGTACCAAATCCATTGTTTAACAGTGATCCAGCTCAGCTTTTCCTTCATCACAGCAACGGGTGTCAGTCTACTACATTTCAGAATTATCGCATCGCTCTATTTTGCAGTTTTTGTAGTCTATTTACCGTTGTAGTATTTTCACAGAACAAAATTGTAGCACAGTACTCAATATGGGGCAGGATCAAGGTATTATAAACGCAAATTGCTGTTTTGAGGTCTAGAAATTCCCTAATTCTTTTCATAAGGCCTAGTTTTCTCGCTATCTTACAACATAGTTTGTTTATATGGGGTGAAAAGCTCAATTTATTGTCCACCACAATTCCAAGGTATTTAAATTCCTCCACAACTTCTATACTGGTTCCCTGTATAGCTAGTGTCACGGGCTCCTTACCATTTATTACCATGAATTTTGTTTTCGATATGTTTAGCTTTAGTTTGTTCATGTTAATCCATATTGCGATACTTTCCAGGTGCAGCACTACTTTTGAATATTTTACCACATTTGGGAGGTCTTTAATATACAGCACAAACAACAGCGTACTCAGGACTGCGCCTTGGGGGACCCGAATATTGCATTCGACAGGCGCGGACATATAAGATTCCAGTTTAGTCACTTGAGTCCTGCTTTGTAGGTAGCTCTCAAACCATTTTTTTCTTTTGTCTTAATGCCATACTTGCCTAGTTTTTATAATAAAATATTTCGGTTTATGGTTTCAAACGCTCTCTTCCGGTCTAAGAAAACTGCAATAACTAGCTGGCCAAAGTCTATCATCTTCCATCTTCCATTCCAGAACGACCAATATTAGATGATTTGTTTTCAATTTAAAAAAAACCCTTCCAAGTCCAAACAATTTTAAAACTGAATAAAATAACCTCAATCTTCATACTCATGTTAAAATAAACGTGTAGCAATAAATTTTATTCAAGTTAGAAGAACTTTAATTTTAATGTAATTATAACATGAAAAATATTAACAAATTTGGAAAAATAGCCCGGTAGCATTTACAAATGTGTTTGGAAAACCTAATTACGAAAAATAATACAAATTGGTGTGTTCATGAAAAAGTAATTAGGGGGGAGAGGGAAATAACACGTTTTTTCAGGTTTTTGATTTTTTTTTTTAAAAACGCAACACCTTTTTCAAAAATCTAAACCCGGTAGCTTTTGAACTGAAGAGTTTCTAATATTTTGCCGAGGTTTCAAATCAATATCATAAAAACTCTGGAAAATGAAAAGGGGGAACAAAATGCTTACAAATTTATTCAGCCTTAAAAAAGTTGTTTAGAATTCTTTTCAAATACATGCAAACTCACTCAAGTATAGAGTTACTTTATAATTTTACAAATAAAATAAAAGCTCCAAATACGTTGGTCTTATTAATATTTCGCACCAAGGAATAACGATTTAGTACAAAATGGCCTCCGCTATCTAACGAATTTCAAAATTTCTCCGAATACCTAAAACCATAGATGGCACAAGAACTAGATGTCGCATACAGTACCAAAAAAGTATACAAAATTTATATGGCTGCGTGGTCCATTCCAGATGGACCACAACATTTGTAATAATGTATACGTCGAGTGATTTATATTTTTTCTTATCTGAAGTATTGAGGAAGTCGATCAAATGTATACAAAACTGCTATTATAAAAACATTTGCTTTCAGCACGCTCTAAAACATGTTTAGTGGTGCATTCCAAAATGCACTACCCATTTCACAATCTGTATACTCTGCTCTAGTATGCCATGCGACTTCTAGTTCTTGTGCCATCTATGCTAATACGCACGAGCGTGCAAATCGAAATAAAATTTGTATACCATTAGGTAACATTTTAAGAGTGTTTCTTTATAAAAAGAACGTACATTTTTATATGGGCTTATAATTATTTCGATGGCTCTTTGTAGGTATATGCAGGATTTTATTGAAAATTTTTATTGAGAAAGTCTTGTGTAAAAACACCTTTACGAAAAAAAGTACACCACGAATTAGACATATGTGATATACTACGAAGCATTATTTGTGGCCTAATTTCAGCTTTCTGTGAAGGTGACATGTCGAAATTGTAGAAGAATATTGAGAATATCCCAATGTTACTTGTTTTTAATATGTACCTAGACCAAACTTACCTTGTTTTAAAGGGAAGAGACATTTTTGCCCTATTAATAGATGGCGACGAAACAAGAATCTTTTATAAAGGGATACTTTTCCAAAAATCTGGCGTATTGAGATGATATTATCAAAAAATGCCAATCCCAGAACATATATCCTTTGCAGATTCATAACTGATGCTGATAAGCAAAAATTTATTCGTGAGGAGGGAGGTGGTAAAGCATCGCTTGAGAGGTTAGTGGGTTGAAGATTTTTTCATATTTTGTATTCATGAATATAAATCATTTCACATTAAATAGATTGACAATCGTTGAAGTATTCCACAAATTCATAGTATTTTCACCGTTGACAAGTTATTGCGCAAAAAAGACTTTTTGGAATCTTAACTAACTCTTTTTTTTTTTTTTATTAATCTATTTTTTTCAAAATATGTAGGTACATGGCATCAATACCAATTTTGTAGTAAAAATGCAACTCTTTTTTAATTTTTTTGCATCTTTAAATATATGCAGGGAAAAATAGTTGAAAAGTTCTTTCGCAAAAAACAATTGTCTACCCTTGGCATTTATGGGCATTTTCACTTTAAGGATTTGCATGAATAAAGTATGCAAACAAATGTTAAGGGTTGTATATTCTGTATAGGTTCAAGAAGGAATTTTTTAGATTCTCCGGTATATAGCAAAAGATAAAAAATGTTTTTAATTTGTTATTCTATCACTCCCCTTATATTTTTGGTGGCAAGTTTCAAGTCTTGGTGTGACTCACAACAGGTCCCAAATAGCGAAATTGAGTGACTTGAAAAACAAATGAAAAATAGAATAAAGAAAAGAAATGGAAAAACGAAAGAGATTGAGAAAAATAGAATTCATATAATTCACACCCAGAATTTATTCTGAGTTTATATGAGCGTCTACGGCAGGCAGAAAACCAAGCCGTTCCGATGAGTGTAAGGTTTTCTTCTAACACGAAACGCTTCTTCTTCTTCCTTTTTCTTTTTCAGCCCTCTGCGGGCGTATACAGGTTCTATTCGTTTCGAATGAATTTGGTTTTTTAAATTTTTTTTTTAATAAAATTTTTTTTTTCTATTTTGTCTCAATCTTTTTCATTTTTTCATTTCCTTTCTTTATTCTATTTTTTCATTTGTTTTTCAAGCCACTCAATTTCGCTATTTGGGACCTGTTGATGACTTGAAGCTTGCCACCAAAAATATAATGGGTTGTATGATAGAATAACAAATTAAAAACATTTTTTAGCTTTTGGTATATACCGGAAAATCTAAAAAAATTCCTTCTTGAACAAATATAAGTTTACCCCGGTAAAAAGTCCTAATGAGTAATCTCTACTTTTATTCTGTATAAGGTACGATAAGTCGTTCTCAAATTTTCCGACTTTGGGCTTTTTAAATTCGATATGAAAAAGTGCTGTTGTTGAAATATTTTTTGGAAAGGGGGGGGGGGGGGGGGAGTGCAAGTAGAAGTTGGTATATAATTCAGAAAGTATAGGGTAATTCATAAAATATGAGGAATCATATTGAAAATATTGGACCTCTTGGATGGTAAACCAAAAGATATATAATTGTCTCGTCCCCTAGAGGAATTTTTTGATCATCTCGACCACAGCTATTATTTTGTGAAAAATATGCCTCTATTCTTGAGCACCCATACGTACGTATACATACAAACAAACATAATATTCTTTGCATCCCTTTCCTAATGAAAGTTATTAAGTTCATATCCCCCGTCACTGCCATTTATGATTTTAACAAATTTTATAATATTTTTTTTTTTTAGTAATGAGATGGATGCATCAAGACAAAATGTTGAACCATATACAGCTACGATTGTATTGCATTCTAATGCGCTTGTTGGGCAGACTTTTTCCATAGAGGACAATTTCAGTATAAATCCATGTATGCATTGTACTTATATACATATTCATAATGTTGTAATATTTTGTGTTTCAATAATGTTATTACTTTTAGCTATACAGTTTAGAGAAGATGTTCTCAAACGGTTAACTAATCTGGAAAGAAAATTGGACATTTTTCAGACAGATATGATAACAATGAAGGAAATTTTATACAAGCAAACAGGCTTATTGAAGCATATTTCAAAAGTGCTTTCGCCATTAGACTTTGATTTTACTATTAGCATTCCCCCTCAAAAGAACCCTAACAGAATTCAACAGTACTCAAGAAATATGAAAACCTAACCTAATTCTTGTGAGTTTACGTTTTAATTCCAATCCATAATATAAATTTCACACTTTACAGGGTGTTAGATATTCATAAAAATAGTGGGTAAAAATATCACAAAATCTACAAATAAATCGGGATGGTGCAAAAAAAAATAATTGAAACAAAAAAGTTCTTTTTTAGCAGAATATATTACAAAATATTAGTTGTGGTAGTAGTAGTAGTAGTAGTATTAGTAGTAGTATTAGTAGTAGTTATAGAAATTACGGCCTACCCTAATAGAAGTCTTTCCGCTAGTCACTAATAAATATATTTTTAGAAAAAAAGGATGTCTTTTTCATTATATGCTAGTTATTATATAATGCATGAGAAATGATTAACTATTGAAATATACCAAAGGCATGCTGATGGCAGGAATAGTTACAAGAAGAAAGAGGTAAGCATATTTTCACTTTAGTGTTTTTCCTCTTGTTGATACCTTGAAATTGGGAAATCAATTTGGCGTGTCCACATGATGAGATTTATGTAGGTATACATGAAACTATTATGCCTTGAAAGAAAAGTTACTGCCTGAAACTGGACTATCCATTCTATAAATAACGACGGTTCGGTGCTGGCACGTTTGCGCTCTAATTAACAGCGCTTTGTTGTCAGTTGTAGTTTAATCAGTCATAGAGATAAAGAGGCACTTAAAACTTCTTAAAATATATGTATGTATTTGAGCGCCAAAGCGAAATGTTGATTAAATAAATTTCAAAGCTGAGAAATTTTTGCGATTTGTAATTTTTATTGCTTAGTTTTCAAATTAAGATAATGAGAACTTTACCTATGTACTTTCAACATGATTTAATTTTAAAGCAGTCAGAGGCTGAACTGAAACTGAATTCAGCCGGGTAAATTCATAAATATCGGTCAACTTTAAATTTGAATTTTGCTTTTCATAAATCACTGTATTTTTGAGGCCATTCCCTTTAACTTGTACACGAATTTGTCTGTCTAGATATTTCTTTTTTACTATTTTCGACACTCTCTTAGACCCACTTTCCGTCATCACAGCGAGCTGAAATTTGGCACACAGGTTCACGTTGCATGACACAATTGAATCTATCAAAATTTAAACCGGAAATTTCCATGGGAAACCCGGAAAATCGGGAAAAATCATTTGAAAATTTGGTACAAATTCTATTAAGGGTAAATCCGTTTCAGGAAAAATGCAGAGTTTTCCGATTTTTCCGAAAAAAATTTCCGGAATTTTCCGACTTTTCCGGAAAATTTTCCGGTAAAAAAGTTTTCTAAATTATGCAGGATTAAGTTCCCTATCAACTGGCATCATTACTTTCTCTCCGGCAATGGTGAAAACGTGCAGAAAAATTGAGGAAAATTCATGTAAAACGTTTTTCCGGAGTTTTTCAGACCAAGGAAGCGTTTTGAAACCTAAGACAAAGTTATAGAGAGAAATGAGTTGCATAAAGTTGCTTTTGTGGAAAACTCCGTGGAAAACCCGGAAAAGCGGGTAAATCATCGGACAAATTTTCATCGATATGATTAGTGATAAATCTGTTTCAGGAAAAATGCAGAATTTTCCAATTTTTCTGGAAAATTTTCCGAAAATTTCCGGAATTTTCCGATATTTCCGGAAAATATTCCGACAAAAAAGTTTTATAAGCTATGCGGAATCATTTTTTTTCTGTCCTACTGGCATCAATACTCTTCAACAATCATGAAAACTTGCATGAAAAATCGAGGAAAATTCATGTAAATTTTTAAAAAAAATTCATAGTAATAGGAAAAGTCTGTGGAAAACATTGAAAATCGGGAAAATTCATGTTATATGGGATCAAGTTGGAATACAGCTAAAAAGCGTTGTTTAAAACATAATTTGAATTTCAGAAAACCGTTGCAGTACTTCAACGATTTGATACTTTTATATATTTTCGGAACATATTTTGTACAAAAATGAAACTTTAGTTCGGAATTCGGATATTGGATATTGGTTATTTAATGCGGTCTCCAAAAAATAGCATTTTAACACTAATAAAAAGTTGACATAAGTATTATGTGGAGAAAAGGAAGTGACTATTGTTAAAATCACAATTAATCGGAAATATTTTTAAAAATGTTAAGTGATTATTATTTATGAAGGATATAAATCATCATATCGACTACGAGTTTAGTGCTGCGGCATGTCTAATTATATCGTCGTCAAGGAAATCCAATGGAAAAATTAAATATACTCGCTTGGTGAACAATCGAAGAAATGTCATCAAAGTTTTACCAGTATTTTAATACTCCGTACATTAAAATGGTCAGTAAAATGAGTGGAGACTTACAAAACGCCATCTAACTTATAATGGAAAAATGGCACTTTTTACCAGTAAACTCGGTACTGTTTTACTCGAATTCCGTACTAGGCTGAAGAGTCAACCAAACTGAAAAATATGTCAATATACGAAAAATTAAGGAATCGATTCACTTTTTTCGAACATTATTTTCAATTAGACCTAATTAGTTTTCTGTCACATAATATCCATGTTTTCGAAGGGTTATATTTGAGCATCAACAATTGTAATGTTAAAACGATTTTTAAGTTCCTCATTTCTACTATACAGTAACAGTTCTTTGGGTCCACTTAAGTTTTTTTTTTTTTACTTTCCTTATTCAATCTTGGAAATTTCACACATTCACACATGAAAGTGACTATTTTAATAGTAATCCCGAGTGCTGTCAAGAAAAGTTACTTCAGAAGTAGCTATTACGTGCCCTCTAAACACATTTTCTTGTGAAAAGCGAAACGAAAATGTTAATTTTTGGCTGTTCTGAACAGAAAAATGCGACTGTCGCTACCACTGACATATATAAAATGGACTGCTGATATTATTGAAATTGCTTTCATTATTTGACATTATTATGGGATCACTTTTCTATAGTTGTCTCTTTTTGGTTTAACTACTTTATTCTGCTGGACTACAAATAATAAGTTCTATACAAAATATCAGGGTTGTAAATGAGTGGACTCATTTGTCATATCAACTCATCGCTCACCTCAGGATCTTAGTCCGCTCAGCACTTGAGCGGTGGCTTATCGCTCGAAACTTGTGCGAACTCACTGTTGAGCGGATTCACTACTTGGGCGGCTTGAGCGGATTCAAATCTTGAGCGAACTCACTACTTGAGCAGACTCATCATTTGAGTTGAGCGGACTTAAATCATGTTTGAACTAACATAAAGAGAATCTGATTTTAATTAAAATTGAAACTGAAATATTAATCAAATAAGAAAAGCGCACAAAAAAGTAATTCATTATATTATATTATATTAATTTAGCTTTTGCTAATATTCTTAGCCAACGCTACACCAATTTGGGATTCAGATTGTGAAGATGACCAAAATTCAAAGGAGGATCAGAAATTGTTCTTGGAGTATAATTTTTTCACAAACAAACGTGTTTCGGTGATAAAAAGTCTTTACCAAATACAACACATCACTGCCTAGTAGTGCTTCGGTAGAAAGATTATTTACCATAGGATAACTAACGTTAACTTCTAATAGATGTCCTCTAAATGACGAAAATTTTGAAATACAAGTGATGCTACATAACAATGGAAAAAATATAAAGTAAGACGCTGATTCTATGGAAAAGTGTAAGTACAATTTCCTTAAATTGAATTATAGCATTTTCAAGTATAGTATTTTACTTACAAGTTTACCAAGTTGTTGAATTTGTACATTATATTGAAAGAGGAATGTTTACTAAGAAAATTAGCAAAAGCTAAATTAATATAATAAAGGGTTCTTCAATATTTTAATTAGCCCGCTATTTCGGTAGATGTCACTTTTGGAGCTGTCATTTTTTGACATTTGACAAGTAGAAACTACGCCATTAATAAAAATGGAACCATACACGATTCAACAACGCATTGAAATTATTAAAATTCACTATAAAAATTGTGAAAATGTGGCAGAGACGGTTCGTAAAACTCGAACATTTTTGGCTGAAGCACCTTGTCGGACCGCAATACAGAAATTGGTAGAAAAATTCGAGCTGTCGGGACAAGTTAGCCGAGAATATTGCTGCTGTAGCCGAAAGTGTTGAAGAAAACCCAGGTTTGTCCATTCCTCGTCATTCTTTGGAATTAGGCATTCCACAAACGTCATTACACCGTATTTTGCATAAAGATTTGGGTCTTAAGGCTTATAAAGTTCAGCTAACACAAGAACTCAAGCCGGCCGATCATCAACAACGTCGAGTCTTTGCTGATTGGGTCCTTGAAATGCATGAAAATGATCCGGAATTCCATCGAAAACTCATCTTGAGTGATGAGGCCCATTTCCACCTCGATGGCTTCGTCAACAAGCAAAATTGTCGCATCTGGGGCTCGGAAAACCCAAGAGTTATTGTTGAAAAGCCTCTCTATCCTCAACGTGTGACTGTTTGGTGCGGTTTATGGTCCCGCGGGGTCATTGGACCTTACTTTTTCGAAAATGAGGCTGGAGCAACAGTTACGGTGAATGGATTTCGCTATCGACAGATGATTAATGATTTTTTATGGCCGGAATTGGATGGTATTGATCTGGGCAACGTTAACTTTCAACAAGACGGCGCTACGTGCCATACAAGCAACGAAACCATTGATCTTTTACGGGAAAAGTTTCCGGTCCGTGTTATCTCTCGAAGAGGTGATCACAATTGGCCACCGAGATCTTGTGACTTAACACCTTGCGACTTCTTCCTTTGGGGCCACGTGAAAGAGAAGGTCTACGTTAACAGCCCAGCGTCGATTCAGGACCTCAAAGATGGAATTCGTGAGGCTATCGAGGACATAGGGCAGCCACTTTGCGATTTGGTTATGGAAAATTTCATGAAAAGGATATGGTCCTGTAGGCGTGGTCGTGGTGGTCATTTTGCTGATGTTACTTTTCATTATTAACGGCATACCTTCCTCTTTATAATGAAATAAAGGTCCGATCATTTATCTCAAAAAATGGCATTTTTCTTTGAATATAAAAAAATAACACCTCTTATTGGAAAACCCTTTATAATATAATGAATGAGTTTTTTGTGAGCTTTTCTCATTTGATTGAAATTTTAGTTTCAATTTCAATTTTAATTAAATTCAGATTCTCTTTATGTTAGTTCAAACATGATTTAAGTCCGCTCAACTCAAATGATGAGTCTGCTCAAGTAGTGAGTTCGCTCAAGATTTGAATCCGCTCAAGTCCACTCATGCAGAGAGTCCGCTCATGATTGAGTTTAATTTCCCCAAATCAATGGAACATTCAATGAATTCAGGTATTTGGCACAAGAAAACCTATAAAGTACGTAAAATTCCCGAAATGTTAAGCTCTCTTGGATATCAGGAAGAGATCATTCAATAAATTAGGTATTACGCTACATTTTTTTATGGAAATATTTTTTCGTTTATAAAATTCACACATAGTTTTTGAAAACATGTCTTATATTTTTTTTGAATAACTCGTATACATTTTTTTCAATAGCTTCCGTACTACTTAGTAGTATGCGCCATAAGAAACGAGCTATTCAGCTCATTCTTATGTTTTTAAAGGGGGTGGTGTTCTATTCCACCATAGGTGAAGAAGGTGAAGAAAAAATTAAAATTTCCTACATTTGAGGAAGAAAGCCTACCTACATTTACGGGATAGAAACCTAATCTACATTTTCCAAGGTGGAGCTTTCCCTAATCTTATCGACAAATATCTAACCTTTGTGGCACAAATTGTTGCACTCACTTTAGGGAATTATTTTTTACTGTGTACTTCATAGCCTTTCCGGGTGTTGCTACTTTCTTCTTTTCTGGCCAGCTGTAGAAGTAGAATGTTCGTCAGATTCGCTGCGCTGCCAGTTTATTAATTAATCATTTGTTTTTAGATAATGATTAACGCTAATTAATTAGGTGGAATACAGTTCAGTCTGTTCGACTGTTCGTCGATAAAGTTCTGGTACACATAACCCTTGTGCCAGCCCAATTTACTCTTAACCGAATTTATTATTTATTATTCCGTTTATTTCTCATCAAGCAATAAAAAAACGGATTGAGGTAACGATTAAAGAAATTTCTTGTATACCGCGTAGACTACCAAAGTTCTGTTTCAATAAAAATCCAAGAACGTCATACTCTCAAGTTCAAATGTTTTATTAATCGAACGCCTAGACTAGAAAAGTAAAGCGTCATCATGATATAATTCAAAACTTTATGGAAACTTAAAATAGATTTAATACTCCCAAATAGGAGTAAATTATCTAATCGATTTACATTGGCCCACACAATGGTCAATAATAAATTTCTATTGTCTGGCAGAGCAGTGCCATTTTCTTCTTGTGCTAAAGGAACCCAAACCCAAATCTATTTTTGAACTACTTATCTATCTGTAAATTGATCGCTGGGACATAATGTTGCCAACAGAGCCAAGGGGTCGAGTCCTTCCATTATTCACTTATGTTATGACAGAACCAGGTTAAAATCTCCATTAACGAAGGGAATTGCTCTATTTTAATTAGAGATATAATTTTTACAAATTGAGGTAAATTCCCGAAGACTGTTATGGAATTTTCGAGTAACAAAATGTCTCTGTTAATAGCATCCATCAACTAAAAGCCCTCCTTAAATGGATTTCTATGGAGGCGAATTGAAGTGTGCCTGAAAGAACTAAAAAAAAAAAAACAAAACAAAATCAATTTATTCCCCAGAACTCAAATGTCTGAATTAATTTTTTTTGATTGAATCTCCAACATTTCGTAATTCCCTTACGTTGTTTATCTTACTTTCGGGAAAATGTTTTTCGAATTAATGATATCGGGGAGGGAAAGATACACAGTGGCGGAAATGCGAGTGCACATCATGCCAAAAAATAGTCATCAAGAGTGGAAGTCTTTCAAAACATTTCCAGAACTTACATAACATGGGGCTCATCATTTCCATTTGTCTCATTTCATTTAGGGGCACTCGTTATGTTGTATAGATCGCAACATAGCACAGCTCATTTATTGCAAATTCACCCACTTCCCTTAATGCTATTAACGGCCACGTTGATGATTTTCTTTCCCAAACTTAGAAATATATAGAGAAAAATGGACCTATGTACGTCCTACTAGAAACCACTCCCATGGGAACGTCCATTCATCTGAACGAATACCGAAATCACATTGACATGGTATCGTCATTTCAGTCTTCAAGTTGTAATCACCTAAGGAGGGATTTTTCCAGATTACGGATAGGAATTTTCCTAAAGATGAGTGAAGCAAAAACTATGAATAGATTGAAGAGTATGTGGACCACTTGCGGTAGAGGTTCGAACTTAAATGAGTTTCTAATGGGGCTTTAAGAAAGAATAAATCATGTTTCATATCTATGCGTGAAAAGTAAACAGAAAAGTGTCAATACTTTCTATTATTTGAATACGTATAGGAGTGTCTTCTGAAACTAATTCAAAATTTTAATCCTGTTGATTTTCTTATGATTATAGTTATTTACTGAGACTAGTTGCACGAGATAATTTATTTTTTTGATATGGTGGAACTTGCTCTTCTTCGTCGACTCTACGCAATTACCTAAACGATCACGGCATACGGAAAGTCAATGATTAGTTAAAAAATTAATTAATTTATTGAAATAGTATTAATCCAATTAATCCAGCCAATATCAGGGGACACCCTATGATGCAAAGCACAGCTCGGCAGGAAGCAGATAATGAAAGGAGTCACTGTTGAATTTTCGCAGATTGTAAGCTTGAAGAAAAACAGAAGATGGTAGTTTGTTCCACATTCGCACAGTTCGAGATAAGAAACCGCCACGGAATTTTACTGTACGGCCGAAAGTTCTCTGAAGGGTGAAAGGGATCAGGCTAGATATTTCATCGGAACATTGGCCATGCATGTAGCAATATATCTGAATTTAATTTATGATTTAACTTCGAATTGTCGACCAAGATTTCTTATGTGCGTTCTTCGCAATCTTGAGAAAACTGAGTAAAACTTTTTTTTTCACAATAATTCGGCTCCTAGTCGTGATACGAAAATTGCAATGGCATACTTTTCTCAAACTCTATACTACAAGTGCTTAAAATACAAGCACGACAAATTTTTGGTAAAATGCCAAAATATGGAACAAAACTACACGCCTAAAGCACAACAAAAGATCAGAATTAGCACACAGCACCCACGTCTTCTCCAGGAGTTTAGAAACTTTCTTTTGGAATTTTAGTGATAACGCATGCAAGCGAGGGTGTAATGTTCAAAAAGGTTGGTTAGTTAGATGGCAGGTGCAACTTTCTACTTTCTTACTTGCTCTATTTCCGTTTTGTGTTGTTGGTCTGATGCTGCTATTTCTTTATTCTTATTCCTATGACTACATATATTGTATGCTATGCTATATTGCTATGATTATGTGTAACAGTTGCGGCTGCAGTTATATTTACAGTTTAAAACGCTCTGTAAGGAGCAGTTTAAATTTAATAGCAACAAAATGCAAGAATTGGAAGAAGACGTAGTTTTTATATATGTTTTATGTTATTAATAAAGAATAAATTTTTGCACAGTTTTATACAGCTTTTATTTTTAATTCTATTTAAATTACACTGCATGTCGATATTTCGATCTATTTTGATGAAAAGCGTCCCGAAAGAACCAGAAAACCAATTTTAATGAAGGGTTTTATAGTGTTTTGCTTAATTTAAATTTCAGGAATTATAATTTGAGATACTTAGCTACAATTGGATATTTTAGCTTATTACGACATAACTGAAAAATAAAGTCTGTAAAAATCATTGGCGTCTAATTTAACGTGTTATCATTTATTTTTGGATTTTTCATATTTTCATCTTCTCTTTCATGTTATAATGTTATTTCATCTTCGTATATTAGGTTCTTCAAGTATTGTTTAATTATTCTCATGGTTTTGATAACGATGCTCTTGAATGGTCTGGTTGTTTAAAAGTGATACTAAATGGTTTTAAAACCGGCTCATTCAAACAATATTTTGGAGTTCCGCAAGGCGCTATACTTGGACCTCTAATATTCTCAGTTTATATTATAATTCTGCCAGATGGAATAAGCTCATCTAGCTTCATATACATGTACCAATGACTTGAAAATATATAAAGGAAATTAAGTAGCCACATGATTGCATTCAGTTCATATATAACATTGAAAAGTTACTTGACTGGTGTAAAGAAAATTTCCTTTCATTGAATATCTGTAAGTGTACTACCTAAAAGTGTAGAAACCTGATTTTGTGCTCTGGAATTATCACTTGGATATTACTATAACGAAAGTTACCGAAAATTGTGATCTTGGTGTGATATTTGATCATAAGCTCCTGTTTGATAAGCATATCAATAAGAAAGAAGACCGTAGTTTGGTTATTTCACGAAAGATGACAGCACATGTTACACGCATAGTTTGTCATTATTCTACTGTAATATCTGAACTGGAAATTGGGTTAGTAGTCCCGGTTTCAAACCTCGGACGTGGCGGTTTTTTGTCCTCTTGTATTTATGATTTGATTTAGAATCGTTAAAAATAAAAAAAAAGTGCTTAAATGTCTTCTGTTCTCCATCACTGACCAATTCGCGTCCGCGGAAAAAATAAATTAAATACTTTAATTATTATCTTGGTACCGCTTAATGAAAAATTTGTACAAAGAATATGTTCAATACGTATATAAATTCTTTTCTTCTTTGTTTCAATAAATTAATACACCAAGGTACAGAAAAATCATAAGGAATTGCATCGACCCTTAAATAGATTTTGAGACTTCGCAAAGTGGGGATGAACGCTTATTCGAAGTTTTGGTCACAGGTAGCATAATTTTCAAAAGGACATTTAGAAATGCATCCTTGCTACAGATATCAAGAGCCTTCAGCGAATTTTTAATTGTTTTATCTTCAATTCGGCGCCGCTAGATCTTGTCTTCATTGATCCGTACTTCAGATGGATTTGCCGTGTAAAGGTGTAAGTTTTGAAGAATTATTCACACGTTGCCTCATCTAAAATTTGCAAACATCAGAAGTTTTACAAAACGCTGCAACTTTTCAAAAAACGGCCCTCTAGATGAGTACTGAACAGATCAAGGTATGATTTGAAGATCTGTGGCTAATATCTCACGCTGTAATTATATTGCTTAGTTATACCCGCCCCCCCCCGTATTCGCAATAAATAGTTTTCAGACTAGTTTTTTATATGGTTTTTGAAAATATTTTTCATATGTTAGCCTAGATTTTGTATTGTGTGCAAAGGGAGTAAAACAGGAATCTAATCTAATTTTTTGCTTTCGATTCATAGGAGGGGTTTCAATCCCCCCCCCCCCCCCTGGTGTGCACGGGACGGCATCAACACGGTTTCAATCACATGAATTCTATTAGGCGATTCTTATAAATATTCGTATACTAAAATACCAGGTTTATGGTATTCAAATTCTCCTAACTGTTATTATAGCAATGCATTAAAAAGAATTAAAAAGTTATCGATAGAGTTGTGAAATAATGGTCAAATGTTAAAAACAAAAAAACGAAATATAACTATTACAGGAGCAATTTGAATCATAGAACTTCTAACAATTATGGTCCCTACTTTATATACCATTGTTACTCTTCTGAATTCATAGCAAATTGAGACAATCAAATTGAAAATTCAATTAAATTCTTGTATCACTTGTGTACTTTTCAACGGCTTCAAAGCAAAGGCTTTCCACAAATATCATATTTCAGGTCCAAATTTAGCGAACTAAAAAGTTAGAAGCCTTGAAAGTAAGTATCGTGTACATAGTACTGGCAAGCATTAATTAATACGTTAAAAGGGTTTATTAACTTGCTATGATGTAACCGTTTACTTAAAAGTTTTTTCCTCAAGAGGAATCGAAAAATTACCCTGATAATATTTCAGAATTCCGGCAAACCGTTCTATAAGGAAACACAGTGTATTCCATGAAAAACCATTAATATTATTCCATTTAATGAAATTTTGTCCTTATCCAAAAATTTCCCTTCATTTAACTTAAAGTGCGCCCAATTAAGTTGGAAGGTTTACGGCAATAAGATAAATTCAAGAGCGGCTTTTCTTGTGTTAGTATGCAGTCGGTTGAGTTTTATAGTTGTTGATGAGATTTTCCACACAAATTTAATTATCAGAAAACTTTTTTTTTATATTGGTTATTATCTACTTTTCCGTTCTTTTCCGTTTCCATTTACCGGAGAAGCGTTGTCTGTGAAGTCAGTTTTTTTGTTCTTTACCAAAATGGAACTGCGTTCTGGATATGCTGAGTTGCTGTTTGTCTCAAGGCAATGAAGAAATATTAAAAAAATATAATTTCGCATATATACTTCACAACGTTTAGGTGTTATCCGTCATACAGGGTGGTGTCCCGTATGTGGTCTGCAACAGAAGGCAATGGTTAGGTCATGCTTGGATAACCAAAAAGCAAGAAAGTGTATGGGTCGGTGGGGGTGGGGGATCCTAACGGCTTCCGAGATAGCGGGACTTAAAGATATTTGGATATATTTTTATAGATCACCCTGTAACTTCTGAATGTTACACCCTATAGTAAAATCTGTTAGATAAGTAATCATTGGACCTCTCCAATACTCTATAAAATGTTGCCCTGTTTCTCTCCGTTTTTAAGTTATGCCTCATTTAACTACTATTATTATCGAAAAATACCACATCAACACCAATTTTTCATATTATATTTAAGGAGACCAAAACCTTCGCTATAAAATGAACCCTATACCCAAAACGTAACCCTTTCAGCATTTTTTGCGCTTTTTCATAAGCAAATCATCATCATAGTGTGTAACGTTTAGAAGTGACAGGGTGTTCTATCAAAATATCCAAATATCTTTAAGTGGCATTATCTTGCAAGCCGTTAGGATTCTCTCTGAAGCTACAAAATTAACGCGTTATTTCATCAACTTCGGCTGTGAGATGGTAACACATGGCAAGTTTCATAAAACGTTTAAGGGCGATATATATGACCCCGAACGAGATCCTCGGCATTGGAAGAAGTTATAAAAGACGTGAAGAAGAGACTGATAAAAGCAGCGGAAGGGATCACAAATTCTTAGTGATTGACCAAGTTTGGAGAAAGAACTATCCCTGGTTTTAATATCGGTCGGCGCGGCGGTTAAAATGACAAACCCATCTTAAAGGAGTAAATTATAATTTAAGTGCCCATTTACCCCGTAAGCCCTTACGCAATAAGCCTTTAGAGCAATTTTAAGGTTGTATATGAATTTGTTTTGGTTATATAAGATTTCTATGAAATCTTCCGGAGGAAGAGGTGGCATGTTACGTGGTGAACTCTGGATGTAGGGGATGTGGTGGCCTAGAAAATAAAGAAAATATTTAAATATAATTGCTATAATATATTCCAAGGGGATTACTTATGTGTTCATGTTGGTTTCGTCCTGTCTTGCCTCCTCAAGTAATAAATTTGGTTGATTCTGCAAAGATTTTCACATCACTTTCAGATCGTGAGCACTATAAAGAAATTACTACCCTCCCGAAGGCTGGAGACACCTCTATGGATTGCAATATCGATTTTGAACGATACTTTTCTCATCTGAAGTTACCAAGGATACTACTGCGTCGCTGTGAGTCCTGGAAGATATATATGTACGTTTAAGAAGAGTGAGCTTTTCCAATTCCAAATAATACCTAGTATATCCGCCGATATAAGGAATTCTTGGAATCAGAGGACCGTTGCCCCTATAAGCTGTTTTAATAATGATTTTGCCACAAAAATTATTGGAAAACCCAAGTTGGTGCTGAAATTAGAATTAAGTAGAATTAAGTTTAATAAGCATATTTAATGAATTTAAAATTTTATTTACCTTTATAAAGATGATGTAAGGCAGGCAGAGGTACCGCGCGTAGTTCTTCTGAATACCTTAGAAATGGAAATGCAATGATATTTATCTTTATTTAGATAATTAGTGTTTTCGGAATTTGAAAATAATTTACCTGACCCAGTCCCCCCTTCTCACGCACAATAAAGTAGTAGAGCACAGCCGTTAAAACAACCTAATCACAAACAGAAAAGCGACAAGATTTCTTTTGCACAACCTGAATTTTTTGAAGTTTTATATCGTTATTGGGGCTGCCCGTAGCCCAAAGCGTAAATCGAAATGCAAAAAAAAATATGGCACTATAAACGCACGAATTTTTGGCAAATAAGCAAACGATCGGCAATTTCAGAATAAAAATAAAAGTCAAATTTTATTCACCAAAGCAGAACTGAATCAAGCCGATTCGGAAAAGTACTAGAGATAAAGGCCGGAAGTTCAAAATAGTGGGCTTTTTCTATAGGGCAGTCTCTGACAAAAAAAAAAGAGGAGTCGAGTGTTAAAAGTGTCAAGTGAATCGACGAGGTCGAAGAAGGAAGAGGTTTTTCAAAAAAAAGGGAACAAAGTAATAGTCAAGAAGTTCAAAGAATAGAAAAAAAAATTAAAAGAATTTAGAAAGGAAATGGCTTTACCAAGTGGTTTAAAGCAAAAAAAAAAAGGAGGGAGGAGGGCCTTTAAACAAAGAGGATTGGATGGAACGTCGTTTGTGGGGAGATCTTGGGTCAGCGCGGGATAACTGGTGTAAAATTGGAAAATTCATAAAGAGAAAAAGATAAGTATCATTTTTCCACTTAGTAGATACAGCTCAAAGTTGAGCATAAAACTGTTCCTACATTCGGGATTTATAAATATAGTGTTTAATATTTTTTTTTATTCGCATGCTACCTCCCTTGCCAGTTTAACTGTTTCGGGCTCGATTAGTCTGAGTCACATTACGTGTGAAATTTCGATAAGTAGTTCATCAATAGATTTAGAGTTTCAATTATAACGTTTGGTCGACTAAAAGAAAGAAGTGATAAATATAAAGTTCTGTGTCCTTATTTAAGAGTTCGTGGACTCGAAAGAAAAACCACGTGGCGCCCAACAGGTGTTAAGTCCCAGCGCATATAACCCCACCCTTCTCCAGTTCTAGCCGGGTGAACACCTTACGCGGTTATAAAACGGCGTAACAAATTTGGAGATTTTCTTATCTAAGCATGAACTAGCCATAACCATCTGGCTCAAGACCGTATTCCGGACACCCTGTATAAATAAGCTTAACTGTGCATTGATTTACTGATTGAAACTGATAGAAATAGTAGTAATGACAAGGAGGGTAATATAATTACATATGCGGACTCCGGTGATGAGGCTAGTTCAGGTGTCTCTGACTAAAATAATAATTGCAATACAGTTGTTGATTGGTTAGGACAAGAGAAGAGTGATTGAGGTGCTGATATGTGTCTCTATTGAACTTTCAAAGTTTGTTGGGACAAAGAAAGATGTATAGAATTAAAATGGTAATTAAATATATATTCGTACATTTCGCAATGAAAACCCATCTTAGAATTTCACTGTACATATGACTAAAAATATATAGAAGGCTGAAAGAACGGGTATAGCTTGCAGACTAAGCTTTGCCTATAAAGATTAATCTGCAAGAGATAAGAGATCTGATAATTCTTTAGAATAATAAATATAGCAGCAACGATAAACGCCAGGAAAGATATGGGCTTTGGGACAATACTCGAACAAGTCGAGAAAGTTTTTTTTTTAACTTTTCGTCAATTATAAAGGCTCTCCTGTCTACATATGAGAATTTAAATTTATTATAGAACTGAAAAAGGATTTGTAGAGTTAGTGATTGAGTCTGAAGCGTGGATTGTATGCTATGAATGGATTTCATAATTGGAAGAAATATATTCTGATTTCTAGGATTTTAGTATATTGCATGCGGAAAGTGAAACATCTCTATAAATTCTGCAATTTGCAAAACTGAAAGTAGTTACATGAGACATGCATGGTGCATATTGTAAGTTACATAATGCTCATCTTTATGTATTTTGTTTAAAAAAAAAGTAAACAGTGATAAGATAATTGTAATTACATACATTGTAAATATGTCGTAGGCAATTCATGTAATTCACCACTTCACGAAAAGTCTAGAAATTTCAATAAATGTAGACAGATAGTGTAACAGTTTGCGCTTAATGACCTTTTGCATGATGCGTATGAAATTTTTAGCCACTACATGAAATGCTACAAGCTTTACGCCGATGGTGTAATGCCACTGCTGGACTTTTTTATGATTTTCATCTGAAATATGTATATATAAATTTCCGTTTTCGAGTAAAAGTGTTCGGAAATGATATTTCCTACTAGATAGATAATAATAGCGATATTTTAAAAATTTTAGAAAATTTGTCCCATTTAAAGGAATTGTTAAATTGGGGCAGTTAGACCTTCAACGCTGCAAAAAGCTTATTATCTATACTTAAAGATTTAAAAAAATCAAATAAAAAAAATGATCCCGAAAACAATCACAACTTTGAAAATAAAATTTAAAAAAAAAGTCAATTAAGTATATTTTAATCCAACAATGTGAAGCATGCCACACTTCTGTAGACAGTTCGAAATAATGGATAATTTATTCCAGAAACTTATTTCATCAAACGTCCAAAGCGGGAATTACCACTACAGGGTCTTTCAAATTCAGTTTCAAAACTACGCGCCTGTGTAAAACACTTCAAACATCGAACGCACCCATATTATATGTCATTTTGACAGATGAAGGTTTGCCATTTATAAAAATGGAGTCGTATACATAACAAGAACGTATGAAGATTATTGAATTATTTTATGAAAATGGTCGCTCTGTAAGAAATGCATTTCGCAAATTACACGATGTTTATGGTCGACATAATCGTTCAACTGAGCAACAAATTGGTAAATATGTGCGGAAATTTTAAGAAACTGGTGCAATACAAGATCGAGAAAGACGTCAGTATGCTTGTGCCAGTCGTTCAGAAGAAAATATTGGTGCTGTGAGTGATAATATTGCAGCTGACCCCAACACATCAATTTCCCGACGTTCACAACAATCATCTTATCGGACGAAGCACACTTCGAGATCGGTGGCTACGTTAATAAACAAAACTGCCGTATTTGGGAAGAGGAAAACCCTCGCGTGATCCAATAGAGGCGAACGCATCCACAAAGAGTCACTGTTTGGTGTGCATTGTGGTCTGGTGGTGTGATTGGTCCGTACTTTTTCGAAAATGATGCTGGAAGAACCATAACCGTTAACGGTACCAGATATCACGACATCAGCACAACTTTTTTATGGCCAAAACTGAAAAATATTGATACTGAAGACATGTGGTTTGAACAAGGTGGGGCTACGTGTCATACAACCAGAAAAACTTTGCAATTACTGCATACAAAGTTTCCAGACTGTGTTATTTCCAGATTCGGTGACGTGAATTGGCCTTCATGATCTTGTGATTTGACACCGTTAGACTTCATTCTCTGGGGCCATGTGAAAACACAGGTCCACAAGGATAATCCTCGAAACGTTGAAGCATTGAAAGCAGAAATTATTCGAGTTATGGGTGAGATAGAGCAGCAACTATGCCAGAATGTGATTGAAAATTTTAATAAAGAATCAGGTACTGTAGAGACGCAAGAGGTGGTCACATGGGAGATATCTTTTTTAGAGTATAAATGGCAAACATTGTATTTCAAAAATAAATAACAACTGTTTCAGTTTCAATTCAAATTCTATGTCTTGTAATTATTTCCTTTTGAAAACTCAATTTGAAAGACCCAGTATATACTACTACTATCTTAACATATAAAAATCACGTGGCATTGTGTTCGTACAAGCTAACCTCCGAAACCACCAAAACGATTGCAATGAAATTTTGTGTTTGTTCGGTTGGTTCCAGCTTGAAAAACAGGATAATTTTGGATACGATTTTGTCGATATCTAAAAAACTGCCTGAGAACACGTCGACGTGGAAAGCTGAAATTTTGTACACGGCGTTTTCATAAAAATTGCAAATACAAGTTCAAAAATGGGCCAAATCGGGCGACCATTTTTTTTTGTTTTTGTTTTGTCACAATGTATATAGAATATAAGGTATTCCCAATACAAACCACGTTCCGCCATTAGTGACAAATTATCGTGAAAATGCATAGGAGAAAGCACGGTACAGAGTACACAACACGAAATTACGTCACAGAACATGACCACAATTTTAGTGGGAATACCTGGTATTCTATATATGTACTATAAATTTGGAAACTGCCTGAGAACGCGTCGACGTGGAGAGCTGATATTTTGTATACGGGACTTTTTCTCAAAAACATGTAAATCAAGTTCAAACATGGAAGCAATCGTGCAACTCCTTCTTACGGTTGCCATAAAAAAATTTGGTACATGGTGTTTTAATAACAATGGTAAATAAAATTTTAAAAATGGACAACATCGGGTTACCCCTTCTTGGTGTATTCATATAAACCCATTGTTTTTCACTATACACTTGGTAGCTGCCTGAGAAGCCGTTGAAGTGGAGAGCTCATAATTTGTAAACGGCGTTTTCATAAAAATTTCAAATACAGTTCGAAAATGGGACCAATCGGACAACTTCTTCAATTTCGTGTTTTACTATATATTTGGGCACTCCCTGAGCACACGTAGCCGTGGAGAACTAATATTTTGTATATGGTGTTTTCATAGCAATAGTAAATACAAAAAGTATACAAAAATGTTCTGAATCGGGCAACCCCTTCTGGAAATGTGCCGATGTGGAGAGCTAAACTTTTGTACACGGCAATTTCATGAAATTGCAAATACAGGTTCGAAAATAGTCCAAATCGGCTGACCCCTTTTTGGTACTGCCATAAAAAACTTAAGGTTTTAACTATATATTTGGACATTGCCTCATGCGTCGACATAGAGAGCTGAAATTTTATACACGGGCTTTTTTTAAACAAAATGTACATTGTGTTCAAAAATGGGACCAATTGGATAACTTCTTCGTAGGGTTGCTATACAAAAAATTTGGTACATGATATTTTTATTGCAATAGTAAATAAAATTTCAAAAATGAACTAAATAGGGTTACCCCTTCTTGGTGTTGCCATAGAAAACTTGTGTTTTTCACTATATACTTGGTAGCTGCCTGAGAAGGCGTCGAGGTGGATAGCTCATATTTTGTACCGGTCGTTTTTATAAAAGTGTTTTACTATGTATGGGCACTGCCTGAGAACGCGTCGACACCAACGCTATAGATCACAGGGATAGTTTAGTTACATGCATATGCCTGAACTAAATAAAGACATTTGGGAAAGATCTGAGTATGGAACGAATTACAGTTTCTCAGTTGTATTGGCTAGTGTCGATGGTGGGCATGCTACGTTTATTCAATGTGGTACTGCTAGTTTCTTTTGCTGACCACCCTTGATATCAAATATAAATTTTTATTTATCGACGTTGAAAAATATGGAAAAAGTAGTAACGCAAGTATTATAAATGTTTCGGCTATATTGATGAAATTTGAATACGGTTTGTTCGAAGAATACGTCCAAATGTTTGCCTGAACAATTTCAAAGAACACCTCATACCTCGATACAATACTTAAATTTACACAGGCTTATAAGTATATAATTGAAAACGCATTTTGAATTTCGGTACAAAATGGAGAATTTTTGTCAATCCTACTGAAACACACCCTGAAACAACTATTAACAAAGCCCCATACGCTCTTCATATTTTTTTAAGGACCGCAAATGAGAACGATAATTATTATACTCAACATTTAGAGCTCTCTAAATCAAAAATTTGGGGTTTGATAAATTTTGAAATTAATGGAAGAAGACCAACGGAAATTTTCCAAATCCAACTATGTTTTTGTCCTTGGACTATAACGTACGGACGCAAATTTAGCACCGCAACTTCGCCTGATTTAACTCGGATTTATTCATAATTCATTTGTCGTAAATTTGTCGTAAATTTGTCGTGAAAAACATAAATTTGCATACTGATTTTTCTAAAGGAAACTGGATGTGGTGCTAAGCTAACAACGTCAAGTTAGCACCAGATCCAGCTTCTTTTAGAAAAAGGACGCGACAAATTTATGTTTTTCACTACAAATGAACGACAAATTCCAAGATGTGAAATTTTCGAATCCGGTAAGGTTTGGCCAAGTTCTACTTAATATTATTATAATAATAAAACTTAAACCGAATATAGGAATTTCGCTTTAAACTTAAAAATTCAAAAATTAGAAAAATAATCATCTACAATCAACTTGTATTCGATTCGAATTTAAGTGGACTTTCTTCATCCTAAATCTAGTTATATTTCAAACGTTCAAAAAACGTTGCATGTATATTTTAATGACTCGAAATAAATCGAAGGGTTTAAATATTTTAGATATCCCCACGGGTAAGCCTTAAGATAAGTAAGAGGTTAAGGACTTGTTTCTTTTATCGAAACAATCTTGAAGCAGACAATACATATATATTTTATATTGTTTACGTTACAGGTTTCACAAATATACATACATACTACAACCTACCAGCTCAGCAAAGAAGCAAAACAATTTTATGCCTTGAAGACGTACTATATATTATGGGTACACATGTACCTACCTAAATATCCGTACATGGATGGAAATGAAAAATTCATGTTTGTAGGAAAAAATTTCAAATAACAGAAAAGCATTTCGCTGTTCTTTTAAGCTAGAGGCATGCATCGCAGAATAGGAATATGTTCTCAATTAAAGGTAAAAATGGAATTTCATTCGAATCAATCCTCAAGCGTATCCCAAACACTCCCAACCCGACCAATGAAAATAAATTTAATTTAGATTGCACACGGTCATCATAGTACCTAAATGGCAGAAATGGATATACCTACCTACCTTGGTTAGTTACATTTCCAAAGGGATTAGAAGGCGATCAAAAATCAGTAGCGCATATAATAAAAAAAAATTGGATTTTCAAAGTTCTATTATGCACAATACCTGCGGCAGGAAGAGCTAAAAACTCAACCTATTGGGAATATATGCAATTGTATGTGATGATAGTAAAAAGGGAAGGAAGTAAGATAACATTTTTTTTTTTAACTTGGAATTCCATAATCATCAACGTGCCTTTTTGTACAGTAGATAAAATCATAGCATTAAAGTGAATTTATTTTGACGAAAAAGCGCTATAGGCTAGGCGGAAGACAAATAAGTACAATCACATCATCACAATCCACATTCATAGGAAATCAAAATTTTGTGCTATAGTACCTTACTCTGCTCGTTTTGATAAAAGAGGACTGAACAAAAAACACACATTTGACGTTTTTAACAATTTTAAAAGATTTCCCTTGCTTAAATTCTATTAAATATGCACTTAAAAACTCAACTCGATTTATTCGCTGTCAAAATTTTTTCAATTGAAGACGCAATGAAAAAAGAGATGGAGCATACCTTCCTATTCTTTATACCATGGGAAGTCCGCTTACGACGCTACTAATTGATAATCAATTTTCAATTCGTTTGTGATAAGTCGCTTTCGATACGTCGCGTCGTGCAGACCTTCAGGAATTCAGTTACAAACAAGTTTCGTCAGCACGCACGCATTCTCTCATACTTGTATTCGTCCTTTGAAGGCGAGGAGCAACGGTTTGCACCAAATCAAGATAAGACTCGTAAGTCCCCTGACACACGATGATACACACTCTAGACTAGACACGTCGTATAAACCAATTTTTGTATCGAGTGTGTATCAGCCCATGGCACACGTAGTTTATACACGGTTGATTCGAGTTCTTGAAACAGCAAAGGAAATTCATCATTTCCATATGATCTATACGCACACAAACTGAGTACACGCATACATATCTAATAAAACACTCGTGTATCATACCTCCCTCTGCTCTAAATTGGACTATACACGAAAATGGTCTAAAATAGTGTTTAAAAAAAGCAGTTTTTAGTACGGTGTATCATCGTGTGTCACCGGGCTAAGCGATGTTTTGTGTTGGTAGCATCAACTCTGCCATAGCGCGTAATTCCCGCGCCATTCCTTCCGGTGAACGATACCAAAATTGAAAACTTAAAGAATTGTATACGGTAGCGTGAACAGTATGTAATGCATTAGAAAGTGTAAAGTATAAACTACCAAATACTGATTTAGCTTATGTATTTCGGGAGTTATAGGCATATAACCAAGTCCTTCTCTTTTTAGAGGTTATGTCAAGAACCCGTCGTATTTTATATCGACCCTCCTCCAGTACAGCTACCACCCTGTGATTTTAAACGTACTAGCCAGACATTGATTAGACTTTGCGACTTTGCTTCGATCGATACCGAAAATAAAGGTTTGTGAGCAAAATTTTCAATTAAATTAAAATTTAAATGGGGGCCCCCATACAAGAAACGTGATTTTTTCGGAGTTTTTCCCTCGTTTTATTATCATTCATTATTATTATCATAAATAGGCATTTTTTTTTCAAATGACGCCTAGTCTAATTTGAAAAAACAAATAAAAAGGACAGAGTGTTAAATTTTGTACGGTTGTACGGAACCCTTCGTGTGCGAGTTCGACTCACACTTGGCCGGTTTTTTAAAGAGGTTCTGATAGCCAAAAACTATAGTTCACACCATTTAATCAAAATTCTTTGTCCCGTTGCTCTTATAATAATAGACATAATTTAATTAGGTACCTATGTGGTAAAACAATTGGGTACAGTTATCAGCGTGAATACGTGGAAATCATGACAATTTTCAATAAAAGATGCAAGCCTATTTTAAATGACCTTCTAAAACCATTATTTTAGAAAATCTATATAATTTTAAAACTACATACATATATGATTTTCGTAACTCAATTTTTTTTTGTTTCTGTTTATATCCCCCCGAACATTTGCACGTCAAAAACCAAGTAAAATGGCAGAATACGTTATGGCGTTACTATACCTATGTACCTTTACTCCTCGTCTCCTAATCCCATCAGTTTTATTTGCATTCAATTAGCTGTAATCGAAATGCGGTAGGCTGGATCACATAGTTCTATTTTTTTTTTTGCTGATAAAAATTATTCAAAATTACATAAATTTACCCTGCTTTTGGGATACATGTGAAAAGCACCAACACCAGATAATCCACGGATTGGTTTTATAGATAAAAGACTAAAAGCGTCACGTAAGTAAACGACCTTCAAAGTGTAAGCAAAGTACTCCACTTTAACGCTGAATACGTGCTACAGCATCTTCTAGTGCAAATATCGTAAATCGTAAGTCTTGAAGAGGAGGGTGGGGGAAATATATATCCTCAAATTACTTTATCTTTTCGGATTTTATCACAACACACGCCCAAAAATAATTGTCCTGAGAGTTCTTTTTCACATTTTTTTTTCCTACGCATTCCATATGATCCACAGCAGCTGAGAAGGAAACTGATATTATTGTCGGGAGTATGAAAAGTGGTTCAATTCTTGTAATGCGTGCGGTACCTTTTTCACCTTATGAAGACTCGTCTCGATGTTTGGTGATTAAAAAAATTTGTGTGGAAGTATCTTCTTGTTTTTGTAATATCAACCTTTTGACCTCGTTATGCAAATTTGTACCTACATACATATTTGATACACACGTGTCTTTTGTACATATGGAAGTTTTTTTTTTCAGAGAGATCCAAGAACAAGAAATTTCTGCTTATAAAGGTTATAAAGGTGAATCATGTACAGTAAATGAAACAAGGGCTATGGGTAGCATAAAAAATAAAAATACGCCCGCATATATATATATATATATAGATTCAAAGAATCAACGCAGGTGAAAAAAATCAGTGTGATGCTGGGGTGGTTTGCTGCCATTATTGATAGCAATTGAGTAAACAAAAAATTTATATCCGCGCTGAGTTTTAAATTTCCGTAAGTTTTCACGACAGGCCATTAAGCTCAATGCATTCAAGTGCTTGGCTATCTAATTGTTTGCGAAAAGTTAAGTTCAGTGAAATGGGATTGATTTTAATTTTCGTTAAGAGTTGGTTAATACTGACATGACAAATGCTATTTCTATGTATAAAAGCAATTTATTTATTTGTCTACAGATGTTACCTCTTACAGACTAAAAATTCAATTCTTTCAAATAAAAGTTAAAAAATATAATTTAATTACCATTACAATTTACAAAAGGCTATAAAGCAAAATTCAAAATTAATACACAACTCCAAAATTACTACGTAAAAATAATTCTGGGATGCGTGTATTATTAATTTTAAATGTAAGTCTCCTAAATAGCTTCATAGAATCACAGAAATCCAACTATTCATATACTGAACGAAAAATTGGTCATATTATTTATAAACATCGTTTGTATTGTCCGTTAGTAGAACGTACACACAAATTTGAACTTAGTGAAACTAAAATGGATGCACTGGTAAATATGGATCAAGGTCAGTGGTCGAGTCTCTTATCAAAAACAAACACTGTTCACTACGTTTTAACTTTCAATAAATTATCACACTAATTTTTTAAGATTGCCCACTAATTACATTAAGATTACATTATGTATATAAGTTGAGGTCAGACATCCACACACACTAGAAAACACTTATTCACACAGACTTAGAAAGTACGATTATAAAGAATGGTTGTATCGGGATAAAACTCAATATATAAGTTTTGGGTCACACTGAAAACACTTATTGACAGAAAGTTGCAATGCAAAATCGTCGAGAGCGTAATGTATATAAATATAGATATGAGAAAACTAATATAGAATAAAGATAAATTATAATAATTGATAAATATGCACAAGAAATGTATAATATGTAAATATATATATGAGTAAATGTATAGTAAAATAGATGTATGAATAAATATTAATTTGTTACTAGTGACTGGTACTCACCGATCTACAACTTGACGATTGAGGGTTGGCTTTAAACTAATTTTAAGACTCTTTGTTCTAACGATTGGTTAGAACAATTCTTTATTCTCGTCGAGACCAGAATTAAAGTTTTAATGTTAGTAAGATACCATATCAGTCGAGATCCGATATAATATTCTTTAAGTGAGTCGAAACCCGGCTTAAAGTGTTATCTTATCTTCACTCGAGACCCGAAAGAAGATGCGTTTATTTCCGTCGAAACCAGAAATGATTGTTAGTAAAAGATTGTCTCAGTCGAGACCCGAGATAAAATTCAGTCGAGACCCCGCTTAAAGTGTTATCTTATCTTCAGTCGAGACCCGAAATAAGATGCGTTTATTTCCGTCTAGACCAGAAATGATTGTTAGTAAAAGATTATCTCAGTCGAGACCTGAGATAATATTCTTTAAGTCAGTCGAGACCCGGCTTAAAGTGTTATTTTATCTTCAGTCGAGACCCGAAATAAGATGCTTTTATTTCCGTCGTGAACAGAAATGATTGTTAGTAAAAGAATAATCCCAGTCGAGACCCGAGATAATATTCTTTAAGTCAGTAGAGACCCGGCTTAAAGTGTTATCTTGTCATCAGTCGAGACCCGAAATTAGATGCGTTTATTTCCGTCGAAACCAGAAATGATTGTTAGTAAAAGATTATCTCAGTCGAGACCCGAGATAATATTCTTTAAGTCAGTAGAGACCCGGCTTAAAATGTTATCTTATCATCAGTCGAGACCAGAGATTAGATGCGTTTATTTCCATCGAAACCAAAACCGATTGTTAGTAAAAGATTATCTCAGTCGAGACCCGAGATAATATTCTTTAAGTCAGTCGAGACCCGGCTTAAAGTGTTTTCTTATCATCAGTCGAGACCCGAAATAAGATGCGTTTATTTCCGTCGAGACCAGAAATGATTGTTAGTAAAAGAATAATCCCAGTCGAGACCCGAGATAGTATTCTTTAAGTCATTAGAGACCCGGCTTAAAGTGTTATCTTATCATCAGTCGAGACCCGAAATTAGATGCGTTTATTTCCGTCGAAACCAGAAATGATTGTTAGTAAAAGATTATCTCAGTCGAGACCCGAGATAATATTCTTTAAGTCAGTAGAGACCCGGCTTAAAACGTTATCTTATCATCAGTTGAGACCAGAGATTAGATGCGTTTATTTCCGTCGAAACCAAAAATGATTGTTAGTAAAAGATTATCTCAGTCGAGACCCGGCTTAAAATGTTATCTTATCTTCAGTCGAGACTCGAAATAAGATGCGTTTATTTCCGTCGAAACCAAAGATGATTGTTAGTAAAAGATTATCTCAATCGAGACCCGAGATAATATACCTTAAGTCAGTCGAGACCCGGCTTAAAGTGTTATATTATCTTCAGTCGAGACCCGAAATAAGATGCGTGTATTTCCGTCTAGACCAGAAATGATTGTTAGTAAAAGATTATCTCAGTCGAGACCCGGCTTAAAATGTTATCTTATCTTCAGTCGAGACTCGAAATAAGATGCGTTTATTTCCGTCGAGACCAGAAATGATTGTTAGTAAAAGATTATCTCAGTCGAGACCCGAGATAATATTCTTTAAGTCAGTAGAGACCCTGCTTAAAGTCTTATCTTATCATCAGTCGAGACCCGAAACTAGATGCGTATATTTCCGTCGAAACCAAAAATGATTGTTAGTAAGAGATTATCTCAGTCGAGACCCGAGATAATATTCTTTAAGTCAGTCGAGACCCGAAATAAGATGCGTTTATTTCCGTCGAGACCAGAAATGATTGTTAGTAAAAGATTATCTCAGTCGAGACCCGAGATAATATTCTTTAAGTCAGTCGAGACCCGGCTTAAAGTGTTATCTTATCTTCAGTCGAGACCCGAAATAAGATGCGTTTATTTCCGTCGAAACCAGAAATGATTGTTAGTAAAAGATTGTCTCAGTCGAGACCCGAGATAAAATTCAGTCGAGACCCCGCTTAAAGTGTTATCTTATCTTCAGTCGATACCCGAAATAAGATGCGTTTATTTCCGTCTAGACCAGAAATGATTGTTAGTAAAAGATTATCTCAGTCGAGACCTGAGATAATATTCTTTAAGTCACTCGAGACCCGGCTTAAAGTGTTATTTTATTTTCAGTCGAGACCCGAAATAAGATGCTTTTATTTCCGTCGTGAACAGAAATGATTGTTAGTAAAAGATTATCTCAGTCGAGACCCGAGATAATATTCTTTAAGTCAGTAGAGACCCGGCTTAAAATGTTATCTTATCTTCAGTCGAGACCCGAAATAAGATGCGTTTATTTCCGTCGAGACCAGAAATGATTGTTAGTAAAAGAATAATCCCAGTCGAGACCCGAGATAGTATTCTTTAAGTCATTAGAGACCCGGCTTAAAGTGTTATCTTATCATCAGTCGAGACCCGAAATTAGACGCGTTTATTTCCGTCGAAACCAGAAATGATTGTTAGTAAAAGATTATCTCAGTCGAGACCCGAGATAATATTCTTTAAGTCAGTAGAGACCCGGCTTAAAATGTTATCTTATCTTCAGTCGAGACCCGAAATAAGATGCGTTTATTTCCGTCGAGACCAGAAATGATTGTTAGTAAAAGAATAATCCCAGTCGAGACCCGAGATAGTATTCTTTAAGTCATTAGAGACCCGGCTTAAAGTGTTATCTTATCATCAGTCGAGACCCGAAATTAGATGCGTTTATTTCCGTCGAAACCAGAAATGATTGTTAGTAAAAGATTATCTCAGTCGAGACCCGAGATAATATTCTTTAAGTCAGTAGAGACCCGGCTTAAAACGTTATCTTATCATCAGTTGAGACCAGAGATTAGATGCGTTTATTTCCGTCGAAACCAAAAATGATTGTTAGTAAAAGATTATCTCAATCGAGACCCGAGATAATATACCTTAAGTCAGTCGAGACCCGGCTTAAAGTGTTATATTATCTTCAGTCGAGACCCGAAATAAGATGCGTGTATTTCCGTCTAGACCAGAAATGATTGTTAGTAAAAGATTATCTCAGTCGAGACCCGGCTTAAAATGTTATCTTATCTTCAGTCGAGACTCGAAATAAGATGCGTTTATTTCCGTCGAAACCAAAAATGATTGTTAGTAAAAGATTATCTCAATCGAGACCCGAGATAATATACCTTAAGTCAGTCGAGACCCGGCTTAAAGTGTTATATTATCTTCAGTCGAGACCCGAAATAAGATGCGTGTATTTCCGTCTAGACCAGAAATGATTGTTAGTAAAAGATTATCTCAGTCGAGACCCGGCTTAAAATGTTATCTTATCTTCAGTCGAGACTCGAAATAAGATGCGTTTATTTCCGTCGAGACCAGAAATGATTGTTAGTAAAAGATTATCTCAGTCGAGACCCGAGATAATATTCTTTAAGTCAGTAGAGACCCTGCTTAAAGTCTTATCTTATCATCAGTCGAGACCCGAAACTAGATGCGTATATTTCCGTCGAAACCAAAAATGATTGTTAGTAAGAGATTATCTCAGTCGAGACCCGAGATAATATTCTTTAAGTCAGTCGAGACCCGAAATAAGATGCGTTTATTTCCGTCGAGACCAGAAATGATTGTTAGTAAAAGATTATCTCAGTCGAGACCCGAGATAATATTCTTTAAGTCAGTCGAGACCCGGCTTAAAGTGTTATCTTATCTTCAGTCGAGACCCGAAATAAGATGCGTTTATTTCCGTCGAGACCAGAAATAATTGTTATTTGTTAAAAGTGAACTATCAGTCAATACCCGATATAAATGTTAGTCCCTAAACAGCCAACTTACCCAAGCGATGCCAAGTACAAAAAAAGATCGAGATCAGTCAGCTTGTCGTTTATATAGCCCTTGCTTGCACACGACACCACTGATGGAGTAGCAGACGCGCATTATTGCAAGAATTGGGAGTGCAGCTGTTATCTTACGGTACTAGCGATAAAATTTTCATAGCAACGCACAAAAATGCATAGCAACAAGAAATTCAGAGCAACCCATGCTGCTGTGTTAAATTGAATTCTGTATATTTGCAAAAAATGTTATCTCTATCACGTAGAGAAGAAGTTCCCGTTCGATGGTACTTATAATGATGATAGAGTTGCAAATTGATCTGCTTGATCTGATTGTATTTGTGCCATGCATTATATGCTACATGACAACACATGCTTTGGTTAGATGTTGTACCTATTTTTGGGAAAATTTGTAATTATATTGAATTTGCTTTGCTTTTTTCAGCAATTGTTTTTAGCAAGAATCTAATTGCTTCAATTATATGATAAGAATTTTAATTTGATCTGCTCAATGAAGCTATATTGTTGTATTGTATTTGTGGAATGTGCTATGTAGATGACAAATACATGGCTTTGTTAGGTTGTGTACCTGTTTTTTGATTAAGAGTAATCAAATTAGATTCAATTTTCCTAAAAGTTTCATGCTTTGTTTTCGGGATGTTTTCTTTTCAGAAGGTATCTGTTAAGAAAAATGTATTCGAAGCGATGATTTGGTTCGAACATTGTTCACTGCCAAAAGTTCACAATATTTGTGAACTTTTTCTCAAATAAAGTAAAAAATTGACCTATGGATTTGATATAGCAATGAACCTGTTCCTAAATATAGTGCACTAGGTTTCACAATGGAAATTCCTTTAAAATAATTTGTAGTCGTGAAGATTATAATGAACAACAGTGAACTCATTCGTGAATCGAGTTATCATTTTTCACTGACTGTTGAACTGTTTTCTTTTTAAAACTCTCCTTAATTGACTGGTTAGAAAGCAAGTCCTTAGTGATCACTGTACACTGTGTCCATGAATGTATCACTAAATACTCGGATTTATTCGATGCGCCAGTGCCACTACTAAAACCATGCTTCTCGCCATATTTGAGAAAAAATTAACCGTAAAATTCGTATGAAAGGAGAGTTCACTGAAAGCGTTCATGGATCCTGTAAAACGTATTCACTTTTTTTTTTGGATTTTGATTCCTTCAAAAAAGTTTTTACGGATTCGATCAAATCGTCCCGTCTTTACCAGTCAGTTTTGTCTTGCTCGACCAACTTAATTCACATGCAAATTTTATTATTTGTGTTATTAAATGTGTGAAAAACTTGCAACTTATTTAGTACCCAGAGGAAGTCCAAAATATTAAATACGTAAGAAGAATTGAAATGAAGAATTGAAATAGTGAGCACACGGCATTCCTTGAGGTGTCCCGACTATCGTTGCTATCCATTCCTCCTCTCAAATCACTTTTTACTCCGAAAAATGCTGAAAACTTGTCTTTATTCCAAGATAGAGGTAGTGACACATGTCCTTATAATTCGTTATTAAAAATCTCCGAAAAAAACGATACTTGGACACATCAAGGAATCACCCTGTGCTATCCATTTCAATTTCCGGTTCATTCTGCTCATCTTATTTTTAATTGTTATCATTAATTATATTTTTCTATAGTTTGACGCGTTTTAAGAACTCGCTTTCCATTCTGGATAAATGTGATGCTATATCAGAAAGATTACTACAGATAATAAAAGCACAAATTTCAAATAAACAAATCTAACATGTTTTGGAGAAACTTTCAGAAAAGTAAGTTTAATTCCATTTCAGTTGCAATGATAAATTGATTCTTTTTATCTTTTTTCCACATTATATAAATGGAAAGCACCGAGCACTCCTTACGGTTTCAAAGGACACAAAAGGCAAGAAAAACGTAAGAAAAACTTAACCAGATTTTTTATTTCGGACTCATAGCAATCATTTTGCATTTGTGGTAAATCCTGTGTCGAATTAGAGGACAAAATCCGTCATTTCAAGCCGAAAAGTGGGAAACTTCAGCCATTTATTTATGCGATCGGGGAGGAAATCACCACTGTAAAAGAAATATATGTTTATTTTGATAATATTAGATTTCCTTTTAATAGCATATTACGTACTGTAGATATCTGCATAAAGATATTTTTTTCTTTTTGACTTGAAATACGCAGATCCTGGGAAAATTATTGCAAGATGCAAGATGAAAATGTGTAACTTATAATATTTGTATACGTATGAGTTAATAAAACAAAATTAAAATATAATAACGTTTATGTTAACCATGTTGCTCGGAATCAGTTAATTTTTGTAAACTAAGAAGAAATAGAAATAGAGAGAAAGTGAAATAAACTAATAGACTTCTAAAACATTAAAAATGGAAATAAAACAAAATGAAAATCATAAATAATTGTTTTAATTACGACAGGTTGGGGAGGGGAAACGGAAACAAGGATAAAAGGGAAAGGGAGGGTGGAAGATGCCGTCTGCGAAATGGTACACTGATATCGTGAATGACTTCAAAAAACTTCAATGAATTAATTCAGAGATATCGTGAAAAAGTTCACTACCATGTACATAAATTTTGGTTTACTGAATTTAGTGAACGGGTGTTCAAAAATACAGTGATCAAATTCATAGGTTGAAAAACTATGAAAAATTCACTATATTTTTGCACATTTTCATAAATATTAAGTACCTTTTTCGTTCAGTGTAGGATCATTGACCTAAATACCGGTTCTCCAAAAGTGTCATGAAATTAACGAAAATAATTCTATGCAATCCATATAAGTATTCAGCATATTTTAAATCTCGACAATAATAAAAACCAGAAGAGATTTTTAAGCTTACTAGACCAAAAAAAATGCATTTAGTCAAATAATTGGGACCAGAATGCAAATTTGAATGCTTAACTAGAACATAAAAAAGAACAGAGGTGCAAAAATGGATCCCTGAGTTATACCAAACAGCACTGGAAGAAAGGAAGACTTAGAAACTGTTTGAAAATACTGTTATGATCTTGCTCAAGTAGACATGATTCAGTTTAGCAGAAGGAAAACAAACTAAAAGTTTCTTTTAAAGTCCTTATGAAGAAGTATCAGGAGTCTAAGAGTATTCTAGAAGAAGTAGTATTCACTATTGCTACCTATAAAGAGAGCAGATGTTCATCTATGCCCGGATCGAAAATTTTATTGGAAAGAAATAATGGGACAATATTTAGGTGCATATTTTTTCAATTAAAAAGGAAAGGGCTTACTTTAAACAAAATAGTAAGATCAATATTGCCCCAAAGTCACAGTTTTTCTTCTACTGAAATAACCTTAGCCACCTTTGTTAATTCATCATTCATAGTTTAGCATATTTATTATTTATTTTATTATTTTATTTATTTATTTATTTTTATTATTATATGGAATGGAAATTTTTTTATTTAGAGACTCTAAATTAAATTGTTAAATACAAGAGAAAAAGATAACTATCTCTTCCTGTTTTTACAGCCGGTACCTTCCGCTTCCTGAGAACTGCTCTTACCATTGAGCTAATGCGACAGATCCTTCATTATTTAGAAATTTTTCTAACCTCTTAACCCATAAGTACGTTCAGCTGGTATCAGTAGCCTTTGTAAGGATGTATGGGCCGCCCCGCAATTCAACATACTTGCAGTAGCCTTTGTAAGGATGTATGGGCCGCCCCGCAATTCAACATACTTGCGCTGGAAAATTTAATTTTTTGTGTCAATTGTAAGGAAATATTTTCTGAACTTCGGATGTATAATGTTTCCCATAATTTTAAACGGGGAGACGAAATTATTTCCTTCTCCCATTTAATTTTTTTCAGGCCAGAAATTCCCAAAATATGGGAGAATCCCCACGATCTCCCAACAGTGCCTTCACTCCACTCACTACAAGTTGAGCAAAAAAATAAAAAAAAAAAACAAAATTTTCGTGGGTGCTACGAACAGTGTTGCCAAGCTTATTTGTTTAGATTTTTTTCGTGCTCTACATTCATCAATAAACCCGTTAAAAAGCCACTGGCAGCCCCAGCATATGCTCATGAAAGCACATTGAAAGGAAAACTGATGAGTATCTCAGAGAAACGCTTAAGCAAGCCAAAGCGAAATGGGAAAAGGCTTCCCACATAAATAGCCGGAAATATCCGATTATTTAAAGTAAAATCCCTGGTCCACTGATCACCGCACCGTACAACAGTGTTGGGAGCTTAAGGGAATTTCAAAACTTCTGCGGTATAACCTCAAATTTAATACTTTTGACAGTCAAATGATTACATATGGAAGTTTTACATCCTCTTGATCATATTGTGTAAAAATGTGTAACTTTGTATCAATTTACTCGATTTTTACGATTCCAAAAGTTAACAGACGGTTCGTGTGAAAATTTGCGTAAAAGTTTTTACACTTTTTAAAAACTTTCGTTGACAAACAAACCCAGTATGAAGGATTTTCGTCTTCACTCATGTACACGAATTTTATACGATATCCGCATTACTGTTTGTTATCATCCTCTATCTTGTAAGACTGTCTTAATGCCGACTTGCCAATCGATAACTTGAATAATCATCAACTTTTGTTAAACAATAGAAATTTGAACATTTTGTTCAAAAAGGACCTTTATCATTAGAGCAGCATGTTAAAAACGGACCCCGGTTAAGTTAAGTTCTAAAAGTTTTATTAACAAGTTATAAAAGTTCTAATTCGCTTAGTTTTCTTCTTCAAGGATGGCTAACATATAGCCACAATGATGGCTTCTAACATTTCTATGGTACAAGGATCAATGTCAACTCAATTAAAATCTAATTATATTCAAGACATTAGTGCCACCAAAGAGCAGCTTATGGAAATGTATCATTTAATGGGTGCATTCAGAGCTTAATTTAGGCAATTATGTGGTGATTCAAATGTCAGCACAGGTAGATTCGTGATTTAATAAAATTTCATTTGCTCGACTGACCCTCTCATACACTCGATTGCCTTCTACCGAACATAATGGAACATTCAACTGTAATAAAAGTCATTCATGCATTACATACATTCGATTTAGTACAGACTGTATAGCTTAGAAGCCAGGAAGTTTAGTGCAGTCTATGAAAATGGTGAAGGATTCGCCTTGTGGTATGGATGTATTTTGAAGTTATAAAATGGATAAAACTATCTCCCGCCTGATAAAAGAAGAATTCCAAATTCCATTTCCGTGTTGAGCTTGAACTACTGGAATTAAATTGATTTTGTCATATTCTATTTATATCAACATAAATCGTTTCGCTGAACTAACTTGTATTAATGCAGGATACTATTGAATTTTTCCATTTTTTTTTTTTTATATTTTTAAGCCAAGCTTAGGGGATACCTTATGATGCAAAGCACAGCATGGCGGAAAGGAATTGGGGAATGTGAGGAGAGCGGCGGAAGTGCTAATGTATGTCACTCTTAAGCTTTCCCAGATTTATTTATTTATTTGTACGTTGTTCTCTTAAATATAGCACTTAAATAAAGCCTACATCTAAACACATTAGGCCCACGGCTACAAGGCCATCTGGGCAGAGAAACTTTCGCAGATTGTATGCCGGAGGAAACACAGAAGATGGTAGACTTTTCGACATTCGCACTGTTCGAGATAAAAAACCATTACGGAATTTTACTGTACGGCCGAAAGTAATTTTAAGGGTAACAGGATGTGCGCGATTTGTAGCGCAAGTATCGCGGTGCAGGAACCATTCTACAAGTGATCAGACTAGATATTTCATCGGAATATTGACCATGCATGTAGCGATAAATCGACAATGAGCTTGAAGGCTCTCTTTTGGACAATATCCATCGAAGCTAAGGCTGTGCGACGAGCCCCGGCCCAAATGTGAGAATTGTATTTCATTCAAGGTCTGATATAGGACTTGTAGAGGAGCGCTAGATTTGAGGGGTGAAATATTTCTTACAACTTTTCAGAAATCCAAGACATTTCGATGCTTCTTATTCTGAAATCTAATCAATAATCATATAGATTATGTAAAATAGCGAACTATCTAACTTAGTAATAGCTTCAGTTGTAACGAATCCAAAATTAAGCTACAACTATAAGTCTTGCAAATGACAATTTTCGCATCTCCACATTTCCAATGCACAAGATCAAGTCTAAAGTTTTCTATAAGTAAAAAATTATAGCAATTATGCCGGATTTTGCTAATAAGTATTCGCGTTATGGTACCGATATTTATACAAAAGGACAGACGAACAAAAAGGCGGAAACTGAATATTCCCATGATATCATAAGGTGCAAACGCACAATTTTCCAGTACCTAATTTATTTGAAAATTTTGTTTTCCGTATCCTGAAAACAACATACCTACTTTCTGTCACTTATGAAACTTTTTCGCTAGATTTGCTTAACACAAAGAGTAAAAAGTGCACAAAGGATCATTTTCTGGGTACAGAGTGTAATAGGTCATTTTAAAGCTAAGCTCTTGGGCTTCTTATATCTAATATGAAAGATTGGTCTAGATGACGTGTTTTTTGATAAAAAAAATAGTAGTTAAATACAAATAAAACGAGTGAAAATTCCTAAATTTTAAATTTGTTGACCCATAACTTCAAAACGGTGGGGAGGGGGAGGGGTAATTTAGAAACCATTGAAAAGGTCCACCAATTGTTTATCGATCAAAGTCTAAATCACCGTCATACGGTGTAATGTGAAGAAGTTACAAGGTAATCTGTGAAAACATACCCAAATATTTTCAAGTTCCGTTATCTCGGAAACCTTTAGGGTTTCGCCAATCCCCCCCCCCCCCCCCACAATTTTTTGCTCGTCTAAGTATGGCCCATAAATTCCTTCATATGTTGTTTTTAAAAACAATAAAGCAAAGTTTTTACGAAAACAGATTACTTTTTTACTAAGTTTTGAAAGTAATAATATCTTTTATATAGCGGACCTTGCGCACGCTCTTTTAGGGATTTTCACCACCACCACTAAATACAGTTGCAGTCCTTATTCTCAAAAGATCTAGAGAAATATTTTATTTACGTTTATCCATGTAAACTTCCCCTTTTCAGATAAATCCCAGAAGTGCAGTACGGAGTTCACTGGTAAAAATTGATATTTTCTCTATTATAAAATGCTCTGCGCATTCAAATGGTTAGTAAAATGGTTGAAGACTTACAAATGGCCATCTAACTTAATAGAGGAAATGGCACATTTTACTAGTGAACGGCCGTACTAGCCTAGTAAAATTTTTGCTTGGGATATTACTAGCGGTAAAATTTATAGGGAAATGTCAGTTGTTACTCGAACTCCGTAGTAAATTTATTTCGAGTTCGGGCAAGTAACATTGAATGCGGTCTCCAAATATTTCACATTAAAATCACTGGTAATACCTAGTATGGAGTTCGGGTATTGGTAAAATTTAAAGCGGTCTCCAAAACATTGCATTTCAAAGCCGGTAAAAATTTGACGTAAGTTTTATGTCGGGAAATCAAAGTGAAAACTGTTAAAATCACAATTAATTGGAAATACTATTAAAAATGGTAAGTGATTATTATTTATAAACGATATAAATCATCATATCGACGACGACTTTTTTGCTTCGGCAGGTCTAAGTATGTGTCGTCGTTAAAGAAATCCAATGGAAAAACTAAATAAACTCGCTTTGTGAACAACCGAAGAAATTTCAAAGTTTTACCAGCATTTTAATGTTCCGCACATTAAAATTATCAGTAAAATGAGTGGAGACTTACAAAATGCCATCTAATTTAAAATGGAAAAAATGGCACTTTATACCAGTCAACTCCATACTGGACTTGAAAAGACCTCAGTAAAATTGTTGCTTGAGATTTTACCAGCGGTAAAATTTGTGTGGAAATGTCACTTTTTACCTAAACTCCGTACTGTTTTGCTCGAACTCCGTATAGGCTGAAGATTTTGAAGTATGTCAATTTGGAGAAAACAAAGTGACAGATGTGTAAGAAATTTATCGCATAAAAACTTCAAATTTCGCATAAAGTTTAGAATAACAAAGATATGATTTTGCAATTTAAACAATTATAAATGGTCATATTTAAGCTAATTGGCTACACAATTATCTGTGCAACAGTTCTACGTGTGCAGAATTTTTCAGAAGCTACCAGTAGCAAGAACAGATTACAACTATTGCGAAAAACACCTAAATTAGTAATATATAAATAAGAAATATAATTACGTTAACAGTTTTTATACAAACTGGCTATAAGTAAGCCAATAAATAAATCAACGAATGAAAAAAATTAAATGCTTCAATCAATCAAAAAAGAATCTGAAAATTATCATACAAACAGGAAATGTCAAATATTTACCACCAAATTAATGCTTGAAATGAGTGGAGACTTAAAAAGCGCCATCTATCTTATAATAGATGAAAATTTCACTTTTTCCCAGTGAAATCCCCGTACTAAACTATAGTACAATCATCAGTAAATGTTTGCTTGCGATTTTACCAGCGCTAAAATTTCTATGGAAATGTCACATTCCATTCGAAATTGATACTAGGCTTTACCGAAGGAACATAACGACGATAGGCTAAGAATGACTTCGAAAAGATTGTTGTTAATTTAGAAGTCTCCAAACATTATGTACGATAGAAAAAGAAACGAAGAATATACAATTCCTACTTGAAGTCAATTCATAATAGAAGTGAAAGACACCTTATTAGGAAAACTAGCACTAACACAATGCAAGTGTAGCTGATTAATCACCCAGAACTAAAACTCACCTAAATAAGGTGGAGAAAATGAGAATGGATATTTCGCGCATTTTTAACACCAATACAAGCAATCACCCAACAAACATTAAATGACTTCTAGGGGAAGGGCAAAGAAAGTGAAGAATGATTTCAAAAATATATGTAAATTTAAATTGCCCTACCACAGCAGATGGCGAGGAACCAAATTCGCACACATCGTCCATGGAGATGATGTGACCAAACTAGGAATCTTCTTAGAGGGAGACTCCAAATTCGTCAAAACCAGTAAGGTATATTATCGAACTTGCTAAGTTTGATTCAACTACTACGAGAAATGTTATATTTTGGAACATCCACGGCGAGGTCAAGTATTTAAGCAAATGCGTTCAAAACGAGATTCGATATGAGATTCGAAAAAACAATTTATGTACAGATAGTAAATGCAATCATTGAAATTCTATTTTGTTAACCAAGAAAACTAAATCATAAAAAAAATAATCAAAACAAGCTTCTTTTATCCTATGATTGCGGGATTTAGACCAATCGCTTGACCACTTCACGCATTTGGAACAACTATTAAAATTCAATGACACACTTATTCATTATTCCTCAAAAATTTTAATTGCAAAAGTTGCTACGTAAAAACAAATAAATTTGACTGATAATGCAAAACATGATATTTCTCATAGTTTTGAATTAGTTGAGAAACTGCAAATTTGGAACCAATTCAATAGATCAATTAAAAGTTCTTAAACTTGTTCGTAGTTGGCTTAGCAATTTTCTCTCAAACGAGTGGACAGGTTCCTAGTTAGTTCCCTGGTCTACCTGCCATTGTCACTGAAGGTAAATGTAGTTTCAGTAAATTTGAAAACTTATTTACATTATCAGGAAAGGCTATCGGGTCTGCCAATTTTCATCGAAAATTAAATTGTATTAAATTATTCTGCTTTAATTAATTCATTCTCCAACACTTGCCTTCTTTCATAACCAAAATATTAATCATTCTAGCAGTCATTGCAGAGATACAATATGGAGATTTTTTATCACAAATTTGTAGATGTGGGTTATCCCAAGAATTAAATATTTTCCTAAAATAAAGGTCAATTTATGAAAGAAAGGATTTAAATTTCTCTCATTAAACTTTTTTTTTAATGCATAGATGGATATTCCATATCCTTCTACCAGAATACCATGTACATTTCCTTTGGTTGCGAAATCTATTCAGGCGGTAAGATTGTTGGTTCGTACATTCGCTATAAAGTTTTCGACGGGTAAAAATACCCAGCTGTTGCAATTAGGTCATTCTCTGGGCGCTATTTATATACAATTTAAAATTAACTTTAAGACGATTTTATCTTAAAGTTTATTTTATGTTATTCATAAAGCACTTACAGGTGACTCTAGCGGTGAAAGTTGACTTGAACTTTAAAACAGACTTTTGCCATATTTAAGTATACTTTGTTGTGGTTGTGTCAATTTCTTCATTTTTAATAAGTTTTTGTTAAATAAAATAATAGGAGTTTTACAAAATTGATATTGATGAAAGAATCGAAGAAAATTTAGCTTTTATAAATGATGTAAACAATTTGCGACGTCAAAAAATTTATAACTCTCGACAAGGCCCTTTTGATATGAATGACACAAAATTTTTCTCACTTTACAGATTTAATAAGGAATCTATCCGTTTTATAATAAACTTCGTAAAAATCAATCTACCGAAGAGAATGAATAACAGAGGATTACATGTTGATGATTCTTTGATGGGTCTTTTTACCTTAAATTTTTTTTTAAAAGAACACTCATGAAGAGGACTCAGGTAGGAAATTAGAATTAAATATAAAAATTGACTTATGTCTCTTAACTACGTCTCTTGACTACGTGTCTTTTAATAGCATATCTTCATGGAATATCTCAATCTACAGTTAGTAGGATAATCAAATGTGCAAGTTGAACAGTGGCACTACTTTTATCAATTCTTAGAATAGCAGAAGCCAAAAATAATTTTTCTTTCGTGGCCTCCTTCCAAAAAGTTATTGGTGCAGTCGATTGTATACATATCCATATATATATATCCAGATAACATGTCATTAAAAAAATTTGGGAACAGGACTTGCTGCACATTACATTAATAGGAAAAAAATTTTGTTCTGTAAATATGCAGGTGAAACAACATTCATTCGTTGTCGAGGTTCTATATATAATAAAAAACTTAGTTTTACTAAACTCGACTTTAGTGTTTGTTAATGAATAGCGCCCTCTGTATTTGGTTTGTGTAAAATAAAATGAAATTTAGTTGAAATGAAATGAGATTATACGACGTTTGTTAGATGACGAGAAAGATGAAACAGAAGATTTTAACGATAATGAACAAACATTTTTGTAGGACCCGCTTTCACGATTTCCAATGAATATGAACCTTCAAGTGATGATAAACCCGCCATTGGGGGTTGTCCAAAATACGTCATGTTTGGTATCAAATTAAAGAAGGAGAAGCGTGTAATTGAATTGTGTAGTTTTTTTTTTTTGTTATTTCAACTTCATAACTGACTTTTTACCGCCGAAAGACGGATTTTTTGCACTTGGGTAATACACACCCCAGATCCTATATTTTGCATATATTGCTTCTGTTCCTTGTTTCACATCCATTAGCAAAGTGAAAGTGAATTTCCACGACTTACCAGTTCTTCATAATGATGAGTTGAAAATATGTCCATTTTTGTACCAAAAAACGGCCATTTTTTCATCTTAAGAAGGACTGATTCACTTCTTTTGCAGTTATCTCCAAAACTATTTACCGGACTCAAAAATTAATTACACATTTAATTAGGGGACAAAATATAGATGCGATTTCATCCTTTATACAAGCTTTAACGTACTGGAAGACGACCAAATTGGCCATTTTCGCGTGAATTACAATGTTTAGCGGGTACCTTGAACCACCAAAATCCTAATTTCCATAATTTGTTTTTGTAAACATAGCTAGGATATGCAGTGAATCTACAATTAATTCAATTTGAAAATCCTAGACACATAAGTACCGTTCACAAAGAACAATAAAAGCAGACAATACTGTTAGTTGAGAAATATTTTTCTTACTTCTCCACAACTAACACAGCCGAGAGATTTGCCGAGTTCAATACAAATTCCCTGAGGGACAGAATTCCGAGTGGAGAGTTAAGTGGCAAAAAAACTCTCATCTCCACAACTCTCCGAGTTCGCGAATCCGGTCCCTGTTCATCGATGGAGTACAGTTGTGCCAGCCCATAGGCTAGAGTCAGGCCACTTTCGAAGTATCCTGTTACTCATATCCCCGGAACCAGAGGCACAGCCACCCATTTAAGTTTGGAATTTGACATTTGACTGGCTTGTAAGGGCTACCATAGAGTTTTACAAATCCTTCTTGAATTGAAGAGATTCAGACATTCATTACACTTCGTGCTTGCGTGAGTAAACAAGGTAAATTTGGATGATCTTTACCTACTACACTATTATTGAACAATTACTGGTTTTTCAAGATAAATACGGGTTCAGGGTGTATTGCTAATAAGATGCATAGATATGAAAAAATGTAAAGATCTTACAATTACATATATCGAGAAGTTCATTTGCAAAGATTCCATCGAATCTATTCCCTCATATTATATGTAGAAGGAAGCTGTTCAAACTCATATACAGAACAAATAGGAATATTACTGTTGATATGACAATGGTTGTCATATTAGCTAAAAACTAAAGGGAGATTCCACCCGAATTTTCAGAGAAAACAGCGCTTATTATTAGACAAACGCTAAAATCGACTTTAGTAAAAGTAAACTTTATATTTAAAGTCGACATTAAAATAATACTTATTCATACACGAATTTGAAGTATGTTTTAAATAAAGTATACTTTTAAACACAAATATGGTAACAAATTGGGGAAATATACATTTCCCATGTATAGGAAAGCTAACAATCTTATTATTCGATGTAGGATATGTCAAATAGTAGTTGAGTTTCGCGGATGGTTTAATATAGCTAAGGTAAATAAATAAATGTATAACCTCTCACTATCTTTTTTGTATAAAATATAATTAATATATAATATAGAAAAGGGGCACGTAGCGAAAAGTGGACCTGTTAGGAAAAGGTTTTTCTCCCAGAATTAGTAGAATAGAATAGAGGAAATGATACAAAAATAATAGGAAAGAAAAACAAAGCTTAGAATGATATTGAGCAGAAAATGAAATGCTCTAGATTTAATAGAACAAAACGAACATTTAAGATCAGTGGAAATAATTAGTATTAAAATAAATATATTTTACATGTATTTATATAATATTTTACTATTATTACAGTTTCTATCTTTTGAAATATTATCTCCCAAATATATGTAGAATGAAATTTACTTTTAATCTGACCATTCAGTCGGTCTTGTTAACACATGCTTTCTGTTATAATTTTGTTCTTTTGCAGCCGAAGGAAATGAAATTGGTTTTTTACATTGATGATGAGCATGGATAACCACCATCTCCAAGTAGCAGACCAATGTTTCTTCTCTCTAATTTTGTTTTCAATGCACATGAACTAAATTTTCTAATTTGAATCGCAAACAATCTAAAAACTATATTAATGGTAATTTAATTTTTTTTTTAATGAATATTATTTTACCTGTATATTTAAAGAATAAAATTGTTTTCTATTAATGTAATGTGCAGCAAGTCCTGTTCCCAACTTTTTTAAATCACATTTTATCCGGACATGTGTACAATCGATCGCACCAATAACATTTGGGAAGAAAGCAACAAAATAAAATAAATTATTTTTGGTTTCTGCTATTTCCTCAACGCTTTCATAAAATTTTATGAACTGTGATAAAAGTAGTGCCACTACCTAACTGTAGACTGAAATATTCCATGAAGGGCAATTAAAAGAAAGAAGTATTATAATAAAGTAAGTATATCCAAATTCTAGTGTCCTACCTGAGTCCTATCGAGTATTTCTCCAAAAAAAAAAAATGTAAGGTTACAAGCACCATAAAAAATCCGTTAACAGATGATCCTGTGATATTTAGTCCTTTCGGTAGATTGCTTTTTACCAAGTTAATTATAAAACGGGTAGATTTCTTACTAAATCTGTAGGTACCGTGAAAAGAATTTTGAAAAGGGTCTTGTAGAGAATTATATATTTTTTAACGTCGGAGATTTTTTGCATCATTAATTATAGCTAAATCATCTTTAGTTCTTTAATCAATATCGATATCCATCTTCTGTTAAATTTTTTAACGCTCCTATTATTTTTTTAAAAATGAAGAAACTTTCAAAACACTCTGAATATCAAATATACTTAAAGGCGTCAAACTTCTGTTTTAAAGTTAAAGTCAATTTTTAGGGCTAAAGTCAACTGTAAGTGCTTTATGAATAACATAAAATCAACATTAATATAAAGTCGACTTAAAGTTGATTTTAATTTGTCTATGAATAATGCCCATAGTATATATATTTTATTAGTGTTATATAAAATAAGAAATAAATAAACAAGATTGTATTATTGCTGTTTATCATGCATCGCACAAGCAAGATTGATGAGGTTTCTGAAATCCGGAAATTATATTGTTTTATAACGCCTTAAAAGCTGGTACATATACATACATCATAAATACGTATCTTCTCTTTAAGGCTTTGATATTTTTACATAAACTCGTGTATACCCATAAACCTAAATATCCCAGTAGGAAAAATTAGGATTGTTCCTTCTAGAAGCAATAAAGAAGCACAGAGCTTTGATTTGATTTCAGTACTGCTCTAAGAGCAATTCTGGAGCATAGATAAATAAGTGAGATAGATTAGAATTATGCGCAATTAATAAGTCAAATATTCTTTGTGGATCAGAGTCTCATTACCTATATTATATGTATGATAGCTATGCAATTCAAAATCGCGCAAGTTGTGCTTGTAAAAAGTTTCATTTATAATCATTTTGAGCTAAAGCATAGACCTACATTTATAATTGTGCTGAGCTAAAAATTAGTCATCCGTTTATGATCATTCTGAGCTAAAAATGAGAGCACCAATTTTGATAATTTCGGAGCTCAAAACGAGTGCTCCTCTCTAATCCCCGCCCTATGTTAAAAGAAAGGAAAATGGAACTGATACGGGAGCTTCTGTCAATTCTATAATCACGATCCCCGATTATTTGTAAGATGATCACTTGGTAAAATATACAACTTGTTCAATCTTCAAGGCTTTTATCTAAAATTATACCAGACTTTTTAACTCTGACTGACGATCCAATTCCTGTTTTATCCTCTTAGACCTGGAATTCGGAATACTCTCCCAGTTTAGATTCAATGGACACAGATAGTTGGCGCATTCCGGAAGAAACTATTAAAATTATTGACACTAGTATTAATAGATTACCTGTTCTTAGAATGGGATTCTCTCTTCTTAATTTTATATATATTTTTTTTGTTTTTTTTTTTTTAGGTTTATTATTATTTTTTTCTTGTTTAACTTTAATTAAATTTTTAATTTATTATAATTTATCTATATTTTTTGTTTTAATCCTTGATGGTGAAGATGTTAACTCCCCAGTTTATTTATTTAGCAATGCCTGAATGTAACAATAATCCAAAGAATAATCGGAGAAATTTTTCAAAGGAATTAGCTGCTAAACTAGTCGATTCACCTACTTTTCTTTGAGAAATTTTCTTCGAAAATACATTTGTTCGAAAAACTTTTCTTCAAAGCGACATTCTTTCGAAAAACTTTTCTTCGAAGAAATGTCGCTTCGAAAAAATATTATTTTCAAAACTATGTAACGGCGCTAAAAATTTCATCTAAAAAACCGTTTTGAATTACGTTTAACCATTGATTATAGCAAAGTGCAAAGTGCAAAAAATACTAAAATAATCTTTCGATTCCAATAATGGAAAAATAACAAATACCGATACGCAGGCATCGGCAATGAATGAGGGCCATACAAAAATTTAATGGAAATTGAAACCAACCGGTTGCTTATTTATAGTATATGGACCTACGTCAGCTGTAGTTATGGTAACAGTTTCAGCATGCATTCTTGAAATCGTGTTCTGTTTTCAGCACGAAAGCACTTTTATGTAGCATATATACGCCTCAACCTGATGTACGGAAGCCCTGAAAGTGAAAAATTTGTTATCAAATAAACGAAATTTTCGGATAAAAGTATTTTCGAAAATTGGCTTTAATTAACACTGATTAAGGTTTTGGAAAGTTTAACACACTTTTGAAAAACAATACTTGATTAGAATATTCTTCTTCAATTCTTCTACAAGGCCCGCCCCACAACAAAACGTGAATAGTTAGAAATTCAGACTTCGCTAAGAAATCTTAGACGCTGCATTGCAAAAATGTTGAATGTTGATGTACCGACTGAAAACTGTGGTACAACTTGCTTCACAAAGTAATCTCAATCTCCCTGGAGTAGTTTGTTGTAAAATATAATTCTTTAAATAGCATGTAACAAAGGTGAATGCCCATTTTAGGCCCGACACCTCCAGAAATGAGAGATATCTTAAAAGATATATTATGATTCTCTGAGCATATTTTATTAACAATGTTTATTTCTATCTAGCGGTGGAAAGATGGGAAGGGTCTGATCTGATACATTTTGGAAAATCTAGTACAGAACTGAATTCCTTAAGTCCCCAAAAGAAGTTTGAGTACCCATCACTTAATCTATACTCGGAGGCTTAAATAGCCATCACCATACATACTTCATTAGTATTTCCCTCTTTTTTATTCTAACCAAGGTACTAGATTTTCGCACCTTAGATCGGATCTAAATCGGTAGGGTTATGTCTGATCGGAAAATGGGTTTTACTATTCGCCTCAGCTCATTACCAGCTACACTTCGCAAAAGAAAATCTTTATCTGCATACTTTTAAGGTGGAGGTAGAAACACCCTGCGGGTGGTGCTTCCCAATGTAAATGTCTCGCCGAGTACTATCGGGTGGAGCAGTTTTTCTCCAGTTCAAAAAACTTTCTCGGGACGTTTTTGTCGCCGAAAAATATATATTTTTGCAATTTTTTTCATAGGAAGTCATTTTCCATGACACACCAACTCCATGCAATCACGAAAAGTAAAAAGTCCACTTTTTTACCGAAGAAAGTCGCTCAAGCTACAGCCGATCGCCAAAGCTTTCTCCTGCTTAATTGAAATTAACAAGGTTTATAAAATATGTTCAGAGTATCATAATTCATCGTTTAAGACATCTCTGATGTCTGAAGGTGTTGGGCCTAAAGATGTATGAAAACTGGGCATTCCCCTTTAAATTAAAAAAAAAAAAATTAGTTGTTGGTTAGGTTTTGTTTTAAATTAAAAGCTCTAATAAAATGAACTGTGGTAAACCTACTAGTTTCAATAAGTGGGTACTTAAGAAAAAATAGTGCTTTTAAAAATCTTAGTATTGTGTGACAGAGCACGGTTTATTTCTGAACATTCCTCTCAAGATATACCGCCCGAAAGGGTATTTAGCACTCAGCAGTTTAAAATGATTACTACAGTTTTAAGAAGCAATTGAAACGGAAAAGGTAGCCTCTTACCTGACAAATTGGGTATTGGATTGAAATGAATCTAATTTTCAGAAAAAAGAGGACAAACCAAAAGAACAAGGAGAAATTTATAAAAAATTCCATAATATATTGAAAGCCTGTTGCATAAGAAAGAAGAAAACAAAACCAATTTAAATGAATATCAATTGAAATTCTGTTCGTGTTTCTTTTTTTTTTAATCTGATATTTTCCTGGGGCTATGAAATTATAAATCCTTCTTAATATTCGAATCGTTGGAAACTGGTCGGAGCTGTATTGTCTTGTAGAAAAAGAAACTTTCCCATAAAATATTCCCATCTAACATCTATAAACATCATACAAAACAAACTTACACAAATGTAACGTAAATTCTGTGATATTTTATTTTCTTTCCCAGAAAAGGACTCTAACAACCTAACTTTAAGGACACCACTGTTACTATTTCAAGAGTTGTGTTGCAAATGACATGGGCGAAAAATTATAACTTTCACTTGTTGATTTCAAAGTTCCTTTTAGAGTAAAACCGCATGCCCAGAACAACACGTGGAGTATTTGAGTGAAATTGTTTGAGGGGAAATAGGTAATTGAGTGAAAGTGTGAGGTTGAATGAAAACAATTCCTTGAATGAACGGCACTGGTACCGACATGCATAATTATATTTGTACACTGTTAATTTCTTTCTTCATTTTTAGTTAAACTGAAAATGTTGAGAAAAAATAAGATAAAATATGTAAATATTGCTCATTTTATTCGCTGTACCCAACGCTTATTTGCGTAACGCTAATGCCGGGGTTTATAAAAAATAAATTTTAAATTTCAATTTCAATTTCAATTGAAAAGTTATTAAAAAATGAAGTATGCAATTCAATTTATTTCAATAAGGCTATAATTACATTTGGTTTACAAAGGAAACAGAATTCTAGATATAGTGCAGGAAAATTACATTAATTTATCTAGAAAAGATTTTTAATTAGTACAAAGTAATGGACATATTTTTTACCTAATGAGATTTATTTGGGGACGAGCTTGGCAAAAACTTCATGGAACAATTTATTCTAAGATAAAGCCAACTAACTTAATCTACATATTAATTAGTTAAGCAGTGCAACTACACCTTACAAACAATTTACTAGCTATGTTGCTTATTTTAATACTTACCAGATTTACTGCATGTAATTCAGAATTGGGGAGGTGGAACATTAAATCGAAGATCACTTTCCGAATTTTATTTTGGGCAGTTTGCAATTGTTTAATATCAGATCGGGTACATGAGGACCCCTAAAATATTGAAGCATGAGATATGTATAGGTAACTGTAAATTACAAAATTTATTTTCCCAGATTTAAGGTTGACCTACGACTTATGAACTAACTTGAACTTTTTCCGATGTAGAAACTTTTTTAATAATTATTTTATGGATTTATCAGTTCCTGTAGAGAACTTTTCATTTTCTAAAAGTCTGTGTTAGACTTACTCTTTCCTGTAATAGAAAGCTGCTATCACTATCCATATAACTAGTAATGAAGGTATAGGTACTCGTTATCATTTGAAAAGTTTCTTTCATTTTCAACTATTGGATCTGGACCATGCTTATGACAGACATAATTTATCGATACCTAGGGATTTGGAATACCCCTTTTAAATACCATATGTGTTATTCAAATACTCGCAATGTATCTACCAAAAAAAAACATTAGCAGGTATAAAGGTGGTACTGATACCCTCAAAAATTCCTGTCTATAGCCTGATTATCGGCACTTCTTAATTCGCGCAGCGCCATCTAGTTGTTAGTAATAATATGAAGGAAGCGAAAAATAAAAGGAAGAATCAAACATTTTTTCGTTTTTCGCTCCAAATCTTAAAGTTGGTTGCCGCTTATAAATGTCACTTTCATTTCCAATTTGTGTGTCATAAGCAACACATGTACAGAATGTTGGCTTTCTGAAAGTAACGCAGTGGTATCTACTCGGAACCGATTTTATTTTATATGTATTTCGCTTGAAATTACGAATTTTTGCGTACCTTTTAATTCATTAACAGCTGTGTTCATTATTATGGCGTCGGTTTCTTTAAGAGAAAAAATGTGCTATAATTTAGTCGACCTCCCTCCACCAAAGTAGTTTTATTTTGACCCTGACATCACACCACATCTTTTTCTACCCATTAACATCACGAGATGCAAGATCCAAGCTAGCGTCAGAATGCTTCTCCATATATGCCACAAGAGCATTAAATTGATTCATTTTCATTTTATTATTTATTTTATTTAACAACTATTCATTAAATTGATTTAAACAATAAATTTAAAAAATAAGATCGATTTTCCGTATAATTTTTACTACACAAAAACTAACTAACTAACCTGCAGCAAATAAAGCGCACCTAATTTGAAGATATAGAACTACAAAATTAAGTTTTCCCTGAAGTTTGTTTATTTACAAAATTAAAAGAATAGAAAAACTATAACAGAAGTGAGTATTTCATAAAATAATTCAGTTTTATAAAATCTTTTCCATGGATCTTATTAATCTACCACAGTATATTAAGGCTTAAAGTAAAAATAAACTTTTTCAAAATCTAATCAGAGCGGTATGATTCCCTTTAAACTTGCTAAAAGTAAGAAAATAAAACAAAATTCGGTTATTTTTAATAATTTCCAATAAAAATATAAATATGATTTTTTAACCCCAGGGGTATAATAAAGCCATCCAACAACTTTAATTATAAAATTCTTCACCTACAACAGAGTATAATATCCAAACAGTCCTTGGAACAAAAATAATGTCATAATCATAGTCCTATATAGGAACATTAGTATATTTGAGAATATAAGTTAGGTAGGGTAATAAGGCCCACGGTCTACTCCAGTGGTCCTTATTAGTTCTGTGTCAACATTTTCCTAAATTACTCATTAATCAAATAAACACAATGCTGGGTGAAAATAACACCGAAATCATAAACTATATTACCTAACGTTCACACTAAACAAGCTACTACATGTGGAAATAGTAACTCAACAACAAATCTTACGATTTTGTCTAGACGAAAATTATTCTAAACAGCCGTACTCCTTTCGTTGACGTATCGTTCGTTACTAAAAAGATCGTGACGCCAGCTGGCGGACGCCCTCTCAATCGGCGACCGTATACTAAAAGAGAAATCTCTTGAACAGCTGTTCAACACACCCTTATTCGCCAGCGTGTAAAAAACAACAGTGAACCACTACACCCTTATTCACCAGTGTGAAAAAACAACCTGTTTGAATATTGAAAAATGTAAACATTTCTGCTTCAGAAAAAGCAGGTATATTTCTCTTTATCACACGCATGCTCAATTTCCTTAAATGCTACATGCAATTCTTTCTTTCAAAATTTGCATTAATTTTTTATTGTATTTTTTTTTTTCAAATGACGTCTAGCCTGATCGATAATCTCTGGATTGGATGGATGTCTCTTGATAGTATACGCTCGCCACCCTCAACGGAGTTCGTGCCGACTTAGTGCATCTGTGCATAAAGTATGAGGTTGCTACGATTCATTTTAGTGGGAATTTTTAAATTTGGGCCTGTAGCTTTGTGGTAGAATGAAATTGTGTTTTCTATTGAATCTAGGGAACATCAATAGCCCAAAAAGGTATCGAGGGACATTTAAACTTCTGGGAATGTGCACAATCTTCAGTTTGTATAAAGGGACAGGCATGTCAACAGCAAGAACCGAAAATTTAAACCGAAAAACTCAATTTATTCCCCTTTAAAACAAGTGTTTTGCTCGAATGAATAATAAAATTAAGGAAACTATGATAAACTAAGAATTTTACTAGTGTATTTTTCCTAAAACACGAAACTTTTGTATGGCAACCCTACAAAGGAGTTGCCCAATTCGTTCCATCTCGAGCTGTATTTAAATTTTTATGAAAACGCGGCGTACAAAATATGAACTCTCCACCTGGATGCCTACTCAGGCAGCTAGCAAGTATATAGTGAAAAACAAAAGTTTTGTATGGCAACACCAAGAAGGATAATCCGTTTTTGAAATTTTATTTACCATTATTGCTATGAAAACACTACGACCAAATTGTATGTATGGCAATCCTACGAAGGAGTTGCCCGATTGGTCCCATTTTTGAACTTAATTTACATTTTTTTTAAAGGCCCATGCACAAGATGTGAGCTCTCCACGTCGACGCGCTCTCAGGTAGTTTCCAAATAAACATATATAGTGAGAAAGCAAAGTTTTGTATGGCAACATCAAGAGGGGTTGCCCGAATCAGACCGCCGACGCCGTGTCAGCCGCGGATCTTGCATTGAAATTAGGGAGATGGAGGAGTGAGACGTATTTATCGTAACATATAAAAACAACAAGTATTTACACTTGGAAGATAACAACTGTTACTTACAACTTAAATACCTGTTATAAGAAATACTAGGCTTACAAACAGCTGTTACGGATAATATGAAATCGTCGTAACCTGTTATAAGAAATACTAGGCACGAGCTTCGCCCTGCTGTAGGGAAGGCCTCAAGTTTTTCCTAGAAATTTACTGAAATTTTTTTCTTTAGAATTTTTACGTATTTTTGGAGGCCGACAACATACATATGTGAAAGCATTGTATCTGAAAATAACTCAGACCAAAGTGAATAAAAATTCTGCCGAAATATTTTCTGTAAATTTCTAAACAAATGAATGCGTATTGCTAATCTACGTGGTAAGATGGTATGAAAAATTGAAAATAACAGCCTGTTATTTTATAACAGGTCTTTGGAACTGTTAATTTTAGATAACAAGAACAGTTGTAACAGGTATTCAGTTTTACCTGTTACAACCCATCCCTGTGGGGTCATCTTACAAATTAAGTTGAGCAAAAACAAAAAAAAACATCCAGCAGTACTACAGTACTAGGAAGGTTTCCGCATTAAACGGTGTGGATGATGTGTCATTTTTTACATTTTTTTAATAGAATAGTAGTTTTGGGTAAAAACTCCAGGAGTCATTCAAATCAAACTTCTCTCAGTTTTACACACTGGCATATATAATATGGACTGCTCCATATGCTATTTCATACGGGTACAATTTTTTGTGTCAAAAATATTTCTTACGTCGGTGCCAACATTGAGAAAAACATTGGCAGGAAGTTGAAAAGTGATTTTAATAAAACCTTTCGAATTTCCGTTTGCCCTTTGTAAAACACTTTTTATTACTAATTAACCCAAATAAATAATTTAAAAACATTTATTTCGACGAACTCACTTATTTATTTGTTGTTTACAGTTCTCTCTTAGTTGGTAAGTACCGAAAGAGAACGCTATATAGAAGTGAGCCCACTTTCCGCAGTGTATTTCTATGGACGTAATCAGTCCATATTATACATATAAGTGGTTTTACATAAGAACGCTACAAATATTTTAGAGTTAGGACTAAGTTAGGGGTCTGATGTGGTAGTGAGGGAGTCTGTTTCGTGGCTTGGGAAATGTTTCTCGACGGTTTTCGATCACCCAAAGTTGGGGTCCGAAACTCAAATTCTGAGAAAAACCTATACACATACTTCACATGCATACAATAATATTCATTGTAATAAATTTTCATTGTAATAAATTTTCATTTTTTTAAGTTTTGGAATAAAATATTTTTTTTGAATTTGAATTATATAAATAAAAAAAATATAAAATAATAAATATTTTTTCCAAATAACTCAATTAATTAAATATTTTTTTCGTCCTCCCCTCCTGGATCCGCCACTGCGCCGTGTAAAAAACATTTGAGATCTTTGCGTCGATGCGTTCTCAGGCAGTTACCACATATACATATATACTAAAACGAAATATTTGTATGGCAAGTCTACGAAAGAGTTGTCCGATTTAGTCCATTGCCAAGGATGATTAATTCATGTTTTTTCTGTTAATGAAGGTGAGTTTGATGCGCTCGGAAGAGATGGACGTCTCCTTTCCATTTATGTCTATGATGAAAAAATAGTCATCTAATTTTCGAATCACTCGATGAGGTCAGTGTATGGGGGTTCGAATGGGGCCGGACAACGTCTGTAGGAACAAAAACGTGTAGAGGTCCTTGAGGATGAAGACATTTGGCTTAACATGATGACTTGTTGCTCTAGATCGGATTTCCCTCATACGTTTTCGGAATTTTTCGATGAAAACTTGGAGACCAGGTTTCATTTCCTGACTGGAGAAAAATTCTCCGTACAAAAACTCCGCTGCTGAAGCTTGAAAATCCTCTTTGTAGCTAGTTCTTAAACCTAGCAGTACTGTAGGCAATATGTCTAACCAAGAAGCACTGTGCGGTGCAATCGCTCCACTAAACTATTAGATGCCGGGTGATAAGGGGTCATGTGTACATGTTTTGCTCCTATTATTGATGCTAAATCTCTGCAGATCGCAGACTCAAACTGTGAACCCTGATTAGTGGTGATTGTTTTTGGAGCCCCGTAGCATGCGATCCACTTTTCGTAAAAGGCGGTCGCAATTGTATTCGCTGTTATTTCCTTGATTGGGACCACTTGTGGCCATCGTGAAAACCTGTCGATCATAGTTAGAAAATATCTATAATCACGTACCTATGACATGATAACTATGCCTAAGTGTATGTGATCGAAGCGTTGACTTACAGGTATGTTTTTGGGAAGATTTTACTGGTGTCTCTGCAATTTATTCCGTTGGCAAACGGAACATATACGTGTCCACTGTAACACATCCCTTCTCATGTTAGGCCAGACAAACTTCTGTTTGAGCTGTTGTAAGGTGGTCTTCCCGTCAGAATGACATAATCCGTGAACATTAGCGAAAACCTTTTTACGTAAAACCGCTGTAATATAAGGTCATTTGAGGCCTGAGGATATGTCGCAGTAAACAGATGCAGAAGAATCGATGACTTGAAGGTGCAGCGATGTTGAATTATTAAGCAAATCGTTCAACTCTTTGTCCTTAGTTTGTTCTTCTTGTATTTCCAATGAGTCCACCGTCGAAGAAATACTAATCGCATTCAAACGAGAAAGCGCATCAGGAACATCGTTTCCGTTCCCAGGCACATGCACAATTTCCATTGAAAACTGAGAAATAAAATGAAGATGTCTAAGCTGCCTGGATGAAGCTTTATCTAATTTTTGTTGAAAAGCAAATATTATTGGTTTATGGTACGTTTTGATAACATACGTGCGATATCGGGTATCGATCAGGGATATTTTGGTGCGTTTAGTTTACGGTACTCACCATAAGCACTCCAACCTCCCGTTTTCTTCTGAACGAGATGGAGTGGTGATGCCCATGGGCTGTTGGAAGGATGAATGAGTCCTTGTTTAAACATGAAATCAAATTCATTGCGAACTGCTCTAATTTGGACCTGGTGGACTTGGTGGACCTGTAGTCGTAATGTGATGACATACCGTAGACACTGGTTTGCATGTTTGACTGTTGTCTTTTTTGTGGTATCTTTGAATTGTTGTAAAACATCTATGTAGGATAATTGATCCTGAGCGGGGAAATGCCGAAGTTAAATGCCTGGAACATGTCTCCTTTTATTGTTAGTTTGGTTGCTGGTTTCGGGAGTTGTTGTTTTTAAGGTCAATTATTAACCCGAAACGTAACAAAAAATCAGCTCCTATGATTGGAAATTTTACATTGGCTATGAGGACACTCCACAAAAATTGTTGGACGCGAATCCAAGTCGAGCTTAAGAGTGTGCTGACCGAATTTGATTTCGGTTGAGTTTACTGCATAAAGGCAAAAAAGAGCTTTCTCAACCATGCAGGTTTGAATCAAAGACACTCGAATCAAAGACAATCGATTAAAAATTGCAGATTAGACTGCTTGTCTTTATTATAAAGACGACATTCGATTGAGAGGCTATTTACAGAGAAATTGTCATAAGGTGCCTCTAACAAAGACAGTTTATTTAGTTTTTTTTTTCTATACTTCCGGATCGATCTTGAAGCTGCAAGGCTGCGTGCACCTACGAGCTTGTTCAGCGAAGCGGCGATGATAGAAACAGATCTCTCGATTGGGACGATTGTGTAGAAAGTGTTTGGATTTTTAACGAATTTTATGTAGTTGTTGTTCAAGACTGTCAATCTGTTGTTGCATGCCGGTGTGTGTTTGTGCGAAATTGAAATGGGGGTGCTAATAGCATCCACTGTTTCTGGCCGAGAACTGCTTTCGAATATTCGATCAGCTATTTATGATAAAATACACCATACAATGGTCGGCAAACGCTGAATCCATAATGAATGGATAAAATACTCGGGTGTATCGTGTATCTGGTGGTGCTAATTTGAGCATTTCGCGTATGAGTTGAGTAGGTTTTTGTCTGCCAGATGCAACTCCGTTAACAATGCATTTAGCCTTTTCTCTCTAGAAACTGAAAAATGAGAGATAAGTTGAATTTTGAATACTTTATACTTATCCTCCTTTGGTGAGGAACGTATGATATCAGTCACTTGACTCAGTACTTCTGGTTCCTGAAGTGCAGAAAGTACTATGAAATAGCGTTCTACATCAGAATGAATGCCGTATGTATAGAAGAGCGCTTCAATGTGAGTAAATCAAAGCTCTAGTTCATGTTTCCAGAAATTTGGTAACTTTAGTCGGCCTGGCGTGCCTGATGAGTGAAATGCTAATGGAGCACCCGGTGCATCAGAGTATGGCGAAGCGTTTTGCATAGAATTTAGAGTTGAGTTTTCCTCCTGCTTAACTTGTGTTTGCATTTGAATTTCCGAATTCTTTTGAATGCCGCTTACATTTTCGTCATGCATTGTAATGTAATGTGGCATTGTAATGGCGGCTTGTATGTATTCAAAGAACTGCACACTGCCCAAATTTTACTGCGTGTTCTAATTTTTTGGGTTACCAATTGTGGGTATTCAATAAAACAAAGAGTATTTAAATAGCACCACTATAAATATTTATTAATATTAATTTTCCAAAAAGTCTTTAAGAGCTACAATGTTTTTTGACGCTAATGTTCGGTCCAAGATGAAAACGATAGAATGAAGAAGTGCGAACATCAGTTACAGCGTCAAGGAAGATTAATTCATGTTTTACGACGGTGCTGCCACAAGTAGAATAATCGGCAATTAGCGGTGCCACCACAAGATCTCAACAACAGTGCCATCTATCTTTCAAGCTGAAAACAACCAAACACATTCACAAAATTTCATTGAAATCGGTTGGGCGGTTTCGCGGATGAGCGTTTACGAGCACAGTGACACATGATTTTTATATAAGTACATATTAAGAAGATTATGACTACTTTGTATTTTTTTTTTAGTTGTGTCTTTCTAAATCCATTAAATATCAATAAAACGACAAACAAGTCTTATTTTTAGATTAGATTTTTGTCCAGTTGGCTTATTCTATTTGAAACACTGTGGCGCCAGCTACGACCACATTGTTGACTATGTTTTATTAAGATGAGTCAATGTTTTACCCACTAAATCATTAAAACCGCTCAAATAATCAAAACTTATGGGAACCTATTGAATAAACTGAAAGCTGAGGAAATTTTCAAAGAAACTCCCTCTAATTTCTGAAGGATAAATTTGGTTGATGTGGTCAAATGCAGAGATACCTAAAACATACATACTATATGCAGTGGTGTATAATATACTAAAGTTTTAGTGAGAAGTAAGACCGAAGACTGTGGAAATAATTTCCCTCAAGTATACCAAACAGGAAAACATACAAACGAAACAAACTGTACCAAAGGATTTTTGCTTAGTTTATCGTCATAGTTTCAGTGTAGATACGATGGAAGTAAACAGGACAAGATTCTTGTGATGATTTCGTTTTATAGCAAAATTCTCTCTACTTTATGGATTTGTTCTTGCCGAAATACGAGTAATTAAGTCCTTTGAAATATATTGTTATGATGCTGGAAGACAACAGGACTCAATTAAATGGAAAATTCATAATACAAAACTTGTCTATTCTGGTTTTCTACTTTCTATTCGTTTGTACCTCGAAATGTATTAGAGAATGGTTATGAACAATTCAATTTATTACACGAAATCTTATACGTCTACATTGTTGTTATATGGCTGCTACAAGGAGTTTTCACAGCAAGTGACTTGAGTAAGCATATTAATATATATGTTGTATGAATTTTATTGCATGGACAATTAAGCAGCTTCAATTGTAATGTTGGGATACATTAGAACATTATAGAATGTGATTTGGAGTCTTTTATTTTATGTTTGTTTGTTGAATTTTTTGAATTCTCTTTATTTATGGGGATATAGGTTATTTTTATTTGTTTTTATTTGTTGTTTTTTTTTTACTGGTTAATTATTACACAAGATTACAAATCTTATAATTGTACGTGCTTAATCGGTAGGGAAAATTTATTTGTTAAAGATAGATATACAAACATACATTTAAATTTAATTAACTACACCTATAAAGTCTACATAAATATTAAATATATAAGATCCAAACCATATTCTGCCAGTGAAATGATTAAACTATTAGTTTGCGAATTTACGTTATGTGAGCTGTTGTCAGCAACCTTTTAAATGTGTGCTATGATCCCGCGCACTGAATATTGGGCGCTAGAGAATTCCAGCAGCGGAACACCTGCACAAAGTAAGAGCGCTCACCTGATAAGGTTCTGAAGCTTGGCAAAAGATTGAATGAATTCGATGCCGGGCCGATCCTAAAAATTGTGTTCGATCAAGTAAGTTACTTGGCTCCTTTACGTGGATTAGAGAATACAGAAATAGTAAGCGTCTTCGTGACAAATATGCTTCAAGTGAACATCCTACAAAGGACTTAACATCAGAAGAGATATGAGTAAATCTACGCAACCCGTGAATAAATCTGATAGTATCGTTGAAAGCGACATTTAACTTTCTTTGGCAACCAGAATCGAGTTTGGAAAAAATTAAACTGTCAAAAGTTAAGTGAGGTAATACCAAAGATTTAGCGAGTTTCATGCGCATATGAGTCTATAATATACTAAGCCGACGTTCTTAACTGACGAAGGCATCCATACACTTTTCCTAGAACAGAGGAGACGTGGTTGCAGCATGTAAGCCGCTGATTTATTTCTATGCCTAAACTTTTAACTGAGTTTGAGTATGGTATAGTAGTACTATTGATCATTATCGGACACAATTCACTAGGATGTAGATTTCTCCTGTTTGATTTGAGCGGATTTAGTGTTAGATAGTTACGGTTCGCCCAGTCAGATATTCTTTGCAAATCGTGGCTTAATCGAGAGACGCTGTCCTCGACAAGCCCTATTGGTCGGTCAAAATATATCTGCACGTTATCAGCGAAGCTTTAAAGTCGAATCCTTGGAAGTATTAACGTTTTGTCGAAGCTTTGAGGTTTTCCAAGCTTCGTAGCATGAATGTGTTTTCCAGTGCATATATATATTATGGTAAGAGTATATCAATTTATATTTCATTATAAGATTTTGAAACTCAACGTGGATCAAATCTCTTAACGTTAATTTCACTCGCCTCTCGTGTGACTATTGAGCGAAAATTTGATACACTTATACATCTTGAAGGAAAATTAACTTAAATTTTTCCAATAAACTTACCCGTTAAACCATCATAAACTTGAAGAAATTTATTTACAGTTTTTTTTAATATCTATTAATTCTGTTGAACGTACCCTTGGATTTCTCCAAAAGTTTAATAATTATAACTGCACCATCCCACATTGTACACGAATTAGCTCGTAAAACCATTCATATTTCGGTGCTTCAAAAATGTTGAAGCATTCATACAATGCTCATGATTCGATGGATTCGAATCCAAGCTTCAAATAATTTAAACCTAAGAATTTTCTTGAAAATTTGTTTTAAAAAGTTTTTTTATTTATAATTTTGTCCTAGACTAGACTTTCGAAATTTTATTATCTTATAGAATAAGGGCGGGTCGATGTTGACAATGGAATAAAATTAAATAAGCTGTCTGTGAGGTATGAAAAAAATTCTTTAGTTATTTGAAAGGCCCATATATGCCATTATATATGGAATGTGATATCGTTCATATATTCGCCGCGATTGCGGCTTATTGGCATAGACCTGCGACTGCAGAAAACTATATACCATACCCTCAAATCGTTCATGCAGAAGGTCCATCGTGGCGTTAGCTGTGTGGTACGTAGCGCCATCCTGCTTGAACCACATGTCCTCCGTGGCCATATCATTCAACTCGGTCCAAAAAAATTGTTATCCTCGCTCTGTAGCACTCGACGTTCACGGTGATGGCCTCACCAACATTGGTTTAAAAAAAAATACGGACCAATGATTCCGCCGGCCCAATATCCGCACCAAACAGTAACTTCTTGTGAATACATTGCCACCTAGTAAAACCTCGTGTGGGTTGACATCGTCCCATTTACGACAATTTTGCTTGTTAACATAACCATTCATCCAAAAATGCGACTCGTCGCTAAAGATAATTTTTCGGCCAAAATTGAGATTCTTTTCCAAACACCCTGAAGCCCAGTCATCGAACAAACGGCTTTGCTTATGGTCATTATCTTTGAGCTCCTGGGTCAGTTAGATCTTGTTCGGGTGCAGGCCCAAGTCCCGGTGCAAAATTCGCCCATTTGAAGTCTGCGAAAGACCGAGTTCTTGTACACAGCGAGGAATTGACTGCCTCAAGCTCTCCTGCACACATTCAAGGACAGCGGCGACCTGGCGTTCCTTTGACGTGCGGGTGTTGGCTGATTTTTTACCAAACCAAATTTGGTCACCAAATATTGGAGGGTCGACTTTGAAGGGCCACGCCGTCTGCCGTAAAATGAGCACAATACGTACACGTTTGCACAAACGAACACTCATTTTGATGATAATTTGGACGTGCTGCTCAATCGTGTATGTTGACATAGTGATTTGGCATCAATGACTGAATAATAAACAACAGACTTGACTGACGCCACCAAAACAACATGGCCGCAACAGCCTGCTTGCATCAACGCATCCCTTTTGGAAAACCCTATATATACATACATATGTTAAGACTCAAATCGATCGAATTAAAGGATTTGACTAACGAGTGAGGTTAATACTAATAAAGATCTCTAAGTTTTGTCCAAAAATCCATAATTTCTAACCACAAGCCCCCAAACTAATGAATTGGACTATAAATAGCTAAGTTTGTCTGCCATATTTTAAATTCTAAATTTTGTCCAAAAATTAGTAAGTTGCAAGCACGATTTTGTGTTAAATCAGACCATAAAAGGCAAAATTCAAAGTTTTAATCCAAAATTCGTACTCCGCTACCCCGATCACCTCTCGAATTTGAGTCGAATTGTTTCATAATGGCAAAAATCGTCCACCACCATGTAACCACCAACTTCATTTTATATTATATAAATGTGCATAAATGTAGTATCAGGCAAGATCTATAAGTGCGCAAAATTTTCGCTTAATAGCTCATCAGAATAACGTTACATATATTAAACGCGAGTCACATGGTAGTTTGGAAGCTTCGAATTTCTTTCGTTTGAAGGTCGAATTTCAAAAAGAGTTCGAAAATCAAAAGCCCTATTTTCATCATTATACTCATTATGAAAATAACTTTTTTTTGAAAGACTGCAAATTAGTTAAGTTAATATTATTACAAATTTTGTAAAATTAAAAAAAATATGTTTACAATATTTATTTCCATACATCGGCAAAGGACATTTTCCTCGAAATTTAAAAAAAAACACGCAATTCCATTAAATCCCATTTGCTAATTGGCATGTAGGTTGGAGGCCGATATTCTTTGTGAGTATCTAATAATGATAAGCTTGAAAGACCATGAGATTTCATTTGCAAATCTATTTAGGCTTTTATGGAAATAAAGCAATTTTCCTAAAAACTTCTGCGAAATATTTCTAAAAGGACTCATATCACTCGCCAAAATATTTTTTTACTTATTCATTCACCTTAAGTCAACCTATATCAGTAGATATAACTAATTTAAAAAAGAAAAAATAATTTAAAAGTAGACTGGAAAAACAGAAAAACAAATCGCAAAAGGTTATAAGAAGCTAAATAAAACATGTTTGCCTAAAAAGAAAATAAGAGTCTCCAAATCTATTCCATAATTTGATCTGCATATTACATATATGTACACATAAGCGCAAGTACAACGTTCACATAAAATATTTAATTTACGAAGAAAGCATTTCACTGAACCTAATTTTTCCTTTAAAAAACCGTAGAAGGTTGCTGCCATAAAACACAAAACTGATTGTTTGCCTAAAGCGCTCTCAGTATAAGGAATTATTGGCGTAAGGTTGAAAGCTGGGATAAAAAGGGCACGTCCTTTGTGTATATATAAGATTTAAATGTTTGTAAACAACTCGTCAAAAACAATAGGATTCTATTTGAATGAAAATTTTTTATCCCTCAAGAGAAATTTTATATATTTATGTCTATGTTTTTTTAAGAATTGTTGGCATGCTTATACCCTAGATTAAATCATGGGGCACATATTAAATTTATGCTGGTGTTTGTAATGCACAGAAATTATGGTTCAGGTTGGGTGCGGAGGATAATGGATTATGCGGATACCAATTCACAAGATTAAACCATAAATCGTATGAAAACATTATTATAAAAAAGTAATATGTAGATGAAATGTACCGTAACAATTGCAATTGCGGCTCCAGAAATGTGTTTCCTTGCTGTAGCTGGGGCTTGAGGCTTTTCATGGAAAGGATAAAGATGAACAATTACGTATAACACTAGAAATTTTCGATAGTTGCTTGCTACTTAAAAGTGTTATTTTTGTTTCACCAGCTCTGGGTGAGCTCATTCATCACCTCATATCCCTTTCCTGTTGAAGTTTTTTATCTTTGGTGTTCCTAAATGCACATATTAAACACAAACTCTGATTGAACTAAAGGTTATGGTAGTTAAGTTATTGCAATTTCTTAACTTTATGATCATGTGAAGGCAATATTTAAATTTATGTTTATCTCTATCGATATTGTTATGCCTATAAAATCTATATTGCAATTAAAACTACTCACAGACCGTGTATATGTTTCTTCATTCAAGCTTATAAAGGATTACAAAAAAAAAGAACTGAAAACAAATTATCTTTGAGGATGTGTAGGTAATGAAAGTAAACCGATTGTGACAAAAAAAAGTTATCTATAAAAATTACAGCGTAATATAATACCAATAGCGATAGTCGGTATTTTAATTTTGAGTGTAAATTATTGGAAATTGCAGATATGCTGATACTTATAGCAATAAACAAGTCAAAAGCTAGATTTGATCTAAGACCAGTTCTTCTGATACCCTACATGAATACTCGTATGTAATTTCATATGGTCGGTCACCTCTCTGTGCAAGAATGATTTTGAAGTGGTTTTTCGCATATATTTCTAGAACGGTTCGTCTGACAGAAAAAACGATTATAACCAATTATATAGGATTTTATATTCTGAAGAACTTTTCAATACATTAAAACCGTGTACCAACAAGGGACTTTTGATAGGGTCTCGCACGAGCTACTCTTGACTGCTCTCGAGGCATTAGGGCTTCCACCCAGGTTGCTCGATATCGTCGGGAAACTGTATAGAGATTCAGCAATTTTGATTAAGCATCTAGGACATGTTCTAGCTCCTATCTCACTCGTTTCATCCACGAATTAGACAGGGCTGTCCATTGTCAGGTACGCTTTATGATCTTTCGCTGAAACCGCTACTGGTGAATCTTCGTCGAATGCTCGGACAATATTCAGTTCATCTACCGAATGTGAGGTCTCTTATGTTGGCATATGCGGATGACCTTTCTATTTTCGTGACAAGAGATGAAGCTTTTCCAGTCGCTCGTGCTGTTTTCTAACAGTACGAGCGTATAGCGGGCGCTAAAATCAACATTAGTAAGAGTCAAGGCTTGTGATGTGGAAGGTGGAGAGATCGTACAGATACTCCACTGAACATCCAATGGACTAATACTTGCCTGAAGTATTTAGGTGAATATATCGGACGCGAGAATAAATCAAATAATAGCCGCATTGCTATGGAGAAACTCTCTAGATCTGTAAGCTCATGGCGTAATCGACTATTTCCATTATCATTAATGTGAAGGTCAGTCGTGATAAATTACTTGATTACCCCGTCCATCGTTCATCTGCTAAAGCCTGAGACGTTTGATGAAAGCTTTGTAGGTCTTCTTTAAGCAAAAGCAATAGACGCCTTTCGGTGCAGAATACGATGGGTTGCTGAAAGCACGCTCTGTCTGCCAGTCAAGATAGGTAGATTAGGTCTCACTAACTTGGTTATGAAATCAAGGTGTCTCTCCAAGTGCGTGCATTCCAAAGAGTGTTTTGCCAGAGAGACACCTTGATTTCTCAAAGGCGGGTGAATGTACTGGGAGGGATCGGCATAGGGGAGTATTACTACGTGCTCTCTATTCGACTACCCTATCCTTGTGACTGGCCACCTGATCTAATCTCAACGATTCAGGCCTTCATTTTACCTTAAGTGGAATGCTGTACATTATACGCAATTCGCGTCGATTCCAATCATATTCAATCCTGAATTAACAGTTTTGGTATTATTGATATTTCTGGAAACTGGAAGATTCTTTCGTTCTGGAGTGACCACCCTATACACCTTTCAGCACACTTACAACAGGCCTCCGGACTATACAGGATACAACAGATTGCGAACATAAATCGGTTTGAATATGGGCGTGATGGGAGGGTTAACTTGCAGAGTAGTCTACAGTTATCCTTTTAATTACAAAGATGCTGACGTAGCATTCAAATTTTTGCATCACAGTTTTATACATCCTAATCAGCTGTCACATATCGACAGGCTGGTTCAGAGGATCTCCATAGTTTGTACTTGTGAATGCACCATGTTTCCAGGTTCTGCATTTGTCCGGCTTTGCAGAGTCTAATGCAACTTGTGCATGGTATGTGTCAGTTGATCCACCCGAATTTCAGCATTACTAGGACATCGTTTCTATGGGGACCAAAGGTTTGTAGTCGGGTAAACTGTTTGATCAGCTTTGTGTTAACACTGACCAAATCTACAATTCACTTGAACTACATGAGAGTCGAAGATGGGAATCAGAACACTAACTCAACGCACAGGCACGTAAACGCCACTTCGTTGACTGATTAAAGAGACGTTAACGTCTTGAATATCTGGCAACACACGAAGACATCTTCAACTGAACATGGCAACCACTATCGTCGGTGCAGGATGGAGCTCTTGTCTTTCGCTGGTGATAGCAGGCCACAGCATTTACAACACTAGTCCACGAGGCTTCTCCTCGCTTTGGAACCGTTTCAAGTGCTGTGGAAAGGACGAGCACTCCGTTAGAGATTCTCAGCTGGAGGGATGATGAGGGAAGTTTGTAGTGGTCTACAGGCTGCCATCGCGGCACTCTATAATGGTATCGCGTACATTTTTCGTTCGCTCGATTTGTCATATTAAATTCGGTTTCGGTGTCGGGGCTAAATTGCAAAATTTTTTGTTGAAAATTCGTTCGTTTGTTTGAATTTGTTGTACTTTTTGTGTCAGTCGGTTTTAGTTTTGTGTCATTTGTTTAGTTTAATTATTTTAACTGTCCCTATTGACTTTATAAATTTAGTTTAGCTAGTGTCTTTTTTACCCTTTCTAGAGCCTTTTGCCAACTATTTTTAACAAATTTTGAAAAGAGCCACCAAATAAAGAGCCTATTTCTGTACATAAAAAAAAAATTATTATTATTATAAAAATAATCAGGAATTAACCAATGTTTATATTTTGCTTTGCGCTTTCTCAAGAGGTCTTATAAATGCGTTTTGAAGCGTTTTTTTCCAGATGATTTTATTTAGATTGATCAGTGTGTAAACATTGCAGTTACAAGGCGTATCTAAAGATTGAAAAAGGAAAATTGTTGAATAAATTTTGTTTAAACCCAAACGTGTAATTATGTTAGCTAGAATTTAACAACAAGAACACAATTTTCTCAATTTCTTGTAAACATAAGTCATTGACTTTAATAACACAAAAAATCGTTTTTACTATAATTAAATTACGGTCCAAAGCAAAATTTCCTATATAAATTTTTTTTTTATGATTTCTCAAAATATCATGTTACATGCACAAGGTCATGAGGACACAAGGACAGCAAATTTAAGTTAATTGTTTTATTATTAATTCCGAAATTTAATAATCCATGTCAGCAATTTGACTATGTACTGTAGATAGGTATTGTACCTAGGCACAGCAATAAAAAAAGCATAGGCTCTGAATTTAAGCGTAACCTACCTCCTACGCGCTGCACAAAATAAAATTTTGGGCAGATTGCTTGTGCGGTGAGTAGGGTTTGACGGTTTTTCAAACCTGGTTTTAAAAAACCGGGTTTTAAAATAAATTTGGCACAATTGAAAACCGGTTTTTAAATTAAGAAAATCGGTTTAAAAGAATTCAAATTATTATATGTAAACATTTATTTTTAGCTTATTTGATTTGTCATCCATTCTATGTAACGGGCAGCAGACACATTTTTTCAACTTCGAGTTGCGTTGGACAGTGTTTGTGCATTGTGCACTGCGCACGTCACCCTTGCCACGTTTTACGAGTTTGGTCGTATTTGTGCGGTTTTTCTGATCTTGTACGGTGTACGACCAAGATCTCTGATTGGCAGATTTCTGGCAGTAAAAGAATGTGTCGTTTTAGCATTGAATGATATTGGTTCTTCTTATATTTGAAATGAAGCTCAATATCCTAAACTTTTAGAACTTCATTAAATCTTGGGACCGTTTCGTTTAGCAGCTGAAGGTTTAGGGTCACGAGATGCCAACTTACTATTAAGCGAAGGTATATTTGAATTTCTGTTAAATAAACAAAAAAATTTAAGCACTGAAATAAGTTTGAAATTATTATATGTTTTGGAATTAGCAACTCTTTTGCTGTATTTGCAAAATCCACAAAACATTTCCAGTTCAGCAAAGAAATCTAATGTACTTTTTTTAGCTCCAAAAGCCGAAATTATTAAGTTATCTGGGAAGATATTGTCTAGAATGTTTCCAAATTCTTATGTGGAAGCCGATTCTGATGAAGAGCTAATCGAAGAAACTACTCATGACAGTAATGCTTTTTTAAAAGAATCCATGGAAAAATCAATTTATAAATTTCTTGAAGACCCTGAAGAAAAAGTTACAATAAAATAAGTAAAAAACGAGTTTTCAAACAAAACTGAGGCCAAGCCGCATGAAAAAGTAGAAAATAAACTTTTCTTCACACACAGAGGTGGACTCAGATATTTTGATTGGGACATTTCTCTTGAATATTCTTTCTCTTCATGAATCAAATCACTTATTACCTCTGATTGATCATACTGAAATAATTCGGTTATTGTCAGCGAATAAAATCTGAGTCCACCTCTGTGTGTGAAGAAAAGTTTATTTTCTACTTTTTCATGCGGCTTGGCCTCAGTTTTGTTTGAAAACTCGTTTTTTACTTATTTTATTTTCTGCCTTTTTCACGTTAACTAAATTGTTATTACGTGCTGCATGGAGATATTTTATGACGGCTGAAAAGACACTGATTTACACGTTTTTCAAAACATTTATTCGAGTAAAAATTATTATGCAACTCATTTCGCTCTACAACTTTGTCTTAGGTTGCAAAACACTCAAACGCTTCCTTGGTCGGAAAAACTCCGGAAAAGCGTTTTACATGAATTTTCCTCGATTTTTTCTGCAAGCTTTCATTGTCGGAGAGAAAGTATGATGCCAGTTGATAGGGAACTTGATCCTGCATAATTTAAAAAACTTTTTTACCGGAAAATTTTCCGGAAAAGTCGGAAAATTCCGGAAAATTTTTCCGAAAAATCGGAAAATTCTGCATTTTTCCTGAGACGGATTTATCACTAGTCAAATTTGTACCAAATTTTCAAATGATTTTTCCCGATTTTCCGGGTTTTCCATGGAAATTTCCGGTTCAAATTTTGATAGATTCAATTGTCATGCGACATGAACCTGTGTACCAAATTTCAGCTCGCTATGATGACGAAAAGTGGGTCTACGAGAGTGTCGAAAATAGTAAAGAAATAGACAAATTCGTGTACGAGTTAAAGGGAATGGCTGGCCTCAAAAACGACACTGAAAGCTGAATTTTCATTATTTGAGGCAACGAATAAAAGAACAAAAAACTTAGATTTGATATTTGATGCCATGAAAACTATAAAACCAAGCTCAGTAGCTAGTGAACGAGTATTTTCGATTTCAGGCAATATTGTGTCCAAAATAAGAACAAGACTTAGCGTTCAGTGGATATTTTATGTTTTTTAAAATCCTATTTTCTAAGGAGACAAAAAATTGGTGATATAAATATTATTTGAAATTTTTGTTTGAGTTTTTGTTATTTTGTGTGAGTAATGTGTAATCTTTATTTTTTATTTTTATATTTTGAATTTGGTATTGATTTCTTTTTTCTTATTTTATATAAATTAAAGTAAATATTTTTCCCTTTCTATTTTTTTTTTTTTACAAAAATTCGAAAACCGGCTAAAACCGGTTTTTTAGAAATCTGGAATTTGAAAACCGATTTTTCAAAAAGTAGGTTTTTGTATAAACCCTAGCGGTGAGTTCATCTGGGTATAAACATTTTGGTGATCTTACGTGACATCCTCGATCAAATTCAAGATACATCTGCAACTTATCGCTCCTCACGCATGGAGAATATTTTATTAAGGCAGGCAAAGGTGGAAGAATCGAGTTAAATTTCTCCCGAAACGTTAGTAAGCATCCATTAATTCGTAAACACTGAAAAGAGAATTTCAAAAAACGATTCCAACAACTTCAATTACATTGGGAGGAGTCTCACGCCAACCTGAAAAACTGATCATAGTGGATGATTTAAAAGGAGGTCAGTACTTCCCAAAGAAGTCTACTATCAAATTCTTAAAGATAACAATCGGAAGTACGAAAAACGGCTCTCACATGGACTAGCTTCTATATCACCAGAATTGAGTATACCTCCAGATGCTTCGACCAACGGGTATAGTACGTTTTTTAAAATGACACTTTGCCTAAAACCACTTAATAAAAAATACTTCTTGCAAAAACTTAATTAACAAAAAAAGCGGTTTGCAAAAATATTTTCGGAAAAAGGATATTTGGCAAATAGAAACTTAACAAAAACAATAATCAGAAATTGTTTTGCTAAAAATAAGAAATTATATCTTCTTAGATAACAGATGGGCCGCATGACTATTGATATACTGTAAAGAAAGGCATATCAAAAAACTAGCCGAACTAAAGTAATTTCTCGAAAACGTTGTTAGCTCTTAGACTATGTGGTCTGCAGTGCACTGCTCGTAACCTTATATTAATATTTATTTAAATGTGCACACTTGGTCGTAAGTTCTTCTTAAAATTCTCATACCATTACTTTGATTCTGTGCTCACTCAAAGTAAATTTTAGAGGCAGAAAGCTATGTCCGACGCTCACTTAACATGCTGGCATAAAATTAATTTTACAAACTATTTACTAATTAACTTACTACATAATCTTCAAACTTTTCAAATTTAATTCAAGATTTTTGGTTCAACTATACTTTCAGTGTTTGTTCATACTTTCCCTCACATAAAGTTGACGTAATTTTTTCTAGTAATTATGAAGTGGTGGACCCTTCATGAGGGAGCAAGAAAATATTTCGCCATTCAATAGTACTCTTGAAGAGATTCAACTTTTACCTATTTAAATCAAATATATTCTGGGTTCATATATATAGACATAACTCACACAAAGATAGCAATCCTTTTCACCAAATTGCCCTACTATAAAATAGGTAATTTAAGTAAATTTAAATAGGTAATTGGCATACCTACTAAAAAATATATATATATTTCCTAATCTCATTTTTTAACGCTGAGCTGGGTGCTTGTGTAAATTCAGCCCTTAGCCCAATTTGTACATACCCTTTTACCAATTGGGAAGAAAATTTTTATATATTTTTTTTATTTGTATACTTCATATGTTATCAATTTGAACAGAAAAAAAAATTTTCAGCTACTGTTGACATTCATATGTATATGACAAACTTAACACACGCGGAGCAATAAGTTACACAGCGTCCAATATATTCAAGAATAAAAAAGTTCCACAGATTTTGTATAAATCAAATTTCACATATAAATATAATATAAAGTGAGCAATTTACAGCAAATATTTTTTTCTTTATTCACACGGGTTAATTAATTTTTCAAAAGAATTGCAAACGGCACGGATGACTGCTATGGGCATTTTTTCCTAAATTTTACTCGCTTGAATCGCTCCAAATAGGTAATTACTTCAACCGCTGATTTCAACATCATTTGGCCTCAAGCAAAAGGCTTAATTCAGGACTAATACAGGAGGCCATTGATCTTTCGGCATTAAGTCAATTAAATTGTCTGTACCTGTAAAACTTCTGAAGAATACACGCAGTATGCAAAGATGTTCCGTCCTGCTAAAAGCATTTGTAATCGGTTAAAAAAAATATCGCACTTTCGAAATATACTGGAGAAGAACATTGTCTTAAGCGTTCCCTTTCAGCATTGTCTTTGATGCCTTTTTAATGAAAACAATGAAGAATTTTGTCTTCTGCAGAAAACATTTAAAAATTTACAAAAAAAATGTAAAAGAAAATGAAGTAAAACACTAACAAAAAAATGGGAGATGGTTTTCTTAAATTTATTGAGCCTTTCAGGGTAAATATGCATCCTTATAAAGGCAATTTTATACATTTTTCGTTACATAAGGATGGAATTCTCTCCTAAATTCAAAAATCAATTATTATTAATGAATTCGTTAATATTACTAGGTACTTTTCACAATCTTAAAGAAACGGCTCTATTAAGAGAGAGAGAGAGAGAGAGAGAGAGAGCCAAGAGCATAATTCTAATTTATATATTTCGATGCCTCTAAAATATTAGTAAAATTTTGAAAAAAAAAGAATTAAACTTTGCAGATAAGCGTAAAGTTCCTAACAATTTTCTAATATGTATTAAACTAAAAATAGGCAACAAGTTATAGCGATAAAATTGTAAGGAGGAGGTGAACCCTACGAAGACCAACTTGGTGCTCTTTCCAGGAGACATAAACATTGGTACTTTGGTCTTCCAAAACTCTTTGGACACACTCTTCAGCTATCTCCATGTTAAGCACTTCAGTGTCTGTCTAGATTAGAAGCCCACGTGGGATATGCATATAGAGGAATAAGTCAGTTCTGCTATGAGAATCTTTGCAAAATACAAGAGAACCTTTGGTTACACATGGGGCAGGAAACAGAGTATTGTTGTGGGGACTGTAATCCGGAAGTTAACAGGCCTGCAAAGGCTTGCTTGCCTGAGAATTACCGGCTCAATGCATCCCACGTCTACTGCTGCCTTTGAGATCTTGTCATTCAGGCAGATTCCAAATGGCCTTGTCGGCTGTACTGGTTCCTCCTATTGCTAATTGCGTGTGCGTGTGGGCTGGAACGGAAAAACCCTCTGGCCTGCATGCCATTTGATGCGATGATACCGGATGTTCAGATAATGTTCGGATAATCAGGCAGCCTTAATGGCCCTTGGATAACATCAAAATAACTGATGGACTGCAGGACGCCTTTTCATAAGCTGTTTATCTGTAACAAGGTATCCCTACAGTAGCTTCCCGGACACATGGAGATCATAGAGAATGATGACTCTAGTTCTCTCTTCCTTGAACCGGAACCCTTGTGAGACTTTCCACCACGGTTATCACGTCTCTCATCAAACCGGATGTTCTCATGAGGAATCAGCAGCGATGCGCTGCCAACCTGAGTACTTGCAAGTCCACAAAACCTTTTCTTGGTGATACTAATAGGAATTTCTTTGACATTTTCTTGGGGCTTAGAAGAAAACAATTGTAATAGTAGTCGCCAAGCAAATCCCGACTGGCGACACTTTACCAAGAACAATTCATTAAAGGCCGACAGAAATGCAAGGTTTATGACCTTCTCAGCCGTACGGGCAATAAACCGAAAGATTAGAAAATGCCGACAAAGCCTAGATGAGGTATTTTAGAACAGGATTAGTAGCCTTGGAGGTAATTAAGAAGGAAAGGATAATTTAAGATAAGGTGAGCAATTAAGGTAGACTAAAATCGGCGATTTAAGGTACTTTGAAGGGATATGAAGAGAACTAGGTTATTGATAGGGAATAACGAATAGAGTTAGCAAGATCAGTTCAATTGAGAACAGCAGAAAAGGCGGTAGATTGCCATCGGGCGTGCGGCTGAGTTGCGTTAACTTACACAATGCATAAATATGGCTGGCATCATCAACCTCCACAGCTCGCTTCATACTCATCTGACTAGGATGGGATTTGTTAACAGCCCTGAGTATCTGTCCTGCTTGGAAGGAGAACCTGAGACAATCGAATACTTTCTGTGCGTTGGTCCGGCCTTTGATCGGAACAGACAAGAAGGTTTTGATGAAAGATTTTTTGATATTTTTAGTCTGCCCTATCCTCTGTGCATTAAGATCTTTCGTCTCCCTGGATTCTAATAAAAAAACAACAAAGAAGCTAATTCATTTGGAAGGTCAGAAGAATGATTTCATACACAAAATCATCAAAAGAAAAATTGTGTTAATATCCGATACTCTATTACCCATAACCAGTCTTAATTTCAGTTTGTAGAAATATTTTGTCTTACATGAAAAATAATATCTTCCAAAACGCAAAATTTTAACATTATTTTAGAGAGGCTTTTAGAAAATCGAGTGCATTCATTTTAGAACTCAAATAGTTGTCTAGTCATGCCAAATATGCATATATAATTGTGTGACGTCGAATGGAACTTCTCTATCATCTGTTTCGGTATTTATTTTCTTAATGAATTCTTTAAGAAACGTGGACTGAGTACCATCATATGCAGCATATGTAAATGGAATACTGATAATATCTGTGACACGACAAGTTAATTATACGCGCAACAATAATATCTAGAACTGAAATATAAGTTAATTTTGATCGCCAAGAAATTTACATTTCACAGCTTCTGAAAGAATTTTTGTTCGTAAATCTTGTCCTTAAGCGCACTGCAGTAAAATTATTTTCAAGAACTACAACAATGGCAATGGTCTTCAAGGTGACAAATTACATCCATACATATATTTAATAACATTTTAAATTTCTTCTAAAAAAGCCCTTCGCTTATTGCTCTGCAATTATAAATTACAACGTGCAATAAAGAGCTTTTGTAATTGTAATTGTACAAATTGCAACTTTTCTTCTATAGTTTCTTTATTTCTGCGATACAATCCTGAATGCACCGAATTCTAATTATTTCCCTTAATTTCTTTTAATTATCATACATGTAAAGAGAATTTATGAAAGCTAACCAACCATATTATTTCACTTTTAAACATATAATTTTGTGGTAAAGCTGAGTGTTTAACACGAAGAGAATTAATAGCCTCCATTAAAGGGAATTAAAAACATTTCGTGCACTTGGCACCACTAATGATAAATTTTATCGTTGATGTGATGGAAAAAAATACAGCTGGAATTTTATTTGTAATTTTGTTAACCTGTTGCACTTTTTTATATGTGAGATGAAAAGTATGGGGTGAATGATGCATAGAAATAATAATATTGCAACAAATTGATTAAAGGTACTCATGTATATAAGATTTCTGCATTTCGGTAATCGCTACATTCGTCTCGTCATCAAAAACTTACCAGAATTATAATTACCAACGCTATTGTCTAATTATTGCGGGAGAAGCCAGTGTTATGTGATAGCAGCTATGAAAATTACATGACAACCAAACCAAAGGCAGATATATGGATGACAATTGCTTCAAATTTAAATTATCCAAATGGTAAGTGGTATTGTAGATACTCGTATACATTAGTAGAGATATGCATATATTTCATAAATTTGTAGCAAAATGCAACTGAAAGTTTAATGTAGAAAATAATTGGATTTACGAATAGGCACACTAGGAACATACCTAGGGCGGCAAATTTAGAGGGCGTCAAAAAATTAACATGTAACCGATAAAAATACTTCAAATTTTCAAAAAACTAATTTTTCGTTTCTCTAGGATTGAATATGTAAAAATTAATGTACAGAAAAAGTTTATATAATGCCATATTCATCGGTTTGTATGAATATATATATATATGTATGTATGTATATAAAAAATGTTATGCTTAAATGAATAAAACAACATATAAAATTTAAAAAAAAATTCAATTTCAAATATTTTTTGTTCTAGTAGGCATAGGCATTGGTATATTTGTTTTGTTACTGTTTCGATCTTACGGAAAGAGACGAAAATATAAAAGTGGCGCCATTTGCTTTCATGCATTTTTGATTCAACAAGCAGCTCATTTATATGCATGTCAGTGGCTTGTATTCACTTGTGCCACAAGGTTGGTTTTCTCGCGGTTATATTTGCGTAAGTTTGCTTTCTCTCTTCAAATATAAGTTTTCGAATTCATTTTGAAATTTTTTTTTAATCTTACTTAATTAAAATCTAGTTTTTATTCATCTATTGAACTATTGAAATAAGTGACGGAAGGAAGAGATTAAGTGGTGCGAAGTATCGTCAGGAAGCCAAAGAGAAATTGGCAAAAAAAAGAAAAATTATTGAACAATCTACGAAAATACAGTCGTACTTTAGCATATGCTCCAGCTCAAGTGCTAGTGGTTAAAATATTTCAGATCTAAATTTAATAGAAAATGTACCATCTTTGTCTACAGAAAATGCCGTTATTGTACCAGTTTCATCCACAGAAAATACCATTATTTCACCAACTTTGTCGTCCCCACAAAACTATATTTCCAATTCTAGTTTAAATAAAACAACTGATGATACTGAAATTGCCACAAACATTAAAAATACGAACATCAGTACCATGATATCTATAAGTAATGATCCTGGTAAATGGAATATTGACGAATCCTTGATTGCTTTTGTTGTAAAGTTTGGTTTCAAATCGAATAAAAATGTAGGATTTCAGTTTATCTAAAAAACTATTTGGTGACAAATATCGTTGTTTCAACGTGCAGAATTTTCCGAAAAAATTAAAAAATGGAGAAACTCATGGAAGAGATTATCTATCATATTCAGAGTCTGATGAGGCTCTATATTGCATTCCTTGTTATTTATTTAAAGATAATAGTTCTTTTTCTAAAAAGGGTGGATGCTCAGATTGGAAAAATATTTCAGAATTATTTAGAATCCCACGAAAATTCTTCTACGCATCGCCTTAGTGCTATGATCATGATTGAAAGAAGTAACCTGCTGAGTAGTGGAAGTGTGGAAACTTTTTTGCTCAAAAATTTTAAAAACGAAGTAGATTACTGGAAAATGTTTTAAATAGAGTTGTCTTTGTCATAAAGCAGCTATGTAGCCGCGGATTATCTCTTCGAGGACACAGAGAAAAATTGTATGACAATCACAATGGAAATTTTATGATGCCACTAGAAATGATTGCAGAATATGATTCCTTTTTGAAAGAGCACATACTAAAGAATGGAAACTGTGGTTCTGGAAAAACTTCATACATGTCAAAAACAATATGCTAAATTTATTAATATAATTGGATAATTTCGGTTAGCTCTAGTTATGAACAGAAAAGAAATAGAAAGAGGAAAATGCATTTTGATGAATCCGAAGATTATGTGTTTATAACAGATAGTCCAAATAAATTATTTAAAAAGAATGTATTTGATAGGATTATATCGGTTTTGATAAAAGAATTACAAAAGCGTAAAAATTCATACAATTTTTTGAATGAAAAGTTTGGATATCTCGAAAATATATGTTATATTAATACCGATGTTATTATAAAAAAAAACAAGAGATATGTACGAATTTTATGAAAGCGATTTAAACCGTGAGGAACTAATGGAAGAAATTCTTCATTTTAAACAGTTCGCAAACCAGTTCAATTTTTATTTAAAAAAAATATAATAACGTGTTTCGAAATTTGGAAATCATCTTCAGAATTTATCTGTCACCAGCAGTAAAAAATTGTTCTGCAGAAAGATCGTTTTCTTATTTGAAAAGAATAAAAACTTATCTTCGTTCACAAATGAAAGAAATCAAATTAAATGACGCTTCAATTATGCACATCGAACACGACGTGTTAGAGACTTATTGAGTTTGAAAACATAATTAACAACTTTGTAAATCAAAAAACTAGAAAGAAAATATAAATAAATTAAACTCATTAAATAATACAATGTGCTTCTTATTTCAATTCAAATTACACTAAAATTCTCATAAAGTGCCTAGGGGCGGCACAATGTTAAATCCGCCACTGAGATTCACCTTCACGAATGAGCAAAGATTTTATTTAAATATTATGCAGTATTGCCTCCAATATGCGGAATTTAGTCAATATAAAATAAATTCATAGAGAATGTCAAAATGAAATTTTTTTCAAAGAAATTTATTTATGAAAAGCATTTTTTTTAAATGATTTTCGTAAATACTTAGTATTTTGCCTCATATTATGAATCTAACTTGAAAATTATCTAAGTGCATAGGGGAAGGTAATGTACCTTGGTACGTTTTTTGAAGTAGGTTTTTTTTTTACAAAATTAATCGTACAAATTTTAACACTAAACCTACCGATATTTCATGTATTCCTATTCCTACCAAAGCGGGTCAAATGACCCGTCTTTAAAATGTTATATATATATTACTATGTCTAGCGAAAAATATATCATTTAGGCCAATTTGGTACATGAATAAAACAATTTTTTTTAAAATAACGATTCAAAAGATATTTTAATTTTAATTTAAAAAACTTAAAAATAACACAAGAAAAAAATTAAATATTCTTCAATTGAATCTCACATTTAGAGAACAAATAAATAATATGGTTAGGTTTATTCATGTTGACCGCATATTTTGCAAATTATTTGGTTCTCGAAGGTACATTTTCCACACACATATATTTGATGCATTTGAAGTTTTATTTGCAAAAACCTTTTTGGCACCTTTTTCGCATTTGCACATTAGAATCCGAACTTGAATTTGTTGACGTTTTCTGTATATTTTCTTTTTCTTCCTGTTTCTCATGTTGAGCTCTTCAGCTAATTGGAATAAAAATTGTTGTCTAGAGATTTTTTCGCCGGTTGTTTCTCTGTATAAAATCCGTGAGTTGATTCCAGCCAGGTCAAGTATATTGAAGAAAATCTGCGCAGGCCATCTTTGCGATTTCGATTTCACGGAGAATTTTCTGGCCATTTGATCCGTCATGTCTACACCGTATTTAGTACTGTTGTAAAATCTAATCGTTTCAGGTATACGCTTGCCATGTGTTTCAATGCTTATAGATTTATGCTTTGAGCTTAGTAGAAGCACTTTTTTGTTTGGCTTACTTTTATAAATGCTAAGTGAACAATGACTCGATTTATATAGTTTTGTAAAGAAGCGTGGCATACCATCTTTTGCCTGCTTGGCGAATTTTTGTAGTTCTCTTCTATTTGCGCGGATAGTTCCAACATAGTAATTCTTTTTTCTAGTAGTTTTGCAGCTAGTGATGCGCTCGTAAAGAAATTATCTGGAGTGACGCTTCCTCCGCATCCTGTGAACGTTTCCATTAGTTTGAGAACAACAAATTCCCCAAGCGGAGTTGAAGCTCCTCTGTTTTCTTCCTTTCCCAAATATGGAAATCCATTTATGATGTATTTGGTGCTGACATCAGATGCTAGCCAGAATTTGATACCAAACTTATCCGGTTTGTTCGGCATACCATATAATGTGTAAGCTTACACCTCGCTTTTGTTGGGAAAAGCTGTTCATCGATAGTTACATGTTCCCCAGGCTTGTAACAATATTGGCTGTTCTCGATGAATTTGTACCATACTTCAGATATTAGAGCAAATTTATCTGTTTGTACACGCTGGCTTCGTTGACTTTTTTTATCAAACCTGATAAACCGCATAATTTCACAAAAATCCCACCTGCTCATGGTTTTTGAAACAAAAGCGGGACCCCATTTACTGTTCCGTAGATATGAAATGTTCAAATTGTTTGACTAATATGCGCCACGTGCATATAGAAGAACAATAAATGCATGTATTTATTCCATTGAGTTCCCAATACTCGAGAGGCTTCTTCTTCTGTGCATTTTCTTATGTGCTCCATTACACGCTTGTCAATAATCAAAGAAAATGCAGTCCTTACTTTACCCTTCATAATATTTCGTTTGGCATATGCTGTCGGGCCTACAAACTCCCTAAAAATATTATAAATTGGAGCTCGTCCTAGTGTTGAGCCTTGTTCAATTTCTTGCCAAATTGTACCATCAGCCGCAATTTCAGTACATCGGTCTTCCACATCACTTTCACTTTCTGAACTCGATAACGGTCTGTTTCTCTTTTGTCCTCTTCGTACATTCAAAATATTCTCGTCTTCACTTTCTTTACCTAAGGATGAGGACTTAGATTCGTCCGTAGTGTCAAATGAATCATTATATTGTTCTATGTTATCCACTTCACTTTCGGATAGTTCCTCTTCACTAAATTCCGAACACTATATAATTTCCAATGATTTCAAATTTCTTGAATGTTTCGACATTTTTTGGGATACGAATTATTAGTAAAATGATGAAATAAGAATACTTGATTCGCAAAATAGCACTATAACTTGAAATTTTACTGTAATACTCGCTTGAAGTAGAGTGAAATTGGCTATTCATCCGTCAGCCAACAACCAATATAACACAATGCAGCAAAATATATCACGCAGTAGCAAAAATGTCCAATCTAGCGGTTTTTATAACAAGAAATACAAATCAAGATACAGAATCTTTGCACGGGTCAAATGACCCCTTGCGATAGTTAGGGCAGATTACATATAATTCTCGGTAAAAAATTAACAATTGAGGAGTAATTCTTGAAAAATACATTTGATGTATTTCTTAATAAAAGTCGTAAAGGTAAATGGCGATGTGATAATGTTATTTTCAAGAAATTCGGACAAAAAGTTTGAAATGGGTCATGTGACCCGTCATGGTAGGTTTAGTGGCAACCGATTTCGTGCCAAATTGATTAACTCCATGAAAAGGTAGGAAACATTGAAAAAAATTTATTAATTTCTTGTAAAAAAAAAATATGTATTTCTCAACGGGCATAACAACATTTTTATGTCCGTTGAGTAATGAATAAAATGATTTCTTATTATGTAATTAATATTATTTGATGATTTTTTCAAATATAATATACATATATGTAAAAGGACTTGATTTGCAAAAGGGTGAACTAGATTTGCAGAAAGTTGAATTCCATTTGAAAATGGGTGAATTTGATTTTCAAGAGGGGGAATTTCATTTGCAAAAGTGTGAATTTAATGTGAAAACCCAGTAATACCAATTCTTACGATATCCTAGGCCTAGATGATTACCCCCATCAGAGCAAATTTGATTGTTAAAATGGATTTGTGCATCTATTTCTAGAACGATTCGTCGGACAGTGAAATTGATCGCAACTAGTTTCATAGGTTTTCATATTTTGAAAAACTTTGCAGTACAATAGAAACGTCTAGGACTGATCCTTTTTAGAGCACACAGTAGGGTAGCGCCCCTTCACAGTTGGCTATAAATCACAGGCATAATGAATGGACTCCAAACTTGAATATTTGTTTTTAAGGGTGTTATTAAAAGTATATTCGAATTTCGAATATTTTCAAAAATATGAACTTCGAAAGATTAAGCGAATTCGGTAATCGAAATTTAATTCAATTTCGGATCTTATGAATTCAAATTATAAAAAAAATGATTACAATCCGAATCGTGTCACAGATTTTTGAATTTCTGTTTTGGAGGAGGGATAAGGGGAAAAATCTAAACATATTTTTTTTCTGTTTTCACTTCATAACTTTTACACATTCAGCCGTAGCATTTTCGAAATTCGATAATTCTCATGTTCGAAAAATTTCGAAATTTCGTTTGATGAAAAATTGAATATTTTGAAAATCACAAATTTTTTTTAACCGTGTTTTTCTTTATCAAACAACAACCAGTAGATAGGTCATATGCCATTATTTATTATTCAATATCAACATGTGGGTACAGTATACAGAGCCTTAGACTAGATTTAAAATCCGATATTTGAAGCATGTTAAGGCTTTGTTTAAATCTAGATTTACTTTTGTTTGTTCTGGTCTCGATATCTTCTCTCAAACAAATTATTTCGTCCTCAATTTTATTGTGGCCTGAGTTTCACATAACTTCTAAAACTTCTTTTCGCGTTATGAACATTGTATTGGGATTCATCCCTGAAAGTAATGATTGAATATTTGATTTTTATTAAAATTTACTAACTTTGAAAAAGCTCGAATATCCAGGTAAAGAGCAAATAAGGACAGGCAGCAAAATCGGTTATGAAATATCTAATCAATGTTCATTAGAAAAAATGAAAAACCAAAACCAGATCTGGGGCGGGACACAACTAAAAGCAACTAATAATCAACGGCAATTTCCATTTTTTTGCAATTAATGGTTACTAAAATGATATTACATACCTGAACTGGAAGGTTCCATATCGAAAGAGTGAAATATTTTAGAAATTAAATTCACAATAAATGCACAAAAACAGGTAAAATCACACGATAATATCAGACGTGTAATCTCCGCAAACAAATGGCTTCAACTGAGTCATCCTGGAGAGGAACGGAACTGAGTTTACGACCGTACGCTTTCGGTTTATTGTGTGCAGGACAGTAAGATATACGAAAATAATAAAAACGATCGTAGATGTGCTATTTCATTTTTGATTTATGCCCAACTTTATAGGTCAATTGCCCCAATGTGCGCAGTGTAGAAAATTTCAGTTCTCTACGCCGATACTTTTACAGGTAGTGGCCAATTATATAGTGAAAAACGAGATTTCTGTATAGCAACTCTACGAAGAAGTTACCTGATTGGTCCCATTTGCGACCTTAAGTATAAAATTTCTTTAAAAATTGTATACAAAATTTTAGCTACATATCTAAGTAAAAGACTTCTCGAATAGCTTTTAACACTATGCGCTCGTATCCAATCCATTTTGCTCTAGTACAAATGGAATGACAAACTTAGTGTACTCTATGGAATTTCATCTAGGATGTCAAAAGTGTATGTGTTTTGCTTTATATCTATCTAGATATCATGCTATGCGTAAAGCAGTTCACGCACTCACGTAAATTTCACCCCTTCCAATAGATCAATTTTTGCAGAAAATGATATTTCCACATCGAGGCGAATGATTTAAGCTTAATATCGTTCGTGGAGATTAATCTTTACGAATTTTATATTTTCAAATTCTGCCAAACTACCACCATTGAGCGAAATGACAGAAAATTAGTTTGCAATCACTTTTCTGTAATGTAACGATTTCTGCCATGGACATCGGTTTTTTTTTTTTAGTTATTATAATTCTCATATCTGACGCCCTTCACCACCCTCCGCGATTAATACGGAATAATTTTTAGAGCAGGATTTAATCTTCCAAAAAAATCTTGATTCACCCATGGACAACACCAGACCCATTATTGCACTCATCTCTGTAGCTATAATAATACTTGCTGTTTGGGTTCAAAGTGGAGTAATCTCCACCTGGACAATGTTTCGCAATACCAGAGCAGGAGCTCTGATGTTTCATGAGCAACTGACGATGTCCTTATAGTCGTCCCAATAAAGGAATATTTGTTTGTTCTTTCAGCTATTTAGGGTAGCTTTGAGATAACATTTTGAAATACCACAAAATGGCTCTGATCCGACAAAAGGCGAGCTTCCGCCCATGTTTTTGCTAGGCTATCAGCAATTTCATTGCCTTTATGGTCGTCATATCCGTTGTCCACATGAGAATAATTTTATTTCTCCTCGATAAATTTTTAAGGACTTGCAGACACTTCCAGACTATCATTGACTTAATACTGAAGGACTTTAAGGCCTTGAGAGCGGCGGCTTGACTATCCGAGAGTATATTAATAGTTGAACCATTTATAGCTCTTTTAATACACGTAATCGCGCATTTATCTATGGCTTATACCTTAGCTTCGAATAGGGTACATGTAGAGCCCATGGCCTTTGAGATATGGCATCTGGGCCGTATATCCCCAGTCCGAGTACACTCTTCGTTTTTGAACCGTCTGTGTACCACACCATCGATCCTTGTTGGAAGGACGATTTAGTGGAACGCCATTGTTCTCGGTTTCCCAGGACCACGTCGAATGGTTTTACAAAATCCACATTGGGTATTATTATATCAGATATTGTAGTCATTTGCTCGAAGCATATCTATTTTGGGATACTTTCATGATCAACCAGATCACCTGGCTTGAACTCTTTCTCGTTTTGCAGTCTGATGGCACTGGAGATCGCTTCTTTTTCACCTGTAAATGCAGAGCTGAAAGGTATAGTAAGACTTCCATGGCTGCTCTATATCATATATCATGACACCAGACATTCGCAGACAGGCTATCCGCTTGATTTTTTGAAGAGGAACCTCGGACACGTGTGGAGATATCCTACCGCTCTTTATGTCATTCTGGACAGATGCGATTCCATTTACGTTTCTTATCGAAAGTGACACCCGGAAACTTGACTTCTTTCGAAAATATAAATTCCCTATTATCAGGAATTGGAGCCATTAGTGAAAACATCGTTCTTCTCGTTAACGGAACAATAGCCGCTTTGCTAGAGCTTTTGCTAACGCCTTTGTTCAAATACCATATGTGGAGTTTGGAGAGGGTTTTTTGCATGAGGTCGGATATGACCTGATTATGCTTGCCCCTTATAGTAACCACTAGGTCATCCGCGCACATTAAATATTCATAATTTGTGAGCTAATAATCTGAGAATAATTACTAGGTAATATTTGAAATAGTAAAAAGTATAAATTTTTATATGCATACATTAGTTTCTTGCTGAATAACATTTTGCTCCTCCTTGGTAATCTTTTATGCAATGGACTATAGACAGACGTTATATAATTCAAACCTTGGGAAATCAAACGTATCAGAAAATTAGATCTGACGCTATGAATTTGAGTCCCTTTCACACACGGCAATTTCTAATTCTATATGGACTTCCTTCCAATTTCGAAATTTGTCACTATGTAAATTTACCAGTTCAATTTCTTTTCCTCTATTTAAATATGAGGTGAACCGTTAAAAAGTACTTTGAACTAGCCTCGTATAGCTGGTTATCTGTTATCATGTCACTCTGAGTAATTTACATTTTCTTCTCCCTTCACTCAACATCCTTACATCCGAAATTGTATGAATTATTTCGTTTAAGATTATCTCAAATAAATAAAAACGCAACGCACGGATAAAAGATTCGATGAACACCAGCGTGCTTTCACAATGCATACATACGTACTTCTAAGTTTATATACACACATACTTATACAATGATTAAACTTAGTAATATCATAAAGGTCTTATCAAAAGCCATCAATGGAATGTATTGCTCCTTTGACTTCCTCAAATAGCGTCTTCTTCCTTATTACAATTTTAAATCTCAAAAGAATGAAGTGGTGCTTGACGTGATGCTATCATTCCTTTCATTTCAAGTTCTACTAAGTTAGGACCCATCTACATTCAGTATGCAAGGCACGTTCTTCTTAAGTGAAGGGATCGAGCTTTGTCCTTCTGATGATTGGATCCTTGTGGTGAAGAATTTTTTACGTACGAATATCTAACAATTTTTTTTTTTTGTTTTCAACTTGTATGGAATTTATGTTTATTGGAATTGAATGTAGGTATAACTTTCGAGGATATTCGAATCTCGCTTTAAGCTTTTATAAAATTGAAAATTACTTTATTATCAAGAAGTCAATTTGGTTTAATAGGAGAAAGGAAATTTATAAAATCTCTCGTAATCCCTAATTCCGCTATTTTCATTCCTTTTATCCCAGTTTTACAGGGAGGTCAAACATATTTTCTTTTTATCTAAGAACATTATTCACATAAATTTTTCTGAAGTTTTTCCGATCAACTTCATAATGTCCCGTTTATTAGGTAATACCACCCAATTTCTTCGATATAATAAATGGCAGGGATACATAAGTTAATCCTCCATTTTCTAATATAATCTCGCAATAGATTTGTGCTTTTAGTACAGTAGCACAACTAGAAATACACAGCATGATAAAAAATCATAGTTTAGATTGGAAGTAAGTGAGGTTTTATATTATACTTAGTTGTTACTACCTACTTTATGATTGTGATTGTGTGCAAGAAGGTAAGCAGATACGTACACAGTTTAGTAGAAAAGACCACTAAACATACCAATCACTGTGAGCAGACTTAGCAGTCACCTCATAATCTTGATCATTTGGCCCTTGGCAACAGAAAACACTTACTTCTATTATGTGGGGGACGTTTTCATTTGGAATTTGCCATCTATCTATCTATGTCTACTGAAATAGCAATTACTACAAAGTTTACCTTTAATTCTTCCGCGTCACAATACTTCTCTTAGACACATAATAGCCACAAGAGCCTCTTTCATTAAGCAAAATGCCACTCCATAGATTTATTTTAAAAAATTGGAAACTTTTCTCAGCTTACTTCTCTCTCAAATTCTCTCGAAAGACCCATAAATGGCTACTTCCTCCCAAACCTTCCTTATTTTGTTCGAATAGGGTCAATATTTCTGAAAAGTACACGACGCTTTTTATATATTTACCTTATTAAAATTTTTATTGATTTAATTTGATTTAAATTAAATTAAAATTAATAAATTTAAATTATCTATCACTGGTGAAAGAAAATTACAAAGGCAGATGGAAGTTGCAGTTTTTGCAATAAAAATTGTTATCAATTTTCAAAATTGATAACTTTTTCTACGAAAGGTTTTCACGATTTTCATATATGAACATGGCTGATCCTGCCTAGGGCCATTCTGCTGAGTATAAAATAAATACATAGTATTTCGCCTCATATAATTCATACTCGGAATTTTAACTGAGGGTATATATGAAGTCGACTTAGCGGTTCTGTTAAGCGTATACGGCAGGCAAAAAACTAGCCGTGCTGGAGAGTATTAACTTCTTGCCGATACGAAACGCTTTTGTCATTTTCATCAAAGGCAGTTGCAGTCTTTGCAATAAAATATGTTTTCTTTTTTTCAAATTGATAACTTTTTCTACGAAAAGTCCTCACGATTTTTCTATATATATATATATTAGTAGGTAATATCAGCTCAGGGAATAAAGTTCGAAAAATTATCTGAGAAAAAACTGTCCAACAATTATTTTTTATTTTTTTGCCTATAAAAGATTCATAATGACTTCTTTAAAACACAGATTTACGGATTTTAGAAATCTTTTACCATTAAAAGATTTAACCTTAACCTACGCCTTACAATTAAGGTTACTTAAAATTAAGTGCCAATAACAACGCGCATAATAACAGGCATTTCAAAAACTTAATTTTTAAGTATAAATAATTCGAAGAACAAAGAACGCCTAAAATGGAACTTAAACCGCCATCCTAGAAGAACTGGGGCTTAATCCTATCTAAACACAGGTAATATGACAGCAACACTAAGATTTTGTATTATTATTTTTTTTGTACTTGCATTCATAATACATCCCAGTCGGTTTTCTCTCCCTTTACCAAAATTAAAATCTGGTCACTTATTCTAAAGGTACATCAACACATAACAAACATTGCCAAAAAATATTTGTGAAACATTTAACAAACAATTTATAGCCAGTTGACAAATTTTTCATAAATATTTGCCATATATTTTTCAATTTGTTTGTCAAACATTTATCAAATATCTGTTAGGATATTTGTGTAAAACTGTTTTCCAAATGTTTAGTATTATTCATATATTCTCCGCATGCACCATCTGTGGTCGTACTTGCCCCAACGTTTGAGGAAAATTTTCGAAAAAGGAGTTTGTGGAATAGAAAATGTTTAGACAGAACATTGCAATTTTGGTCGTGATTTATTGAATGATAAATTGACGATCTTTCTGGTTTTCGAAATTTCGCAAGAATCTAATTATTCTATTAATTTTATTATATTTATCTTGTGCCATTTCCCGTTCATGAAGACTTTATTATTATAAAATTCCAAAATGAACTTTCACTATCCACAGCTGTTGAAAAACTGACTGAAAGTACTGTACATACTATACTTTACAAACATCTAATATTTTCCATTTCATTTGGATTAAATTTGAACTTTTATAAACATCCATTAATGTAAAACTTGCATCCACACCCATCAAATATTTCAGAAAAATTTTCCAAATATTTAATCAACGTTTGACAAATGTCTGGAAAACGTTTGGCAAATGTCTCTCAAACTTTTGGGGAATGTCTGTTATGTGTAGGCGCCTTAAGAAGCAAACATTAAGAGTAATAGTAACATTTTTGCAAGTATACTTTAAAAACAATAATGCCTTTGAGTCACGACTCACACATATCAAACATTCCCCAAATGTTTGACAAACATTCATCGAACGTTTGTCAAAAATTTGTCAAACATTTGTCAAGCATTTGTGGAATGTTTGATGGGTGTAGACGCAAGTTTTGTAGTTTTGTTTTTTTGTTTAAACATCCAATTTAATCGAAATGAAATGGAAAATATTAGATATTTGTTAAAGTACAGTACAGTACTTTCAGTCAGTTTTTCAACAGCTGGGTATAGTGGAAATTCATTTTGGAATTCTTAAGAATGAAGTCTTAATCATGATTGAGGTTTGTATAAGATTAACATAAACACAAATAATGGAATTATTAGATTCTTGCGAAATTTCGAAAATCCGAAGGATCGTCAATATATTATAGGCAAGGGTCAACCAGCCTTAGAATATAGAGAGAACACGATGGGTTGATATACCCATAAAATTCGTGTACATGAGCGTGGCTTTTCTTTGGGGTCTTTGAATAGGGGGAAATTGGACAAATATATGTTCAGCTGCCTACATTTGAAATAGCAGAGAAACTTCCTGGGTATCTTGTCAAAGTGCCAGTGACTAAGAGCATTTTCAGTGGGAGCAACCGCAGTATTTTCAACCATATATCTTGTTGCCACACTTCCTGTACTCTCTATATTCTAAGCAACCAGCCTAGTAATAACCGTATATTGACAGTCAAAATTTAGGGGGACATATTTTTATTTTTAATTGCCAAATGGGGTTATAGATGACTCAGATGTTTTGAAAATCAATAAAAACAAGAAACCAATTTGCCTATAAATTTGCAATTAGTTTGCAAAAGCCACTAAGCGAAAAAAAAACAGAATCATCGTGAAATTTTTATTTGTTAAAGCAAGCAATTGTCTTAAAAAGCTCGCTCTAAATCAAAACTTTGTTAAACTTCCAATATTCTTAAAAAAGTAACAATTTTAAACCATACAATATTTTGAAAGTCAAAAATAATCATCATCGGCTTCAAAAGAAGCTTGCATTATACACCAAGATGATAGAGGTCGTGCAAGATTGACAGTATCACCAATTCTGGTCCACACAATTACACGCCCATCAATGATAAAGACAAGGAATAATTTTTTAAGTACAAAGCGTCTCGATAAATTGTCATCACTTTAAATTTGAGACTCATTTTCCTCATTTTTCTAAAATCACAATTCCTTCAGATGCAAAGCGGATTGTCGAAGCTTTTTTTATTTATTGTAAAATATTCAACAGCGATAAAATTTGATATTTTCCTTTTGTATTTATCGAAACATAAATTTACTAGCCTACCTTTTGACCTCGGTTAACTGCAAACAGTTATTGAATATGTTTTTGTTAGACATGTGCGCAACTCATATTAATGACAAAATTAAATTCGTTATTTTTTTCGATTTTTTACAATTTTTCTTCCTGTAATAGGCAACAACAATATTTTTTGTAAATCGCGTCTTTTGGAAAATACAAACTCCAAGTACCTACGACTTTAAATGCAAATCAAGTTTTTCACCTGGGAACGAAGTATCGAAAACTTTATGATTTGGTACGGTCAATGACTCATGGAGTTTATTCAGGAAACAAACATAAAAAATTTTCCATATCAATAAAACCAATGAAAAAACAACTCAACAAATGAATGTGACCCAATTCCATTATATGCTGCACGACACGTGTGTACGAATCTGTATAACCCTTTATGCCCCCAATTCTCTTTACTCATGTAAAATATACAAAGAAACCGCATATCCAAATTAGTGTTTCGCTTTTTTATTGAAGGCAAATGGACGAGTAAATTGACAACTGTTGTTTTCGAATACCTACATATGTATTGATTTAATCATAAGGATTTTTCTAGAGGTGTTTGTAGGGCGTTAACCCTAATTGACTGACATGTGGACTCATGAGATATATTTCAAATTGTATTGGAACTAATCCATATAGACTTATTTACTAATGACGTATAATTACCTATAATAATTTTTAAATAAATTTTGACCTACATTAATTGAGCTATAAATATTCTTTACCCCTTGCTTAGACGGAATTTTTCCGGTCAAAAATGAAATTAACAATATTTTGCTTTCCTCAGACCTCTATTCTGCATATTTTAAATTTTAACTTAAATCAGATTGCCGCTATTTTCATTTCGTACAGTTCCTAAATGAGAAGCTGATATCAAGCCATTGTAATATTTGTTTTTGTTGCGTTGATGAGATTGAGGTTGCCTCTGATCCCTCCGCGCTTCGTGAAGCTTATCTTACCTTTCATTATTGGCCCTATTGCAAAGATATTCAATAGCTGGTTAACGTTCAACGAATTTCCCTCTCTATGGAGGGAAGCACTATTAGTTCTTTCTCCTAATGACATCAAGGCCTTTAGACTAATAAGCTCATAATGTTTTCTAGAAAAACTCATAGCAAATCAAGTATCTGAGACAGTTCTTTTAAAAAAATCACTGCTTTTAATGATAATCGCATTCTGCTTTGGTCCTTCTCGACTTCACGAAAGCATTTGATAATATAGATCACATGAATCTTCTTAACAAGCTAAACAACTTCTTTGGTTTTAGTTCGCCTGAACTGAACTTAATTAGTAGCTTTTTGAAAAGTGAATAAAGTAATTTCCTCCAGGTTTGCTTTGATTCCCGGTGTACCACAAGGATCAATACTAGGACCTCTGCTTTTCAGTTTTTTAATAAATTATTTGCCAACTCTCATCAAAAAAAGCTTGGTTCATTTATACGCTGATGATATGCAAATATATCTAGATTTTCCAATTTGCCTCTTAGAGGACTGTGTTAGACGAATTAATGAAGATAATATTTTAAAAAGATCAATCACAAATAATCTGATACTCAACCCCTAAAAAATCTCAAGCACTAGCATTATGCAGAGGAATTTATGACCTTACTTATTTTCCCCCGATAGTGTTCAATCGCTTTACTATACCATATGTACAGACAGCTAAAAACTTAGGCAATATACAAAATTTTCAAATGGTTTGTTGTGGCCATATTAAAATGAACCTAGGTAAGATTTATGGGATGCTACACCGACAAAGTTCTATCATCTTCGCTAGACTCCACTTTAGTTGTAAGCGTAAGCTTAAAATAGCCTAAAATGATTCCATTACATTCGCGTTCAGGCTTCATAGATATCTCCACATTTCTCCTTTTCGCCATAAAATTTTGAATTACTCTTAGGAAATACATTTGTATTTCTTTTCCTATATAACATACTGAACACACCTAAACCCACATACCTGTATGAATTTTGAAACTTTTTGCATAGTGACAGACGTTATGATTTGCTATTACCTCGCTTTAAATATTCTGTTTTGAATGCGTTTTAAATTACTTTAATTTATTCAAGCTGTTCGCATTTGAAACGCTCTTCCAGTGTCGAGACAGCACGCGAGCTCGGCTTCTTCCTTTAAACGGTTAGCACACTTTATATGGATAATGATATTCAAATCAATTATAATCGGTTGACTGTATATGCATTAAAATTTTCTTTCTTCTTTGTTATTTTTTCTCATCCGTACTCCTTAATTTGCTTATCTTTATTTTCTTATTCTTTATTTTTAGTTTTGTTTTCTTACTTTTATTTGTTACTTTATATTACTTTTCTTTCTTTTTTTTTCCTACTTTTAATTTTTATTTACCACTACTTATATTTGCCTATGTACTCGATATGTACTTTCATAGTTTTAGATTTTGTGAAATTTAGTAGTACTAATGAAAAGGCTTTTGTCTTATTGATCTTTTGAATAATAAATACTTACTTACTTACTTACGTACTTACTTACTTACTTACTTACTTACTATAACTATACAATTTGATATAAATCAGTCTAGAAAATTATAATCAAAAGTTGATTTGTACCTTTTAAAACGAAACAAAAAATTTAGTTTTGATGATACTTATTTAATTATAAATACCAATTTCAAAAGATAATCAAAATTTCAAAAATGTTATTCAAGTCAGTCAATATGAGGTTCAAAGTTAAGCATTAGTAGCAATACGTCAACTTTCCACCAATGGTGTCAAAAGAGAAAGTTTTTCCATAGTGTAGAAAAATTTTAATTTCTCCAATGGACAAAGGACACAGCGAGATGTAAAACTAATTTTTGCACAAAATCTCAAGCGGACAAGAATATTATTTGTCATTTCCAAGCCACTCATGGGTTATTCAAATTAGTCTTTTCTCTAGAACTTTCATATATTGGTCCTGCCACATGGTTTCGTATACAATATGAATTAAGTCATTTCACCAAGAACTAATGACACCCTTCTAGATTATACTCCCCTCTCAACTACACGATTTTCAACGCATGTATTGGATATTTGTCCTATAGAATTTCATCGGAATATTCGTGTAAATCTAGAGTCAATGGCTCCGATTCTGAAACTTTCCGAAAAAAAACATTTTTGAGAGCCTGAACTACTCATTCATACTGACATCTTTGCTAAATGAAATAATTAAACACGTGATTAACACAAGAATTTTATTTTTTGGTTGACAGTAGAGAGAAGCCAAAATATTAGTTTTATATAACAGTTTACAATTTAATCAAGTAAGAAAGCTAGAATTGGTCTAACAATAAGACCAATTCTTATGATACCATAAATGAATGCCCGTATGTAATTTTGTATGGTCACATCTCTGTGCAAGTAAGATTTTTAAAGTGGTTTCTCACATATATTGCCAGAACGTTTTATAGGACAGCAAAAATGGTTATGACCAATTTCATACAATTTCACATAATGAAGAACTTTTCAGTACATTAACCCATTTATGACAAATGGTTCATTTACGGACCAGCGAACATGCTACCGGTATTTTTCCCGTTATTTTTATTCCATATGCTCTGTCTTGTCTGACTACACACAGGGAGTTTGCAGAAAGATCAAATAGTAAAACGAGCAAAATTTGTAGTTTTTTTTGTAGTTATTGTGTTTGCAAATACACACTGAACTAGTTGGATGAATTTTGTTCTGCTGTGAACATGGACTCTGCATCTCAAATATATTGGTACGTTATATTTCTGGAAATTTTGTTTTGTTTCTTTTTCACAATAGATTAAAGTTTATGGTTTAGTAGATGCGCCGAAATGTGTTCGAAGATATATTTTCGAATGTACACTTCTGCGACAATAACACAATTCAAGGAACCAGGATCGTTTTGCCAAAGTAGACTTTTAAATTTTACCCCAGTCGAAATGCATATATCTGTCGATGAAGCGATGATACCCTACTACGGCAGGCATTCGTGCAAATAGTTCATTAGAAACAAACCTGTAAGCTTTGGATACAAAGCTTGGGTTGCCGCTAGTCGCTTGGGCTATTGCTACCAATTCGATTAATATCAAGGTCGTAACCAAATGCGTGACAAGACTGTTTCTCTTTTTACTTTGATAATTTTTTTACGGGACCTAATCTCGTAAATTTGCTCAGGGACCTTCAGTTTGGCGGGACAGGAGCTTTGAGGGAAAGCCGTTTAAAAGGTATAACCATGGCTGACAAAAAATTAATGAATAAAAATCCTAGGGGATACTATGAAAACTACGTGGACAAGAAAAATGAAATGATATTGACCAGATGGAAGGACAACCAGACCGTTTCTCTTTTGTCGAACTCATTTGGGGAAGATCCAATAGGATCAGTTCGGAGGTATGTACACTCTCAACGTCAAAGGGCTAACATAACTCAGTCATGTGTTATTAGAATGTACAATAGAAATAAGGGCGGAGTGGATTTGTTAGACAGTCATATTTCTAACTACCGTATAGGCATTCGGGGCAAAAAGTGGTACATGCCAACGGTATTATGGATGGTAGATTTGGCTGCAACTAATGCCTGTACCTTAGCAAAAAACTACGGTTACAACATTGATCTGCTTGAATTTCGGCGCAGGTTAGTTAAAGTACTCCTTGTTCGCCACGGCAAACACTATCTAAAGGAAAAAGTATGGCAAAACCAAACATTTTATCAAAAGGGGCCCACATTGCAGTGAAAGGAGAGACTCGGTTACGGTGCAAACAATGCCATTCACATACAATATATAAGTGTTCTTCATGTAACATTGCACTACATACTAATTGATTTGAGGCGTTTCACAAAAATTTAAAATAATATTTTTTTTTTTAATCAAATGTATAATTAAGGTTAATCAATAAAATAGACAGCCAAAGAATTATTTATGGTTTTGTTATGTTATGTTTTACATTTGTTTCTAAATAAATAAGAGTTTATAAAAAATGTAAGATACAAAAAGTTTTGTTCTTTAATAGACAAATGGTGCGTTTGCGAACAACCACGTAGCTTCGCCATTTTGAATAATATAAAAAAAAAATCTTGCTTTTTTGTTTATTTAAGCTAATATAATTTAAACAGATAAAGGAAAAATGAAAAATTTTCAAAACCAAACCTTTGTCACAAATGGGTTAAATACGTCTAGGATTGATCGTTTTCGCAGTATATGTGAAAATCCTAAATTTTTATATGGCAACACAAAGAAGATTTATTCCATTTTCTAAATTTTATTTACTATTGTTATAAATATACCATGTATCAAATTTCAGCTCTCTACGTCGACGCGATCTCAGGCAGTGCCCAAATATATAGTGAAACCCACATTTTTGTATGCCAACCCTTAAAGTAACTTTTTTTTTAAAGGCCCGTACGCAAAAGTTTTTAAAATTAACACCTTAAATACCACGATAGGCCACAACGAATGGCCTTATCGACCACTTACGGCACTGTCATATTTGCATGTGGAAAGACTATTACTCAGTCTCCCGGACCTTCTTGCAGAAATTAGTAACCATATCAACTGACCACTTGAGATACCTGAACTAAATGCTTACAACTAAACAGGCCTTTTGAGAAAATAAATCCAACATTTGTTGAGCCCTCTTAAAGATCAACCAAAACTCATGACTCTTAAATACCAAAATCATAATACGAATTTATTTCTAAATACTAATTACCTATTAGCCAGATAATTATTTTTCTTTAACAATTATGTAAGTATAAACGAATCCATTAATATAAAATTTCTGCAAACCGCCAAGAATAGCCACGCTACTATGAATACTTAAATGTAATAAGATATGAAAATTTATGATTCATGAAGACCTACATATATCTATACCCATATTTCAGTAAATCGTGAACTGTTATAAAATCCATTCATTCTAACTTTTCCACCCAACTCTAAAACTTTTGGAAAGGATGGTGGTTTCAGGCAGGACAACAAAGAACTGAACAATTCTTAGAACAGTGAGAAAATATTAGAAAAGTTTTAGGAAAACTTTCACCATGGATCCTGCTCAGGTTCCACCCCAAATTATTTGACCAGTATCCGATGAAGTTGTCAGACTTCAGAGTTGAAAATATATTTCCTCAAACGATTTATGTTGGTAGTGAATATTTCCAAAACTAAAATATCCGAAATTGGATGGTCGACGATACACACTCACCTGACTGACGATAGCCCACATTAATCCACGAACCTCATACTACAGCACCATAAGTTTTCAGTTAATTTACATACCCTATAATACGTTACCACCTGAATAGAACAGAGAATTTGAGCGCAAGTTGTGCTTGTGTATAACCAAAAGGTGACCAGCCTCAAGCAGGTAGTGTGGCGCCATACTTCCTTCCAGTAAGTCGCGGTAACTCGATAGTTGTTGTGTAATGCCTTATCCTTTTTAAGTGTCGTTTACACTTTTCGGTTACAGTTAAAACTTGTTTGGGACATATTTTAAAGGTTTAAAACAAAACAAACAAACAAAAAAGAGGAAATCCTATACAAAATCTAACAGCGAACTAATAAAAGGATCAGCGGTCAACTTTTACGTAAGTGTTATTGAAAAGGAACTAACTGCTTAACTGGATTATACTCTAGTGCTCCTAGTGCTTTTTGAATCACAATGCAGGCTATCGATTTTCATGTCTATTTCATGGCAATAATAGCTTAGAAATGCGGTGATTTGAACAGAACTATGTTTACTCACCTGCTTTCTGGGTATATTGACTTTTGACGTTCTGAGGTTCCATTATTATTGCTACCAGTAGTAATAACCACATTTGGAATTTCAAATGTGATTTTTTTTCATAATTAACATTCTCTCAAAACCTACTTAATTTCGTGCCTTAAGCGTAAGATTAGAAGAAATTTTACTATGCTAATACAAAGTGAAAAGCAGTGGAAAGTGCTTGAAAACTCCATTTTTAATCTTAATTGAAAACTAAATGAACCTGTAATGAAAAGTAAACCTATATTAATATTATTTATAGTAGAAAACATAAAGTCGTAAAGTATGCGTATTTCTAAGTCTGGTTATCTAGTAATGCTGTTTTGTATTTACTGTACTACATTCGGAAAGGAATAACAGTGAAAAGGCGTTATAACCTAACCAGACTTTTCTTAAATTAAGAAATCTATAACTACGGTATGTATTAGGCATAAAATCCTTTCAACAATATCCTCGATAAAATACACATTAATTAAGGAACAATTTCTTGGAAAATTTTATCGGAAATGGTTTGTCAGGTGGTAAAAATTTTCATATTTTTATTAACTTTTCGATTTTGGACATTTTTACTTAAAACTTGAATTAAAGTTTACAGAAATGTCTCTCAAATTTGTTTTGTCGCAAAACCCTAGTAAAATTTCCAAAGCTCACGGGATCGATATATTTATACTTCATGGATAACCTACGCCAAACTAATTTTATTAATACTAAAAATGAAATATTGCTTTAAAGAGAGAATTTTTACACATAAATTAAATTATAACTATAATTAAAATTAATTTTATATTGTAATAAGTGCTGTGATTGTAGCGCAAATGAAAAAACAATAAATAAAATAAGTAATTAAAGAGTTTTCAAACAAAACTGAGGCCAAGCCGCATGAAAAAGTAGAAAATAAACTTTTCTTTACACACAGAGGTGGACTCAGATTTTTTGATTGGGATATTTCTCTTGAATATTCTTTCTCTTCATGAATCAAACACTTATTACCTCTGATTGATCATACTGAAATATATCGGTGATTGTCAGCGAATAAAATCTGAGTCCACCTCTGTGTGTGAAGACAAAATTATTTTCTACTTTTTCATGCGGCTTGGCCTCAGTTTTGTTTGAAAACTCGTATTTTACTTATTTTATTTTCTGCCTTTTTCACGTTAACTAAATTGTTATTACGTGCTGCATGGAGATATTTTAAAACAATTTTTAAGTCATGTTTGGTGCCGATCCGAAAACAAAAATTTTTCGAGTATCAAATCGTTGAAGTACTGCAACGGTTTTCTGAAATTCAAATTATGCTTTAAACAGCGCTTTTTAGCTGTATTCCAACTTGATCCCATATAACATGAATTTTCCCGATTTTCCATGTTTTCCACAGACTTTTCTTATTACTATGAATTTTTTTTAAAAATTTACATGAATTTTCCTCGATTTTTCATGCACGTTTTCATGATTGTTGAAGAGAAAGTATTGATGCCAGTAGGACGGGGAAAAAATGATTCCGCATAGCTTATAAAACTTTTTTGTCGGAAAATCTTCCGGAAAAGTCGGAAAATTCCGGAAATTCTAGAAAAATTGGAAAATTCTGCATTTTTCCTGAAACAGATTTATCACTAATCATATCGATGAAAATTTGTCCGATGATTTTCCCGCTTTTCTGGGTTTTCCACGGAGTTTTCCACAAAAGCAACTTTATGCAACTCATTTCGCTCTACAACTTTGTCTTAGGTTGCAAAACGCTCAAACGCTTCCTCGGTCTGAAAAACTCCGGAAAAGCGTTTTACATGAATTTTCCTCGATTCTTCTTGCAAGTTTTCACCATTGTCGGAGAGAAAGTAATGATGCCAGTTGATAGGGAACTTGATCCTGCATAATTTAGAAAACTTCTTTACCGGAAAATTTTCCGGAAAAGTCGGAAAATTCCGGAAAATTTTTCGGAAAAATCGAAAAACTCTGCATTTTTCCTTAAACGGATTTATCACTAATCAAATTTGTACTAAATTTTCAAATGATTTTCCCGATTTTCCGGGTTTTTCATGGAAATTTCCGGTTCAAATTTTGATAGATTCAATTGTCACGCGACATGAACCTGTGCTGTCGCTGTGATGACGAAAAGTGGGTCTACGAGAGTGTCGATAATAGTAAAGAAATATATAAATAGACAAATTCGTGTACGAGTTAAAGGGAATGGCCTCAAAAAAACGTTAAGGAGCAATCTGGATCTCCAGTATCCTTTGAAAATTTCATTTAATATTTTATAATTTATTTGAATAATAAGACGTAATGGTCAGTCTAGAATATTATTTAGTTTTTTTATTGACGCACTTTTTTAAAAAACTAAATTCACACAAACTCGAACAGGCTGTTTTAGAAAATGCTCCTCAAATATGTTGTACCCGGAAATTGCCACCGAAACTCTTTCAACTCTAAGCCCTGAGCTGAGCCGTTTAATGCATTTCTTTAATTTTTAGAAATATTCAGTGGCACTTCATTTCTTTCGTGAGTTATTCATACGTTTTTGATCTTACTTTCAAAAACCTCCATAGAAAGAACTTCAATGGGGTTAAATCGCAATATCTCGGCGTGTAGTTTTGGTCTCCCTCCCGCCCATAATGCCTGTTAATCTGTAAGATTTTGAGGATGCATCTGAAGTTCTTGCATGGTATATAGATTTTCTGCCCTCCAAGACTCGAGTATTCTGCTCATTTCTGAATATAGCTGTTAAAGTGGAAATAGACTTCATCACTAAAAATAATGGAATATTGTTATTACATCCTCCTATGCATGGACATTTTTCGAAAATATTTTTTTCGACTATTTTCTGTATATTTTTAAAAAACCTAAGAGAATCTTTAAAAAACAGGAAGAGAAATAAATCCAACCAATTCTTGCAACGCTGAATTATAAATACCAACAGCAGACAATTGTAGTAGATATGGAGACTAGTATCATATTTAACAATTTTCAAGAAAACGGAACTTGAAGTATGTCTGAAGATAGTCATTTTAAATAGCACCCCATAACTGAAACTTTTTTCCACCGTCGCCCTAGAAATTAGCGCCGCCTGAGTTTGTTGCATAGTGGAACTTTCAGGGTTTCCAAAACTTGATGATAAAATCAAAATAAAAAGATAAATAAATGATACCATTGACACCCTGTATTCTATAATGAGCTCATTATATGCACATTGACACACTTAAAGTTATTAAATTTAACATCAAAAGAATTGAGAGCTGAAATAGATTTAAAAGTGCGCCTACAATTATCATATTTTCAAGGTGAAATATCAAACTTGCTGCAAGAGAGTGTTTTGTAAATAAAAGAATTTGGATTATGGTAAAAAAGAATACTTCAATTCAAAAATGCGTATATAAAATTTGTTTTATTGTTGATTATAATTCTGTGGCATCAAACGAGCGCAAGTAAATTTAGGGAAGATTTCCATATCAGCAGTTCCTTTAAATTGTTTGTTGAAAAATTTAGCTGCTTCAAAAGTCCAGAATTACAAAAAGCTATTTCTTTAGTTAAAAAAACAGTAATCGCACTGTTATTAGTATCTTAACTTTCCATTTTTGCACTTTTAAAAAATAGGATCCAAGCAGTTCGTCAAAAATTATCTAATGAGAATTTGACAATTAACTCCAATTGTGATGGAGGAATTTCATGATCTTTCAATTAGAAATTTCAATAATAATAGCTTCGTTTTTTTTTATCTCTCTGATCTGGTCCGATTCAATTTTTGTTTTATTTAAAACAACAACAATGAATCACGCATTGTTGTTGTTTTACGTACATATAATTGAACCGAATCAGATCAGAGAGATTAAAAACGCAGCTAAGGACAATTTTCTATTTAAAGTATTTGTGACGCTGACATGTAGATGGCACTTTTACCTCATTAAAATTTAATTAGATAGAGAATATTAGTGTTCTTTTGATTCCGTGCAGTGCACTTCAGAGGCAGAGCATAGGAGATTGCGAATTGAATTGATTTGTAGGGTGCATAGAAGTAGAATTTTATTGAAAGTGTAGAGAAAATAATCAAATTGTCATGACTTGAATTCTTGCAAAATGTCAAAATATAACCTAATAAATTTCGGCAGGTTTAGCGTTTTGCAAGAATTCAAGTCAAGAGAATTTGAATATTTTCTCTATACTTTCAAAAAAATTCTACTTCTGTGCACCCTACAAATCAGTTCAATTCGCAATTACCTTTGTTCTGTAGTACACTGCACGGAATCAAAGGAACAGAGTTAATTATGTCATTAGGGTAATTAGGTGAATCTTCATTACTAAATGCATGTAATAAGGAAAGTGACTTTGGTGAGGTAATTAAAGGTGTAGTGTCAATGGCATAACACATATTTGGTTTATCAGATTTAGAATTCTTTATAAATTATATTTTATTTTTTGTATATATATCATAAGTATATATTCACCATTTCTGCCAAATATCCCTATAAGTCCGTAACATGCTTACGTAGAAAAAAAAAACTAGAGCAACCTTCACTCGTTAAGGAAAGAGAGCCTGTTTTCTTCTGTCTATATTACGTTTGGAAAGTGTGTCATTTTAATTGAAAGTATAATGTCTAAATTAATTATTGATAATACTTTTCCTAATCTATTTGTGTGTAAATATTTTTGTAGACGGACTAATCTTATAAATTTGTTGTTTTCGTTTTGTTTTCTTATTGAGTTCTCTTTTTGAAACAATTAAATAACTTTTATCTACTCACTAATCCTTCACTAAATAGCTTTGTGTATGAGAGTAAAATTTTAGGAAGGGTTTTAGGGTAGTAAACGTGGATAGATTTAAATGAAGTTTTTAATTTAGATAAAGTGAATGGGGCGCTTTCCGATAGGACAAAAAAATTAACTTTTTTGTGGGGTTTATGATGATAGTTACCACCTACCCGCTTGGGGTTATCTAATTTTCGCCGTGTATGATATCCAATTAAACCTCTTGATAAGTGCTCATCCCGTGGAGAAGCTGCTACGACCAATCAGCCTAAAAATAAATGTAAACATTATTCACAAAGCATCAGATTCAACATTGATCTTTTTTATACTTATCTAAAGCCATTGGTCACAGTTTTTATTTTCTTTCTTTTGTTGTTTTCTGCAAAGTTGATTATTTGTCCTTGAAGTAAATAAATTTTCGAATAAAGGAAGAGTATTAATCTATATACTTACACGCAGGCAACAAGATTTTCGTTCTTCTTAGAGCTGTAAAACAGCAATATTAAAAGACTCCACAGGTCCACTATCCGCTTTGAACATAAGCGAGTTTAGTGCTTTAATTACTTTCAATTTTTCAAAAGCCTTTAACAGTGTTAATCATAGTATACTTCAAAAAATACTCTACATCAGGTTTGGAATCATTTTATCTTTCATTACGTTGGAGTAAGGATACGTGAAGCCCTCTCTGGTTCATCACCTAGTCACTGTAGTGACCCTCAAGAATCCATGCAAGGCACTTTATTATTTAATCTGTTTATAAATGACCTCCAATAGAGATGGTAGATGATGCTAAAGTATATCTTTACGCTGACTATATGCAATTATAGGACTTTTATAGGGCCATATTAAATGAGAAAATTTTAGACGTAGGCTATCGGCTTCTCGTGGCCATCGTCATCTAGTTGTAACAGCACTCCACCAATACCTTGCTGGCTCACACCACACTGGATAACGAATGGTTTCATGAAATCCGGGCTCACTAGCAACGGAGCAGAGATAAGTTCCTGTTTCAACAATTCCAGAGACGTCTGGGCTTCAGGTGTCCATTGGAACTGACTGGGATTTTTCAGGGTGTCTGTAATGGAGGCAGTTAGATCAGCATAGTTCGAAATGAATCGTCTGATGACAGAATTAGCAAATAGTCTAAATAAACGAGGACATTTTCACGAAGATCGAACGGAATGACTTTGTCCATAAGGCGGCACATAGTTTGTGGAGCGTTGCATAAGCCGAATGGCATCACTGTGTACTGATATAGAGAGGTTGACCAGGCACAGTAACAGCGGTCTTCTCTCTGGAATCAGTGTCTAGTGGAATCTGCCAGAAAGCGTCTTTCAAGTCCAGGCTTGAAATGTAGTTTGCCGGAGGACGTCGACTCAGAAGTGTGTCTATCTGTGGCAGCGGATAGGCGCCCTTCTTGGTAACGGAGTTGATCTTACTGGCGTCAAAACAAAGCCGGACGTTTATTAAATAGGTTAATGCCCCTATCCATGCTGGATTATTTAAGGTATGTGGTCCTTTATGGAACATCCTTAGATAAAAATTGTTGCTCTGCCCGTGGTACAACTAATACATAGTCTTGGGAATATTTTAAATAGTGTATTAAATAGTATGATGAAGTAATAATATAAGTATGATGATCAGTAAGGTTTATCCTAGATTTCGAAGGACATCGCTTGTAAAGAGTATTTTGACAAGAAATATTTGCATAAAGCTTGTAAAAACTTTAACCTTTACTTCACATTTAGTAGCGAGATTTATCCAAAATTGGATAGCGGACCCATCGCCTACATACATTATATAGATCTCAGTTGCCTAGTGCTCCCTGAATTCTTATCTAAATCAAAGATGATTAGCTGTTCTTTTTATACCCTAGATGAAATCTATAAGGTTTACTAAGTTTGTCAATCCGATTGTAACGCACAGAAATATTGATGGTAGACCAAAATGGATTGCACACCCACGCATAATATTCAAAGGTATTTTGGTTTTTACATGTCCGTCCGTCCGTCCGTCCGTCCGCCCGTCTGTGCGCACGATAACTCGAGAACGCGTTCACTTAGAAAGGAAATTTTGTATACACGGACTTAAAAAAAAAAGTAAAATTAAGTTCGAAAATGAAACAAATCGGGCAACTCCTTTGTGGGGTTGCCATAAAAAAATTTCATTTTCCACTCCATATTTAGACACTGCCTGAGAACGCGTCGACATAGAGAGCTGAAATTTGGTACACGGTATTTTTATAGTAATAACAAATGAAATTTTAAAAGTGGACTAAATCTCGGTGTTGCCATATAATAATTAAAATTGAGGTTTTTTACATATACTGTGATAACGATCAATCCTAGATATTTTTATTGTACTAAAAACTTCTGCGGAATAGGAAATTCTATAGAATGATTATTACCATTTTTTCTATATGCGAAAAACCACTTCAAAAATCAAACTTGCATAGATCGGTGACCATACGAAATTTTATACGGGCATTCATCTACGGTATCGTAAGAATTGGTCTTAGACTGAACTGAATATGTAATTGAAGACTATTCTAAAAAGTCAGGCAACGTAAACAAGGAAAGAACTCTCCATGACAAACTTGCTGAATCGCAAAATTATGAGTTTAGGATTACGACTAATTGAAAATAACATCTTGAGATATGCAGTTTTATCACGAATCAATTTATTAACAATTACTTGAAGAATCTTGAACATTTGTACTTAAGCTTTGTACCTCATATCAGTTATCTTCTCCTCCTTTCCCCCACGAGTATAATTTTTTAGACCTATTAAGAAAACAACCAATTCTTATGATAACCCAGATGAATGTTCGTTTGTAATTTCGTATGGTCACCCATCTACGCAAGTTTGATTTTTGAAGTGGTTTTTGAATATATCGCTAGAACGGCTCGTCGAACAGAAAAAGATATTATTACCAATTTTATAGGATTTTATATTCTGAAGGACTTTTCAGTACATTAAAACCGAATAGGACTGATCGTTTTCACAAGATACGTAAAACTTATAAATTTTTATATGGCAACACCAAGAAAGGGTTGCCCGATTTAATCCATTTTTGAAACTATATTTACTATTTTTATGAAAACACTACGTACACTATGTTAACGCGTTCTCAGGCAGTGTTCAAATATGTAGTGAAAAACAAATGAAAAATTATTTTCTAAAAAAAACAAAAAATTTAACCTCAAAAATGGATCAAATCGGGGAGCCCTTTCTTTTTGTTTTGATACAAAACTTTCACTTATATACATATTAGAATACTGAATGCGAACGCGTCGACGTAGAGAAGTGAAATTTTGAACTCAGCGTTTTCATAAAAATAATAATTCAAAAATTAACTAAATCAGGCAATCCATTCTTGGTGTTTCAACACAAAACTTTGGATTTTCACTTCATTTAATTTTTATTTTCATCTAGGGTATAATATTATTGGTCTTAGACCAATTATAACTTTTTGTCTTGCCGATATTTAAAAACCGTTATGTACACTACACAAATTTTACAAACGTGCTCCATCGAATAACTCAATCGACTGCGTGCAAATATCAAAGTATGAACGAGGCTGACATAAATTGTATTTCCTATCCGAATCTAGTTCAGTGACGCCGTTTCATTAAAATGGAGTAAAAAAAGAAAGAAAAACAATTTCACCCAACGTTTTTCTACCACACAGTTTAATAATTAGCCAGCTAATTTTTTTCTAATCAGTATTACATACTTGTTAGCTATTTATTGCGTTAACAATACAACTTCAAGTAATACCATAGTGGAAAACATCAATATGTCATAAAAAAATAAATACCAATATCTAGAAGTATATTTAATCTAATGTAAACAGAAGAACCAAGCTCGGCATACAAATAAACTCGATTTAATTCAGAAATTTTATACCTGAATATAATAAAACACTCAAATGAAAATCCTTTCTTTTCAACATAATTCCCTAGAGCCTAACGAGGACTCTTAATGAGCCTCAACCTGAACACAATAAATTATCGAAATATTTCGAAAACGATTCTTTTAATTAACGTTAAATCTTACAACAGAAAATACGCTTAATGAATGAACATTTTAATTAACAATGCCCCCTTACAGTTTGGGCAATATTCCAATATAATTGTGTTCACGTTAATTTTCATTAAGTATCCCATCTTTCTTTTCGGTTATCATCCGTTACTTTCATTGAAGTTCAAAGGCAGATTGTACTACACCTCCTGTCGGCAAGCCTCCAATGACCGATTTATAACTGTATACAATACATCCAGAGAGCTTTAAAATCTTTCCAGGACTTGTAGAAGTGATTTATTGTTTGCTAATGTATACAGGATTAAGGGAACTTAACTTATAGCCGCCAAAACGAGTTCAAGGATTCTGAGGTTAACCTGTAATTAAACGTAATCTCATGACGAAATAGAAACTTTTTTCCCCCTGGAGAAGGAAAAAAAACTCATTTAACGTCAAAGTAACAGCCACAAAGGAATGCCATGCCATTGTATACCGTTAAGCATATTACGACCTTCCTTCCATTCCAATATGCGTGATTTGTTGGCATTTCCCGCACTAACTGGGATTGAAAATTTCCTGATCGAGAGATATAACACGAATGGAGTCTTGTAATTTACCCATATTCGATTTTTTTTGCTTTTCGCTATGTGTAGGTATATCTGTAGGAAATTGTGTGTTTTTGTATTGTCCGTGTTGTGTTCGTTTTTTCCTATCCAATCAAAAAAGAAAAGGATTCCTTTTTTTACTTTATTTTTTTTAACATAAATTCATGTATAGAGAAGTATACCTGAATAAAATTATAATTATTTGAATTTATTTAGATTTTTGAGATTTTATAATTCTTAAGGGAGCAACAGTCATTTATTGTGGCACGACATCGGTTTCACAGGACAATTCTTTTGTAAAACAAGTCAGAAAGCTAGAATTGGTCTTAAAACCCCTATGTGATTTCGTATGGTCACCCGTCTGGGGAAGTTTGACTTTCGAAGTGGTTTTTTCGAATATATTTCAAGTAAAAATGATTATAACCAATCTCATAGGATTTCATATTCTGAAGAACTTTTTGCTACAATAAAAACGTCTAGGACTGATCGTTATTACAGTATACGTGAAAACCCCAAGAAGGGTTGCCCGGTTTAGTTCATTTTTGAAATTTTATTTTCTATTGCTATAAAAACGCCATATACCAAAGGGGAATGCCCGACATCTCCAGACATGAGAAGTATCTTAAACGATGCATTATGATACTTTGAACATATTTTATTAACAATGTTAATTTGAGCGACTTTCTTGGGTGAAAAAATGGACTTTTCTACTTCTCGTGATTGCGTGGAGTTGTGGAAAATATCTGAGTCGTGGAAAATGACTTCCCATGAGAAAAATATTCACAACGGAACACTAATGACCGTTATAGAAAAACCTGAAAAATATATGCGAAATATAGTAAATGGAGTGTATGTGATCCAAGTGCATGATAATAGGTTTTCCGGCGGCAAAAATGTCCCGAGAAAGTTTTTTGAATCCGGAGAAAAGTACACCACCCGATAGTTCTCGGCTGGACCTTTAATTTGATATGCAGCATGCCGTATTGCAGTCACCCTCCCTGCCCTGCTGGTGGCGGACGGACTAATGGACAGACGGACGGACAGACAGACGGACGGACAAACAGATGGTAGAACGGACGGACGGAAATCAAAATAGCTTGGATGTCCAATCCATTCTGCTTTATATTCATTATTTCTGTGCATTACAACCGGAATGACAAACTTAATATACCCTATGATTTCATTTAGGGTATAAAAACAACAATCGCAGTATGTAATGAACATCAAAACAACATTTTCCATGGTTTCCAAATTATCGAGTAGAATTTTAACAGAAAGAACTATTCTCCAGTTTGTGGAGAAAAAATCTTCTTTGACACAATCTACATTCATAAACCGCCTCTACTATTGCTACAAAATGTAAACTTTTCAGCTGAAGTAAATAATGTCTCAATCATTCATTTTTAAAGGGCAACTTCTAGGCGAATCCTGAGAATATCTTGTTCCCTTGAAGTACTTACAATAAAAGAAATTAACAACAGAAAAAGTTATATTTGGTCTAAGACCACTAATATTATACCCTAGATGAAAATAAAAGTTAAATTAAGTGAAAACTCAAAGTTTTATCTGGCAACACCAAGAAAGTATTGCCCGATTTAGCTCATTTTTTATATATAGTGAAAACTCAAAGTTTTGTATGGCAAAACCAAAAAGGGCTTTCCCGATTTAGTCCAATTTGGAATTTTTTTTACTATTGCTATGAAAACATCATGTACTAAATTTCAGCTACATCGATCCGTTCTCAGACAGTGCCCAAGTATACATACAGTAAAAGAGAAATTTTTGTATGGCAACCCTATGAAGGTGATGCCCGATTCGGCCCATTTTCGTACTTGAATTTACCAAGCCCCCAACGTGCTCTCGAGTTATCGTGAGGATGGACGGACGGACATGCAAAAATTAATATAGCTTTGTATTTTATGCCTGGGTGTTCAACCCATTTTGCTTTACTAGCATTATTTTTGTACGTTACAAACAGAATGACAAACTTAGTAGGTATCTTATGATTTCATCTAGGGTATAAAAATGAAATGAGCCTTACGCCAGATTTCATTTTGTCAACAATTAACCTATGGAACAAGAAATCCTTAACCGGCAAGAAACTGAACAATAATAACAGAGGTCAGTATCAGTAAAAAAAGAATTAGGAAGTTATAAGAGAACAACCTGAAGATCCTTTTAGAACAACAAAAACTAGCTTCCCACAGCTACCAGAAACTCGCAAGAAACGGAGGATATGGAATATACCGAAAGTTGTAAAGCTCTTATACCGGAGACAAACTTCCGGTTTCAGTATTGCAGTTTGCACAAAACCGCAAATGTGTCTCTATATACTGAGAAATAACTCTGTATATACTAGATGTGCACTCAGTATGTAGAACATTGAAACTCAATATTGAAATTGCGAAAAATTTCGCGCTATACAGAATTTATTGCAATCTGACCCTAGTTATAAACCATAATCATTTAATACACAAACCTTTTAGACCCGAATTTTATACTACATTGTTGGCTGCAACTTTTTCTGACATTTAGTAGGTATTTGTCACTTGTCAAGTTGAAGTGTATATTACGTTTTTATATTCTATATAGAAAAGTAATTTCATAATATTTGCTCGCATTTTGTACGTGCGCGAAACTTTGTTAAGTCAAATGACAAATTAAATGACAAATCAAATGATAAATCAAATATAAGTTCTCTAATTAATTCTCAGTATCATAAACCGAAAATGTTTGTCTGAAATTCTACTATTGTAATATAACATAATTTCAATATCAATATCTTAATTTTAAACCGCAAGTCTGTCCTCGGTATTACTGGAGGTTCATTTCTCTGACTTTTTTCTATTCCCGTCTCAACCAATAAATAGCAATCCCTACCCAATCGGCATAGCGGACGACAGGGTCTTTAACCTGATGGAGACCTTATCAATGTTTTGATGTTATAGTTATCAACTTATCCTCCTGAACGGTATGATAATGGATCAAAACATTAATAAAAAAAATTATATCGCTACCATTGCGGAAGCGGATCTGTTGGTACATTAGTTACACTTATGCCTTTCAAATAGCTCTCATCGGACAAAATTAGTAACTTTTGCAGGACTGTCTATAATCGCATTTATTAGAGTTGCGAAATTGTACTAATTAATATAAGTAATCTAGTAATTACTCAACAAAACTCTTAAACTTTCTCTTCAAAGAAAGTTGCAAGGATTGTGGAACAAGTTTCCCGGCGCTGACAAGCAAATAAAAAAAAAAGCTTTCGCTTTAAGCAAACGCAAAAACAAAATAAAAATTCTCCGCGTGAAAGAGGTTTTCTTCTTGCTCTTGAAAATACACAATATGTACAGAATCTAAGTGGGGAACTTCCACCTTGCTTTTCCCAGCTTCACATAGATATTTCACATTTTCAGTGCTGCATTGTAGGAAATATTTTCTTCTTCCATAACAATGAAACGCTGAGACTTTTAATAATACTTAATACCCAAAGCACTGTCACCGGAGGCGTATCAAAATGTTCAAGGTATTCACTGGAATTGTCAATATTTAAGGTGTTTTATTAGAAAATTACAACGAAAATATTTCAAACCTGTTTTATAATTAACTCAGGAAATAATTTAACTATCTGCAAAATGCGTTGTTCTGATGTTCTTTGTCCGTATGTTCTTTCTGAATAAATCGATTGAATTATCGTCTAACGCCGTGATCTAGAAGGGAATAAATTGAAGACTGGCAAATCTAATAATATCGAAAGTAAAGCTCAGTACGGTAAAGCTTTACCACAGATTTATATTACATTCACTGAATCCTTCTGATATTCGGATTCGAGTATTTTTAACAGATTCGTAGAGCTCTATCATCGTCTCTTGAGGAATATTTGCGGTGTCATTACATAGGTAATCAAAGAAAGCGTTCCTTAAATCTAAATTCGAGATTAACATTCGAAAACTATATAAAGTACATAGCTGCGTTACGACCACTTGAGGCGTAACAGAGCTTAGTTGAGTGGTGGACTTCTGATCATTTTACACTTGACAGAATACAAAAAGAAATACTAAATAATATTTTTATCACCACATGATTTTAAGAGTTCACAAACATTCAGAGAAAAGACTTATAATAAAAATTTAAAAGCGAACGTTGTAATAAGTATTTATAAAAAAAAGGAGACAAATTACACAAACTACGCCAAATAAAATGTAGGAAATTTAACGATCGTCGTCAAGCAAATACCATCTGGCGAGATCGTTCTGAATAGATAATTAAATTCAAGCCAAGGTCCAAGAAACTTTCTCGACAGCTCGAGCAATTAACCGACAGTTTAGAATAACCAGAGACTCTTGAGAAATTCATTAAGGGTAGATGTATTATGACAGGTTATATATGCCGGCTCCACGTTTGTTTGGAAACTAGCTAAAATAGAATTAAGGATAAATAACAATGGCCACAGTATAAGAATTTTTAAGGACATGTAAGATATTGAGACGAAAATCAGTTCTTTTGTAGGGAAATTGCTATCGAGCGGATCGTCGAGTTGGATAATTTAAAATTGTGATTATTACAGAAGAGAAATATTCCAACCAAATAAAAAAACAAAACAAAACAACAAATTGAACGATTTATACTTAAAAAAAAACACAAATTTCAATTAAATTAATTTAAGCTCGAATAATGATGATAATGATGCCCGTGGATAAGCTGTGTATCCACAACAGGGTGTCCCTTCAGTGGGTTCCTGGTCACATGGGAATCATGGGAAATTAAAGGACTGTTGTTTTAACTAGATCTGGCTCTAATTCTCCCTTCCTTTCACCGGAACCAACCGTTCGCATGAAACATCAGCAGAGAAGGTTACTTACAGGTGTACAAAACTTTTTCCTGTTGGGCCTAATAGGAATTTCTCTGATTTTCTCTTGGGGCTCGGAAGAAAACAATGCAGGACTCTGGTTGGCATCATAACCGGCCACAGCTCGCTTCACGCTCATCTAACAAGGATGAGAGTTGTTGACAGCCCTGAGTATCTCTCCTGCCTGGACAAGCTCTACTTGAGACAACCGAACACTTTCTGTGTGCTTGTCCGGTCTTTGTCCGGAGCAGACTGGATATGCTTGGGTCTGCCCTCATATCTGTGGATGAGTAGAAAATCTTACCTCACCAAGACCTCATGTACTTCATTAGCCTTGACCTCCGTGCGTGGGATCTATCGCTCCTTACCTATTATATTATATATTAAAAAAAAAACAAAAAAACATGCATAATAACTTAAAATAAGAGGAAAGTTAAAAATTTAACTATTAATACAAAATTTATATAAAAAACAAAAAAAGTAAGTTTGCACGACCAAAGTGAAAATTTGAAAAATTGTAATAATTTTACAACTTTACTTCAAGCTATCATTTTATTTTTCCTTATACTCCCTGCATATCATTTGTTACTAGTAAGTTAACCCCAAAGGGCATTTCACTTTATAACGCTACGATCGTGAAAAATATTCACTGCGCAGCAAAAATTTTGTACGCGGTGTAGCTAAAGAAGTTTTCAATTCAAAAAACTTAATTTGTCGTTTTCCTTCCCTGAGTTGTAAATATTCTAAAACGTCTTATACAGACCTTTTGCCATATTGAGACTTTCAAATTTTTGGTAAAAAGTTTTTTCTTAATATTTGGTTGCCCCAGAACTTAAATGTTCAATCGACGATGAAATCAGTTTTAAGAAAACCGATTTTTTAAGTTTGACTTTCAAAATATGTGTATATTTAATATAACATATTTTTTATTACAAAGTTTTATTTTGACTAAACATATAAAAACGTTAATCGTGTATGATTTAGTCAGATTTATTATATCCTGCATAGAGAACAATAATATATGAAAAAGAAACAAGTTTGTTCTGTATGTTGATATGGAACATAAACTGTAGGTAAAGAACAAATAAGAAGTGAACCTCTTTCTATTTAATCTGCGGTATTATTCTATATTATAGAGCAAACGATTTCTGAAATACTTAATTTAAACATCTGTTTTTCTTCTACTTCGTATAGTAAAAGGTAAATAATATAGTTAAACAAATTTATTCCAATATTGCCTTTATTTTAATAAATACAGAAAACTTATGTAAACACAAAGACAGTTCAAGAAATATAAAATTAATATAATATACCATAACACAACTTTTATGAATGTATTTCCTTTTCAATTTTCTTTAACATTAATGTTATTTTTTTAATATTTAGGTATTTAGTAAAAATGTCGGAACAGATATATTATTTAGTTAATTTTTGATGCAAACTTTTTTCAAAAATTTCTTATTTTTAGGGTTCCATACCCAATGGGTAACAACGGGAACCTTATTACTAAGGCTTCGCTATCCGTCCGTCCATCACCAGGTTGTATCTCATTAACCGTAACAGGTATACAGTAGAAATTTTCACAGACTGTGAGACTGTGTATTTCTATTACCGCTATAAGAACAAATAATAAAAATAAAGGTGGCCCCCATACAAGAAACTTGATTTTTTCTTCGTTTTATTCTCATTCATTATTATTATCATAAGTAGGCATTTTTTTTTAATGACAGCATTATTTTTTCACATGACGCCTACTCTCATTTGAAAAAATAAATAAAAAGTACATTGTGTTAAAGTTTGTACGATGGTACGGAACCCTTCGTGCGCGAGTCCGATTGCACTTGGTTATTTTAAGTATTATTAAAATTGATTTCAAATTTTTTAATTTTTCTTTTGAAATCTCAGCAAAACTTTTTCCACTGTTCCACATCTGATAGCTTTTGCACTTTATGAAGATATAATGCTAAGTTTTCGATAACTATCCACAACTAACAACATTTTAATCAGTGTGATTTATTTTGTATCTACTTTAAAATTATTGAACCTTATACAAAATTTGTTTTAAGTTTTGATAATATACAAATTCGGAAGTTACTCCGGCTTTATTGTAATTATATTAGTCGATTGGTGTTAATTGTAAAATTTTAAGTGAAATATTGCTCTAATTTAAGCCTCTCAAAGTTTTAATTAAACTTATCGTGCCCTGTACACCTCTAAATTTTTTATATGTGTATATATTACGCTGTAAATAACATCTAATCCTTGAATTCTGGAATGTGCTACTTCAGAAAACTTTTTACATTTTTGTTAGAATAAATTGGTTTTCCTACAGAAATTTCGTTAATGAATCATACTGTAAATCCGTAAGAATAGAAGAATGAAAAACTTCGCTGAAGACGTTAAGATATTAAAAAGTTTTACTTGTAATTACCAGGGACCGAAAGAGTTATAAGAAATATTTTAAAAGTCTGGTTTTAACACTTTGTTATTGATAGTTTATATTTTATCTTCTAATGAAATAGTTAAAAAGAGAATTTTATTTTCTTCTGAGTAAATAACAGTCTTATCTTAAGTTTTATATTTCTCTCTCGGTTTAACATTTAAAAATGAGTTTTAATTCGAGTTTTTAATTTTTCTCGGCATTTAACCGTTAAAGATGAGTTTTATTTTTTCCCTCAAGAAATAAACCTGTCCGAGTAAGGTTCTTAGGGAAAAAAAATTGGAATTGGCAACCCCTTCTTGGTGTTGCTATATATAGCTTTGGTTTTTCACTGTAAGCCCGTTTTAAAAAAATGTAAATTTAAGTTCAAAAATAGGCAAATCGGGCAACTGTTTCGTTGATAACACAAATAGAGAACATTGATAAGTTTTATTTCCTGAGGAAAATTATGAGTTTTATTTCTTGAGGAAAAAAATGAAACTCATTTTTAACTGTTATAAGATGAGGAAAATATAAAACTCGAATTATGAGTTTTATTCCCTGAGGAAAAAAATAAAACTCATTTTTAACTGTTATAAGACGAGGAAAATATAAAACTCGTATTAGGAAAAAAATAAAACTCATTTTTAATTCTTGTAATAGACGAAATATGTAAAACTCTTGCAAAGAGTTTTAAATCGCTGTCAAATAATATAAGTATTTTTTTGACAGTTAAAATTGAAATATAAAAAATATGTCTTACAATAACAGTTAGGATTGGATTTATATATTAAAATCGAAACTTTCTTGATTTCAACGTAGGCAGCTAGTCTAAGTGCTGTACATAGACCCCTTTTGTACTACGCTACTTCCTAGAAAATTTTATGAAACAGTTTTTTCGCTCACAAAAAAATAATAACAGTTATTTTCGGTCCCCTACTATTAAAAATAAATTCAGAAAATATTACTCTAATAATTCCTGAACTGGAACTGGAGAGGACTCCTACAGTTTCCAATAAAATAGTTAGTCCATATTAACTAAAACTGCAACAACAAACAAAAACAAAACGGAAACAATCAATAATATATACTTACCTTTTTGAGCCATCACTGCAAAACTTCTTACTCTTACATGCAACCTACACGATAACTGAGAACGTTTCCTCGCTCTCTTTTATAGTACGTATATGGTATATATATTACAGAAAATTGCTATGGATATATTGAATATAAAACATAAAAGACAGAAATTGTGAATATATGACATATAACTAGAACTGAATAGTTTTGTTTTTGTTCTATATCATTTCGAAACAAATAAGTACTAAATATGATGTTAATTTTTTACCCTTAGAACGACTCAGGAAGAATGTATCTCAAAAACTATGCCAGATAGAACAAATATGGCGCACTAATCAAACAACGTAGTCAAATTAGTATAAAAGTACACAGTAAAAAATGTTTACTACTCATAGAGTAGGCAATAGGTTGGCTACTCTAATTGTAGTAATTTTACTAGCTCAAAATATATGTAAACACCTGATTGAAATTTACACATTTTAGAGGAAATATTTTACTATACGATTGTAAAATTACGCAAAAGTTATAATAGATGTAAATAGTGGAACCTAAAATTACATGCAGACGTAATTCATATACATATTTGTATGTAGAACTCCTAAATAAAGCTGAACTCTCTTACACCTAATTTATTAATTTTATGCTGTGCGCATCTAGTAATGAGAAAATTTATAACTTCACCAAAAGATTTATAAAAGCATCACATGAAAGTCACACAAAATTTCTAAACTGGACAAGTCATTTGCAAGTTTCCCCATTCTATTTATAGGACTAAGTTAATATGGAGCGAAAAGTAATAAAAATGTCTTAGTTGATTAATGTTTTTACGGCACTTATGCTGATGATGAGATGGATATGCATATTTTAATTTACTCAAAATTCATGCCGCGAAAATAACCTGAAACTAGAAATAACCTGAAACTAGGAATAACATGAAACTAGGAATAAGCTGAAACTATTTGGAACCACTAAGCTAACAACTAACACTTTCCACGTCCGTACCAGAAATGACTTTCAAGAGCAGGCCTGTTTTGAGTTTACTACATAAATAAGCGATTTTACAGAAATCATGTACAATTTTACTTATACCGACGCAAATTTTTGATTGGAATAGCAATTTTGCTACATCGACTTTAAATTTCCAGAAATTGTTTGTGTTTTTACGCCTTCCTTTGAATTGTAGCAATTAAATGGGTGCAATTACAAATTTATGAAAATTACACACAAGAATTTGTATTATTAAGAATGTTTGTAAATTTACATTTGTTGTAGGTAAAATTTTACTTCTTTGAGAATAGAGATTTCCAAGATTTCCGTTATTTTCTGCTTACTAACTTCAAAAAGCTTATGTTAAAAATTTATTTAATTTAGTTCAAATTTGTGGCAGCCCCGCTCTGCAAACCAGAGAAATTAAAAAAAAAACATCATTGAATTTTCATTTTTAAATCATTTTCAATAAAAATTGGGGGACAAATTTAAAAACTAGAAAACGTTAATTTGTTGCCTTATGTTTAAATAAATATTCCATTAATCAATTTGCGATTTATTCAAAAATCTTAAAACCCCACCCATCTTGCTAACTGTGCACCGAGTTGTCCCAATTATGACATAGACCCAGCCTTAATGCTCTCTTGCGACTTACTGTCGACAAATACGAATCTTTAATGAAGAACGCGCTACTAAAATCCTCTTTACGCAGCTAACTTGAAAAATTATCTTATTAGCATACGAAATTGTGCTATTTGTAAGTAAAATTGTGCCGCTTGTATATGAATTTGTGCTATTTGTTTAAATGAAATTGTGCCACTTGTAAATGAAATTGTGCTATTTGCATATTAAATTCCCTCTTAGTCATATTTCTCAACTTATAATTGATTTAAGACGAATAATATTATACACTAGATTAACATAAAAGTTAAATAAAGTTAAAACCCAAAGTTCTGTATGGCAACACCAAGAAGGGGCTGCCCGATTCATTTTTGAAATTTTATCAGCTCTCTAGGTCGACGCGTTCTCAGCCAGTTTCGCCAAATATGTAGTGAAAAACAAATTCATTAAAAACTGTAGGGGAAGGTACTGTACCTTGGACATGTGTGTACCTTGGTCATTTCGATTTCCACACGGACTGTAGCAACCACCTACATAAACACACTTTTATCAGATTTAACTAATCAACAGATGACACTTAAGCTATTCTGGGAATTAGTTTGTCGGACAAATGAGCAGTTATTGCGTTTTAAAGAAAAGTCGTGAAAAAAGTAAATATTTTCCAGTGATAAAGAATTGAAAGTGTTGGAGTTCTATACATTCTATATCTTTGGACTCCAACTAAGGTTAAACTTGTTTATATGTACTATTATAAATCGTGCATCATGTGGTGAATTGCGCGTCTTAAAATATTTCACAGGCAGTTTTGTTTCTTTTGCAACTTATACCTTGGACACTTCAAACATTTTCACCACGGACATGTAAAAAAAAACCATAGATCGGCCTTTAGCTAAAAAATAAATTAAAGATGTATATCTATAGCAATTTTTTGTTTAGTAACCTGCTTTGCGAATATTGTTATTCTTGGTTCAATAAAGAGTGTTAGTAATTTAACTCTGTTGATATACCATCATTTCTTCTTAGTAAATTACAAATGTCAAAGGTACAATACCCTACTGTCCATGGTACAGCTGTATGTTGTACCTTGGACCAAAAGGAGGACCTTCATATTTCCTTTCAAGTATCCTGAAATATAAATTTTTAACTGCATATTCGACTATTATTGGAAAGGATATGGGTTAGACAATCTATAACAATCGGTTGCTTAAGATTTGTCCCATTACTTTTGTCAAAAAAAACGACTATTTCAAAAAAGGTACCAAGGTACAGCACCTTCCCCTAATCGAATTTATTATATATATGTGAACATTTGTTGGGTTGGTTACTTCAATCCGCCTTGCCCATCCTTATAACTTAGTGAGAAATATATATTTCACACTAAATAACTGGGATCGAATTTATGATATGTTATGATATACATTGCTGAAATTGTAATATGATAAATTCCACATTTATGTATAAATTCCTCTCACACTTTCAAGTATAATTTGATATATTATTTCAATTTTGAAAACATTTTATAGTAAAATTACTTAAACTCACTTCTGATATACATTTATAGTAAATTCATTAATAGAAATTTTTTCAGTGTACATGCCAAAGTCATAAAATTTTTGCTATTTTGCCCCCTATTAGAAAATGGCCTCCAAAATTTCCAATATTTACCAATTTTCATCATTGTGATTTCCAATTAAGTACTAATATATTTTGGAAAAAATATTTTTTTTTGAAAATTTTCGATTTTAATTTAATTTTTTTCGTATGTATCTTTACGAGAAAAATTATTAAATATTTGGAAATTGCTTTTCGCCAGTGAAAGATTTCTTTTTAACATTTACTTTCATATGACGCGAATTTCTCGGTAATCAACCTTGACTTTAGGTTGTGGGTGGGTACGAAATACCCAGCTTCAAAATCTCGATTTCGAAATGCCCAATACCTGAGTGACCAATTTCAAAATTCTCAACTGGTGACCCAACATTTTATTAATTTCTTGGAACGGTCTCAATTACCCAGTATAAAATACGCAAATAAAAAAATCCCAAAATACACAAATTCAAAATTCCTAATTTTAAGATCCCTAATTCTAAAAATCCAAATCTTGTAATCCCGAACAAAAATCCGCAAATGAAAGAATTTGTACCTAAAAGAAAAGGATCAATTTAAAAGTTTTCTTCATTTTTTTAATGAACATTATTAGTAACATCACCAGAAAAATTATTACTGACTGCTTGATTTGATATTTCATGTGGGACGAATTTTGTTGTTAGAGGTGTGACAATAATCTTAATTTAGACTTCGATTTTATCTTATTCATTTTGCATGTTCAGAACATTCCTAATTCCCAATTTAAGACATGAAGCTATATTAATATCTTCGGATCTTAAATTGGGGATTATGAAATTGAGCATTTCGAAATAGGGATTTTAAAGTTATGGATTTCGTACCCAACCCTACTTTCTTTAATAAAAAGGCGCGCGCCATTAAAGAAATTCATATAGATTTTGGTAGAGCAGAATGGATTGGATCCCCATCCATATCAAAATTTATTTTCATTTTTGCATGTCTGTCCTTACGATAACTCGAGAATGCGTGTACATAGAGAGCTGCAATTTTGTACATTGGTTTTTTAAAAAAACGTAAAATTAAGTTCGAAAATAGGACAAATCGGGTAACTCCTTCGTAGGGCCATTCAAAAATTTCGTTTTTCACTATATATTTGGACACTACCTAAAATCATTCCCGTTTCATCAACCTTCGTAATTTCATTTCGTCTTTTTCGCCCCTGCCCAAGAGGCTATGTCTGATATTTTGTTATTCTGACTATCATGACCGCTTAACTTCTTTGTGTAATGACCTCCTTGCATTTATACCCTACTACAGTACCACAGAGAAAAAAATCTGAAATTTTGTACACAGCGTTTTTATGAAAGTAGTAAATAAAATTTCAATTTCAATTTCGAGCATCCGCTTCTGAGTTTTGCCAAACTAGAATTGAAGTGTTTTACGTATACTGTGAAAATGATCAGTACTCAACGTTTTTATTGTACCGAAAAATTCTTCAGAGTATGAAATCCTATGAAATTGATTATAATAATTTTTACTGTCCAACGAACCGTTCTGTATCTGTAATCTGGCTAATGGTCATTAGACAATTTGACAAAAATATTAAAATTTTATATACAGTGAACGTAATTATAGTAGACGTCTTATACCCTAGACACACAGCACGAACTAATGAATCATTTGTACTAACCATTCATTAAAATGCCGTTTGTTACATAGTATACATCATTATAGCTCGAAAATCAGATGATAATGAAGTACACTAATGAAGTGTTTTCCTCCTTCATTATAGCTATAATGAGGAAAAATGTGCTAGATTTGGCATATAATGTAAATCTGGAGCTCCGCTGTGCATCTGCCGATTTGAATAATAAGAAGAAGAAATGCAAAGAAATGCAAATCACAAATTATATTATTAATATTTTTTTAAAAATAATTTTTTTCTCATTCGGAAAGTGTTAAATTGAAAATAAAATAAATGAAAACAAAGTATAACGCGTTAATTCGATCCATATTGCTTCTTTAAGGTGATAAGTTCATCAAAACCAGTTTGACAGCACAACTTAATTAAAGAAATGGCTGTGTGTCCGCAGTTTATAATGAATCATTATAGACTAATGAGTCGTTAGTTATTTCTTCATTAAGAGTGCTGTGTGTCTAGGGCATTACTCTTGAGACCTTGCACATTCAATGCACAAAAAACACAATGAACATACACAGAGCATACACACCATTTACTGCAGTATCTTAAAAAATCCCAAACACTGTTAAATTTATATATGTACGGCAAATAAATACAAAAAATGGCCATTATGAAGCTCTTGGGATCACATACTCATAAACTAGTGGATTTTTAAAACTTGACTTCACTCCGCTTAATCTTTATAATAGTTTATTGTAAGTGTTATAGTTATTTTTATGTTCAATTAAATTTAAGGTTCGATCGGATGAGAGATCTAGAATAGCCCTGAAGTGAACAAATTGACTCAGTAATTTTATTGTAATAGATAAGTAAATATACTTGTTTAGATACATGACAATGCTTCTGAGGACGGCAATGATATTTGCCGAAACGTTAGGCTAATAAATCATCTAAGTATAATATGATTAATTAATTTTTATTAATCACTGACTGCTACACGCGGAAAATTAAATTACATCAGTTTAAAAGACAACAGTCCAGCATCACAAGAATCTTCAAATTCAAAATGCCCTATTTAAGACCCCAAATGGCGCGTTATTTTATTAAAGAAATTAATGTAGCTTTGGGACTTAAACTCACGGAATAAATTTAAACTGATAGTCCATCGAAATAAATCAAACTATAAAATTGCTTAGATTATTATTAACATAAACAACGATGAGTAAAAATTTGTCTAAGCTTTTTTATGATCTCGTTCGGATCAAAAATGATTAACAAATGACAAATAAAGTTTTGAACTGTTATTTTTTCTCCAGGTAAAAAGTTTTCCATTTGTGAATATTTTGTTTGGAATCTCAAAATTGGGTAAATTCGAGTATTTGGAAATTGGGGATTTTGTTATTTGTGTATTTTCTACTGTGCAATTTTAAGACCCTCCCCCGTTATAGCGCAAAATATCTGTAAGTAGAATATGCTTTATTTCCTGTGGAAAAAACTAAAACTCACTTTTAACAAGTAAAAACTCAATTGAATAGTTTTATTTAATTCCCAGAATAAATATGTAGAAGACATTATTAAATGTTAAACCAAAAAAAGATTATAAAAGATATATAAGACTATTCCGAGCAAAAAACTGTTTCAGTAGAATAAAAATAAGAACAAAACTAGTCAAAACCTGACATTTAAAATATTCCTTGTAAACCTTTCGATCCCTACGGTTTTTTTCTTTTGGGTATTTCGGAATTTTATCATCATCCTCAATGAATTGAACGGAATAATTATAATATTGATGTCCAAACAATCGAGTGTAATAAAAATGGCATATCATAGCATCCTAATAACTTTATAGATCATTTTGTTGTCAACAAAATAATCTGAGCATAGATAGATTTTGCAAGACAAAGTTAACTTTGAATAATTCGATTTTACTTTTATGCCTTGAGTTTTGATGTACTGTATTACTACTCCTAGAGAGAGAGAGAGATAGAGAGAGAGAGAGAGAGAGAGACTGCACGAACTGGTTTATAAAGTAAATGTACTTCATCATCAGATCTTTTGCATGCTCCAGTCCTCTAGTGGAACTTGTCACTCTTTCTCAATCAATAAAGGAAAGAAATTAGTAAATTTAAAAAAAAAATGCTAATCCTTCATTGGTTTTATTACTGAATGTAACCCATCTGCATACCTTTCTTACGGTATGTGAGATGAATAATTCATTCATAACAAGCTTGAAGTTTACAAAATTTGCGATATTTCGCGTTCCATACCAGAAAAAAGAATTTTAAAATTATTTTTATAACGGGAGGATAACAACAAGTCTTCTATTCCCTCTCGAATTACTTAAGAAAGTTGATGGTTCGACAGCACAATTGCTGTAATCATGTCGTAAGTTTGGCACAAATTGCATGAAAATTATTACCCTGAAAGGAAAAGTTTTCCAATTTCTTTTCCTACTTTGATTAGTGTCTATCTGAGCTTATCATGAATAATTGCTTGAAAATATCTTGAAGACGGAATTTGTTTTTTTTTCTTTTCTTTACAAAATGATAAACTAATTAACCTTACTTCACTTAAGACTATTATTAACTAATGTTTTTTATTAATTAAATTAATTTGTCCTTGATTACATTTCTTCTCTGTTGACAAAGTGACTTGATGGCGAATAATGTCACCTTAATACATATTTTCGATATTGTACTATATGGAAAGGACCTCTCTGTTTCTTCGTGTTCAAATCCAATTATTCATTGATTTTGAATGAACACTATCGGAATTTACATTAAGCGCACAACGGGCGTCGATAATTGCTGGCCACAATTGATTATCATTCACAGTAGAACAATTGGGCTGTTAATAACCCTAGAAAAGAGAGGACGCTTATAATAGAAGTAAAGGCACAGGGACGGGGCGGGGGGGGGGGGGGGGGGGGAGGTTTTCCACCAAAATATCATGTCACTTATAGTCTGTATAGTCTGTTTTTAATGAAAATTTCAGATAGATAGACAGAGAACGTCTGATGGACAGATCAAGTGGAATTTCGATGTGCTGCTGCTGACCGTTAAGTCAATAAAATTAAACTTTGCATGGCGAACTCAAATAGAAATGGCAATGGAAATTGGTCAAGTGGAAGTGGAAGCTCATCATCAAATCCTCCTTCGACAGCGGTTGGAGAAGAAAGACTTGTGGTATGAAATTCAATTTTCTTTCTTTTTGTTCTTAGTTTTTTTTAGTAGAGTTTTCTTTTCTAGGTTGCTGTACGAGTACGACCGAATCAAGAACCCACGGAAAATAAGTGTATTGACGTAGTTTCAACTAGGGCACTTCTCTTTGATGATGGTAGTAAGAATCCACCAAGAAAATATGGATATGATTTTGTTTTTAATGAGGAATCGACTCAGGTAGGATACTTTTACTATTTTCATTAATAATAGCAGTATAGTATAGGTACTTATGTCTTCTTATGAGCTTCTTCTCAAAGAAGAGTCTGGTATCATATTTTGGTGCAATTTGAATAACATGCCATTTTTTGATAGCTTCGAATGAATCCGATAAAAAATTACTGCGTATATTTGTCTGTTATTAATATACATACATACTTGTGGATGTATTGTCATACTTTTCACACTTGCTAACATCTTTGTACATCCAGTTCATCAAATCTAGGGAGTTATCCCAATATTCATTGAAACAGCTTATGATTATCTAAAGGAATAGCGATATAAGTCTCCTTAATATTCCTATCAAAAGACTCTTACTGAAATTTTGTGGGTAAAGGTATCTTGATATCTACTCCAATTCTGTTAATTGAGTGTACTCCACTAATGAAAAGTTTGTCATACACCCAGATCAACATAGCGGCAGGTTAGTTAAGTTCAGCTCAAAAATGACCTTATATACATAAGGAAGCTAGTATTAGTAAGCCTGCCTCACATAGCAAAAAATCCGAATTTCTTCACCTGTTACAGATTTTTCCCGGCTTTGGATGAATTTCTGAAGCATTATTTTGCCTTTTTTTTTTGGACTGATACAAACTGAATCACAGATCTTCTTAATGGGTTGTTTTTATTTAGGTCATTAGTACTTCCAAAAATAACTGAACATAGCAGTTGTTCTCAAGCAATATGTACCATACATCTTCGATAATTTATAGGACGAAAAAACTGGTAGTAAATCATTCTTGTCACTTATGCTTCAGCTATCTAGACCCGTATTGGGAACTCATTAGACCATGGTTCTACAAAGGCCAAGAATTAGGCACTACTTCATCATTACATAATCGTTTTTAATTTTTACAAGGACATTATCGAGTCAGTCCATCTGTAAAATAATAAAAAGTCATCACTCGTAAACTTTCGTTTGTCGATTCCTTTTTTTTTGAGCAAATGATTTTTCTTGACCGCGTAGATAAAAACAAGGACAACCAGTTTTTCTGATCTCTCGAGACACAAAAAAGAAAATAGTATTTCCAAAAGCGACACCTTACAGGAAATAGAGTAACCGTAAAACTTAAGTAGTTTTTCTTAGATCGAATATAAAAGTTTTTTAGCAAGCAGTCCTGTAGCTAGACGTAAAGACTTCAAACCTCATTTATGATATTTGCAAGCCGGCATAATCACTAAAGCTATTAACATTGTAAAAGAACTGCAAAAATGGTTGCCGGTACTACATATTTATTATATGCTTTCTTTTTTCAAATTTGTCGGTATTTCATATGATCACAAAAACAGAGAGACTTCATAAGCTTCTCATGAAAATCACTTATTTCTCAGCTAACTAATAAGGAAATCAACCAGCATGCACCCGTATGCAGAAGAAAATACCTTTGACTGACTACCCAGCAAACAATTTGGTGAACGTGGGCAACAGCGAAACTGAAGCGACAATAGAGCTGCAGAATGCGGGAATTGAGAGTAAATGCGACAGAGCTAAATATTATTTCTGTTATTGAAGCGATATAAAAACGAAACGAACGCGAATATAAATTCTGTTCTCTTTTATTTATCTTACTTACTTTAGCGAAACTGAAGCGACAATAGAGCTGCAGAATGCGGGAATTGAGAGTAAATGCGATAGAGCTAAATATTATGTATGTTATCGAAGCGATATAAAAACGAAACGAAAGCGAATATAAATTCTGTTCTCTTTTATTTATCTTACATAAAAACGTCTTTGTGCGCTGTTTTGTGCTTAAACTTCTGAGAATTTTGCAATTTCAAGATTTTCAGAAATTTGTCGTTTTTGTGTGTCTACTATTTATTAACATTAAGGGTAAAATGAGAGGCTACGTTTATAAAAGACTGGATTAGATAGGTAGGTAGGTACCTACAAGCATAGGTTAATAAATTATATTCATACGTATATATGGGACACGCTGATATCGCTAATTATTGAGAAATATTTTCATTTGCGAATCGCTAAAGTTATCGTTAGCACGGTAGATTAATACTCACTTTGGATACATTTAAATTTATTACATTTTGTCAAAAAAGAAGGGCAAAGTGAGTCCGAAGTGATACCACCAGTGTGATACAATGTTCTGGCAACATTTGCTTCCGGTCGAGGTTTCACTTTCATATCTTATTTGAATTCACTAGCGAAATGTATGTTGCACGTTGTGATATTCTTCCGATTCGCATTAGCTTCGCAATATTCGCTGGGTAATGATTATCTAACTATTCGCAATTATAGTGTCAATATCGTGGCGAAGCAAAACAAAAAAGATGCTCCAGGAAGTAAACAACGCATGAAATATAAATTCAGTCTCACTTATATGATAGTAACCAGAGAAAGGAGTACTATCATCTATGGATCGTATAATCTGATATATATGGTACGAGGAGTTCAAGAGAGAAACTAATATGTTCATTGAAAAGCCTCTCCAGATATGACATTTAAAATTGTTAGGTGTCGTTTATATATTTCCATCTCAGCAAAAATTATTTAATCTTGATCAGTTTAAAATGAATACATGGAGAGTTTCTCTAAAGCCCTATAGTAGGTTTTTACTCATTAAAAAAATCAATTTCTTAACGAAATAACCAACTATCCCGCGGAGACTTCCTTGGTCATTTTTCTGCCTTTTCCTTCCTTTATGGGTTGATTTGTGGTGAATAACGGCCTCAATATATATTACTGTATTATTGGTTTTTTTTACCAGGCTTAGTGTCCATAAGCCCATAATTTCAAGGTGTTGTACTTTCTTTATCGATTGAGAACACTGGGAGCAAATCCCTCGGGCAATCTTTGCTGACCTCTACTAGAGAACCTATAGCTAGAAAACTATTAAAATAAATGCATTTAAAAAATAGTTGTCCATTCAAGTGTCATGGTTATTGCCGGAATTAAAGTCGAACTCGTGTTATTAGTTTACCTATACAAGGCTTTTTACTAGTGTAGTTAACATACACTATATCTTTCATTGTATATTCTGTTGAAGATGTAAAATAGACAAATGGACAAGACGGTCTATTAAATTGGTGTCTGAACATGGACCAATTCCATAATTATACTACTTTGGGCCAATTTGCAATAGCGCTCCAAGTCGGAGAATTTACAAGAACAGTTTGTACCTTTTTTATAATACGCTTCTCAAGTAAAAAGCCGGCGAGAAGTGCCATTGACTCCTAATCAAATTATTGGTCAGGTCAGTCAATTAAAAAAGATTTGATTTCGAATCCGAGGTATTAGGTGCGGAGCTCACACTTTCAAAAAATTGTGCCAGTCGGTCCATTATTGTTGCTATATTGATAGTTATGTGTTCAAATTACGCAAGTGCACATAAGGCGTATACAAATCATTATTTTATTAATTTTTATAGTTATAGCAAGCAGTCAGCTTTTTTATTTTTCTGAGAATGGAATTGCCCACAACTTCGTTTTCTTAATACCAATAACATTTGCATTTACCACTCTAATTGCTTTACCACTCTAATTGCTGTTCTTTTAGATATAGGGTAGGTACGCCATAGTTTAATCTAAAACGAGATGTTCTGCCATAATTCACTCATTCCAAAAAAAAAACTTATTTCCAAAATGGTGTTGCCATAAATACGATAAGACTTAGGGACATAAAATCAAAGTTAATGAATGGGCGGGATAACAAGCCCTTAATAGCATGAAAATTACCTTTATAAATGCAGAAACAACCTCATAAATATTATACTGCTCCAGACGTTATATTAAAGAGAGTGATTTATCTATACATAGTGGAAAAGATAGTAAAGGGCTCACTCAATCTAATTGATATTAATTATTATTTATATTATATAAGACATGAAATGACCTTCACAACAATGTCAACAATCAAATACATCAACAAAAGAATAGTCTTTCAGCAACACTACACTATCAGTCACGCTTCAATTCAATTACTTCACAATTAATTCGACTATAGGAAGAAACGCTTACTCTTATAGAACATAACGAACTTCCCATGTTAGCTATGCGAAAACTGTAATTAGCATTGTCATCTAAGTGAACTCAGATTCTGTCGTATATTATGTAGATGGAGATATGTATATATGGACTAGTTAATAGGAAAAAGAATCAGCCCATCATCCCAATATGTCTGAAACTCATTACCAAAAACAACTTGAAGCTACAATAATAGTGTATCTACAACAAGTCACGAAACAAATTCAATTACCCCCATCCCACCCATTTAATTTTCCACAAAACTGTACTGAAAATACGTTTTACTTTTACTTGCTTGTACATACATACATACAGGAGGATGTGTATAGGACGACAACAGCCCCCCTGGTAAAAGATGTTCTAAATGGATTAAATGCAGCCGTTTTTGCATACGGGGCAACTGGATCGGGGAAAACTCATACAATGCTTGGAGCGAGTCCAAAAAAGGCCGGAACTCCCTCAATGGAACAGCCACCAAAAACAACTGGTTCTGCCACCAATGCTGGATTAATGGTTAGAGCAATCGATGAAATTTTTCAGCATGTTGAAAGGGCTGAGGATACTACCGCCTTCAAGGTAAAATAATTTATTCTTATCTCTTTTTATTTTTAGTGTAATAGGACATAACTGGAAATGGGCAACTAACTGGGAAATTTTTGTAGTTTTATGCTCAATATTTGAAATTCTTTTCAAACAAAAACACAAAAAACTTTCAACAGACCTTTTAGATGTTGCTTGTGGGGAACATCTGCAGATAAGGAAATAACTTAAATTTTCTGTAGAATTTTTCCTTAACTAATATTTGAGTCAGAAATAAAATCAATATTTCTCTTTTTCATATTTTATTAAGGATTAAATTAAACAAATATTAAATAATTTCACTATAAGTTTTACAGAACTTTCTTACACGAATTGCACAATTACTCTTGGTCGCTAACACTTTTAGTGATTTCCTCCCCTTATTAGTGCTTTGGTTTTCTAAATATTATTGAAGAATGAATATGTAGAGCTCTGCACTCACTTCTGGACGTATTTCATTTTTGATAGTTTCCATAAAAGCTGTCGGAAATGAAGCTCTTAATGGTCTTGTTTTATATTGGAGTGAAGGCAAAGCTATGGGCCAAAATATATGCTAGGAAGATAGGAGGTCTGCTAAGAAGGAACCAGTATGACGAAACGGAATCTTATTTATCGCACGAAACTGCCTCTAAACATACGAAATGGAGTCAAGCTCCATAAAATGACACTTCTCCAAAAACCATATTGACGAAGAAAATAGCATAAAAAGAGTTGAGGAACCTATAGTAGGGTCGGGATGAGATTGCATCACAAGTGGACCATCGATCATCTACATGTGGCTGATCGTAGGTATTTCGATAGCCGTCTATCTAACCTAATCTTAGGTGGATCCTATTTACCTAATCGCAGACTAGAAATACCCTGATAGTGATATGAGAAGAGCTCATAGCGTAATCTCATAACTCACTGATCTCATCTAAATATGTATATACCTATATCATGGGTACACAACATTGTATATGGAGTAACAAGTATGTTCCATCTGAGCACAACGTCACCAGTCGCCAAATTTCCAAAGACATGTATGGGAAAAAAACAATTTTCATTTTTTGCAACCTTTTACTGCACAATTAACCATTTTAAAAGACTTCCTTTGCTTAACTTCTAAATATGCACTTACAAACTCATCTCAATGTATTCGCTTACGATTTCTTAACAGCTGTAAAGATGTTGACAACTGATGACGCAATGAAAAAAGAAAAATTGTTTCTCTCATACTGAGATAGAACATACCTTCTTGCATATTATGGGTACACAGTAAAAAATAATTCCCCCAAGTGAGTGGCAACAATTTGTGCCACAAAGCTTGTGTCCTAGAGCTTAACATTTCGGGAATTGAAATTTTACGCATTTCAATTGATTCATGTGCTCACCCCAGTAAATATTTTTTTCAGTGTAGGCTATGTAGATAGATAGATTATATTTGTTTAGAACCCGTATGCATAAAGTAGTGGCTGACGATTCGAACAAGCTGTGTCTGAGCAGATAAATATTAATTTTTTCTTAGAAATTTACTAAAGCTTTTTTCTTCAGAATTTGTTGCACTATAAATTGTAATTAAATCTCTTCTTTTCTTTGTTAGATAAAGATGTCTCTAGTCTCTACGCTCTGGGAATTATTACGAGCCCTCCTAGAGAGAATCTTAGGAGAGCAATAATTTTCGAATAAAAATATCCAATGAAGGGCACACCAAAAGAGAGCACTCCCTCTTTTAAGAGGCGTCTCGGATGCATCTATAATTATGCGCCCATTTCCTACTGAAAACTTACACTGAATTCAACATAAATTTAATTTGGTTGTTGTCAGCCACCAGAAGGGAGTAAAGTTCTGCCAAAACATTTTCTGTAAATTTCTAAAAAAAACAAATTAAGGCTTCGTGCTTATCTACGCGTCTACGCTTTAAAAAATTGTTAGCGGACCAAGCACCCATTGTCGTCCTTTAATAATACATAACAATTCTAAAGAAAAAACTTCCAGTAAATTTTGAATGTAAGATTGCGGGCTTCCCAACGTCAGGTTGAGGTGTCGTTGATAATATATTGAAGCAAGGCATTGCTGTCTTATCCTTTGGTTACGTCATCAAGTCAAGGCATCGGCAACAGTTTTTCTGTTCGGATCTGGATGACTAGTTTGAATATATATTCATTTCATTTGGACTATTGTCGACAGCAGGTATGTACAGGGTTTTCCAATAAGAGGTGTTATTTTGATATTCAAAGAAAAATGCCATTTTTTGAGATAAATGATCGGATCTTTATTTCATTATAAAGTGGAAGGTATGCCGTTAATAACGAAAAATAACATCAGCCAAATGACCACCACGACCACGCCTACAGGACCATATCCTTTTCATGAAATTTTCCATAACCAAATCGGAAAGTGGCTGCCCTATGTCCTCGATAGCCTCACGAATTCCATCTTTGAGGTCTTGAATCGACGCTGGGCTGTTGGCGTAGACCTTCTCTTTCACGTGGCCCCAAAGGAAGAAGTCGCAAGGTGTTAAGTCACAAGATCTCGGTGGCCAATTGTGATCACCTCTTCGAGAGATAACACGGTCCTGAAACTTTTCCCGTAAAAGATCAATGGTTTCGTTGCTTGTATGGCACGTAGCGCCGTCTTGTTGAAAGTAAACGTTGTCCAGATCAATACCATCCAATTCCGGCCATAAAAAATCATTAATCATCTGTCGATAGCGCAATCCATTCACCGTAACTGTTGCTCCAGCCTCATTTTCGAAAAAGCAAGGTCCAATGACCCCGCGGGACCATAAACCGCACCAAACAGTCACACGTTGAAGATAGAGAGGCTTTTCAACAATAACTCTTGAGTTTTCCGAACCCCAGATGCAACATGTTTGCTTGTTGACGAAGCCATCGAGGTGGAAATGGGCCTCATCACTCAAGATGAGTTTTCGATGGAGTTCCGGATCATTTTCATGCATTTCAAGGACCCAATCAGCAAAGACTCGACGTTGTTGTTGAATCGTGTATCGTTCCATTTTTATTAATGGTGTAGTTTCTACTTGTCAAATGTCAAAAAATGACAGCTCCAAAAGTAACATCTACCGAAATAGCGGGCTAATTAAAATAACACCTCTTATTGGAAACCCTTTAGAAAAAGGTTCAGAAAATCCTTGGGGATTAACTGAGCAGAGCACCTGTCAAGTATGGCTTAATCCCACGACACTCTTAAAGGCAAGCAAAGTGAATGTTTCGTCAACCGTGCCACCACGTTGGTGTGTGCTTACATTCACCGCACCGCCATCATCACCACTACCGGTACCGCAACCGTTTCCGCGTCGGTGTGTGCTTGCCTTAACGCACATAATAACGCGACAATCAGCGCCCTCTCGAGACATTGCTGTCTTTATGAGTCCCCGAGGCCAGTGCATGATTTGGTCCCCTTCCCCTGACACACGATGATACACACTCGAGACTAGACACGACGTAAAAACCGGGTTTTGAATCGAGTGTGTATCACACACTGTGTGTTGATACACGTTTTTGAGGCAGGAAAGAAAGTTCATCATTTCCATATTATCTATACGCACGCAAACTGAGTACACGCATACATATGTAATAAAAATACTCGTGAATCATCTGAGTCTAAATTGCGCTATAAACGAAAATATTCTAAAATAGTGCTAAAAAAAATCACCTTTTTTCGAATGTGTATCATCGTGTGTCACCAGACATAGTGGTATGGTGGAAGCGAGATCAATCTAGCATCTCTGAATGAGCACAACTCCACACCTATAGCAATTATCTGAGCACACATATGTAGATGCTAGACTCAAAAATACACTCCCGTCCGCGATATGGGCCACCACAAACCACCGCTTTGCACCTATCAAGGAGCCGCACCATGTCGAGGGGAAAAGCATAAGCTTTCCAGAGCTCCTCAACCCCGTGGTACCATGTTAGCAATGTCGTCCACCCAAATGGTATGGCTGCATAATCCACGACCTTATTAAGGCCATGGTTACATCCAGTGAATTCTTCATGCAGATTCCATTTATGAAACGAGACTGGTGACTCCTTTCGGGCTTAAATCTTATTTGCACCGGGGTGTCAGCGGGGACCACGGGAAAGTTAAGATATGCCCTTCGAGTCTGGATAGGCTTGAGATTACAGCCAGTAATCTTAAAACTGCCATGAGTACTAGACATATAAAATCTACTATCATGCATATTTAACTTCTCAAATTCATCAACTTCGCCTCTTGCCCTAGAGTAGAAAATAGTTCGGTAAATGCCTAAGAAAAAATGTATGGCTATCTGCATTCATAAAAAATGTTTATCTGCCCAGCCACACCTTGTTCGGACCGTCTCCAGCCCTCATTCTGAAGAAATATGGTCGATTAAAATTCTACATTAAAAATTTTGATTCGTATCCATTTTAAATGTATTTATCAGTGAGTTATTGAGGTTTGCTACAACTTTTTCTCATACATCACTTTGTTAGTTAGTACATCCGTGCGATATCTGGGTATTTCTTGTCTGTGTCCAATCTATGTTCGCCCATTTCTGGAAGGTCATTTTTTCATTAAGGTCAGTTTTCTGAACGTCTGGTGGAGTTACGAATCCCTTGCCCAAACATGTCATTGTCGAGCAAGTCTTGCCCAATTACAGAGTATCAATGTACGTGCCCTGCAGACTCTATCTCTTCACTGCAGAGTCAGTCATTATATAGTATGTGATCTTTTTACTTCTCTGCTATATGCCTCCTTGTAAGGCCACAGGAGGGTTCTGGTTCAGTAAATAGTGTTTCTGCTCACTTTCTGGTCTACTGACGCGCATACGCTTCATGTTTTAGTATCCACGTAAGCATATAAAATTTAATATGTTTAACGTTGATAGTAGATCCAAGGCTCTGAATTTAATGTTTTCATCATTAATTAACTGTCGGAAATTATTAATATATTTAGCCTATTTGTAGGTTAAGAAATAATCTGCATGGGAATTATAGTCAACTGATCCTTCAATTTTAATTCTGCTGTTACTTTCGTTCCTAATCATAAACATAAATGTAAAATTAAGAACAGGTATTTAAAACAAAATATGACTTTAGACAAAACATCATGCATAGGTATAACTTCAACATCTAAGCGCTCGTGATGATTTGAACAAAAATCAAGCCATATTTTCGATGAATCACATAAAATCATGATTTTATCCAAATAACTAAAACAAACAAAATTTTTTTTCTCTGTATAAACGCGTATCTCTACGCACTGAATTTTGTGTTATCATATGCATAAATAAAGAGCTGAATTGATGAAGCAAACGTAAAAAATCGTATTGAATGCAAAAATTACCACTAATTATCTATACCAGATAAGATTTTGCAAAAAAAAAAAAAAACACGAAAAATGAAAATTTTTATGAATAGGCTTCTACACTCAAATATATATTTCTCCACGAAAATAACATCGTACTTTTCCATAAACATTGTTTTCTTCCCAGCTCTTTACGTTTTACTACAAAAACATAATTGGCACCCTAATTATAGCGTGTAACCCAGAAAATGTTCACCAAATTCTCATTTTCATGCCTCACTTCCTACTGAACCTACATTTTATTATTTAGATCAGGTTCAAGGATATCACGACAAACCCTTACCATTAAGCAATAAAGCAAACGTCGTCGTCTACGAATTGCGTGCTCGAACTCAGTAGTCATGAATGCAAGTCTTTACCATCTATAGACCACTCAAGGCGTTACTTCATTTTCTTAGGAAAATAAAACCTTGAATTCTTCCAGCAGGCACGTGAAATGACTGGCACATGGGCATTTTCCGGAAAACCTAAATTAAGAACATTTACTTCAACTGCACAAGGAGATTTCAGTAAGTAAGTGCACTGAAATTAATATTGATTAATACAATATTGCGGATGTATGTAATTCTTAATACCTTCATCTTATATAATACCTAGAAGAGGCCTTTTAAATTTAGACTGCAAACGCTCTGATGGAGTTGCCAAGGACACATAAGTAGGTATATAAATATTTACTTGATATATGAGAGTTCTTAGATCAATATAGGTTCAAAATTATTAGGGGCCTGCTCAACACAATTATTCATATCCATGTTGCATTATGAGCAGGCAATTTATTTGCATACAATTGACGTACTTATGAAAAATTGACTAAGCATTATTGCCTCAAAAATTACATAATTAAATGGCTCAATTACGGTTTTGCATTTTATAAAAAAAGTAAGTGAGTGTAACAAATTTTTGGACGTAATTTTACAATAACCTCAAAGGAATTTCAAAATTATTATTGGCGGCTGATATTGGCCCCATTGTCGTACGACTATCCTCGATATTTGGTAAAAATTATTTTACGACCACCGCTAAATTTATAACGTACTTGTACGCGGATTCGATGAGCTTTTCGCTGGAATGAAACTCAATTGGCTCGATTTCTAGAGGAAGTAACTATAGTGTTAAACCAAAAACGGTATAACATAAAGATATCGCACAGCCAAAACGTTCAAGAAATACTTCCGAAGCTATGAAGCAGAAATCTATATGTGTGCATGCTAGTCCGATTCTCTAAAATGTTTTATATTGATTCTTATGGAAAAGTGCCAAACATTGACTTTATATATGCTATAAAATCTAAACTAGATAAGGAGCGAAGCTTAAAATTACTAGAAGACTATTTTCCTGTGTGGATAGTAGTTTATACTTTATGGCATATAGCTTATGTCTTATGGCATAAAACATTTTCGAGAATCGGATTAGCACGTACACATTTAGATTTTTGTTTCATGGTTAAGGAAGTATTTCTTGAGGTTTTTGGTACAGTCCATACTAAAGTTGGACGAGCAAAATTTCTGTTCGGGTTGTATTAGTAGAACCCAGATGCAGAGGAGCACATTTGTCAGTGATATAAAAAATTAGTTTTTGTGCTAATTCAAACAAGTTTAACTTCCTAAACAATTTTCATGTAATGCAATACTATTTTATAACATCTTTAGTGTTTCTAATCTACAAATAATAATAAATTATGAATCGGTGTACAATTGTACGAAATAAAGGGTTTTCACAGACTTGTTCAAAATTTGTGCCATTTTTGAAGGAAGAGCGCTCAGTCCAGTCTTATTATATATCAGTGGCTGAACCACAATAGCCGTAAAGGTACTTAAATGTGTCGAATGCGCCCTTTAGCGAGCTTTTGTTCAGTTTAAATGTGAAATTTTCCGTAAGTATAGTGCGCTAAGAGTCGCTCATTACTTACAGACGCGATATGTCCGACAATTAAATTATTATTAAATGAATCTAAAGTGCAATATAAAAACTAAAATGGAACAAGAATGATACTGAAAATTAATAGAAGGCTCGAATCTTCAACTAAATTAACACTTCCATTTGTTAATCTTTTCACTTATACCACTTTTTGAAATTGAAAACATTTACTATCAAGATAATAACCCTTACGGAATGTGATATCGATTTAGGGCAAAAATGTCAAAAATTTGTAACTAAACCTTAGTCTCGTTGAAAATTGTAAAGTCCTTTATGTATATTGTGGTTCAGCCTTAAGCCAACAATGCCTAGCTCCAATATAAAATCCACAATGCCTCGACCTGATGTAAGAATTAGAAATTTACTGAAAACTTTTTCTTTAGAATTTTTATGCATTATTGGAGGCTGACAGTGGATGACAATTTTTCGAGCGTGGAGGCTAGTTAAGCAATAAGTAATCATTTTTTTTTTAGAAATTTATAAAAAATATTTCGGCAGAGTTTTTTTTCACTCTTGGTGGACGACACGAGTTATTTTCAGATACAAAATACTTTCATTGGTCAAAGATGATACTCTAGATGAATGCCCGTATGTAATTTCATATGGTCGGTCACCTCTCTGTGCAAAGTGGTTTTTCGCATATATTTCTAGAACGGTTCGTCAGACAGTAAAAATAATCATAACTAATTTCAGAGGATTTCATGTTCTGAAGAAATTTTCAGTACAAAAAGTCTAAGACTAATCGTTATCAAAGTATATGTAAAAGACATAGATTTTTATATGGCAACACCAAGATAGGGCTGTTCGATTTAGCCCTGTCTTAAAATTACGAGTATATTTACTATTTCTACGGCAACGCCGTGTACAAAATTTTAGCTCTCTACATTGACGCGTTGTCAGGCAATGTCTAAATATATAGTGAAAGGCTAATCTTTTATATGGCAACCCCACGAAGGAGTTACCCGATTTGTCGAACTTAATTTTACGTTTTTTTTTAAAAGCCCATGTGCAAAAATTCCGCTCTCTAAGTGAACGCGTTCTCGTGAGGACGGAATGACAATGTGTGGTACCCGTACTCCCGTTGGACGGGAAGAGTTTGGTAGGGGTACGCGCAGCACGTGCAAGAAAGCTTACATTTTTCCGATTTCAAACATAGAAAAATAGTCACTCGTATTATGGTTGTCACCTCACTCCAAGTGACACGGTTGTCTAAAATTGATAGGAACGAAAGGAAAGAAAGAAGGATACATAGTCAGAGTTGCCAGGTTTGCCAATTTAGCGCCAAATTGGCTCTTTTTTAATAATCTCGGGCGCGTCTTTTCTTAATGAAAGTGGTGGGCGTTTTCTTGCATATCAAGAGCGACAAGGAGCTTTACTTTTTATTTGAAGTTCCTATTCACTGGCGCTAGCGGTATTCAATTTTCTAACCAACTGACATGCACATAGATATATTTATCTCACTAGGCTACTGACATATATAACATGTACTCACTACTATCATAGAAATATACTGCAGAAAGTGGGCTCACTTCTATATAGCAGCTACTTTCGATTTAAAGGCATCTTCTCATCAAAAACAAGAACCGAAAAATGTAATCCGAAAAATGCTGCCGATAAAACATAAAAGTTGAATTTTTCTTAAAATGAGATAAATATACTATTTTATTAGTAATATTATTAGTTTATCCTAGTTCCCATGATTTTATTATTCATTGGAGCAGAAATCTCTTTTTAAAGTAGAATAAATTGAGTTTTTCGGCTTACATTTTTTCGGTTCTTGTTTTTGATGTGAAACTGCCTTAAGCTCGAAATACCAACTGATAAGAAGTGTTTTACCAACGGATATATATGTATTAGATACGCAGCAGAAATTCGAAAGGTTTTATTAAAATCACTTCGAGCTGTGCGCGCTGTTTTTCAACTTCTCACCATGGTTTTTTTCAATGTTGGCACCAACGTAAACACTCTTTTTTACATCCGAAATTGCACCCACATGAAATAGAATATCAAACAGTCCATGTCATATATGTCAGTTCACCTGCCAAGCGTAGTCATCAAACGCCTTCCATAGAAATTCATTTGATTGCCACCAGTGCAATAGTCTAATTTTTTATTAAGAATATCATGGGCTATCCATTTTTATACGTGTTATTTTAGGACTGAATTGTTACGTTTTTTTTTTATTATGAATAAAAGTTTCAGTTTTAACTTTGTAAAGTGTCAGCAAATACCTGGCTATTTTTGGCGCAATTTTAGAAAAATTTGGAGCTGTTTTTTCTCCAAACCTGGCAGCTCTGGATAGATTTTGACTGGAAATATTCTGAGAATGGATTGAGAATTGTCGATAAGAGAGACAAAAGTAGAGAGCATAGACAAAGAGAGAGGAGATAGGGCAAAACCACAGACTTCAATGTTATTGAAGTCTGCAGGCAAAACAAACTTTTGGCTGCGTTACGCTCTCCAATAATAAAGTTCATCGACGTATCATTGGGTGCGTTCACTGCCACCGAAATAGTGACTTTTTGTCTACTACGAATCACTACCGTTCACTCCGCCAAATTTTGACAGTAAACGATAACGCTTGACTACGACTATCGTTCACTCGTGTGTGTGTGTGTGTGTGTGTGTGTGTGTGTGTGTGTGTGTGTGTGTGTGTGTGTGTGTGTGTGTGTGTGTGTGTGTGTGTGTGTGTGTGTGTGTGTGTGTGTGTGTGTGCATGCCTGCCTGTCCGTGTGTTTCTTTGCGCTTGCCAAATACACCATACGTGGGTATAATACTTAGGGCAGGTAAAGAGACGACCTAAAACAATGCGTAATCCCGTAACAATAGGTGTGCGCTTCGCAAACTATTTTTGACTAGATTAATTTTGGGTTGTGCGCTTCGCACATATACCCCTTTTGAATGCACGACTTTTTTTACACATGTGTCAAGAAAAGGAGGTAATCATAGTCAGCTTCTTTTTCATACCGATGTCCGTTAGCCATCTCGAGGGAAAATTCTAAACACATTATTTGAACTTAGGCATGAACTTCAAATTTTTCTTAGTGATAGATTTGAGCTGAGAAACTGTTTACATTGTTATGGTACTTAGGAAAAAGAGTATGGACAGGAGGATGTAAAGTCCTGTCTGCCAGCATAAGCTGACAGCTCACTTCGTGACAGCTGATCAGGACGGCACGCTAGAACCTTGGTTTAATCGCGGAGAGTGCGGGGTGGGTTCACCAAAAAAAGGCTGACTGCACGTCACCATGAACAGAAAGATATCGTGCCTTGACAAAATGGAGATCGAATACAAAAAAAAACACTAAGATTTTACCAGAACCGCCACACACACTGGCCCTGATTGTAATTAACAACAAGAGAACCAAATTATGATAATCTGTCGTCACCAAATAAACAATTACATCCTTCTCATTGATTACAATGAATGTTATTTATAATATAACTTTTATTTATTTTATTTATATTTTATTAAGAATAAATTTTATTTTTCGTTTATTATTATTTTGTCTATGTACTAGAAACACTGATCTAAGATATAAAAAATTAGTGACGAGATGTCTGCGACTTGCTGTTTTTATATGCAGAATTATAATTACAATTAAAATTACTTTTGCAAAAAATATTTTTTAAATTATGTTTCTTGCTTATGGTGTTTCAATGTATGCAGTTGAAAGTGCTCAGAGCAATTTTTATTTTTTTTTTATATTATTAAGCCAAGCTTAGGGGATACCCTATGATGCAAAGCACAGCATGGCAGCAAGGAGATAGGGAATGGAATTAGGGAATGTGAGGAGAGCGGCGAAGGTGCTGATGTATGTCAGTCTTAAGCTTTCGCAGATTGTATGCCGGAGGAAAGACAAAAGATGGTAAACTGTTCCACATTCGCACAGTTCGGGATAAAAAAGCATCGCGGAATTTTACAGTACAGCTGAAGGTAATTTTAAAGGTAAAAAAATGTGCGCGATTTGCAGCGCGAGTATTGCGTGCAGGAATCATTCCACAAGATATCAGACTAGATATTTCATTGGAACATTGACCATGCATGTAGTGATAAAGGGGCGAAGGGCATCCAACATTGTGGCGTTGCTCGATTGAGTCGATATGACAAGTTATTTCCAAATCACCAATGAGCTTGAAGGCTCTCTTTTGGACAATATCCAATGAAGCTAAGAATGTACGACCAGGCCCGGCCCTGATGTGAGAATTGTATTCCATTAGGTGCTTGCAGAAGAGCACTAGATATGACGGGCTGAAATATTTCTTACACCTTTTCAGAAATCCAAAACATTTCGATACTTCTTTGGCAACAGAGCAGTGATCTGTCCAGCTTAACTTACTGGAAATATTAATACCAAGAATGCATATAGACGGTGTATCCTAAATCTGTGCTCCATCAAAAGAAACGGGAGTGGATTAATTATGATCTTAGTTTAATGAAATAACACAGCTTTGGGACTTACATGCATTGAATTCGACGGGATTCGCTTTGCCCCAACCGAGAATATTGTTAAGATCGTTATTCAATGATCTAATCATGCAATCTCGTTTAACACATGCAGTATTCCGTCTGGTGCCCGCAAGAGTGTCAAAGGAACTAACGAAATCAAGGGTACTGTCATCGGCGAAACTATGAATGGGATTGAAAGTAGGGGAAAGCAGATCATTAATGAAAATTAAGAAAAGAGATGAATAGATAACAGAGCCCTGGGGCACACCGGTATTTATAGGGTGAGGTTGAGATGAAACCCCATCTAGTACAACTCGTATTACGCGACCGGATAAATGTCGGTAAATAACTGAGAATACCCATTTCGCAAATAAAATATTTGTTAAAGCCTATGTACGAAAGTTGGGGGGGGCGGGCCTGGAACCCTCAGGCAAAAGTCTTAGTTACGACATTGCTGGACCTATTAACACATCTTTGGAGGTGCTAGTGTTATTATTTATGCCTTTCTAACATATAGGCCAAAAGAATACGAGCTTATATTTGATGCACTCTTTAAAGTGAACAATAGACAGTTTTTTTCGTATTCATTCTAATAAGAACTGACTATGTACATAAGTTAAAATTTCAGATATTTAAGAATCATGTAATTACACATAAGGAATTATAACAATTTATCTATCATCAATTAGTCCGCTATACTCATTATAAAAATTCCACCGTTCTTTAAAAAGAAACGGAATGCATTTGCATTTCAAATGTATTCACAACTTATCGCCATAAAAAACACACTCAAATACACATTACTAAACTTGTGTTAAACACTCGTGATCACATAAATTAAATATAATTACCACCTTTTAATACTTGAGCATAGACGGATACAGAAATCAATAATTTATAGCTTTCAAGGAACTTAGCACCCTCAACCGGTAATTATCTATTTTTGTTGATATTGGCAGGCGTGGAGAAAGTAAGGCGCACGACAAAACAATTTTCCTTAAGGTCACTGAATAAAACACCATTAGAAGTTGATAATGCAGAGGTGGTGAGGATTGCGGAAGGAGGGGGGGGGGGCATCGTCCACGTTTTCCAGCGGATGAGTACCTTGATGAACTTGAAGTTATTTTGTCAACTCTTTAATCGGTATCTATGTATGTACATTGTACAAATGATAAGAGAGAAGCATTTACGATAGATTAGAAGGCAAGTTGAGTTATGATAATTTGATAGGTGTGGTACGTATTTTCAGTGAGTTGAAAATATAGCTAATTCTGTAATATGCGGGGACGTTTATAGTATTGGTTTAATGCTGTAAAAACGAAACCCTTGAAAAATATTTTCGAAGCAATGAAACAAAAATCCATATGTGTGCGTGCTGGTCCGAGCCTCTAAAATAAAAATTGATTCTTTTATGGAAAACTGACTACATTTTTTTTATATATGCTATAGAATTTAAACTATGTACAATTCAGAGAGGAAAATAGTTTTGCAGAAATTTTAACCTTTGCTCTTCTTACCTTCCCCAAATGCTTCACTTCTTATATAATAAAATAGTTTTGACCTGACCATTTTAAGCCTTCGACAAAATTTCACACTCTTACTCGAAAAAAATATCTAATATAGGTTTTTGCGATTTAGTTGCATGGTTCACATCACATATTTACGAACGGCTGCAAACAGTTGTCCTTAACCGTCACCAGTCCTGCCCTTTATTGCAAACTTCCGATGTTCCACAAGGCACAATACTTGGCAGTATATATATTTCTCCTCTACATCAACGACTTACCATACAAATTAAATAGTGATTGTCTTCTATATGCTAAAATTTTAAAGTCATTCACACAGAAGAAGACTGAGAAGACTGCAAACACTTCAATGTGATATTCTTAGCTTATAGAAAATTGAGTAAAGATAACTTCAAATTCAAATAAAAGTTTATTTCAACGCTACACAAGTAAGACAAATCTTATAATTATGTGCAGGTAGGATAATGAAAAAAAATGTAAATATAAACATTACTGAACTAAACTAAACGTACAAAATAAGATATCTAATATCTAAATTAATAAAGATAAATACAGTTGGCTTTATTACTACGAAACCAGATCAAATGTACCGTTATGCAGATCTTAAATATTCCATTAAATTGTTCCGAAAACTATGATTGTCCCTGCTCTTTCTAAGGTGCAGAGGAAGAGAATTCCAGAGTCGTGTGGATTGAATAAAAAATTGACGACCACTTGAAAGACAGATGGACCGACGGGTGTTTGAGAAAAAGTTCTTACGGATTGAGAAAAATCCAGTCTAGTATACAGGTAGTCAGGTTGCTCGGTAATCATCAAATTACGAAGGAATAGTATCGCACGATATTTAAAGTAAGTTTCCAACGTGCATCCCAAGATTGAATTAAAATATCCCGAGACATGGTCGTATCACCTCATACCGCACGGTAGAGTTAAAAGCCACATTGAGCTTACGCAATGAAATTGAATCAGAACCACAAAAAACTTCACATCCATAAGTCATGAGAGGAACAATTAACGATTTAACTAACATAATCCGCGTGTCAACAGGAGTAACGGACGCAGTGACAGAAAGTTTACACAGCGTTCCACAAACTTTGCAGACAAGCGCGTTAATATGATTGGACCAATTTAACGTACGATCCAAAATTATTCCAAGATTCTTTACGGTACTACTGTAAGGAATAATTACATTGCTTAGGATAACATTCGGAAAGCAGGAAGTGTCTAATTCACTTTTATAGATCACGATAGCTTTGGATTTAGAGGCATTTAAGCTCAAACTATTACTAAAAGCCCAATCAAGCACATCAGCGAGGTCTTCGTTCATACGGCATATGGCATCCTCCAGCAATCCCAACGGCCTAGAAATGTAAAGCTGTATATCATCAGCATACATGTGGTAATCACAATTTCTCAGAACCATTGGAAGATCATTAATAAAGATAGTAAATAATAAGGGACACAGAAAGGTGCCTTGAGGGACTCCAGAAGCAGAATTAGAACAGACCACACTCTGATGACGCCCGCAAAGGTAAGACCAAACCAACGTGCATGCAGAATTAGAAAAATTAAAATTAAAAGCCAGCGTACGTAATATTAATATGTGGTCAACAGTGTCAAAGGCCTTGGAAAAGTCAGGGTGGACGAGTGCCGTAAATTGATTTCCTAATATCATCTGTTATATTTAGCAACGCTGAAGTGCAGCTACGCTTGGTTGTAAAACCCGATTGAAGATTAGACAGAAGGTTCTCCTCATCTAAATAACTGGTGATTTGGGTGTGCAGGATTTTTCAAAGGCTTTAGAGAGAAAAGGCAGTATGGAAATAGGACGATACTCCGTTGAACTACGAGACTTCTTGGGAAAGGGAATAATTTTAGAATACTTCCAAATAGAAGAGATCGTAGATCTTAAAATAATATTGTTGAAAAATTAGGTGAGATTGTAGCGAATTGCCCCTTCGCTACTTCAACTTCGTTCACATGTTTAATACCGCATAATTCATATAGATGTTGTTTATTTTTTTTCCACACCAGCCCATTGTAAATAGAGTCCATGGTAGGTTTCTTGATTTCGAAGTTCCACTTCTGAGTTAAACTAAAACGCGCCATAGTTCTTGCCTGTCGATCTCTCCCCCCATATTCCTGAATGCTCAATTTCATGCCCTAAAAAGGCAACTTTATTCAAAACATTTCAAAAATTTCCATGACGTCAGGTCCCTCACTCTTCGATCCCAGTGGATGAAGTGAGAAGAATTCAAGTGTGAATTGTCGAAAACAAGAAGACGCTAGCGGTGATTGGTTGCGGGTGTTGGACATGGAGGAGGGTGAGAGTTTCGAAGGGGAAGGAGGAAACTGAGGTTTTTGTTTTTGAAGATTTTTGCTTGCGAAAAAAGGCAGTGAGTGAGTATTGTGTGGAGGAATTGGTTGCTTTTGCGACAAGTTATCTCAAACAAAATTAATAAAGTTATCAAATAGTATTTTGTGTTAAAACATTGCACAGAATTATTCATAAAGCCCTTGCAAATTATCTGAACAAAAATTAATAAAAGTTATCCAATATTTTACTTTGTGTTAAAAATATTGCACAGAACTATTCCCAAAGTTCTTGCAAATTATCTAAAACAAAAATAATAAAGTTATCGAAATTTTATTTTGTGTTAAAAAAATATTGCACAGAACTATTCCTAAAGTTCTTGCAAATTATCGAAAGCAAAAACTAATAAAAATTATAAAATTTTGTTGTGTAAATGAAAAGAAAAACCTGAATAAATTTTGAAAATACTATTTGGTAAGTTGAAATTGACTATGTTATTGTAGGGGACTATGGGTAAAGTTCCTGAAAAAAAAAATATGTGGTAAAGAGATCTTCCATGAGGGAGGAAGGGAGGAACTGAAGGTGATGCGAGGGGTCATGGTATGGACGTGTAGCGTGGCGCGCATTTAGGATTCTTTTAATTCAAGCACACAAATGGGGCTAAGTAAAATATTAGCATTGATCCACTTAGCCAGGGTTGTTGGGGATAGGCATTGGGCCTGATCAGGTCAAAATTTGGGACTCCACAAACACCGGGAGTTACCCTCCATCTCTATCTTTCACCGGCATTTGTTCTGTTTCAATGGCTCCTCCGACTGGAATGCTGCATAGTTTGTTGGGGAAAGTTATATACGGCTTTATTTTTGTTTTGTTTTATACTTTCATCAATTCTTTGTTTGTCTGTCTGTCGGTAGTCCGTTCACCTACCCTCAATATTTAGTCCGTCTGTCCGTCCGTTATATTAATGACACAGCTTACAAGCATCAAAGGGTCGTGGGAGACAAGAACCTGCCCAATCCGACTGTCAGCTAGCGGCAAAAAAATGCTGTGTAGTCGCCCACAGAAGACCCCTAGATGATTTTTGTGACGGATGGTATGCTAGCTACAGTAGCTGCTCATGCTCGGGTCAAGGTGTACATGAGTGGTGCTGTCAGCGGGTATACCCTTGCCGTTACAAGATTTGGGAGTATAACAGGCAAAAGAATTTTTATAAATTTGGGTTGAAGGTCATCCAGTCCAACAGCGTTAGATTGCACCGCCATAATAGCAGAATAAACGTCTGGCTCGCTAACTTGACTAAAAGCAAACCCATCAAAAGGATCAAGTGCATTTAAATCACTAGCATAATCACTGACAGTAGAGCTGTACGGAAGCGATGCCATCTACGATATGCATTATTTCTTCGCAATATCAATTGCCTGATTCTTAGCGTAAACCAAGGTATTTGGGTATTAATAATGCGACGATGTTTCAGTGGGACATATTTATCGAAAAAGTGTTTAATAAGCCTCATAATATCTATAATCAAGTTGTTCATCAGCTGATGTTAATGAACGGATCAAAGTCCAGTCAAACGTTTGTGCCTCCTCAAAAAGTTCTTCTTGGAGTTGAATATTTCCAAATGTATAGAAAAGCCAATGCCTTATATTATGACAACATAATGCTGATAAATCTCTTAATCGCGTTACCAAAATGAAAGATTTATGAGTAATTTTCGACCAAGATTTTCTGATTACTTTAGAGAAAAGATAAGTGTTTTCGATGAATGGACAAACGACACATTAATAGTTGGTGATTTTAATATAAATTAGAATAGTAGCGATACTTACAAAAGAGAACTTCAAGAAATTATGCAGAACAACGGACTTAACCAAAAAGTGAATGTACCTACAAGAATTACTAGCAACACAAATACGTTAATTGACTACGTGATGAGTGGAAGTGAAAATTGATCCAAATAAAATAAGTGATCATGAGACATTGGACATTGAAATAAACAAACATGTGATAAGAAAAAAAAGATGGAAAGTACTTTGAATATATTCGTTATGAAAAGGAACGTTTTCACGCAGAAATTGAAAGAAGTGATATTAGATTAGCTAGAAATAATAATTTAAATCAAGATGGAGAATTTTTAATAATGGCTATGAAAAATGTTGTGCAAAAATTTGAAATTAAGAAAAAATGTGCAAATAGAAGCAGTGAGTGGTTTACCGAGGAGTTGAGGGAATTAAAAGTTGAAAAAGTGAATGCATATTTAAGAGCTAAAATTACCAACACTCCGTCCGATTGGGACATGTACAAGTGAGTGGGTGAGAAATAGATATAAGAAAAATAGTCGAGCATCCAAAGATAGAGTTATAAGTATTAATGTAGAAAGTGTTAATACACAAAAGATTAAGTGGCAATATATAAAAAGAACAGTACTTAAGGAAGACAAACCAGAATTAGGAGAAATTTAGTTCGGAAGTATTATAGTTAAAGAAAGTATTGAAATACCGAATAAATTGAAAAGTTATTTTATTGATAGTAAATAAAAAGATTACTCTTTTGGACTTTTTACCGGGTTAAACTTAATTTTGTTCAAGAAAGAATTTTTTGGGATTCTCCGGTATATAGCAAAAGCTAAAAAATGTTCTAATTTGTTATTTCATCACACAACCCATTAATTTTTGGTGACAAGTTTCAAGTCTAGGTTTGACTCATCAACAGGTCCCAAATAGCGAAATTGGGTGATTTGAAAAACAAATGAAAAAAATGAAAAAAAGAAGTAAGAAATGAAAAGTTTGAGAAAAATAGAAAAAACAGTTTTTTTTATTTATTAAAAAAAATTTCTTCTTTTTTTTCATTTTTTTCATTTGTTTTTCAAATCACCCAATTACGCTATTTGGGACCTGTTGATGAGTCCAACCAAGACTTGAAACTTGTCACCAAAAATTAGTGGGTTGTGTGATGAAATAACAAATTAGAATATTATTTAGCTTTTGCTATATACCAAAAAATTCTTTCTTGAACAAAATTTATTGATTGTGTAGCAGCTTTAAATAGCTCAATACCAACGGTAACGTATGTTGATAAGCTAGAGCAGAGTTTGTGTGATGAAATAACAAATTAGAAAATTTTTTAGCTTTTGCTATATACCGGAGAATCCCAAAAAATTCTTTCTTGAACAAAATTTATTGATTGTGTAGCAACTTTAAATAGCTCAATACCAACGGTAACGTATGTTGATAAGCTACAGCAGAGTTTGATGAGATTTGAATTCGAATATGTAAGAAATGAAACACTGAAAGAAATTTGCATGGCGATGAATAAAAAGGAAGACTACAGCGGAGTAGATATAAGAATGATTTTAGACAACTGGAACATCATGGGAGAGTATCTAGTTAACATCATAAGCAGAAGTCTATATGAAGGTAAATTTCCTACCTCTTGGAAAGAGGCTATAGTAGTGCTCGTACCTAAAGTAAAAAATACTAGAAAATCTGAAGAATTTCGACCGATCAACATGTTGAACATTTTTGTAAAATAATAGAAAAAATAGTCCAAGTACAATTAGAGAAATACTTGGAGGAATCAAAACTTATAACGAAGGACCAGTCTGATTTTAGAAAAAAACACAATTGTGAAGCAGCGGTAAATCTGATCATAGAAGACTGGAAGAAGGAAATAAATTTGAATAAATTTATAGTAGTAATATTTCTAGACAATAAAAGAGAATACATGAGGTGCTATCAGTATCACAAGACATAATCGTAGGTGTGCCCCAAGGATCAGTTCTTGGAACTATTCTGTTCTTAAAATATATTAATGATATGGAAAAAGTGATGAAATATGGAAGATCAATTTTGTTTGCAGATACATTACTGAATATATCTGGGTGTTATGAGTTTGCACTCACAACGGAAAAAATACGTACGTGCAAATATGCACGCCCTATAGAAGAAGCATTCATTTCCTATCATATAAAGTGTACAAATTGTACACTTTGTTTTTCTCAGAGGATAGAGGATATTTCCTCCGAACATTTTTAATAGCTAAAACGGCACGCGATTATTTTTCTCCGTGCAATTTTTATAGCGAAAACGCTGTCGTAATAATTAAATAAATAAAAGATCTTCTTTTTCTATTAAAAGTACTCATAGTTTTCGAATAGTACTTGTTAAAATTAAAGTACTCATAGTTTTCGAATAGTACTTGTTAAAATCAAAAGTGCTCTTCACAAATAATTAAATATAATATAATAATAATAAATAGACTATTAAAGTTTCCGTTATTAAGTAACTTAACTTTGTAAATAATAAAAGTGACCTTTACAAATAATTAAACAACCAGAGTTTTTTTATTAAAGATTAAATAATAAATCCTTGCTATCGACATATTCCTCTTTTAATAACATTTGGACTATTAAAGTTTAAAGGATAGTGATATTATTGTCCTCCGTTAACAAGAAGCACTCCCAGTCCTTTATGGTCCTCCAATAATCACCACACTGGCAATGACATACATCAGGCGAAATATGAACTAAAACAAGATTTGCATCTTTTAAGTAAGTAGTTAAGAATGAACAAGCTCCTACTTAACTTGCAAAAGACTAAATTATTGATATGATCGTAAATGCGAACTGTGACATGTAAATTTATATTGATGGATAAGTAATAGAAAGTGTGAACAAAATCAAATATTTGGGTGTTATAATAGACAGAAAGTTGAATTTTGAACAGCACGCAGACTATATTTGCAAAAAAATTGGGAAAAAATTGGTTTCTTCAGAAGAATTAGACGCAAGATGACTCTAATTACTACCATACAGGTTTACCTACAACAGTATAGTTAGGCCTCATTTCGAGTACTGTTCAACGATTTTTGTTCTGTATAACCAAGCATCGTTAGATCGATTACAGATACTTCAAAACAAGGCTATTAGGTGTATACTAAAATGCAACAGACTTACGTCAGTTAGACACATGCTATACGAGCACTGCAATGGATGAACTGCAAACACATAATTGAATTTAATGTGTTTAAGTTTATATTCAAAGTTAAAACAGGACAATTGCATGAATATCTACAGACTAAACTGAATCTTGTTTGCGATTTACAACCATACAATTTACAAATTCATTATTGTATAAGGGACTAATCTATTTAACCACCTAACAATTGAACTAAAGTGCAGAAATCGTAAAAGAAAGTGAGCAGAAATTGTATTCAGACTGTGTGTTTTATGGTTATTGTGTTTGGTGAAAAAATTGTTAAAAAAACTGTGGAAAAATTAATTTAATTAATTGCGAAAATTATCAAAATTTAGTGACAGATTTCAATTTTTAAATAATTTCGGCCGTTGCCATGACAACATGGCAACCGTAAAAAATTCATAGTTTCAAAATTTCAAAAAGTAAGAAAGTGCAGAATAATAAATAAAAGTAAAACCTTAAAAATAAATAAAAATTCAGTTTATTATTAATTATATATAAACTATTCGAAATAAAATAAGAGGAATTAAAACATCTCGACCGCGCTCAAAATGAGCACCAGTGATTCTGGGGGGAGTGATGATCCCCTCAAATCAAGAGGACGGAGGAAGAAGAATACTAAGGCCTCTTCTTCTTCCGAAAAACTCCACCAAGGGCCCACAGAAAAGGCCACCAAGGACCCTACTGAAAAGGCCAAGACAGGGCAGCCAACAAATAATATGGCAACATCAAACACAGCAGCAGCAACCGGATCAGAATCTATATTCAAGCTTCCGGAAGTAGTAGCACAACAACCAAAGCTTTCAGACGTTGTCAAGAAGGCTTCGGCTGAAGCGCCAAAGCCAAGTGGTGCTAAAATGAGGCCGCTGCTTTCTTCAGAGAAAGCGAGTGACTCGAAGAAGAAGGCACCAGTACCAGCAGCAACAGAAATGACCACAAAAGAAGCTCTACGAACCCCGGCCCTAGTTGCAGGGTTATCTTATGCACAGGTAAGTGGCAGTTCCAGACAAAAGGAGTCATTTATCGAAATTTTAAGGAAAGGCATCACTCCTCGTCCAGCCCCATTGGACGCAGGTAAGCCTCGGCCTAAGACCGGTGCGGGTCTACAGGCTTTTTTCAACGGGAGGTGGCAGGATGAGGGCTACGGTATGCAGCTCGAGCACATCAGTAGATGTCCTCAGAGCTCATACCTAAAAGCACTCTTTCAGGTCATCTCTCGTGAGGAGCTGTTCTCCATGGGAGTAATAGCTGGGGGAATGGTCGAGGTGTATACCACGACCCTCGAAAGTGCTACCAAGCTTATGCTTGCGGGCATCGAGGTGGATGGTAGGCACCTTGTGCCGTTCCCACTCAGGGAAAAGCCCACGAAGGTCGTGTTTTCACGGGTCCCTATGCGCGCCAGTCATGAAGACCTCCTAAATTTCTTGGGGAGATTTGGGAAGGTTCATGGCGGCGTTCGCGCCATTCCAATTAAAATTGGGGACGAGGGTCTCGGGCGGGGTATCTTCGGTACCAGCCGGGAGGCGTCCATTACCTTAAATAAGGGATGTACGCTTCCAAGAGGCTTCTACTTGAGCATATCCGGCTCGAGGCACTGGATAGACGTGAGCACCGAAGCAAAATGCCATGCTTGCCATTTGGTAGGGCATTTTATTGCTGACTGCCCCAGGAGAACCGGGAAGAAGGCTGAACCGAGGGTTCCCTCGAAGGAAGCCACTACTACAGTAGTGGATCTGGAGAAGGAGCCTTCGGCCGGCACTCAACCTGCTATTTTGGAGCAGCCAGTAGTTAAGGTGCCTGAAGTTGTCCTAGAGGCAAAAGAAAGTATGGCTATAAACGGCGCCACGTCGGCACGTGAAAACACGGCTACTTCTGACGAGGAGTCGAGTAGCCATCAAGGCAAAAAAAGGAGGACGAGAAGGAGGAAGACGAAGGTGGACCGGGTGATGCTGCCTCCTCCAGAGCCAGCAAAGCCAGTCGCATCAAAGCGGCCCCACTCGGAGGAGGACGATAGTGGAGCTCGTGGTTCGAAGGTTGTTGTGAGGGACGCGGAAGTGTCTCTCGAGCAGCTTTCGGACTGCGACATGACCGGTTTGGATGAGACTGGTCTCTCGAGCTTCAGTGGCTATGAGTCGTGTGGTAGCGCCATTTCGACTGGTAGCCAATTTGAGGTCTCGAGGGGGATGGAAACCCTTCCTAGGGAGAAAATTCGCAGCATTCTTGGCCAGCTCTTGTACAAGAAGAATTCAGGTAAAATCTGGAGTATTCTTGTACGGGAGCTGGAGAGGCCAGAGTTGTTACTTCCTCAACTTCTACTCCTACAACAGGAGTCGAAGAAAAAGAGGAAGTACAACGATGTAGCTCGCTTGGATCGTCTCCATAGGAGGGTGGAGGAGCTGATTCAGGAGCATGGCTTGGTCGATTCTTCTCGTCCGTAGACGTCGTACCATCATCGTTTGAGCTTCTTATCTCCTTGAATGTGTAAGATAGGCTCTATTAACACCGGGGGTTTAAGTGCTCATACAAGACTACACAGTACTATCGAACATGTCAAAATGTTCGATATAGACATTACACTTCTGCAGGAGACGAATTTCACTCAAGACACTTATACACAACTTGAGCGCTATGCTTATCTACACACTGGCTATGCAATGTTTGCCACACCTGCGCCTCGCCGAGGCTCAGGGGTGGCAATCATTGTATCCAACAAATTTACACTATCGTCTCCTGTCTATACAGATATCTTCCCAGGCTTCGCTTCTTCCTTGGATTTTGTCGTTCAAGACAAACATATCAAGGTAGTAAACGTGTACCTTCCTCATGACCAGGACATTACAAGACAAGTTCTTGAGAGTGTTCAGTCCTGTCTGGTGAATTTTAGCGGCGAAACTGTCCTCGGAGGTGATTTCAACTGCACTCTGAATCCCTCAATGGATCGGCACTCCGGAGTTGAGTTCAACTCTGTCAATGCTACTCGATTGGGGAATTTTGTCGGTGTTTTCAGACTCGTGGATATCTATCGTTGGATGCATCCTACGACTAGATCATACACGAGGGTCTCGCGAAATATCCATGGAAGTCTCGCAGGCTCCAGAATTGATAGACTTTACGTCTCACCTGGAATACTAGAACATTTCGTTGGTGTCACTCATGAAGTGTGTTCGATTAGTGATCATCTTCTTGTAGTGGCGACCAGCACTCTAGTTGAAAGACGAACTGCATACTGGATATTCAACAACTATTTGTTGAATTCCGAGCAGTTCATCAATGCGTTCATTGATTTCTGGCACGATTGGCAAGAGAGGAAAGCTGACTTTCCTTTTCTTAGTCAATGGTGGGATGTTGGAAAGCTCCAGATTCGGTCTTTTATCGAGACGAACTTCAATCGAAGTGGCTATCAAGCTTCTAGCTTGTCGGCCGAGGTCTCTCGGGTGGCAGCTCTTCTCCCAACTCAGCCGGGGTTGATTCTTTATTTCAATGGAATAAAGGAACGCTTGGCGACACAGACTTACAAGCACAGCTTGGAGTTTGTGCTGCGCGGCCAATCGCGCTGGCTGAGAGAAGACGATTCTCCAACTGAGTACTTCTTTCAGGCGACTAGACGTCGTACTGCTTCTTGTGAGGTCGAACCGATAATTGATGAATCTGGACAAGTCCTCAACGGACAACAGCTATCAGAATATATTCGAGACTACTACAGTAGTCTCTACTCTGAATCGACGTCGACAACATCCTCGACCACTCATGAATTCCTTGAGAATATTCCCACTTTCTCTGAAGACAGTAAGGAGCTCCTGGATACAGTAATCACATTGGAGGATATGATTGCTGCGACAAAGGATCTAAGACGACACACTTCACCTGGTTATGACGGCTTGACTCCAGAATTCTTCATACGTTTCAGGGATTTATTAATTCCTGACCTTTTGGAAGTCTTCAATTCGGCGGTTGAGACGCATTCAGACTTTCCTTCTAGTTGGAGGAGATCTGTTATGCGCTTGATTCCAAAGAAGGGAGATTTGCAGAGGATGGGGAACTGGAGGCCAGTAACCCTATGCAATGTAGACTACAAAATCGTCTGCAAAGCATTAGGGGCGATACTCCGCTCAGTGATTGCTTCGGTAATACACCCGGAACAGTCCTATTGTGTACCTGGTCGTAGTATCTACGACAACATCGCGGTAGCCAAGCATTTGTTTGCCTACCATGAACAGACAGGTGCACAAATGGCCATGATTTCACTTGACCAGCAAAAGGCTTTTGATAGTGTCTCGCACGAGTATCTTTTGACTGCTCTCGAGGCATTTGGGTTTCCACCCAGGTGGCTCGATATCGTCGGGAAACTGTATAGAGATTCAGCGATTTTGATTAAGCATCAAGGACAGTTCTGGCTCCTATCTCGTTTCATCGAGGTATCAGACAGGGCTGTCCATTGTCAGGTATGCTTTATGATCTTTCGTTGGAGCCGCTACTGGTGAATCTTCGTCGAATGCTCGGACAGTATGCGGTTCATCTGCCATATACCAATGTGAGGCCTCTTATGTTGGCGTATGCGGATGATCTGTCTATTTTCGTGACAAGAGATGAAGCTTTTCCGGTCGCTCGTGCTGTTTTCGAACAGTTCGAACGTATAGCGGGCACTAAAATCAACCTTAGTAAGAGTCAAGGCTTGTGGTGTGGAAGGTGGAGAGATCGTACAGATACTCCACTGAACATCCAATACTTGCCTGAAGTATTTAGGTGTGTATATCGGACGCGAGAGTAAATCAAATAATACCCGCATCGCTCTTGAGAAACTTTCTAGAGCTGTAAACTCATGGCGTAGTCGACTGTTTCCATTATCCTTAATGGGTAGGTCAGTCGTGATAAACTATTTGATTACCTCGTCCATCGTTCATCTGCTAAAGTCTGAGACGTTTGATGAAGGCTTCGTAGGTCTTCTTCAAGCAAAAGCGATAGACGCCTTTTGGTGCGGAAGACGATGGGTTGCTGAAAGCACGCTCTGTCTGCCAGTCAAGATAGGTGGATTAGGTCTCACTAACTTGGTTGGGAAATCAAGGTGTCTCCAAGTGCGTGCATTCCAAAGAGTGTTTTGCCAGAGAGACAGCTTGATTTCTCAACTGTGGGTGAATGTACTGGGAGGGATCGGCATAGGGGAGTATTACTACCTACTCTCTGTTCGACCACCTTATCCTCGTGACTGGCCACAGGATCTAATCTCAACGATTCAGACCTGGGGCAGAATCAGGCCAGCATTTCACCTTCAGTGGAATGCTCTAAGGTACACGCAATTCGCGTCGATTCCAATCAGGTTTAATCCTGAATTAATAGATTCAGTGTTCAGTAATGCTCGGGGTTTTGAAGCTGGCACGCATACACTGACGGTTCTAGGAGATATTATTGATATCTCTGGAAACTGTCGAATAAACACTAACACTGCACAACTACACGACCTGGCTGCTTCTGTGCGGGAGAGATTTCGCCAACTTGGGACCAGTGACCCTGGCACTAAGTTGGAAGATGCTTTCGTTCTGAACAGACCACCACACACACCTTTCAGCACACTTACAACACGTGTGCTCCGTGACGTGCTTATATCAATAAGACCTCCGGAGTATACAGGATACAACAGATGGCGAACACACCTCGGGGTGAATATGGGCGTGATGGGAGGGATAACTTGCAGAGTAGTCTACAGTTATCCTTCTAATTACAAAGATGCTGATGTAGCATTCAAATTGCTGCATCACAGTCTTGTGCATCCTAATCAGTTGTCACATATTGACCGCCGAGTTCAGAGGATTTGCACAGTTTGTGCTGGTGAAGGCACCCTGCAAAATTGCAAAATTTATATATTGAAATCTCGATCGTTTAGGAAATTAGCTTTTATTAAATTATTTTGGAAATTTGGAGCTTCTTGGAACTGCCACTTACCTAATTGTCAAAATTGGGACTGGTTCTAAATTCCTGTATATCCTTTAGATCTTTTTCAAAATTCTTGTATCCGTTTTTTAGTCTCTTTTGAGAATTTTGTGTCATTGGTTTTTTACATTTTTTGTGTCATTTTTGTTACATATTGGTTTTTATTGAATTGTTTTAAATGTTTTTATTTGTCCCTATTGACTTTTTACAACATTTAGTTTAGCTAGCGTCTTTCTTTTTTGTTACACTTTGTTGAGCCTTTTGCCACCTATTTTTAGGAAATCATGAAAAGAGCCAGAGAGCCACTAAATAAAGAGCTTATTTAAATAAAAAAAAAATTATTATTATTAGGTACATGTTAACTGAATTACCTCTAAGGCTTTTAAGCTAGTCGGTTTTTTATTTCGAATTTGTAAATTATTCAACTCTACTACCTCATTAAAAACCATTTATAATTTTCTAATAAAAAGTCATCTAGAGTACGCATGCACTATATATGGAACTCTTTTCATGATGTATATGTGCAGCAAATTAAAACAGTTCAGAGAAAATTCACCAAACTTCTTTTATATATAAAACAGAAAGACGATATCTTAAATTTTTTAGTCGCCGCGACAAATCCCTTCTCTGGAAAAGCGTCGTCCTTTTTCAGATGAAATGTTTTTATGTGAAATAATATACAACCTTATTGTCTAATTGGCCTGAATTATTCCGTAATATTAGCTTCCTTGTTCCATCTAGAGTCACCCGGTCCCCGTTAACTTTTCAAATTACTACTGTCAGAACCAATTTACAATACAAGTCCCCTTCTTACAGAATCCAAAAAAATAATAACGACCTATTTGACGAACTACCACTACCCATTAAATATTTTTTTCTTCTATTCTTCTCGCATTCTTTTTATACCCTAGATGAAATCGTACGGTATACTAAGTTTGTTATTCTGTTCGTAAGGCATAGAAATAATTATGGTAGAGCAAAATGGCTTGGACACACACGGATAATATTAAAAGTTATTTTGTTTTTAGCCATCCATCCGTCTGTCCGTCCACACGATAAGTAAAAAACGCGTTCACTTAGAAAGCTGAAATTTTGCACATAAGCATTTAAAAATAAAGTGAAGTTAAGTTCGAAAATGGGACCAATCGGGCAACTCCTTCGTAGGTTTGCCATGCAAAAATTTCGTTTTTCAGTATATCTTTGGTGTATTGTTTTTCTCGTAGCAGTAGTAAATAAAATATCAAAAATGGACTAAATTTGGCAACCCTTTCTTAGTGTTGCCATATAAAAATTTTGATTTTTTACGTATAGTGTAAAAATGATCAATCCTAGACGTTTTCATTGTACTGAAAAATTCTATGAAATCCTAGCACTGAATGACATATTCCTTATTACCTATTACCCTTGTGTATAAAATATAATTGCGAAATGCTTCCTTGTTACAATGTCAGATGGCTCCACTTGTACAATTCTAAACAGTTTTCGAGGGATAAGCCGTAAGAGCATATAGAATATACGACGATGGCTCGACTCGATGAAAGGAAGGCTACAATTTTTTCTTAGAAATTTACTGGAAATTTTTTCTTAGAATTTGTATGCATTAGGAGAGACCGACAACGGCACACATGAAAATATTGTATCTGAAAAATAACTCCAGTCGGCCTCCAGGACTGAATAAAATTTCTGCCGAAACCTTTTTCTGTTAATTTCAAAAGCTGACTACGCAAGGCGCATGGTTTCACGAGCCGCGCCAAGCGAGCACGATTCAACACGCCGTGAGAAGAGTCTGGGTCGAGGTGGCGCGAGTTCACCTGTGTTGGCGCGACCGATCAATTTCGAGTCGGCAACTTCAAAGGTGCGGAAAGTGGCTCGAGCACGTCCGCACTAATTGGCTTGGCTCGTGAAGCAACGTGCCGTGGGAAGCTAGCTTAAGAATAAATGAATGCTTATTGCTCATCTACGCGGCTACGCGCATAAAAATTGTTAGTGACCGCCCAAGCAACCGTTGCCAGCCTCATAAAAATGTGAAGAAAAAAATTTCCAATAAATTTCTAAGAAAACATTGAGATCTTCCCTAAATCAGGTTCAGGCTTCGTTGATTATACATATATTGCAGCGAGCCGAGCATCTCTACAATACAACAAGTAACTAACAATAAGTAAAACTTCGTTTCGCAATCAGTATATATTTTATACGCAAGGCTATTACCACTATACGAGCAACTTTGACTGCCTGCTTATCAAAGAAAAATGCTTCCTTTCTTCTGAATTCCTTTTAAGCTTTCACATATAACACATTTTTTCCCTGAAATCCTATGGCATTTACAGTAATGTTTTGAAAGCAAGGGAGAGTCTCTTCAACCCTAACCTTAAATCCTGTTCATGATTTGAGCCAAAGCCCTCGAGACTTCCCAAGCCATGAAACAGAAATCTATATGTGTACGTGCTTAGTCCGTTTTCTAAAATCGTTCTATATTGATACTTATGGAAAAGTGCTAAGCATTGGCTTTATATATACCATAGAGCCTAAACTACTATCCATACAGGAAAATAGTCTTCTAAAGATTTAAAGCTTGGTTTCTTACCTTCTTAAAGGCTACACTTTCTATATACCTTACTTAACAAAATAATAAAATAGTTTTGATTACAAAGTAACCTTACCATTTTACGCTCAATACCTCACGGCATGCCATGACGGCACAGCGACATTACAACGATTATTCAGAATTTTTGTTTGAGGAATCCTAGTCATTTGGTTCAGATGAATTGTTTTAAATAATTTTGTTAGGAAAGGTAGGAAAATTTTATTACGGTTCGGAAGATAAGAAAGCAAGCTCAAGATTTTCAGAACGCCATTTTTCTGTATGAATAGTAGTTTAGGGCGGAGGAGCTATTCAAATCAAACTTTTGTCACTTTTACATAAGAACACTGGAAATATTTTAGAATGTAAGGACTACGTTGGGCCTCGCATGTGGTAGGGAGGTGGTCTGTTTCATGGCTTGTGAAGTATTCTCGAGGGTTTTGTTTGAGCACATCCGTCTATCTGCCCTACTTGAATGTGTCTCTAATTGCCGATACAGTCCAATTTCAGTCCCAGAGTCAATGACGTTCACTTCTGATTATGTGCCACAATGAGTCGTCTGTGTTCTTGGGTGATATTAAAAAAGAAAAATATCCAAAAGACGATTCTGGGCTTAAGGTTCCAATTTTATCCACATGTTCTTTGAAATGTAGCACCATAACCTCACAATTACCGGACCAAATAGATTTATTTAAATTCCGGTTTATTTCCATTCCATTCTAAGTTTTAACTCGAGACCAAGATCAAAGTTTTTCCAAAAACCAGACAGCTAGATTTCTGTCTCTGGCAAACCAATTTTGTTAAGATAATATCCCAAAAAGGGCCGTATCTTTGTTCAGAACTCTAAGATGATAAACTAAACAAACTATAAATGTTCAAATTTCATTAGTTTATTAGTTTTTCCCACTATTATATTTATAAGCAGGTCCATGGAAACCTGCAATGTTTACATTTAAAAATATTTTACTAACCTGTATATAACTGAAAATGTAATTTTATTTTCTTCACAGGTTTCCATTTCCTATTTAGAAATATATAATGAGCTGATACGAGATCTATTAAATCCTGGTGGTGCATTAGAACTCCGAGAAGATAACAGAGGCCAAAAAATAACAGTTGCCGGATTATCTGAGGTGACAACAACAAGTCGCCAGGAAGTAATACAATTGCTGTTAAAAGGCAACAAGGCCCGGACAATGGAACCAACTGCAGCAAACCAAACATCCTCTCGCAGTCATGCACTACTTAGTATAACAATACAACATCTTACTACGCTTGGAACTAAGCAGGGTCGCCTTTTCCTTACTGATTTGGCAGGCTCTGAGAGGGCAAAGAAAACAAAAAATCGAGGAAAACGTCTCCAAGAAGGTGCACATATAAATCGTAGTCTTCTAGCTCTAGGAAATTGTATTAATGCTCTCTCCGGTGGAGCCAGATATGTAAACTATAGAGATTCGAAATTAACTAGACTCCTAAAAGAAGCCTTAAGTGGCAAATGTAAGACAGTCATGATTGCACATGTTGCTCCCGAGTCTCGACATCGAGATGAAAGTAAAAATACACTTGTTTATGCCGATCGAGCTAACAATATCACAACAAGGATTCAAAATACTTGTTACATTGAAGATAGCCGTGAATTTCCTATGAAACATTATCAAAATCTTGTTGTCGAACTAAGAGAAGAGGTGACAAGGTTACGATCAAAAATGCTTACTGAAAGACCAAGAAGTGGAGCAGCTCTAAATATCAGCTCGGTTAATGATGAAAAGCGGAAATCTGAACTTAGATACCTTAGAGAGCAGATTGTGTTAACGTTTAAGCAACAAATGAAATTGAGAAGAAAACTACTGGAAGCGGAGAGTCATCTTCTAGGATTAGAATTAGATGCAGAGAAACAACATATGATTATATCTCATTGGCAGGGAAGAATGGGAAAACTTTATGATCAGCCAACGGATGATGGTAAGAGAAGTTTTTTGTTTTCAATTTATTTATCTCGGTAAGGATAAACGCTTAAAGCGTAGAATAGAGCCATATTTCAAAACAAAAATTAGCCTCTATATGAAAGATCATATCTGTGCTCCGAACTATCAAAGCCAAAAACGTTATTTAATGAGTAGTGCGTTTTATCAGAATGCATTAAGCTTGAAGCCAAACCCATTGAAATATGAGGTCCACTGACGCCTTTAACCTTATTTACAATATCGTTTCTATATTGATAACGAATTCAGGTACCGCCACCCAATCAATAATTTTCAACATCCAACCACATCATCGATATTCCCTGCTATACACTGCTTGAAAAGTCACATAAGCTATCTCTAATGCACTGTTTTTCAAAGAAGACTCTCAATCTGTTTCTCAGAATCCAAACAATACACGCTACTTATTCCAGTCATCGATGACGTTCGGCGCAGCTTAAGGCGAGTTGAAGGCAATATCGAGTCTTAGTCATCTACGGTTTTCTAGAACTCAAGGTTAATCAGCTCCATGGCAACTGATGTCAGGAAATTGGATCCAGGGGATAAGGAATCGTCTGACTCTGACTCTCAACCATTACCTCACGTGCGGCAGGGTGTACAAATCAGAGGAACTGGAGAAGACGCCACCATGATCCCAATGACGCGATCCTTTTAAATCATGACTCTGGTCAATCTAGAGCAAACGGTGATCCAGTTCACGTTACATACGTTTCTGAAGCTGCAGGGAAAGAGCGTTCCACAGTAGCAAATGATGCTTCATCTGTGTTCTCTTTAGGAAATGGTATTGGCGCCTCTCTGAGAACGGTACCAAAACCTTCAAGTGTTTTCGTAAGCCGTTTCTGTCCAGAAACGATGGGTGAGGACATTTTGAAGTATCTGAAGTTCGTACCTTCGACCTGCTCATTTCAGAATCTAATTTCATCCATATTTTGAGGACACAAAAGAACACAGCTAATGTCTTGGTGATACCACCCCCCTGTACTAATTACATATTTCTATGAAACCGAAAACCTCACATATTGTGACGAAACGCAATACTTTTTCAATTTTAGAAAGGCTGACTTTTCGGAACTTTCCAGTAGACTTACCTCTATTGATTTGAACACATTTCTGTTTTGCAATAGTGTTGATGAAGATGTTTCTAAGTTTTACCATAGATGGCACAAGAACTAGATGTCGCATGCAGTACCAAAGAAGTATACAAAATTTATTGGCTGTGCGGTCCATTCCGGAATGGACCACAACATTTGAAATGATGTATACGTGGAGTGCTTCATATACATATTCTCGTATCTGAAGTGTTGAAGACGGCGATCAAATGTATACAAAACTGATATTTTAAAAATACTTGCTTTCGGCACGCTATAAAACATTCCAGAATGCACTACCAATTTTGCAATGTGTATACTCTGCCTTAGTAAGCCAGGCGACATTTAGTTCTTGTGCCATCTATGGTTTTACATAATTCATTTCGATTATTTTCTTTTCATGTTCCGCGTGAGCGTCAGAGATTCTCTAAAACATCTCGGCCGTGGTTCAATAAAGAACTGAAACGTCTTAGTCTTAAAAATAGAGAGAATAAACTGTAGAGGGACAAAGATGGGTCATTCCATGTCAAATAGACAACAGGTGTGACATGATCATCACCAATTTTACTGAAATTTTACATACTTGGAGGGTTTGTGAAAACATAAATACAAATTAAAAATTTTCCTTCTGCCTACAGTGCATATTTCGCGAGTTATGGCATTTTCAAAATTTCGAAAAAATGCTGTCATGGTCTCCTTTAAAAATTCATGTATATTTTTCTATTTTTGCCAGGACAGTGAAATATGGCTCAATGAAAGATAGGATATAAATCTAACAAAGAAAAATAGAATCTTAAAAATATACGCGAAAAACGACATATTAACATTTTTACTTGGGGTCTCAACGGGATCAGGGAGTAAAAACTCAAGAAAGCTTCACCAAAATACATCTATAACTATTGACAAATAAAAAAACTTGTTTATTACAAGGTGCGCCATATGTGGTCTTGCATTTGAAGGCTATGTATAGGCCATGCTTAGAGAAGCAAAAAATTGTATTGGAGGTGGAGGAAAGTCCTTACGGTCTTCGAGATAACGGGATTTAAAAATATTTGGGTTAGTGTTTATATAACACCCTGTAACTTCCCAGCGTTGCAGCCTATGATGATTTGTAGAATTTTGTAGATTGACAATCGGTGGCCCTCTCTAGAGATGTACAAATTTTACCATTCCTCTTCTCCGTTTTGAAGTTATGGTTCAACAAATTTAAGATTTCGAATTTTTAACTCGGTTTTTTTAACTACTATATTTATCAAAAAACACGTAATCAACACGAATTTTTCATATGAGATTTAAGAAGCCCAAAAGCTTCCCTTTACAATAGATTATCACACTCTGTACCTAAAACGTAACCGTCTCTGCGTTTTTTGCCCTTTTTCTAAACACATTTTAACAATTTGTACACCATTGGAGAGGTCCAACGATTGTCAATCTACAAAATTTTAAATCATCATCATAGGCTACAACGTTAAGAAGTGACAGGGTGATATATAAACACTAGCCCAAATATTTTTAAATCCCGTTATCTCGAAAACCGTAACGATTTTCCCCCACCTCCAATACAATTTTTTGCTTGTCTAAGCATGGCCTCTACATAGCCTTCAAATGGCAAGACCACATGCGGGACACCCTGTAATAAACGAGTTTTTTTTATTTGTAAGTATAGATGTATTTTGGTGTAGCTTTCTTGAGTTTTTACTCCCTGATCCCGTTGATATTCCAAGTTAAAATTTTAATATATTTTAGTGTATAATATAAGGTATAAAATATAAAAAAATGAACAAAATCAAAAATAAAGGATAAAATTCTTATCCTTGATGTCTTTTTTCGCGCATATTTTTAAGATTCTATTTTTCTTAGATAGCTTGATATCCTACCTTTCAAATGAGCCATATTTCACTGTCCTGGCAAAAATAGAAAAATATACATGCATTTTTAAAGAAGACCAGGGTAGCAGTTTTGCGAAATTTTGAAAATGCAACTCCGGAAATACGCTCTGTAGATGGAACATTTTTAATTTGTATTTTTGTTTTCACAAACCGTCCCAATATGTAAAATTTCAAAAGAATTGGTGATAGTCATGTCACACTTTTCGTGATTTTTGGTCGCTTTGCTATGGAATGACCCAGACGTTATAAATCACAACAATTTCCTTACATTCTATAATGAGTTCAAAGAACTTTCCTGCGTGCGAAATTATTTAGTGAGCCACGCATCTTTTTTAAGTTTATTAATATAACGAAAAAAACGGACAACTACCTCAATACCATGAGGTACAAAGATGCTGCCAGTAATGATTCGTCTGAAACTTGCAATATCTCTGCTTCATTTTTTTTGCAATGCATTTACCTCGTCAAATTTTCAACCTCGAAATAGCAACTTCAGTCATATGAACGACTCTCATAACGTTTCTTTCACTATCCCTTCAATTACACAAGAGGATATACTCGATCATATCAATGGGCTTCCAAATGACTTCACAACGGTTCGGGATAGAATCCCTCCAGCCTTTTTTTAGTCCTGCTGCTTTGCCCTGGTAGCTCCGCTGAGAAATATTTTCCAAAAATCGCTCGACGGTGGTTGTTTACCACAGCTATGGAAAAATTCTTTTATCATAGGTACCTATTCAGAAAAATGGTAGTAAAAATGAAATTTCTAACCATAGGCCTATTGCAAAATTATCTTGTATGCCTAAATTAGTCGAATCCATCATGTACTCTCAGCTATCAATTTCCTGCAAGAATTTACTTTCTTCTAACCAACATGGGTTTGTTTCGGATAGATCTACAACCACTAACTTGTTAGAATTTGTCTCGGATACCATTGGCGGATCTGCAAAACGCTACCAGACGGATTGTATTTACACAGACTTCAGTAAAGCCTTCGACAAGTTATCTCTCTCCGTGAGAATTTTTAAAATGGAAAAGTATGGGTTTCCCCCTTCATTTCTAAAATGGACCGAGTCTTATTTAGATAACAGAACACAGCAAATCTATTTCCGCCATTCCATCTCTGAAGGCTTCGTCTGGAGTACCTCAAGGTAGTCACTTGGGCCCATTGCTCTTTATTCTATCTATTGACTACATTGTCTCTGTTGTGAGGCGCTGAAAAGTCTTGATATATGCTGACGACTTTAAGCTTATCGCTCAGATTAAATTAAATCGGTTAACGACTGTGAACACGTACAGGGTGACCTTCACAAATTTTAGGATTGGTGCAAAAATAATAATTTGGTACTCAATATCGACAAATTTTATGTTATGACTTTTCACAGGAATCAGAAACCAATCAGTTATGATAATGAGTTCTCGGATTCGTCGATTCGCCATGTGGCCTCTGTCTGTGACTTGGGTGTCAAATGTGATCACAGATTGAATTTTGTGTCCCATATAAACTATATGGTATCAAAGAGTAGTTCTATGCTAGGTTTTATAAAACGTTGGTCCCGAGAGTCTTCGAATCCGACCACTTCGAATACTGATTGTCCGTTGCTACTATTCAAAATCTCTTTTCGTGATAGTAGACACAATTTGAGAAGGTTACCTCTGTTACATGTTAACTCCTCGCAGTCTAACTTTGGTATGTACGAACCTATTAATCGCATGTGCATTACTGTTGAAAATACGGGTGAGCATTTTGTTGTTGACGTTTTTAAGCATGTTTTAAAAAAAACGTCTATATAATATTTAAGTTGTTGTTCTATTTAATTTTCTTCTATCTCGCATTGCATGTATATTCATCAGGTGTTTGGTTTATGTTTAGTTTAACATACTAATACTAATACCGACTAAGTGATGAAAAGCATGAATTGTTGACTGTTTATTTATTAAACGTGTCACTACTGCGAACTTGTGTTAAGCTGGTTCTGATAGTAGCAAAAATAAATAAATATGACTCTAAGGCTTAGTTTACATTTAGATATATCGGAATTCATATGAGGCATAAGTAAGTTCGTCAAATTGCGACAAAATTGCTCTTACATTTTGTATATGTTGTTTTTACTCAGCATTTGACTTGTCGTGATACTTTTGCGTTTCATTCTGATGTGTAGTGCCTTTACTTTTGTATTGCGGTTAATTGCTTAATTAAAGATCATATCATCAAGATCAAAATAAAAGACCCTTACTTCTTATAGAAAAAATAAGAAAAAGTCATATTTAGGATATCAGGTCAAAAGAATATAAAGATTTTAATGAAAGAAAATTAAAATATCACTCAGGAGTTAAAATAGCCTCAGATACATTTCTCACTGTCACCCATTGCACTTTTAGAAAATCGATGCATATTAATTAAAGATGCAAAAAATATTTTAATGTAACTGGTAGCTAATCGGCTGGGGATATAGAATTTCTAAACCTTGCGTCTTTCTTTACTTATAAGTGACGCAACTACTGGCTAAGTTCAAAATCAAATGGTTTTTAAAATTTCTGCCACCTTGCAAACTTACCTACTCATTTATAAGCATATTTATGCCTGCCCCATCTGTTTCACGTTTTTGAAAAATTCATGTTGCCACCACTATCTTTTATCATAAAAAAAAACGATATCGTTCGCATCTAATAACATTTTATTACTGCACTGAAAACAACTTCGTATATCGGCAAGTGACCCTCTAATGTTAGGTTAGGTAAGAAGGGTGCCGATAGCTACTATCTTATCCTAGCCTACTTCACTTAAACCTCCAGTGGGTCCATTATGCCCCTTGACCTCATAAGATAACCTTTAAAAAACCGCCCTTGATCCCTCCTTAGGAATCTCAGGATGCATCTGAACTCTTTGATTTGCAGCTCCCCCAAATTTGAAAAGAGCCTAAGAGCCTACATCTTTTATTCATCAGTATTCATCGCAAAGTATTGGGAGTAGAAATTAATTCCGTCCTTTTTTTTGTATTCAAAAAGGCATTTATATTAGAGCAAAATGAATGAACAAATTAATCAAAGTATAGTCCATCGCTGGCTACAAATTTTTCCCGCCTCTCAGGCAATTTTCGAATTTCATCTCGAAAAAATGTCTCATGTTTTGAAGCAATCCTAGTTGAGAACATTTTTCGTCATATGAAACCGCCATACTAATTAATGGCGGGAAATTTTAAATATTATTTAAGTGCAAGTATGACAAAAGGCGAAATCTATTAGATATTCGCATAGTTATAAATATATACCTATACATAACAAACATAAATAAATAAATTTTTATATCCGCTAGTAATCTGCAAAATATAACATCTAAGTTAATTGGGAGATCTTTCTTTTTTCTATATCTCACTTCATCTATGCGTCAAGCTCCAAAAAAAAAATTTCCACGGAAGAGTACCGTCTCCGGATCGAAATCTGACAGGCAAAGTCCAATATGGCCGAACTTCACGCACACATAAAGCGGTATATACCTTGGGTTACGCCTTCTTTACTACAGGCCGTGACGCTAAGACTTTTCTTTACTTGCATATGTATGAGAAACGTGTCGTTTAAAAGCTTTTAGCATTGCGCATTATGGAAAAACAAACACGTTTCATGTTTAAAAATGTATACATACTACTATTTATACTACGTTTTGGACGAACGCGACATCCTCCGAATCCTTACAGCTGCTGCAGAAATCGTTCGCCGCTATTCCAAGTCTTTTAGCATGGTATCCTATGGCCCAGTAACCCATAATGACCCCTACTAGATTCCTGGTATTTGTTCTGCTGCTATTAAATAGTTCTCTTAATGTCATATGTAGGCCATAATTCTCATAATCCTCACATAAGGTGTCCCTGCGGAGCTATCCACATCAGAGCCCTTCTAATGTGAACAGAAGTTAAAGCTTTTCTGAATATATACAAGCCGAAAAATGTGGTGATACAAATATAGGTTCCGATAAAAATCCCGATACTATATATTTAAGTGTAAACGTGCAAAATATAATTTTATTTCGCCATTAAAAAGAGTACAGAAACTTCGGATCGAACACGTCCAATGAAAAAAAGGAATTTTTCGCTAAGATTGGACTTTTTTCACATTTAGTCTTGCATTTACACGAGACAAGTTGAATGGCCTGGAGGAAAATCTGAATACTAAAATAGATAACATATATTTTATTAACTACACAGTTTTCTAACTTCACGTATTGGTAATATTTTTCCAGAAGTCGATTCTGAAGGTTCAGCAGCATTGAAAAATGCTTGGGCAGAACTGGCAGCCATCGAAAAGGAGACTAGAAGATACAGGGAAATTCGAGAACGTACAGAACAAGAGCTTGAAATGTGCAGACAGAAGGGTGTCCAGCTAGAAGATGTGTGTATATAATTTTTGTTAATTAATTAATAAAATCCTTTCATTAATTACAAGTGTTTCTTTCACAGGAATTACCAGAAAGAATCAGTAGTGATGAAGAGAGGGAGCTTCTGGGTATAAACCTTATCAAAATAAATTAATTTTTTACAAAATAATTATTTAAATTTTCCTCAAAGCCTTACTCTGTCGTGTACATGAGCTTGAAGCTGATAAAGTATCACTACAAGCAGAGCGGCTAGCAAGACAGGCCGAATTACGGAGAAGAGATTTGCAATTGTTACGTGCAGAACGCCAGAGAAGATTATGTGAAGATATTATAAGTAGCCAACGACGTTTAATTGAAGAGGGACATGTGGAACTTCCGGATGAACTTAAAGAATTGTATGCTTTATATCAGCAAGAAATTCATGCCAACACAGTGAATTCTTCTGTTGCTGCCCCACGTGACTTATATGAAAGGAAACTGCCTCCGATTTACTCAGCAGGGTAATAATCTCAATTAATTAAATTCGACCACTGATGGTTATTTCTCAGATCTAATTCACCTGCCAGTTCTAGCTCAGGATCAGATTGGTCACCTTCCCCTCTCCCACCTATTGAATCGCACAACATGGACATTTCTCACGATGGTCCTGATAGGCTAATGGGACCACCTGTTGCTCCCCGTTTACCCTCCATTGTACGGAAACGTACAAGTTATAGCGGACATCAAAGCACCTCCAGTGAGGAATAATATTTTGTTATTAAGCGTTTAAAGCTAAAGAAAATTTCGAAGAATATGAGCTCTGTACTTTCCGTCCAGTTTATGTTTAGATAATAAATATCTGTAGAGATGGATCCTTTGGTTTCATTTTTATTTATTTTGAATTTTATAATTTGAATAAGAAGAAGTTCTTAGGGACGTGCTAGCCCAAATTCGTTGAAAACAACAACAAAAATCAGAGTTGCAGGTGCTGTCAATTCAGTGTAGTTTCTAGAGCTCAACGAAATGATAGCCAAAGATCTAATATAAAACTTTGTGGCTGGTTCCTATCAAAACACACCAGGCCGAGTGTCCACGAGACGTCCTCGCTTGGGGCCTCCAACTGTTAATCTATACTCGCTAAGGCTCAAACAACCAGATTAGGGTTATGTTTATAATTCTTCGGCCACTAGTAAAAGTCTCAAATTTGAAAGGCAGCTTAAAGCAGCCACTCAAACAAATCGTTGGTTAGATGACCGGCTGCAGAGCTATCACCGTGATTGAAGTGTAATATTACTACAAAATGATGGAGTTTGCCATGAGAACGAACATATTTGACAGTCAGACGTCTGATGGATATTGTAACCGGTTTCTTTTCTGCAACTCCTTTATACAGTTGTCAATCATGTGAAGTACCTTTAAACATTTCTTTACATTATTCTTGGTTACAATATGGAACTTGATATGTGATAACAGAAAAATATAGCCCCAACATGTTCTTGGTGAAATATAAGGTCCCAAGCAAAGTTCTGGTACCTTGTAACATCTGGGGCTGTTCCATAGAATCACAGCCGTTTTATTTAAATTTAATTTGAAACAAATCACCACTGTTATTGAGCCCTACAAGGGAAACTTCGCCGGCAAAGTAATCGAAACAGACAGAATGGACCGGAAAAAGAAAACAAAGTGAGGAGGGTCCGGAGATGAGAGAAGCCTGGACGATAAGCCACCGAGCGGATCGCTCATGGAATTAACAGAAAAGCTGTATTCCCACATATAAATTAAAAATTTAATAAAAAAAAAGAGGTACAAAACAGGAAAACAAAGGACGAATCAAGAAAAAGGATAGTGTGTGGATTCGTGTATGTGAATAGAGGACTCCAGCTACGCCATAGGATTCAAGCAAGTTAGCTAGCATGTAAGAATTTTGAAGTTGTTATATGTAAGCTTAGATTAAGTAGAAAAAAAGGAAAAAAATATTTAATTTATCGGGAAAACAAAGTCTTTAAAATTAAACTATTTTTTGGACTAAATATAGGGCGTTTTAGCAACCCTTGGAGGAGTTATAACCTGATTGTGTATCTTTTGCCTTATCTGTTTTCTAGTATAACTCAAAACTAGGAATTTAGCACTAGGAAAAAGTAGAGTCCATGACAAATACTTGAAAATGTATAATTCAATTATCTAATAATCATAATAATTATAATAGACGTAAACAGAGAATACATTAGCAAAGAAAAAAAATTAAAACAAATGTCCTTAATTAAATTTGAAAATGCATTTATAAGTCTACTAACAGTGCTGGAGACACGCACATGTCCCCAAAAATAATTTAAAAGCAATCATATAATACTAAACAAAAGGTAAATATGCAATTTTTTCTAATACGACCTATCGTAAACGTTTTTTTGTTTACATACATTTAAGCGGCTTACGACATATCAATAATGTTTTTTTGGAGTATTGGATAATAATAATATGTATTTTAATAAATTTCATATTTAAACATTTAGCAATTTGTGTTTCGTATAAAAATTGGTTTCTTATTTTAATAATAATATTACTATGTAAGCTTAGACGAACCTCTGCTTAGATCTTTGTATATAAAATTCAACAAAATTAAGATTTTAAACAAATAATGTGCCATCTTTTCTGAACTTTTTATTTTTGCCTATATTAACGATTCTATGACATAATATGAAGCGTATTGGCAGTCGCACTGTATGTGTGTGTGTACGTGTTTTCTCTTTGCCTTTAAACGCAAGGCTCCACATAATTGCCAGGAAATAGCCCGGTTACTCCATCCATAACGCCTTCCCACCAGCCATCATCATTCTTCTTCAATACGTAGAGAACTGAACTCTCCTGAAAGCTCAATTCGTCATCTTTGTCTGCATAATAGTCGTAAATAGCAACAACTGTAAGATTACAACGCCTGGATAATAATTTTTCCAAGAAACAATAACAAATGAGATGCACAAACCTTTTTCAATATAGTTTTTTGGCACCCAGCCGGGAAGATTTTGATCATCAGGCACTATAGGAGCTAATTGTCCTTGTGTTGATGCTCTTGGCCTTCCAAAATCTTGATGCTCATCCTCTGGCGGAGGTGGAGGTGGAAGTGGTGGTGATTGCGATCCAGGCCGTTGAAAGTTAAGACTGAAATTGTTTCGGTTTCTATTTCGTAAAAAAAGATTATATAATTGGAACAGAGAAAGAACAAAGGCGAAAATATTTTTAGTTTTAGTTTTTAAAACGTACGTTGATTTATTTAATTTTTTTTTTTTCAATTTTAACAAACATTATACAAATTAATTCCAATTATCATAAATAATACTGTAAAAAATAATCTCCTTAATAATTTAATGAATGTAAATTTCGCCGACTATATATGAATTTTAGGGAATTTCTAATTGGGGTTTGGTCTTCTAAACTATTTATAATAATTATCACAACGGTATTACTCTCTACACGCCTTCAGAACCCACTAATAATTATTATCTAGATAAACGGTTTTAACAAACAAACGTCATAAATATAGTACATATCCTAACAACACAAATATTAAATAATCTCCCCGTTGTTAACTTTATAATTTTCTAACAATTCTAAGATTTTTATTACAATTTACATTAGGCGCTTTCTTTTTGGGATTTTCTATTCAGAGGATCTAAACGATTTACTAAATTTAGGTTTTCTACTCTTTTATTACTCAGCTGCACTTCCAGAGTAAATTGCTATAATCTGTATAGCAATTTTCTCCATTGACCGACCATCGTGATGATAGAGAAAAAATCCAGTTTGGTCATCAAGTTACAGATTGAAATATCTTTCCGCTAGTACAGAACTGAAAATAATTATAAATCAACTTTTACGAATTGTATTGCGATTTTTTATTATTTCGTCATTTTCTTCTACTTTATGTATTGACGATTATTGTAAAACGTTCACCGTTATCAATATTATGTATACGTGAAAGTAAAAAGCACATATGTACATACAATATTAGTATTATTGTCAATAACTCTGAATAGATAATACCAAAAGAAACCGACTTATAATAGATTGTAATGAAGTTGTAACTGCAATGGGACCCGTTTCATCGAGTACTAGAAAAAATCATGTTTATAGTAAAAATGTAGCACCACTGGACGTATAAATATTCAGCGAGTTGGAAGTAGTAAAAATGTAACTCACTGGACGTAGAAATATTGAGCGAGTTGGAAATAAATAGATTATTCCCGATTTCATTTCGGCCTATTTAATTATGTTGCAAGGCTCTTATAATAAATATCAACATTGTCGTGTGGTAGAGATCGATTAGTATTGCCAACGCCAATCCAGCTGCCACTTATGTAGCAGACTATTTGAAACGAAAACGAAAGCTTTTATTTTAATCGTCCTCTATGCGAAGGCAAAGGTGTACTGGATCTTAACTGACTGCAACCACAGACAACCTACATCTAGATATGAAAAACCTCAAAAAGACGCGGTCTGAAAGTTATCTTTTAAAACGAGCTAATGGTCCCCTAATAGAAAGCTCTATACATTCTCTGTCTCTGTCTCTCTCTCTCTGCTGTATTATGCCATATGAATTCTTCACAACATTTATTACTGATAGCTTTCATTGTTTGAATGTAAAGTTAAAGAGCTTTGAAACAGCGATCCGGGTTTATATAGAAATTTTCTTATCTAGTTGTATGCTCTCTGTGCTGCATATATTTTACGTACAAGTGCAAAGTTTAAAGTAAATAGACAAATCGTTTAGAAGAAAAATTCTGTCCGCAGTTTAGTCTTGTTCTTGAATACTGTATGTAGTTCCCACATGGAAATTGTCTTTTTGGTGCAAATTTTTTTTTATATCCTAGACGAAATAATAGGGGGTATACTAATGGCATTTTGAATGTCATTCTAAACAGATATGAACCAAAAAATACTCTGAAAAATGAGAGCTGCACTTTTCGGTGTATATGAGAGATTCATAATTTTCAAATAGATATATTTATTTTCAGTTTCAATTTATAATAAATTATTCGGTTAAAAACGGATCGGGTTCGCACAATCACGGTTCCGTACTATGACTTTATCAACGACTAGTCGATCGACCGAATTTACGTACATATATTTAAATCTAAACCAAATTTGCTTGTGATAACTGAATAATTGTTGCGAACACCACGCCTTGATACAAAAGAAGTTATTCACAAGGCTGGTATGAGTGCAACGTGACGTGTAGCGGAATTGAAATGGAATAAAGGTCCAGTACAATAAAATGCGTGCGTTCCCTTCTCCTTTATTTATTGCGCTAAAGTCAATTGTTACAGATTTAAAAAAAATTATTACCAAAAATTTCAACTTAAACTATTAATATAAAATATATACAAATTCACTCTATCTACGTAGAAATTCACTATTCTGGAAATACCAGTCGTTATGGTTAACGAAGTTCCGTGTTACGCGGTAATTTTATCTGATTTCTTATCCTTTATTGGTTGCAATGACATGTTGAGCCCCGATACCCTTATTGGTATATTGTGGCTCGATGTCAATTGTTCGAAGCAGTAAAAAAAAAAAAACAAGTGGAAATAATTTGAAAGAAAAAATTAATTTACCCTTGATTGAGTACTTCTGCACAATTTAAAGTAGATCACCACAACTTACAAAAATTGTTGTTACGTATGTTCGCAAATACCACGATTTCACAGCTAAAGAAAATTATTTTAAAGTTCTAGATTCAGATGCTCAGAAAGAAAAATTAACTCGGAGTCACTTGTCGGCTCGCACTGTTGAAAATCACACACTAAAAAGAGAGTGATGCCTACTTGCAGCGCTCTTTTATAGCCACATCCGCCATGTTGGTTTTATGTTCCACACCAAATTTTTAGGACAAAATGCTGAAATTCATAATCTTGGGGGATGAACCTTGTAAATTTGCATTGATATTTACGTGAAGCATTCCACTCTAGATCCTTTGCAATTTCATTTAAATTTTTTTGTTGCCACAATATCGCACAAATTCATTTTTAGATATCGCTTGAGTAAACTGACTCGGGCAGTATTTATGGCTCTTTCGTGGTATGGAACTTGATCATTACTGATCTCTTTCTTACTCTTTTTCTCTTTCTTTCTTATTGGATATATGATAAATTATTAATTCCTTTATATCTTTCACGGGGGATGTTTTTAGTAATTTTTATCACCACCAGTGTGTTCTCCGTGAAAAAACACCCCAATTTCATGTGTCATATATTGACAGAAATTGAAGTAATGTCAGTTCGCGGTCGCTGTATTTCGTTTCGCGGGTTTACTTATGTCGCGAAATTCGTGGTGACCTCAGGTGTAATATCAGGTGAGCGTGAAATAAATCCTAGTTTAGTGTTGCGTTATTGTGAATTTTTGTTTGGATTGCCACAATTTACTCAATTTCTCATAAATTGAAAATTGTGGGTTATGTCAAGCGGGTATGTGTTTTTTTGTGAATTATTTCGATTTCATGCCATAAATTGCTACTATTAGCAATTTATTGTATCCACTAACCCCCTTGACGTGTTTTGTATATGTTGAAAGAAGTGTATTGGCTTAATATATTAGTTTCTGGAATTAATCATCCTCTCAGCGGCAGCTGTCAACAGGTGATTTTCTCAAGACCTCTACCTGAGCTGTTCACGGGAACATGATTAATTGCAGAAATTAAGTTGCTTAGTGTGTGAAGTGATCTTGAGTAAAAGATGATGCTATAGATTTGTTTTTTTTTTTTTTTTATTTTATTTAGATGGCTTATAAGGACTGTTTTTGTTTCTTACCTTTCTCTATTGGCGTGGGACGGAACGGCTTGACGCCTTTCTCCGATCTATGCAGGTATGGATGTTTCGGCTTGATAACCACGGATTTTAATTGCCTTTTTCTTTTTACAGGTGTGGTTGAACATTCTCCCGCCCGTTGAATGCTCGCATTCAACCGTTCCTTGATTTTGTGAATGCCGCGCTTATGGTAGTGATGGAACATGAGTTCTCCATTGTTCTTCACTCTCAGCCTAACTTGATATCTGTCCGGCAGGTTGATCGTTTTTTCCTTATTTTTCCGCTTACGTATCCCCTCATAATCAATGCGACTTAGAATCTCTTGTGACAGGTAGATGTCCTCACCTTCGCGCGTTACAAAGCGTTGATGAGTATTCTCTACCCGCATCTTGAGTTCTTCGAGTGTGGTCGTAGCTCTCAACTTCTGCAACTGGTAAACCTGATAACCGTTTATAATGGCTGGTTGATCTAGTACTGGGGTTGTGTGCGGTGTCTTAACGTATTTGGGCACTGCACTGTGAGTCAACCTCTGCTGCATCTTAGTAGTATCCTGTCCAGTTAGACTGGGTGTCCTTGGTAACCCCGTTAAGACGTCACATCCAGGCTGCACGAATAAGTCCGTCATTGGACTGGCCGGAGGTGAGAAGCGAATGTCTTCCATGATGTACAGGACATCGCTTGTTTCGTCTTGAGCTTGGTACATCTGAAAAGATAATAATAAGTAACCTATTCCCTCGTGAGGACGATCACCAGGGGACAACACTGACAAAAAACACATATGATTTGAGATTGCAATTTCGTTCTTCAGCGTTCTCGGTAACTGTCACAAAGAGCTGTCCTCAAGAGGCAGTGATGGGTCTGCTGAATGTGCTGTTCTGGGTCCTAACCTGGACCACTCTTACTAACCCATCTGACCTCGGGTAAACTTGTTCAATGATGCCTAAAGGCCAACACGTGGGTGGCATGTTCTCATATTTGAGGATTACCACCTCTCCGACCTTTATGTTTGGTTGTGGGGCTAGCCATCGTGGCCTATGTTGAAGTTGATTCAAGTAGTCTCTGGACCACTTGTCCCAAAATTGCCTTGACATTTGTTGTGTATGTCTCCACCTCTGCGACACGGTTGTTGTACCCCCGGCGGGGTCTGCTTCTGGGATTGTGTGTAGCGCATGACCAACTAAGAAATGTCCTGGAGTTAATATAAGTAAGTCCTCCGGATCATTTCGGATTTGGCATAGGGGCCGTGAATTGAGACATGCTTCTATCTGTGCTAAGATAGTTGCGTATTCTTCAAAGGTGCAGATCGAATTGCCGATTGTTCGACGCAAATGATGCTTTATGGATTTGACCCCAGCTTCCCAAATTCCTCCAAAATGCGGAGCTGCTGGTGGATTAAAATGCCAAGTAATCGCCTTAGAGACTAAATACCGTGCTGCCACTGGGGTTGCTTCCTTAACAGCTCGCTCCAACTCTTTATCCAAAATAGTTTTGCCGCCGATAAAATTAGTGCCACAATCTGAGAAAATGTCGGTACATAAGCCTCTTCTGGCCACAAACCTTTTTAGCGCAGCCAAAAAGGCTTCGGATGTAAGATCAGAGACCAGTTCAATGTGTATGGCACTTGTGGCCATACATACAAATATGCAAAAATAGGCCTTGTGCCCTTTGGCATTGCGATGCTTTGACACTTTCACTGTGCATGGTCCCGCATAGTCAATGCCGACCTTGGTAAAGGGTTTGGTCACATTCACCCGTGCTGACGGTAAATTTCCCATCAGTTGATTTGTTGTTGCCTTGCGATGTCGCGCGCAAACCACGCATCTGTGCAAGTTGCTTGTAATGCAACGTCGGGCATTCAAAATCCAATACATGTTTCGACTCTCGCTCAAAACTAGCGAAGTGCCTCCGTGCAAGGTTTCGCGATGTAGTTTATCAATGATAAGTTGTGTAACATGATGATGTTGAGGCAGAATGACTGGATGTTTGCGATTGTATGAGAGCAGTGCGTTATCCAATCGGCCACCTAATCGTATTAATCCATTCTGATCTATGAATGGGTGTAGTTTTTTGAGTCGACTATTGGTTGCCAAAGGTTTTCCCTTTGTTATTTGCTTATGCTCGTCTGGGAAAGATGTTTTCTGTACTAACTTTAAAATTGAGATTTCTGCTTGTTCCCACTCCGCATTGGTGAGGATTCCTAATCGTCTCGATGTTTTATGCATGCAATTGTAAGCAAATCGTTGCATTGTAGCTATGATGCGAATTAATCGAGTGTAAGACGAATATCGCAAAAGAATGTCCTCCTCTGGCTTTATTACAACTGCGGTAAGAATGGGTTTTGCCTCTAATTCTGTGTGACCGTCACTGCCCTTGATTGACGGCCATTCATCCGCCTTCTTGATTAGCCACGATGGTCCATGCCACCATAATTTCTGTTTTATTAAGTTGCTGGCTGTAGTGCCTCTAGACGCTACATCTGCGGGATTGTCTGCAGTGGGAACGTGATACCATCGGTCATATTTGAGTATGTCTTGGATTTCAACGACTCGATTAGCCACATAAGTTTTCCACCGCGACGGATGTTCTTTAATCCACTGCAAAGTTATCGTTGAATCTGTCCATGCGAACATTGGAACTGTTTGTAAATGCATGTTTTCGACAGTAGTTTGCAGTAGCTTTGCCAGAAGCACTGCTCCGTTTAGTTCCAGCCGTGGTATAGTTGTGGGTTTAGTGGGTGCTACCTTAGTCTTGGCTGTTAGCAAGGTGGACCAAATGTTTGTGTTTTCATCTTCCACTCGCAGGTAGATTGCGGCTGCATACGCTTTCGCTGAGGCATCGCAAAATCCATGGAGTTGCATGAATGCTTTTGTTTGGTATCGTATCCACCTTGGAATCTTGAGATGATGTAAAGTGTTTAAATCGACTTTGAACTCTGTCCACTCCCTTTGAATGGATTCGGACACTGGATCATCCCATGATAGTCCGGTGATCCACAATGTCTGCATCATTATCTTTGCCACGATTATAACTGGTGCCAGCCAGCCTAGAGGGTCGTACAAGGATGCCACCTCTGATAGTATGGTTCGCTTTGTCACCTTACTTGGAATTTGTCTGGGTGTAATGACAAAGGTAAAATAATCTTGTCCAGGATGCCATCGGATGCCAAGAGTTTTAATGACCTCATCCTCTGTAAAGATCAATGAATTCTGTACCTCTACCAAATCAGGCGACAGATGATTAAGCAATAGTGGTTCGTTGCTGGCCCACTTTCTCAAATTAAAGCCACCCGCCTTCATCATTGCCATGAGCTCTCCTTGGAGCTCTTTTGCTTCACTGAGACTATCCGCTCCCGTTAACAAATCATCGACATAGAAGTCGGTGAATGTCGCCTTGGATGCTAACGGCCAATTCTCCCTTTCATCTTCAGCTAATTGTTGAAGCGTTCTCACAGCTAGATATGGCGCAGACGATGTTCCAAACGTGACTGTTTTCAACTGATAGTCTTGAATTTCATTTGTGAGTGGATGTGGCCAAATGATGCGTTGGAAAGTGCGGTGTTCTGGATGTATGCTGATCATCCTATACATTTTCTCGATATCTGCATGCATAGCGAATCTATGCTTCCGCCACTTGAGCAATGTTGCGAATAGTTTGGGTTGAAGGGTTGGCCCTTTCAATAAGTGATCATTGAGTGAAGTACCATTAGTTGTTTTCGCTGATGCATCGAAAACGACTCTGGTGTTTGTGGTTGTACTATCCTTTAATACCGCATGGTGTGGTAGATAGTAATGAGGTTCGCTTGCCGTGGGTGGCTCCACTGCTTCCATATGTTGTAGCTCTAGGTATTCATTGACACATCGCTTATAATTTGCCTGTAGCTCTAGGTTCCTTGCCAATTGTCGTTGCAAGTTGTAAAATCGTTGTAGTGCTTGTGGCATAGATTGGCCTAGCAAGGGACCTTCTTTCTCTCGAAATGGCAGCTTCACTTGATAGTGACCGCTTTCTGAACGTTTTTGAGTTGTTTCATAAAGTTTTTGACACCTCTCATCCTCGTTGTTGAGCATGGATTTTGTCGGAATTTCTTCTATCTCCCAGAATCTTTTGAGTTGTGTACTGAGATCACTGTCATCTGTAGTGACAGCACATGTGGACATAGAATTGATGTTGGTGTCTGCTACTGGACCAAGTAAAATCCATCCCAATGTGGTTTGAATTGCTATGGGGGCTGTGTTTGCCCCTCGTCGTATGCCTTGTTGCACAATTTGGGCATACGCTCGTGCTCCGAGTAAGGCGTCAATTTTGCCTGGTCTCCAGAAGTTCGGGTCCGCTAGTTGGAGATCCTGCAAATGTTCGCATTGCACCTTAGATACTGTCCTTGTTGGAAGATGGCCCGTGATTTCCTTCAAGATTAGAAATTCTTCCTTTAAGACTATGGTGTTTGATCCTCTGGATCGCAGATGTAATGTGGTTTGATGTCGTGATGTCGCTGCAGGGCTTGTGTTGATTCCCGTCACGTTCACCAATGTTGGCGTGCGAGTGGCACATAGCCGTAGACAGGCTTCCTCTGTTATGAAAGAGGATTGTGACCCTGTGTCGATGAGGCATCGCAACATGTGTGGCTCACCATTCTGTGACTGTGCAATTACTAACGCAGTTGAGAGTAATGCGTAATGTGTCTCCCTACTCAGGAAGGTCTGAGTAGCATTAAAGTCATGAACCTCATTGATGGGAGGTGACTCTAAAGCTCGCTTGTCCCTGCTGGCTGTTGCCTGAACTGATGAAGTTCCTTGATGATTCACGACAAATTGAGGTGTCTGATTTTCCTCAACACAACTGGCTGAAGCTTGTGCCATCGACTGCGTTGCTACTTGCTCAAGTTTGTTGCTCTTTTTTTTCGTGGATGTGGCTATGCAGTATTTGTTCTGCAATTCCTTGTGTAACGTAGTGTGGTGCCGTTGATTGCATTTTCGGCATGTGTATTGGCTAGAACAATCTTGACTAGTGTGATTTCCTGACAAACAATTTACACAACGCGCTGCTGCTTTAATGAGTTTTAATCTTGCCTCTATACTCATGCCTTGATATTTCGGGCAGCTTGTTATGAAATGATTTTTGTGACATGCAGGACATCCCTCCTTTCTTGTGGCATGGAATACTTGTGTTCTTTCTTTGGGTGAAGGCTTCGCAAATGCAGGTTTGGCTAGTATTGTATCTGAGATAGACTCCAAGATTTTCAGTCTTTTGTCCAGAAAAGTGCTGCACTGCACGTACGTTGGAAGCTCTTGCGATGCTCCAAGTTCCTCCTCCCACAATTTCAGGGTTGTGAAAGGCAGTTTCTGTACTACTAGGTATATTAAGATTGCATCCCAAGACTTCGTATCTAACTCTAGACCTTGCAACTGCTGTAGACAATCTTCGGTTGTATTCACCAGGGTCTTGAGCGCATGAGCTGTCTCAGTGCTGAGCTTGGGCTGATTAATCAGTACTTTCAGCTGGTGATTTACCAGAATCCGTTTGTTCTCGTATCTTTCTTTCAATTTCAGCCATGCTGGAGCATAATCCTTGCCAGTGATAGGCGTGTGGCGTAGTAATTTCTCCGCTTCGCCAGTCAAACATGATTTTAGATAATGAAGCTTTTGCACTGGAGATAAATAAGTGTTTTTCTGTACTAATGCCTAAAATAAATCGTGGAACGATCGCCAGGAATCGTAGTCACCATTGAATTTCGGTAAACTGATTCTGGGTAGGCTTAAGTCTTGTGAACTCGCAGTCGCTGTTTGCGCTGTGCTGTTATCTGATGCGGTCTTTATCGTACCCTGAAATGTTCGCACGCCCTCCGGTAATTCACTTAGGTACGTTGAGTACTTGCATTCCAACTCGCCGAAATAATCTGCCTTTAAATATTCATGGGATGCCTCTTTCTGTAGTAAATAGCTGCTTACAGCAAAATCCGTTGCAGCATACCTTTCCCATAGCTTTTGTAGATCAGCCTTTTTTGTCTCAAAAAAACCTTGCGTTTTTTGACTCGCCTCAACGGCTCTGCCATTTTCTATAATTTTTTCCAACCTCTTTCGTATAATTTGCTCTGTGGCAAGTAACTCGTCTACTGTTGGCATGATGATGAGTTGATCTAACAACGTGAATGTATGGATATACTTATATGTGTACCGCAATATCGCTACCGCAATATCACTACCGCAATGTGAGCACAATAACAATGGCTGAGTACCGTACTGCAGATACCGTAATGTTCGTCGTTTTCGATTAAACTGTGCCTGCTTGCTCGTGCACGTGTCCCTTGCGCAAGATAGAGTTGTTAAAAAATGACAAATTGTAATGTTGCCTAGCACTGTAACTTTGTACCCTTTTGCATGCAATCAAGCAAAGGAGAAGGTGCACCGCATTCCTGGATGGAACCACCAAAAAATGTTGCGAACACCACGCCTTGATACAAAAGAAGTTATTCACAAGGCTGGTATGAGTGCAACGTGACGTGTAGCGGAATTGAAATGGAATAAAGGTCCAGTACAATAAAATGCGTGCGTTCCCTTCTCCTTTATTTATTGCGCTAAAGTCAATTGTTACAGATTTAAAAAAAATTATTACCAAAAATTTCAACTTAAACTATTAATATAAAATATATACAAATTCACTCTATCTACGTAGAAATTCACTATTCTGGAAATACCAGTCGTTATGGTTAACGAAGTTCCGTGTTACGCGGTAATTTTATCTGATTTCTTATCCTTTATTGGTTGCAATGACATGTTGAGCCCCGATACCCTTATTGGTATATTGTGGCTCGATGTCAATTGTTCGAAGCAGTAAAAAAAAAAAAAACAAGTGGAAATAATTTGAAAGAAAAAATTAATTTACCCTTGATTGAGTACTTCTGCACAATTTAAAGTAGATCACCACAACTTACAAAAATTGTTGTTACGTATGTTCGCAAATACCACGATTTCACAGCTAAAGAAAATTATTTTAAAGTTCTAGATTCAGATGCTCAGAAAGAAAAATTAACTCGGAGTCACTTGTCGGCTCGCACTGTTGAAAATCACACACTAAAAAGAGAGTGATGCCTACTTGCAGCGCTCTTTTATAGCCACATCCGCCATGTTGGTTTTATGTTCCACACCAAATTTTTAGGACAAAATGCTGAAATTCATAATCTTGGGGGATGAACCTTGTAAATTTGCATTGATATTTACGTGAAGCATTCCACTCTAGATCCTTTGCAATTTCATTTAAATTTTTTGTTGCCACAATATCGCACAAATTCATTTTTAGATATCGCTTGAGTAAACTGACTCGGGCAGTATTTATGGCTCTTTCGTGGTATGGAACTTGATCATTACTGATCTCTTTCTTACTCTTTTTCTCTTTCTTTCTTATTGGATATATGATAAATTATTAATTCCTTTATATCTTTCACGGGGGATGTTTTTAGTAATTTTTATCACCACCAGTGTGTTCTCCGTGAAAAAACACCCCAATTTCATGTGTCATATATTGACAGAAATTGAAGTAATGTCAGTTCGCGGTCGCTGTATTTCGTTTCGCGGGTTTACTTATGTCGCGAAATTCGTGGTGACCTCAGGTGTAATATCAGGTGAGCGTGAAATAAATCCTAGTTTAGTGTTGCGTTATTGTGAATTTTTGTTTGGATTGCCACAATTTACTCAATTTCTCATAAATTGAAAATTGTGGGTTATGTCAAGCGGGTATGTGTTTTTTTGTGAATTATTTCGATTTCATGCCATAAATTGCTACTATTAGCAATTTATTGTATCCACTAACCCCCTTGACGTGTTTTGTATATGTTGAAAGAAGTGTATTGGCTTAATATATTAGTTTCTGGAATTAATCATCCTCTCAGCGGCAGCTGTCAACAGGTGATTTTCTCAAGACCTCTACCTGAGCTGTTCACGGGAACATGATTAATTGCAGAAATTAAGTTGCTTAGTGTGTGAAGTGATCTTGAGTAAAAGATGATGCTATAGATTTGTTTTTTTTTTTTTATTTTATTTAGATGGCTTATAAGGACTGTTTTTGTTTCTTCCCTTTCTCTATTGGCGTGGGACGGAACGGCTTGACGCCTTTCTCCGATCTATGCAGGTATGGATGTTTCGGCTTGATAACCACGGATTTTAATTGCCTTTTTCTTTTTACAGGTGTGGTTGAACAATAATATTCAAACAGACAGGCGCATGAGTAATTTTATAAGAATTGGTCTTCTTAGTAAGATTTGTTCTAACTATATGTTAACAAACAAATTTTTGTAATCCTTCAAACGGTGCGCCACATGATACAGAAAACAAATTTGTTTGGAGGGACCCAACCCACAAGGTAAGAAAATCTGAAATTGTTAGTTTAGACAACCTTAATTCTTGATGGGAGAGGGGTATGGGGCTGGTTGAGCAGTCGTGGGAGTGAAGTTGCCATGAAGTTCTGCATACAATGAGCTCTTAGCTACGACCGTACACCCTGTAGTTTTTAAGATACAGGGTGTTTTGTGAAAAACTACTTAGTTTTTTATCTTAATCACCCTGTAACTCCTAAACGGCTGATATCCCCCCCCTCCCCGCCGCCATACAATTTTGGTTCGTCTAGGTGAGTACTATCACCTTCTGCTCTATTGACCTCCTAGTGGGAAACACCCTGTATTGTTTTAATAGGTGGAAATTCATTGGCAAATTCTGTAGCAGTCTGTTCGGCGTTACAGAAGAAGTACCCAATTTATCGGAAAGCACAAAAATTGTTGGTGAGCAGCCTCCAAGCGAAGAACTGGGGCGAAAGGCTGTCCTTTCTGTATACATTTTTACAAATTAATTATGTTTTTTTTTTATGAAAATGAAAATTGCCTTTATTTATATCAAATAAAAATACCAGAAATATTTTATAATATGTTGTTTTATTTGTTTATGAACGAGGTATTAAAAGGTACAACATTTGCAACAAAATCTTCCATTATTTGTTTTTTGATCTATAATACAATCTCTCGGTCAGAATCTGAAGAGTTACTTTCGTCTAGCAGAAGTGTTTCTTCCATATTAGACTCATCTAAAATAACTTCATACTCAAAAACAGGATATATAGTTGTCAAAACGATATCAGCTGTCAGGTGTTGTAGAAATCATGTCGATTTCGATGAGACTTCAGTACAACACCAGTTCTAGCAATGCAGCACTAAAAATGCTCGAAAAGACAACTTTTACTCTACTACAACTTTTACTCTACTTTACACTGGATTTTTTTTTCGGTATTACAAATACCACAGTATATTTATACGGTAGAACAGCTTAGAACAAACTAGTGAATAGTGCATTTTAGAATTTTAATTTTAAAAACACCTCAACATTTTCCCGTAAGAGGGAACTAATAAGTATGATACGGAAGTAAATGGGCGAATAGTCACTAGTTGCACTATCTACAGGAAGAAGTATTAGTTTTAAGTAAGTACACATCTCGGAAAAAGTACGTACAAATGTATTGATCGAAAATTAAACAGCTGTTTGAAAGTAAAGTTCATAAAGATCCCACGGACCACATACTTTAATAATATAGATTATTGAAATTTGTGCCACTGACGGTATAATATTCGAAATAAGCAGGATTTACATTATGATGACATCCAATTTTTACAGAAATTGTGAGGGAGATAGTACATCGTATACGGAAATTTATTTATGAGTGACGAGAGAAGCAAACGCGTCCGGAATTTTTTCCGGACGTCGATTTGTGTCACTGTGTGCGTATCCGGAACCATAAAAAGACCTCAAGCCTAGGGAGTTTTTATAGTTACTGAAACTAAAACATTGTCAATTTCGACTACTGGAGCTGCCATATTGCTGTTTTGTTACTATAATTTTATGGCATATACATATCTGTAAGGTAAAATTAATTGTCGAAATAAACAAAAGTAAGGTTTGAGTTTGTAATTAAATATTACGAAATAGAAAATTATTAAATATTTCTTCATAGAAAATATTGAAGATATTTCTGAGGTAGTTTTCTGTCCACAAGCAAAGAGTAGTGTGTTCAGAGATTGACTGCAGTGGTCCTTTTCCTTTATAATTTGCTAGAATTATTCCGCCTTTGAGATAATCCGTCATGTGAACACGAACCGGGCAGGAATTATCTTCACCGGCGTTAGTTCGGTAGTGGAGTGGAATTATTTTCATGTGAGCACTTGAGTGAACTTTTTGTTTATTATATGAAATAAATATTAAATAAAAATTTGGTTATCGTACAAAATGATGATTGCAGAACTGAATTACAGTACCACCTGATATTTTGCGAGAAATTTTTTCGATATAATCTCATCCTTTGCTTCGAACTCCTTCGTGCTTTCATGCAATATTTTAGAAATTGTAAAATTATACTTCTTTTCATGATCCGTCTTTGAATATCTACGAAAAAACGATTAAAAACTTGACAATTTCCAAGTAGACAGTTTGACAATTTAAAAGTTTTGCCATGAAAAGTAGAGGGACTGTACGTGAGAGGTATTGCGATGATTGCTTCCGCAGCATTTAAATTTCAATAAACTATCTCCCTCACAATTTCTGTAAAAAGTGGATGTCATCATAATGTAAATCCTGCTTTAGCTGTAATAATATTTGTGACTACCAAGCCGAATGACCGAATTATTTCATTTGGAATGTAATAGTTCTTCCCGCACGATGAGTAAAGATCTGGCGTAGAGTAAAAAACTTAATTAAATGCTATGAAGGAAATTTGCGAGTATTTGCTGTAATTGCAAAGCATTTAGCAGAAGAAATTTCTTTTGTTTAAAGAGGCCAAAAAGAGAAGGCAGAAGGCAATCTAAAAAAAAAGAGATTGCATACTCAGCTGATGGCTGCCACTGCTGACTTTATTGGAAAATCTTTCTAATTTCCAATAAATTCAGAATTTTAAAGACTAAATGGAGTAAAATTTAGTCCATTTTAAAATGAAGCTAAATGCTCCAAATGGGTCATTGGCTTGTATGGCACTTGTATGTACGTGTATTGTATGTATGGCACGTGTATTGTATGTATGGCACTTGTATGACACACTGCATATTAGACTCTATTTAATTAAAAATTAAGTCATTATGGAGACAGTATGTGTGGGTACTGATCCAAATGTACTTATCACTCTCCTATGAAGAAATGATAAGCTGCCGGATTAGAAACCATGCAAAAGACCAAAATATTTGGATTTCTATCGATGAAACAACGGTATGTTATCATATGAACCTTAGAACCTAACAAGATATACAAAATGTTTCTTTTGACATCAGAGCTTTTGGGGAAAACTGATTCTTTAATTATACGCAAGTTGTTTAACAAATCCAAATATAAAAATGGTAAAAGCAGTGAACAGTTTAAATGCCTTTTAATCTAATGTAATGCATGTACTTGCTTAACTCATTGCTTCCGTTAAATTGCCTATTAACTTACTTACTGGAGAGACTCCTGTATAAGATTAGGTATCTTGTCTATCCCAAGGCACTTAATTAAAATAAATAAATAAAATAAAACAAGACATGTAATTTTTTTCTTACTAAATAATTCAAGTATACAAACTACTCTTGTAGTACGGGGACTATCGCCACACGCACGACTTCTATGGATATCAACGGAATATTATTAATTATTTTAGTGGAGGTCAGAAGAGACCTTTTCCTCTAAAAGACTCCAAAATTGGCAGTCTAATGGGCTTCCTGAGGGCTTTGATAAGCTCGGAAAGAGAGCATTTTTCCGACTGGTTTGTGCGTTGGCGCTGTTGAATCTTGCTGGAATTTCCAGTACAGCTCACGACATCGCTTAAGAGTTACATTATCTTTCCAAAATGTTAATATTGTACTTGAGAAGAATTTTAGCGATGAATACTAATCGCAACTGATGGCTGGTCTCGATTCTTATCTCGCGTGCTTAAACAAAAGACATCTCGTTGTATGTTTTAATAGCTTGGTAAGTATTTTTATATTTTCTTTATTTTCAGCTGTTTTAACAGAATGAAAATGTCGACTTGCACTTTGGTAACGCGACAACAATAATATTCATTTTAATACTCCACTGTAAATTATCTACCTTACGTATCTACCGAACAGATATGCTTAAATGATTTAAGACCAACATAAGTTATGTTAAATAAACAAACGCATACAGCCCTTAACGAGAGGACAGAATTTGTGCTACAACTACGTAGAAAAGTATAGTCAGAGCATGTGTCGAGAACTGTATCTCATTCGCGAATAATGTGGTGAATTTGTGCCTGTAAGAATCAACTAGCTACTTTAATCCTAAATCGTCTAAAAAACGCGAACCAGAAGGGGAATTTCGTGATGTGAGTCACGGTATACCAGAAGACTGCGGACGTATTTTTCTTTTAAATGATTTTATTATTTATTGTTAGCTCAGTAAGATAAGCCCGCTTCGGAATAACAATTCCTGCATTCTCACATATCTTTATACATACATAAATACGAATATTTACTTCCATTTAGTTTTCAATTCCTCTTCTAAACAAAGTAACTAATTTAATTGAGCTTTTCTGGAAAATTATTTCTTTCGCCTTGCTTTTTTATCCATCCAATCTACCGAACCGTCACAGACTAAAACATCAAAGCGATTAAGTAATAAGAATTTATCTTTTTATCATTTCAATGGCATACAACAATTGCGACATCCCAAAAAAAAAAAACCTAGTTAAAATACTATCGACCTAATTCTCCATAATTACATAAGCGAAATTGTTCATGCGAAAGAAAACTTGTTTTTACCCAGATCAAATGTTTACAGAGTGAAAATAACACTAATACGAATCGATTAGTTGCCAATAATGACAAAGATCTCGAATTACCTGCTTATGTTCCGCCCTAAAGTGTGCATTCCAATATGACTATGCTCGTTCATTTCATGAGTCACCGTCAAAGGTGAAGGGGGCGCTAAAAGTAAGAAATCGCCTATAAATTTAGAACTTAGTATAATATTAAAAGGCAGCTTACGTGGCATGCTATTTCTATCGTCGTACGTTGTTGGAGGAGGTGGAGGCAGAGACTGCATCATTCCCGCTGAAGGAAGATTTACATGAGTAGCAACCTGTTGACTTGGTGGCATAGGAAGAGCACTATAGCCTGCTGCCCGTTCTCCACCCGAAGAAGTTCTTTTTGGATGACCAATTGGATAATTAGGCGCATAGTGCGATGGAACTTGTGGTGGATTAACAACAGGCGGTGTACGATATTCTCGAGAACTCTTTCCAAGTGTACCAGTATTTCCTGCAGACTTTCCTAAAGTTCCCGTATTTCCACGAGACATTTGTGGCGGAGTTGGTGGTTTGGTAGTAGGCGGAGGACCAACAGATGTATTTGTTGTAAGAGACTGTATCGACCCCTGGACTTTCTCAGTAAATCAAATCAAATGCAAAATAATTATATCAGTTCTCATACCTGACTTGATCCTCTATGCTTCTGTCGATGAGTGCCAGCATTAATTCCATGTCCAATATCGTCCAGTATAGCGTAATCAATGGGTTTTCTTACATATTTAATTGGTTTCTCTGGATTTATGGGAGCAACAATCTTGTATTGCCTAGAACTCACTTTATTTGCCGTGAGCACACCAATCTCCCTAAGATATGGAATAATACAAATATATTAAGATAAGGGATAATAATAACCAATTCGTTTACCTCCGAGCAACTTTCTCTTTGTGTATCATTACCGTCTGTGCAATATGATTCATCTGCGATTCCATCTCACTCAATTGTTGTGCTTGTAAATCTAAGAGTTGCATATAGCTGTAAGCTAAAGTATTTATTTGATACGCAACACTAGCAAGGGACTGTGTAGTGTAATTTTTAGTAGCTTCTAAAGCGGCTTTTTTGTTTTCGGCTCTACGAAAATAAAATTATGTATTTAGTTTACTTTAAAATATATTTTAGTCGCTTCTATACCTGTAGTATGTATCTTCACAGTAATCGGCAACACGTTCTAAATTGGTAAAACTATCTCTAAGGCTCTGACGACCTTCCGGAATTTCCGTCCGTATTAAAGATGCTAATTCGTCCATTATGTTCTCACTTGCCATGACACTTTGCTGGTCCTGGTAGGAAGAATCTGACCCAAAATTAAAATATAATATGTAAATTCTTAGTTATGAAAAAAATACACCCCAGAGGATGAAAACATCAATAGGTCACACCAACCCAAATGGGTGGAGATCTAGTCCACAGCACTTGAATTCACTATATTCACTCGAATAGAAGTATAAAATACTTAATATTCTCACCTGTATTATAGGAATACCTATTCATAATACGATAATTTAGCACAGAGTTCCATCAAAACGACGAAAAATACCAATCACAAGTTGATTAATTTTGATCAACCAAAAATAGTCGACCATCTTTCAAAATTATGGACAAAAGTAGGTAAAGTTGGCTGCACTTTCTTATGTTAACAAAAATTATTTACCACACACACAGTCCACAGCTCGGGGAACATTTTATTCACAAAAATTACTTTTGGGATATTTATAAGTTTTAAATGATTTGTTTGGGCCGACTTACACACAGCTATCACACAGCACGCGAAAATTGCTCAACTTGTCCCTAAGCATACCATAATATTAATTTTGCTACACTATAGTTCCTTATATTATGATAACCGACTTTATGTAATCTATGTCATAATATCCTAAGCGCTTCACCCAACGTCAGTGACGTGGCGCTTATGCCGGAGTATGTAATAAATAAACTTTGAATTTGAATTTTAATTGTGCGTGCTCAAACAAACTACAGTTTTTGATACAAACAATAACTGCATCACAAATTCACAGCACCTAATGATAATTAAATTATTATCACCTGAAATCATAGTTACAGCCGTCCTATCAGAAGTTTTAAAATGGTCGAAACTATTTGCTTGCTGCAGAAGCATTGGTATACTGCCCGTGTTCCGGTTCGAAACTTGGTATCACATCATTTATCCTCTCCCCGAATGACTCTCATCCGTAAAGGTGAACCGTTGTTATGGAAGTATGTCATAGTGATTGATCACTCGGTGAACAGCGTTGAGTGCAGGGCGAGACGCTAGCTCGCCTCGGCTATTGGGAATGCGTGTGGTGAGGTTCTACGAAAACCTGCCGCTGTGCCACCTGCCATATACAAAGGCCGTTGCACACACTCGGTCCTGTAGAGACCCTTACACCACTTACCTACATCCATTGTGAAGGCGCAGATGTTTGGCCTTCTCTGCTCGCCCCAACCACCCAATCAACACTGAGGACAGATAATTTTCAGTGTGCCTACTCCCTAGTATAAATTTTATCTTATCTTAGCTTTTTATTTCCATAAAATTAGATTTACTTAATATAATGCTAAAATGGAAAGTAGCTGGATGTAAATGTGATCGCATTTCTTACGACAAGCGCTCCATTTATATAAATTTTGCTATATGAAAAAGAAAAAATTTCAATTGTGAATATTTAAATTTCCCAACGAACAATTACATACCAACTTAGCGAAGTGATACAAGAGTTTGACAATTACTGTCAATTTCGTAGGTGTGCCTGGGAGCCTTTAATTTATGTTGTTATCTTAATATAAATACGCTATGAGGACCGTACGGATAATAAATTATATCCATAAATTACTGATAATTTTACAATAACACTGCTAAGAATATGTTCACAAAATATAAAATTATCGGATGTAATGTTGACAAATCAACGAAATGAGGCGAATATTGTTTTAAAAACACGATTTTTCAAATTTATCTACATATTAGCAATGGAATATGATGTTTTTTACGTCTTATTTATGTCAATTAACTTAGGGATAACATTTATAATAATGCTGGCTGCTTGTTTGTGTTGCAGAAAGAAAATCCCAAAGTGAGTAAAGTTTTTGCTGTAGTACGTAGTACAACACTACTGATTTGATCTGGTAGTGATTGAAAATAGAGAAAGTATGTCATGGAATTTCTAATTGTTTTTTTTTTCATTAGTATATTTGATGTGGCTCTGGCTCAGAGAACAAGCTTTATTATTAGTTATTAGATAAACAAATTAGTAAATGTAATCGATTATAACAACAATTAGTTGTCATGCTAATTGCATTCATTTTGAAGTTAATTAAGCAAATAAATTTTGTTATGGAGGAATGCTTAAATGAACATTTTCAATTATACTTTAGTTATATTCCAAATATGTATTTTTACATAATCTTTACTAATAAACATTTAGATATAATTCATTATTGATTATCATATTACATAGGTATGTCTATACTGTATGAGGCTTAAATTACATTTTAATCGCAAGATATCTTTCCCAAATTCTCAATATGTTTTCTAAGTATGTATGTCAACATTGAGATGTTAGCTCTAAATGAGGCAGAATAAGGGATATTGTTAGCTCTAACTTAGGCATTACCCAAAAGGTAAAGAAGCATTTCAATTAATTGTTAGACTTCCCAATCGGTCGGTGTCTAAATCAAACCAAGAAAAAATTATTAGACTCTAGTTCCAGTTTAATGCTGCGACCCTACATCATTCAATTGGAAAAAACTAAGCGAGGAATTACAGTTATAGAAAAATTCTAAAAATTAAATCAAATGTCTTAAGCAACTTTCTATGGATAAACTTACAATGAAATATTTTAAAGCGATAATCAAAATGCAGATAGAGTAATGAATACAAATAAGTATCACATCAGATATATATACACTCTATTTCAAAGCTATAAACGATTTTGAAATTTTCCGTTTTATTTTATTTTATTTATTATGATAAGCAACTAGGCCTTTAAATTTTAAATATGCCGACAAATCGCACTCAATCGATATCCATCCCCGCTGTCCAGAGGTATTATGTAGAAAGTACACTACCTATTGTCAAGCCGATGAGTGTGAAAGTGAGTAAATCAATGCGCGAAATAAGGACGTAGTGCGAAGGGCAGAAAAAAATTGGATTAGATTAAATTAGAATAGAATGAATTAGATTAGGTTAGATTAGAATAGAATAGAATAGAATGGAATATAATATAATGGACTAAAATAGAAGAGCATAGGTTACCGGAGGGTAAGACCAGCACGACCAGTTAAGACTTCCAATTGAGTAGCATGCAAAAAATCTAGAAGGCGCGATCTAAATGCCATCAAAGTAGGCGAGGAGTGAGCGAAATTCAATCAAGTTCCAAATGGTAATAACACGAACAAAGAAGGAATTTTTTAGAACGTTGGATGAATGACGCGGGATAATTAAATTAAATGGGAAACGAGGGGACCTAACAAACTCCAACCTGGAAACCAAATATTGCGGAATGCGAGATCGAATTAGTTTGAACAAAAAGATGAGGTTACGGAGTATAAGGTACCTGTCAAAAGTATTATTAAGAAAGTCTACCGTATAGCCGCGCAAATCATGCACCCGCCGTAGAAGATCGTACACATACCTGATAATTGAATTAAAGGACGTGCGTAGTCTGTCAACATTTCCTGCGGAAGTTCCAGTGTATAACTCGGCCCCATAAACGAAAAGGGAAAACAACGGCGTGGACAAGCTTCTTCCTTACAGATGTTGTCAGGTACATGTTGATATTATAAAGTTTGCGAAGACCAAAACCTACCCTGCCGATTAAGGTATTAAAGTGGGGCGAAAAGGATAAAGTCTCATACCATAGTAAACTATGACTCAATACAATTTAAACATTTTCACTGTACCGTCGTAGTACTACCACATAAGTTTTCGGAGAGATCTGTGAACATAATCCCATATTATGTACTTATCTAGTCTGAGAAGATTGAACAAATAATAGTATTACATACCGAAATCAAAACGTCGAAAGTCTGGTTCAAAATTACTATCACAAGAAGAGTTCTTTCACAGAAGTAAATCACGCACCCTTCTTTAGGCATTTACTCTTTTGTTTTTCGCTGTATTTAGATAAAACAAAAAACTTAAATAGGCTAATAATTATCAATATTACATAATGTAAATTTCAGCGCGTTCCACCAAACTAATCTCTGTACCATGCCTTAAGGCTTAAACATGTAGCATACATATTCACATAATAGATAAAGGTGCAATACAGTTAGAATCTACTGTGAATCTAACTCCAGCTTGTTCACATTAGACTGCAATCGAATAACTAAAGAAGAAGAGGGAAAATTTCTGCACGTACTCCTCTAAATTGAATTCTTGCCCACAAAATCATTTAGCTGTACAATTATTTAACCTTTTTATTTAAAAGCTGGCGCAATATGCCCTCACTGAATGATTATTTTTTTAAATAAATAAATAAGCTTATTTGCTCATATAAAAGCTTGTACATCCAATTATTTGCTTCATTAAATCAATAGTAGTTAATAGCTAAGAAATAAAAGAAGGAAAACGTCTCAAAGTTTTCATCATTTCTGCAATAGTTAAAGCTTATTATACATTTTTAACCCTTTAATATGATTTTTTACGTGAGCACCTGCCAAGTACGGCTTAATCTCACGGCATTCTTCATGCACGGATTGTAAAGATCAATCAAAATCCTCGTGTCGAAACAACGAGTACCAGTATGCCAAGATTGCATAACATGACATCAACTTACTGGTAGAAGCTAGACCTATCCCATCTCTGCCGATCTCAGGTCACGGCACCCTAGACCACAGCCACTACGATGCTCCCATAAACGGGCTATCCCAAGTTGAGGTGGATAAAACCTTGTTAACCAGGGCTCCTCTAACCCCGTAGTACCAAGTTAGCCAATGTCGGGCCGCCCATTTGGTATGGCTTTCGTAAAGCATGATCAACGGACCATGAATACTCCCAGTTTCAATCTTTCATGCTAGATATATTTTTTAAACGGTACTGGTAACTCCGTTCGGGCCTAGATCTTATTAGCAGCGTCAAAAGAATCGTACTTGGCCTATACAGGTAATACAACCCTTATGTCGCTGTCAGAAGGGACCACGTGAAGGTTAAGATGTGCCCAATTCAGTCTGGATAGGCTTCGTGATTCACCATTTGGATCATATAGCTGACCATGCATACTAACCATATAAGCACTACTAACATACATACCTGATTTCCGTTATTCATCAATTTATTCATCATCTCACTCCTCGCACCACTATGTCGGAGATTTTATTATTCTGACTTACATGAGTACATAACTTCAATTGCATCGTGGGCCATCTGCCTAGCATCTACTACAGTACCCACACAGCCAAAAATCTCAATTTCAATTTCATCAAGGTAAAGTTACCTCGCCGTGAAAAGTACCAATTCGTGCCCATAGAACTCAGCTAGCTATACCACACTACTGTACGTACTCTCCTGGGAGATGCCAAAGCGATCTACAAAAACATCAAAACGCTCATACCACCATAAACACCAAATCAACAAACCAACAAATTCCATCTATCAAGTATGCATGCTTTCCTCTTATACAGCTTTCACCTTGTTCAGCATTGCGCTTCACAGACTACTTCCCCCCCCCCCCCCCCCCCCCCCCCCTAATCCTTTATACAGCAGTGAGTTTTTGCGAGCTCCCGTTGTATTATAATGATTTAAACTAAATTCATTTACATTCCTGAGATTAAATGGTTACACATCGCCAACAAATCTTACTCAATACTCGCGATGTAAACCGCGAACATATCTTGAAAATATTTTCGGGCGAACAGTGATATTCCGCGATTTTTTTTTTTTTATCCAAAATTGTACGTATTTGGAGAATTTTATCACCTTCTGTTCCTTACTTACAATCTGCAAAGATTCATACATCAACACTTCCAACACTTTTCTCATGTCCTTTGGATGACCACAGAAAGTTTCACTGCCGATAAAGTCACACTTATTTCCTTCCTTTGTAATGCAGTCCACAATGTGCTCTAGCCCTCAGCGGGACGTTATTAGTTCGGACAAAGTTAGATTCAAAGGTTTATATCCTAATTGAGCGATATGTAGATATATTTTCATCCTATGCTTTCTTTTTTTCATATATGATACTGCGTATGTTGGCTATGAACCATGCAGGGGTCGATATCCAACAAGCTTAAATTTAAAAATTGAGAATTTATTCCAAAGACGCAATTGACTACGAATACATAGATGAAATTCATCAGTATTTTGGAACTTGACTCGATCAGAGCGTGTGGAGACGAGTATGTGAAAATGTTTAAGATAAATCAAAAATGAACCTAAATTCCTCGAAATCTGGTAACAATAATCCACAAAATAGTTGTCGATTTTGTTATCAGATTTCGAGGAATTTTATTTCGTTTTCATTCCTCTCTATACATAGTTTTGCATTCATTCGACACTCTCTGATCGAGTCGAATTCCCTCACATTATTTTTTAACAAAATCAAAATAATTTTATTGAATTTATTTGAACAGAATAAAAAGAACAGTAAATTAATAAAACTTTTTTAAAATTAAAATTCAATTATATATTGCATTTCAGAAGCAAAGTAATGTTATTGTTACTGCGATAGTGATTAAAGTTTTTTAAGATTGCACTGTCGCACATGTTCTAAAAACTAATCACATTACTGATGCTAAATTTAAACTAAGGTCACGAAAAAGGTTTCTATTTGCTATAGTTGGAAAAAAACTTAAATTTTTATACATAAATACATAATTTGAATAATTCTCTATTTACTACGTATGTTATAGAAAAATCAAAATTCTCCTTAATTCTAACTGCGTTTCATTTCTATGAGTAAATTTACATTAGCACGAGAATAACACACATTTGCGTGTCTCTGCTTTTACAAAACTGGGATCATTTTTGTCTCTGAAAACTCTAATGATTGCCGTCTGCTAGACTAAGATTTTATTTCATTACTGTTATTGCAATTTCACAGCTTGACCCAAATTGGTGCTCATATATATATCGGATTCCACTATTTTATACAAAATGTAGCTACTGAAAATTAGCACACAGAAATTATACTTGACATTTACTTGAAATATTTTGCATGCAAGTTAGTTACAAGGTTCCGGGTTTAAAAATCGCTTTTACAAAGTATCTAAATACGTCGGAGCGCTGCAATCTAAAATTTAATTTCTACCACACATCGGAGAAAATGGAAAGAATTTTCAAAAGAGGAAATTAGAGAAATTAATTTTGTCTACAGATTTTTTTTTCTTTAATTAAAAAAAAAAACGTATTTGGATATATTATTATTATTTTATTTTTATTTTTTAATTTAAAATTAATTTTTATTCCTTTTTTATTAGCTTTTAAATTTTTGTGTGTGTAATTTTGCGTTTTGTATAGGAACGAATTTTTGGGCCTAGAGGGCATGGTAAAATTAAAGAATCCTGAAGATAATGTAGATAATGCTGAGCCCTCACTACACATAGATATAAGTTCATCCACCGCCGGAGAGACTGATTCAAAAAGGTTACTACTCGTTTTTTTTATTTGTTGCTATAAATTATCCTTGTAGAATAAATTTTCAAAGCAAAGATTCTCATTTACTTAAATATTTCAGAGCTAGTAATGCTCCACATAGAAGCTTACCAGATATTCCAGTTGCTGAATCCATGAATGATAACGGCTCTGAATTATATGCAACAGTAGCTGATAAAGTACAAGGAAAACCACAAGGAAGAAGTCGTATGGATTTAGATTTTTTTTCCTAAATACTCAATTTGCAATATAACATCAATTTTTAGCTACCCTTAGTTTAAAAAAACAGACAAGCGTATCACAGCATAGTTCTATAAGTCAAGCTGATGATGTAAGCTCTCCTTATGCACGCGTTAAAACACCACCGCACGATTATGATAAGGTTAATTTATGAAAATCTACTTCGGATGGAAATATTTTTAATGATTTTTAAAATAGGTACGCTCTACTGAACATCCTTATGCACAACTAAGTACACCAGGAGCTAGTTCGTCAACAAATCAGCCTATATTTGAGAGCTCCCTAGACGGTTCAACTTCGCAAAGAGGTTCGAATCAAAGTCTTCTGGGAAACTTAGAACCTCAACAAGAGATACCGGCAGCTTCTGCTATTGCAGGAATGGTTTCCGCTAGTCAAGAACTTCCATATATGACCCCACCGATTGTGCAGCAGCCCCATTTTAGTGGAGATTCTCAAGATTCATCCAGTAAGTAAATTAGTACTTAAGGATAACGGAGAAGATATGATATTATTTTTAATTCTCCAATTACATACTCGTTATGTTAATGCCCTGAACATATTGTGATGATTGACTTAAGCTGCTCGAAGGAAGTAGATGACACGTTTTATAGGCAGATTGGTCTCCTAGAGGGCTTTCTATTTAGTATATTTTGAGCCTTATCAGCTTTTAAGAAACTTATGTTGAAAACATTCAAAGAAAAGTCAATCACACTTTCCATTAACTTTTAGTGAATTCTTTTCTGCGACTCTGTATTAACACTTCCACCGAACCTGTCATTCTCTTGCTCTTTTCTTCCCTACTTATGTGGTGGGAAGAAAAGAGCCGGGAAATAACAGATTCGGTGGCAGTAGTAACACCGAGTCCCAGAAAAAAATTCACTATTTAATAACACTTCTATTACTCAGATTTGCCTCTGCTTCGAATCATACACAACCTTGAAGGATTTTAGTACAACAGCATTATTCGGTTTGATTTTTGAAAACATTCGCCTACAATATCGAGCCACACTCGTGGTAGGTCGATTAGTTCAAAAATGCTAACAACGAGTCTGACTCGTGATAAGTCGATTGAACTAAAAATGATAACAACGAGTCAGAATCGTGGTAGATAAAACAAATGATGAACAAGTAATAGGCACAAATTTGAAAGCTCAGCAGAGTAGTGAAATAGCTCGATGCGTGGCTGACCGAACTGACGAGTTTGGTGCGCGTTGTTGGAAATTAAATAGTAGCCCAAGAGGTTAATGTATTACACTGAAGTAGGCTGGCACAGTATTATTATTTATAAGCTAGAAAGAAAAAACGCTAAATAGCTCCAGGGTATCAGCTTTGACTGTCGCCGCAATTTATTGCATGCGTTTCACCTCTTTTTATAATTTTGATACCCGGTTTGGAAGCTATGACCATATCAAATTTTAGAATTTTTGGAATGAAATGGCATAATGCTCGTCATCCTGCGAGTAACTTCTTCGTGTTAAGCTATTTCTGACCGCGATAAAATTAGATTGAGCAAAATGTGAAATTTAATAATAATCCAAAATAATTCTATTTTTACCACTAAGTAAGGGACAGAAAAAATAATCAAGCTAATATTTAAATTGTTCTATTACCTTTAGAAGGATATACTAGTATCAGTGTGCGTGAACCCTTAGCTAATATATTAGCCCAAACCTGTCATCCCCGAACCAGGTTATTGCAGAAGGACGCTAGTGATTCCCATTACGCTACTGTTTCGGACGACTCTGGTAAATATCAATTTCCAAAAGGTAACACTCGAAATGGTTTTAACTTAATATCTAATTTTAGATGAAATGTATGCAGCTATTGATGATCCCAAAAATCATGGTGAAATATACACAAGTGGATCAGAAACATACGCACAAATTCAACCAGCTAATTTAATAACAGTTTCTGTAGAAATTAATACAAATACATCACGACCAATAGAACAACACTCGGAGCGTAATTATCATTCTAAATCAAACATATATTTAAGATTAACTTTACTTCGAATTTCTCCTCGCAGCTGCTCGCTCGAGTCTGCACACATCTAAGCCACATGCAGCTGAAACACCAGCACCGCCTCCTGTTGATACTTTAAGGGCTCAGATGCATTCGAGGCAGGCGTCATCATCATCTAATACAAGCTCTGTTGGCATTTTAGGTTCACCAAAGCCAGAAAAACGACAGGCAAATTCACCATTACCTCCTACTCCAAAAATATTACAATTCAACAGTAATTCAAATTTAACATCGACCAGTTCAATTCCGTCAGGTCGTAATTCTGTAGCTTCAGTCATTGAATGCACATTACCACAAAACAGTAGAATCGCGTCGAAGGAGAGCGTAGCTGTGGATTCAGATGAAGGAACAGCAAGGAAGAAAAATTTAAGTCCCTCCAAAGACATTGAAGGAATGTACGCTAAGGTAAACTGCATTTTACTTAAATTTAATAATACAATAGAAATACAAAAATGTGAAAGGACTTAAACAGATCAAAAAAAAAAATGCAAGCATTAACGAATGCATCCACAAAACTGCTCTCTAAGAAAAGAAAATTCCTATTGGATTGGAAATCTTAATCTAAAGCAAGAATAATATACTCTTGCTCTCTGGGCTTAGAATTAGGGCACCAGCAAATTTTCATGTGCGATATACTTGCTATGCAATCGCAAAAATTTCTTTTGGAACTATTTGCTTTTATTTGAAATTTCACTGTTGGTCTTACTGTGCTATTAGAAGTTCATTTTGCCATTGCTGTGCTATAGCATGCTTTGTAAAGCACTGCTAGTACTGTCAATTGCTGTAATACAACGATACTCAAGCCAAGATATAAAAGCAACCCAGTAAATTCTTATTGATTTATCCTGTACTTGCCGCATGTGCTGGTGCGTTTTGAGGACTGAAGTGATGTGCTGAGCCAATTGCACTGGTAAGTGAGGGATGGATCTAAAAAAATACAACGGATTTGTCCTGTAGTATTGAACAACAGACTGTCGGAAACTTGATGAATACTATGAACAGGCTTATATCGTATGATTTTAGTGTACGAATTCAAGATATATGTAAGAAATATTTTATTTTACAGAAATAAGATGGGCCTAGATAGACTTAAATTCTAACAAGCGCCGTAAATCATGAAAATTAATAGCATTAAATCAAATCAATATAATTTTGACTTAAATTATGTGAACTGGCTGTTATTAGGATATCTATTTTCTTCTTTTTCTTTTATATGCTAAACTTTTTATTTTAATTAAAAACTTTTCTCACGATTTTATTATAGATAATTCTAATTATGATCTTTATATTCCAGCAAATTGAAGAAACTTTTACCGATTTTATATAGTCTTTATTTGATTTAAAAAGAAATCGTTGTTTTATTTATTTTTTATTTTTCTTTTTATACTCTTCTCAGGTGATGAAGAAAAATAAATTCTCGAATGTTCCATCGCAAAATTCTTCACCAGTTTTGGGTAGAAAGCTTTCAAATGAAACAAATTCATCTGAAATTATCTCTACTGAGCTAGGTATTAAAACTATCGGACTGAGTGCAATAAACACGTCGCCAGGTAAAAACAGCGTAAAATCAGCTTCTTATCTTGAAAATAATTACGAAACAATAGAGAAACGACGGCCCAGAAGTAACAGTTATACCAATAAGGATCATGGCTATGAAACTATTCCCGCCGACAAAATAAATGGCAACAATAACTTAGTTGCAAATAGGAAGTCCGATGGATATGCTCAAGTTTTGCAGAAGGATTTATTACTCCGGGAATCAGGTATATCATTCATTATAAATAACATTAGATATCCTTAGGAGTGTTGAAAGCTATATTTAAAAAAATTCCATAAGATAAAAATAACAAACTTTTATTAATAATATTAGTATGAAAACTTGTGTGAAAACTTGTGGGAGCATAGATTTATACCAAGTATAATAATTTAGTTTTTCGGTTATTGTTTTTGATATGGATTAACATTGATCATGCAGCATTGCAGAGAGAATGTGAATTTTTTCCCTTGATATCCATAATTCGTTTAATTGTTTGAGCGATCAAGTTGGCAGTGGCACCCTTAATCTCTCTTCTTCGGCCTCAATTTTCAACCAAAACGTGCAATTTCATCGCTGAAGCGAGATTTCTTCTATAGAAAAAATTATGAGCTAAGCCTGCAGATAATTGAGCTCCATAATTGTTATAGCGTTACTATATAAAGTTTAGATTAGATTCTGGGGGTGATTCTGATCTTTTGTCGTAATTCAAAGTGAAAATATACGACAAAATGAAATGAGCTTTTCTTCAGTTAATTTTGTGCATTTATTCAACACACCAAAGCATAGCGTAGAACGGACTATATAAAATAAACAAGTAAAAAAGCTAGAATCGGTCTAAGACCAATTCTTTTGATACCCTGGGCCTAGATGAATGCTCGCAAAAAATTTCGTATGGTCACCCATCTGTGCATGTTGGATTTTTGAAGTGGTCTTTCGCATATATTTCTAAAACTTACAGTAAAAATAATTATAACCAATTTCATAGGATTTTTTATTCTGAAGAACTTTCAGTATAGCCAAGTTTTAAAATTCTATTTACTATTTCTATGATTTCCTCTCTCTCTACGTAAACGCGTTTTCATGCAGCGTCCAAATATATAGTGAAAAATGAAATTTTAGTATGGCAACCCTATGAAGGAGTTACCCTATTTGTCCCATTTTCGAACTTAATTTTACTTTTTTTTTAAAAGCACTTGTGCAAAATGTCAGCTCTCTAAGTGAACGCGCTCTCGAGTTATCATGAGGACGGGCAGACGGTCATGCAAAAATCGAAATAATTTTTAATTTTATGCATGGGTGTCCAACCCGTTTTGCTCTACCAGCATTATTTCTGTGCGTTACAAATGGAATGACAAACTTAGTATACCCAATAATTTCATCATCTAGGGTATACAAATATCATTTTAAGTGTGAGTATCTGGGTTGCTGTAAGTAGGATTTATTCAGCGCGTTCAGGCCACTTTGCATATCGTAGTCGTTGCCGTAGTTTAGTGTGTCAAATCGACTCTCTACTATCGTCCTGACTAGTGGAATGTAGTCGATTCCTTGTTATATTCAAAGTGCGGAGTATGCCCAGAGGTACCAGCGCAATAATTTTGCTCTATGGTAGTTCCTTGTATGATTACCGAGCTTAATTATGTACGTGTTCAAACAAGTTACAGTTTTTGATAGAAACAATGACTATCATAAATTCATAGCACGTAATGAGAATTTAGTTATTTTATTTTCAACTCAAATGGTGTTAAAAAAATAGCTGTACAAAAATTTTAAAGGAGGTACCAAGATGTTGCAATATGGCAATTATGGTGTTTCCGGGTAGGGAAGTGACGTACAAAAATTTAAAGGAGGTACCAAGATGTTGCTCCGCCTCGTTTTCTCAAACTTTTATTGCTGCACTGCTTAAAACTCACCACTGAATTTCCAATGATCTGGAAACTTCCTTATATGTACTACATATATAGTACAAATATGAACCAGCAGACAACGCCAGCAATTTCAGGCTCATCAATATTCTGTAATTTTTGTCCAAAGTTCTTGGGAATCCATGTATCCACAATTCTTACAATATCTAGAGACAAATAACATGTTGTCCCAATGCCAATCTGACTTTCTCGCAGTTGGGCTTTTAGATTGTTATGCTAAAATTTTCATTGGATTTACGAAAAGTTCTAAACAAACATCTCAACTTCTCGAAAGCATTTGACAATGTCTATCACAGGATTGTTGTGGTACGACTTACTACAAATTTCATGCTCTCAACATGCTGATTAATAAGTTCTTTTTAAATAGCATAAGCTTGTTAGAAACGATATTATGTTTTAAGCTCATTGCCCTTAGGCTGCGGTTACGCACCTCACCAGTATTACTAACGCCAGCAATTAGAATGCTTTATAGTAAATGGTGTCGTTACGAGATAAAAATCTTACAAATGCCGGGCAAGCATGCTGGCGCCAGCTGTTTTGCGGTGAAGTCATTTATATTTACGACCGCCAGTTGTTTAGATGCAAGAAAGTTCGTACAAAAATTGATGTGGGAAAGCTGTATGGGAACTATAACTTCCTTATCAATTTTCTGCCTATAATGAAGAAAATGAGTGATATTCAAAATTTGCGTTTCCGCCTTTCTTCTGGTAAAATAGTGGTGAGGACTGTTGGATTTTTCTCTATAATTGTCTAATCTTACGTAAAATATAGTTAACTGTTGCCGGCCTTATTCTGTAGTATTCGAAAAAAGATTCTTCATCTGCTTTCAACATATTGTTGTGCAGGTGATGATGTTCACCCAATTTCTTTCGGATAACAGAAGCTCTTTACTAAAAGGTCGGTTCGTTGTTACAATTCCAAAGCTACTGAACTACTAAAGTGAAAAGTACTCATGGTACATATACATAACAATTGAACTTTGAAAATACTAGCTTAAGCCACTTTGAATGTACAGCGTGATGCCTGCTGCTGAAGTGCGTAACCGTCCCCCAAAAACTAGCTCAAGTTCCTCTACTCTTTACATGTACATCAATGACTTACCAAAATCTATTCGTAACTCCGAAATTCATATGTATGCCGATAACTTCAGATCTACCTGACTAGACCGGTTTGATCAGGGATTCAATAGAGGGATTTCCAAACTTTATCTTAAATGACACGCCACCATTCTGATACCAAGTTTGGCAATAATGTTGAATTACTATATGGAATCTTGTGGACCCACTAAGGATCTTATATGCAAAGTTTATGAGACGATCTGCCAATTATGAACTTTACACTACATTTGAAATTGATAAAGTGGCTAATATAGCTGTCATTTATCTGTGACAATATCGTTTTTTGGCGCATCGGAGAAAAATTACACACGGCGCTGAATGAGATTAAGAAGAATTCTAGGCCTGGTAATATTTTTCCCTTGACCCTTGTATTTAAAATTTCTCTTTGTTTTATCTTTATTATATCCTAGATAAAATCTCATAGGGTATAGGTACTAAGTTTGTTATTCCGTTTGTAATGTATAGAAACAATGCTGCTAAAGCAAAATGAATTGGACACCCACGCACAATATTAAAAGTTATTTTGCTTTTTGTATGCCCCTTTATCTATCCGTCCGTTCTCACGATAGCTCGAGAATACATTTACTTAGGATGAAATTTTGCACACGTCCTTAAAACAAAAAAAAATGTAGATTTAATGTAGAAAATGGGATATGTCAGATAATTCCTTCATTGGGCTGTCATAAGAAGAATTAGTAAAAATTATTCTTAGACCAATTCTAGCTTTTTGATATCATCTACATACCATTAAGGAATCTCGTTAAAAGGCTTTGAGAAAACTGCCTTATATGTTTCCGACCTTCCCAACATATTTCTGTTTTTGTACCAACATAATATGGTACTAGTCGCCCTAGATAATTGGAAAATTTAAATTTGATGTTTCGCTTAGATCTGGCAAGATATGTATGTACCTAAAAGCTCACGAGCACATTTATCATGACATAGCATGCATTCTTTGATGGCTAGACATTTTACTCTCTATTGTAAGCTGCTTAATTTACTAATTTTCAGTGTGGAAAGCTGGTCGACTTGTACGAAAGTAGTACAAATATACATAGTACGATACCATCAGAAATAGAATTTAATCGAAGAATTTCATAAATATGGATACTAATTTCAAAATGTTTCTTCTAACAAAGGCATGGATAAATAAAAAATAATGTGTAACATCCCTTTTGAAAGCTACTTGTATAAAATCCATAGTGTGTCTCGGATTCACATCTAAATTTAAATGATTATAATTCCTAAAAGGAGACTCCTAGTTCGTTTGTATAGTTCTCAGCATCCGTAATCAGTGTCAGGATCAGAGTCATTACTTATATGGGAAGCTATAAACTTTTTAATTTGTCAAATTTCTTTCAACACTTTTACGTTATAATATACAAAAAATGTACATACAATTTTATCACATATAAAATATCTACTAATGATTACTCCAATCTTATTTACAGCCTTATCTACACATAATTTGAATTTCGATACAATACAATATTCAGCAGATCGATTTCAACATGATGGTAAGGAAAGTAAAGACGTATCATGCGAGCCAGGCTATGAAAGTCTTCCAAATCAATCTTTAATTGGTGCAGATCATGGGTATGAAACACTTCTAAAAGCTGATTTGGATGATGATATAAAAAATCCTAATTCAGACTATGATCCAAATTATGAGATACTACAACCGGGAAAATACAGTAACAATTCAGATGATGGGTATGCAAAGGTTTTTGAAAAGCAACGCATCGACGATGATACTGTTGACGGCTATAGTCGTGTAAAAGAAAGAGGTGATGAACTTGTTCCTGGTTACAGCAGTATCGGTGAAAAAAAACTATTAATTTCTGATGGAAAATTGCACGATTATGCAAGCATATCTGAGGCTAAAAAACACATTCAATTCGAAAAAACGAATAATAACAACGATGAAACATGTTCGGATATTTATTCGAGTATTTCTAATCAACCAGCATCACTACTATTACCATATGTTGATACACCTGAAGATTATCACAACTATCAGACAATAGGTGGTGGTGATAATAAACAGCCAACGAATACAAATTCCAATAATTCAAAATCATCTGAAAAATTGACCACACCGTCCACAGGGCATAGTAGTCCTGACAGACAAATGAAATGTAGTAGCACTTCGAACACAATTAGTAGTAGTCAACAACAATCGAGTAGTAATTATGAATCCTTAACAGGCTCTGAGTCTGATCCCAATTATGAATCCGTACGTTATTTAGACTCTGAAAATCCATATGAACGTCTTCACAGTGATTCTAATATAAGTCCTGATATACCTGGAGGTATTACTCCATCCAGTGGTGATGCAAAAATCCTTCCGCAACGTACTCCTGAACAAAAATCTTCCACCAATAGTGAAAATGGTGAAGTAGCTGACTACTTCCAAGTCTGATATATCCTAGAACATTCAGTAAGTAAACAATGTTAAAATGTGATGAGTAAACTTATGAAAGTAATTTAGAAGAAGAAGAAAAAGAAAAAAGACTTGTGCATCAGTGCAAATAGCACCTAGATATCTTACAATTAATAATGTTCCGCTTTCATTCGCCACTCGTTTAAAACGTGTGTTAACAATAATTTTATATAAATTTTACATAACTTATTTAAGCTGTACATACTTTATTTACCTCCATAATTTTAACTACATTTTATACACGTATAGCTCAAAAGTTTTATAGATATAAAACTTAATATATTCACCAAAACTTGACTATTTATTTTCTATTGTTTTTTCTTATTATGTTTTAAACTTAATTTTAATATATTTTTTAAAACAGAATTACTTTCATTTCACCTTAACTCCCCAATCTTACTATTCCCGCTAAGCCCTTCACCAGGAAAATGCGATATCGCATGTGAGCCAAATTGGTGGAATGGGCGATGGGGCGCCAGCTGAATGTGCCGATTGTCATCGGGGCCGGTGGTCTCTGTGTTAATCACGACTGTACGTATTTACCATGGACTCTGGTGTTGAACGCTGCTGTTGCGATGCGAGTGCTTAAAATACTCAGAAATGTCCCAAAACCTTTAAACATTGACTGACAGGGCGCGGAGGAAAGGTAGCTGCCAAGACAGCATAGCATTATAAAATATCCAAAATCTGGCAGTCTCGTGGCTTCAAAAGCATTTGGAACTATTTTTAGCATCATATTTTTATTTCTAAAAACGCATAGGAAAATGTATTCTCTTATCAAAAGGGTTCAACAAGGATTTCCAAGCGTTGCTATACCTATGTCAGATGTGTACTTTCTTGTAAATAATTCATTATAATGCAAAATTTTTTATTAACATACTTCAGTATTTTACGTTACCGTGATTTTTTGTTTTTTTATCATTTTAAAGCAAATTCGAAATTGAAAAACAAAAAAAAACTGTTTTAAATTTTGTTTTTATAATCTGATTTTTAAGAAATCAAGTAAAATTATTTCATGTCGATCAATTTTTTAATAGAGTATACAGCAAAATTGTTAGTCTTACTAATGAAATATTATTCGTTTACTATCAGTACCGGCCAGAAAAGTAAAATTATGATTGGCAGAAATAAAAATACTTTTGATATGTTCGTTAAAACTAGCACTGTCTGACAGACAACAATAATAAGTTGATTTAAGTTACTACCAGGGTGAAAACTTAGTATAACTAAAGAAAGTCCCCAAATATTACAAAATGTCTGAAATTTTCTACAATTAATGAAGTAGTGGGGTTGTTATACCCTAGATGAAATGTATAGGGTATACTACATTCCGTTTGTAACGCACAAAAATAATGATAGTAGAGCAAATAGATTGGACACGTTGAGAACGCGTATACTTAGAGTGCTGAAATTTTGTACACGGACTTAAAAAAAGATATGAAAATGAGACAAATCGGGAAACTCCTTCGTGTGGTTTTTCTATGCGGTTACAAAAACTTTGCAAAAAAAAAAACAGTACAAGACAAGGGGAACAGTGCATTTTTTTCCTCATTTCCTTCACGAATAAAATTGTTGGTCTCCCGACCACTGTTATCATAGAAAAACCATTTTAGTTTTAATTTTAAGGGTGAAAGGACCCACCTCTCTTATACATATTTTGTGCATATATGTTATATAAATTTCTTGCATCCTCTTCTTTACGATACCTTGCAAATTCTAGAAAGAAAAAAAACTATTTTATCTGTTATTTAAGTGAAAATGAATTTTTCCTGTCAAAATGGTGTACACTGTAACCGAAATTTTCTCACAGCCACTTTGTTCGTGAATTTAGAAGAGGTAAGTCCATTGAACCAGTGAGTGCTGTCGAGCGGTATTTTAGAATTATTTATGTTATTTATTAATATTATTTGATAGGGAGTTTTGCTATGAAAATTCATAGCGAAATAAGTCAATCTGAAAGTGACTCAGTTTTTCGTTTGCATAAAGAGTTTTTTCCGCTCAATATTATTTCAAAATTTGTAGATAAAGCAGAAAGACCTTTTAGTTAATTTCGTGGAAATTAGTTCCAAATTGTTAACTACGTGTGAATATTCTTTTTCTCTTTGTGTTTTAAATAGAAATTGCAGTAGAAATTTACAAAAAAAGTAATATAAATATAATCAATAGCATTTCGATAATTTTATAAAAATTTCGCCTTTGTTTAAATTTTTTTATTCCATATTCGAATCGATTGCTGGAGCTCATACAAGGGCTAAAAAATGGTCAGAAATAGCAGATCAATTAAATAATTTTAAATACACAAAATAATGGTTTGATTTTGTCCAAAAATTATACACACAGATTTAGGTATTGGAAACCAATAGAATTCAACCAATCGTTCCTAACAATTTCAAAAGAATTTTTGGAAACCCTTAACTTCATTCTTATTATATAATCAAATGATATCTAGAATATTTAATTTTTTTAATTTAACTTTACCTTTCTCAAAGCCATAAGTTCATGTAGAAACTCATTTCTCTCAACTAAGCTCAACTCCTTCAAAAGTATTGTTTTCGCACTGAGAGTTTTCAGCACTTAGGAGTGTACTAAGGAGCTGCTAACAGAATCGCAGCTTTCTCATAGTTATTTTGCATAGTATCCCAGCTCTTCAATATATTGAACACTAGCTCTGAGTTCCCATATTGCTGGAAGCTGGTGCTTCTTACATCAGTTCCCAAGATTGCCTCTTACCATACTGTTTGAGTTAAGAGTACTTAGCTTCATTTTTCAGGCTAGCCATGGTATATATTACCGGATTACATATATTTGTAAGAAATTTGCATGGAGTATTTGGAATAGGAAACTGTGGAACATATTAAATAATCCAGATCTATTTAAGTATCACATTCTTCTGCAACTAAATTGTTGATCTGAGGCTATCCTCTATCTGCTCTATCTGGTTCTGGACCCATCAGGATGGATGGTGTTTTTTTTTTATATATAATTAGATGTAGATTTTAGATTGCCGAGAACTTGTTTCCTCCGCACTTGGGCCCCAAGGGCGGGCGCATTGTGATTTGCCAACTTATTAATATTTTATCCTATGGTGGCTCACTAGACGTTTGGTTCACTTAACGAAACTCACTATTTTGGGTAAAGTTGCGTTTTGTAGTTATTTTAAAATTAAGAAATGATGCTGCTAGCTTAAGTTTTTTATGGGTTTTCAACAGCCACTTATGGTTGTCTACTTTTGGTCGGAACATCTCTTCTTCTTGTTTTGTCTTGTTGCCCGTCTTCTGTTATTCTCATTTTGGATCAATATTTCTATTGTTTGAATAGCGACAGATAGCACGGCTCCAAGATTTATTATAGGTGCTAATGAGTCTTTGTTTACAAGTATGCCTTTATGTTTGCTCTTTCATTTCTTATCACCCCACTCTGTAGTCTTTTACTAGTTTTGATGTGAGCACATTTGAATAGAGCGCCTTCAGTGTTGCTCGACTGTTTTAAAAAAACAAAGTTATTTCCACAGTCTCATTTTCTATCACGTGATCATAAATACCTGTTTCTTCTGGTTACCTCATAAATTTTATTGTTCTAGTTATTTAAATCAACTTGTTTTTCCCAATGTTCACTCACTCTTAATATAAACAATATATTTACTTTCTCTTCGTTGATTTCAATTCATCATAGAGACCTCATTTAGCTGTCATACGTGGTGATACTCTGTATGAATCTAATCTGAATTGGTTCAATTTTTTTTATTGAATTGATTTTGTTTAGAATAATTTTTTGTTCTTATTTTTCGATTTGTTGATTTTTTGCAAGTTTTACTATCTAAAAAAAAATTATCGTACTATTGCATATAATACTGTACTGACTAACATACTAAGCAATGTAATCATTTATTTTTTTGGTTAGTCAGCTTTTTTTTCGTAATATTAATCTACTGTCGATATATGATCGGTGTGTAGACCATGGATGTGGCCTGGGTATTTCAATAAATTTATTTGTAGAGTGCAGTTTCGATTTTTGCAACTTATTTTTTTTACTAAAATGTTGCAGATAAAAGCAACTTCCTATATCATTATTAATATTTTCTTAAATTTTTAACGAAGAAGAATCCTTACAGTCAGTCGCTTTGAAACAGCCCTTTCACGCATTTGTTGAAGTTGCATCATGCCCTGGATTAAAGAATCGTTTTGTTCGCCCGTTCCAACATGTTGTGTAGCACTTAATTGCATTTTCTAGTTTGCTATTTTCGATAAAACATTGTGCCTTATGAATGCTGTCACATGTTCCGATTTGTAAGATTTTTGCTGAGTTGTCAGAAGCGCGAGCACAAATCCAGTAGGTTTTTGTAAAAGTTCGAGTCAAAGAAATTCATTTCGGGTATAGAAAAAAGGGAGTGTGGAACGTAAAATGTCAAGATTATAATATGCGTCTGTTAATCTCTTAAATTTAAAGTCCATTTTTACTAACAAGAAAATAATAAATTTTTCGATTAATAACATTAAGTAGGTCTTCTACTCAATGAAAACTTCTGTGCAACTGGACAATCTAAATTGAGATTCAATAATACTGGTTTCATTCTATACTGAAACTGAATTTCAGTTTAGTGAATTACGGAAAATGTTACATCAGCCTAATTTGAACAACAGCTCCAATTGACTTATTCGAACTAAATAGTTTCCTGGGCGGTATTCACGGTCGGAACTTCTTTACCATGAAATTTCCAAATAGTTGCAAAAATCGCCATAAAAATTGAATAATAGCTTAGAATATGTATACAGAGAAAACAGGAAGTGTTGATACCTGTAAAATTTGTGTATATGAGCGTTGCTTTTCTTGGAGGTGTTTGACGTAGGACTGAATATATTGAAGAGATGCCTTATGAAAAATGTATGTTCAGCTGGTGTAGTACCAGCGACTAAGAGCATTTTCGCTAGGAGCAACCGGAAACAAACATACATATATCTTGTTGCCCCGCTCTCTATGTTGATTCATACTACTAGCCTGTACGGAGCCTCACTACAGTGGTAACAGATTCTAGCACAACCAGAATTTGACTACGCTAAATTTGGCTTATCACACTTCCTGTACTCTTTATATTCTAATTGCAGAGGTTGCAAAAATCGAGACTGCACTGTATTTGTATTGTTTTCTTTCCGTAAAAGGCCTTAATCTTATGTTTATCCTCAATAGATAAAATCGAATTAAAAACGTCAAATGTACAAACATACAAAATTTCATCGTGATCAAAGCAATGTCCCTTAGGACACATTAAACCATTAGTTGGATTTTGTTCGATTAGTAAAATTGACTGGATGGGTAAAAAAGAGTAGCCATAGAATTTTGGAACCGCAATTACGTGATTCTCACAAAACATGGAAGCACATCTCTTGGGAATATCAGAAAATACTAAAACAAATTAGATATTTACCAGGGTGGTCCTTTTGTTCTATGCTGCAAATGTGATAAAATTAAATTGGTATGTTTGCACACGATAAGTTGAAACATATGAACAATGTAAAAACAAGTAAATATATATATTCCCAAAATAAGAGATTTGGAATATGAGTCGATTATTTTGAAAGTATGCTAGTCCATTTTTTGTTACGATGAAATATTTAAATAATTTAGTTTAAATAAATGTAAATTTATTAACCAATTATGTTTATTAAGGAATTCTGAAGAAAATCAATATACTATACCTAAATTGAAAGTGTGAAAGTAAATTTCCAGAGATATTTTGTCCAACAATGAAAAAGCTCTAAATCAATGTCAAGGGAACAAAATGAATTGAATTTAATTGACAAATATTAAGCATTTATATCTAAATGAAGAAAACAAAGTTTAAAGAAATTAATTCATAATATTTGTTATGTGAGACTTGGCATACATACATATATACAGGTACAACCATTTAATTGGAAGGTGAACACAATGACTTTAGACTAGGAAGACGGAACAAAACCAGGACTAGAAAGTTCCTAATATATGAGGGATTATAGATAATTTTAATAATTTACAAGTGCAATTGTTAAATTAGGATCTTCAAATAAATGTAATGATTTCTATTCCATCTACCAAAAAATGACAGAAAAGGTTGGAGAGCAATCAGTCGAGTCAATACGGGAATGTCCAGTTCTATTACTGCAAGGAGTAAAATATGTACACAAAAGCTTTTTCTCTTCCCCTAAACAAAAAATAAAAATTATTGCAATATTTCCACTCGAAAGGAATGTAAAAAACATTTATTATAAGACTTTCTTCACTTAACTCAACTGAACTTTTTCATACTTGCAAAATAAAAATGATTTCGTTTTTTATAAACTGTGCTCTGTACTAAAGGGTAGTCCCACATCACAATGTACATTTACAGTTCATCATGCGCACCTTTTGTAGATTCCTCATGCGTTTGACAAGCGGCAGGAGTCTGGAATGTGAACTGATATTCGCATCGATTTGGTTCAAACACTGATGTTATTTTGTTCTCTAAACCACATTCTAATGCGACTAAAGCAGATCTCTGAGGACCATTCCAGCACGAAGCTCCATTATTGTAGAGCATGTGACTGTAATTATGTTCCTTTCCATCCCAGCGATCCCAGGTACCCAATCTAAGAATATTAATTTAATTGCTTACAATAGGTATAAGTAATATTATGTATATTTAAATACCTTGTTTCCCCACCTCCAGCTCTCGGTTGTTGGGAGGCTCTATCGAATGGACAGAGATTATAGACATACTCGCGATCTTCATAATTGAAACATTCACCATCCAGAGGTGCGAACTCTTCATCAGGTCCATAGTCCTTTACAATTAGTTCCTGAACGTCTTTCATTTCAGTTTCAATTTCTCTTACAGTTCTGTCAGCTGCAGAAAATAAATTTCTAGCTTCATTCGCTGTCTCAATCAACTTTTGGGTCTCCGGATCGTATTCTGGGGTTACCTGAGGTTGTTCAACCTCTTCAGCTTCCCCTAAAAATTTATAAGGTCAAAAATTAATGTGAAAGCAAATAAAAAACAACATACCTTCAACGTCTTCTGTTTCCTCCTCCTCCTCCTCCTCACCCAATTCTTCCACATCATTAATATATTCCTCAGTTGTACTAGTAGCTTCCTCTTCATGCTTTGTATCATCTTCTTTTTCTTCTTTAGCATTTTCTTCTTCATTTCTTGGTGGTTCGAATATACCTGAATCAAGCATCAAATATGGTTTTATGCGTGGCCATGCAAGGGTTACAAAAGTTTCTAAGTTGACTTGGGTGTTTTCGTCTAGGAAATACTTTCCTTCCTCCTCAGAGACCTCACCATTACGATCTTTATCAAATTCAGCTCTGGTTTGAATTTCCGAAATTTCAATAAATCCATCCTTATTTGAATCGAATCTCTCAAAAGTAGTTTCTGCTTCTTTTTGGTTGTCCAATGCTTCTGTTTCAAGTTTTTCGCGTCTTTCGGCTTCCTGAGCCTCCCGATAAACTTGCAAGGCTTCATTCTCCAAATCCTCTGCTTCCTTTTTTAATTTATTTTTTTCTTCCCTAATTTCGTCAGCGTCAGTCTTTCGTTTCTGTAATTCCGCTAATTTATTTTGCCGTTCAACTTTTAACTCCTTGCCTTTTTTACTTAATTCAGCCCGTAGAAGCGATCCTTTTTTTACAAGCTCTTGCCTCGTCTTTTCCCGCTGCCTTTCTTCTCTTCCCAATTCCATACAATTATTAATACAAGGAGCATCTGTATTATATTCATCACTTGCATCACAACAGTCGCATATGCCGTCATTAACTCGTGAACTTGGTATATTTTTCGGACGATATCCAGCATTTGTACAGTGAAATTCACCGTTTGGACATGCTGACGTTCCAGGTTCATCACTTGCATCCAAGCAATCGCAAAAGTCATCATTGATCTGTTCAAAACATAAAGTTAACATATTATGGTACTAAATACGAATATAATATATTATTATAGTTGCCATTTACTTGAATATACTTAATAGTTTTCAGTCCATCTAAACACAAAAAGTTATCATCCGGTGCATATAGACTCGAATGAGATATTGAAACACCCCGGGGTCGAGGAATTTCTGACAAAACTAGAATATCAAAACCGAATATTATGGTAAGTAACAGAACACATTTCTCAAGTTTGAACATTTTTCATTAATTTCTACAGCTCAATTGGTACAAGTTAGTTAAAGATAAATTTGCACCGTCAAAGTCAATTTACTGTCCGATAAGAAACCGATTGTCAAAAGTAAAGCCGCCTACTCTTCTTCTTGTTCTACATAAAAAGCTAGTGCACATTGCATATTTTTAAATTGAATGTGCCAACGACACGCTCGCATACTGCACGCGCATTTTGCTAGACTTTTGTGCGTATCTCCTTGTTTGAATACCGAGGTTAATTGTGTACGTGTTAAAAAGGACTCTTGCATCTAGCATGAAGGTGCATCTAAATTTGTAATATAAATAGACTGACTAATTTTCTATTTCATACGTCATCAAGATAATAATTGAGTGAGGTTGAGCAGGGGAGGAGGTGTGGCAATATATGTCAAGGACTCTCTAAGGACCAAGTTCATATGATATTCAAGTATTAGTTTTGAGCTTGTGTGTGCCGAAATTAGCTCAAATGGATGTAACTGTGTATTAGGTGCTGTTTATTCTCCACCAAATTGTTTCAGTGAGGAAACCGTAGCAACGCGGTCCAATAATATCATAGTTGGTGGAAATTTTAATGTTGATGCTCTGCAGGATGATACCACCACCAGTTGTTTAAGGAGCGCTCTTCAAACCTTACCTCAGGAAACAATATAGGTAAGCTTTTTATACAGCGAGCATTACTCAAAATTTCAGCCACGTAGAATTAAAAAAAAAGAAGCTACAATGCAAATGCTTTTCATTGAATGTTTACGTTCAAGTACCTTGTGCTGTTGTTTTGTATGCTTTTACTATCGTTTAAAGCGGCCCATGCATGCTTTAATTAGTTTACCAACTTTTTTCAATTTAAAGTTGGTGCGATAAATTGAAAGGTGTATGTGGTAGTTGAGGAAGTTGAATTGCAAATTGATAAGTTGATGGGCTCGCACAAAACTTGTCAACTTATCACTGTGTGTGCGCGACGATTGAACAACCGTTAACGCAATTTCATTTTGCTACGAAATTGAAAGAGGTAAGGACATAGCTCCGAGGATTATTTAATCTTAATCTTATTGCACTCTTAGAAACAACTGAAAGAACTTAAAAGTTGATGCCAAGTTGAGACGTGTATGTGCTAGTTGATAACTAGATCAATTTGATGTTGATAAACTAATTGAAGCGTGTATGGGCCGCTTAGGACATTATCGTAGTTATTCATTGATATATGATACCTACTTATATACACGTAATGCTTTCGCTTTCCCAGAATAACATAAATAAACAAATATATTTTTTTGATATTCTTTCTGCATATACTCGTACGTAAGAATGCAGTGAATCTTTTTTATGGGCGAATTGAGTATATTTAGTTTGTGCATGTTAATATCTTGCATGCCGATTTATTTATATTCTCATTAAAATGTTGACACATAGCAACTGATGTGCTGTGATACTGACATATGTATGTAGGTAATTTCGTGAACTATTGAACTATTGAACATTTCTATTGAAGAGACAGAGAATATTGTGTTCTCTGTACCGTACTATCCTATACATTGCACGATTTTTCGTCACCTAATGGTGGAACGTGATTCGTAATGAGAATACCTTGTATTTTCTGTACCGTGATACTGACCCATCTAATCAGGCTCTTTGGAAAAGGCTATTGTGCTACTAGGAACTGGCAAATGTTCTTCATCAGGCGATTTCCGACCAATTAGCCTACTTTGCTTCCTCACCAAGATTCAGTCAAGTTTCAGACCATGGCACAGTTGTGAGTCGGCATTACTCAAAGTGGTTTCGGACATTGATGATGCTCTTGATCTTGACAGAGATTGGACAGCCATACTAGTCCTTCTGGATTGCAGTAATTCGTGCGATTCTATTAATCATGATATTCTACTACTTAAATTGCTACAGAATTTCTGTTTCTCGTCTACATCTATGTCTTTCATAAAAAATTATCGGCTGTCCCGTAGCCAATTGGTTAAGACCCAATCATTATCACCTCCCTTAATTCTTCACTGCGGTATACAACAGGGCTCTATTCTCGGTCCTCTCCTCTTCTCACTATCCATAAAAGATTTACCCACAATTTTGCATGATACTTCGTTCCACCTTTACGCTGATGACGTACAAATTTATTTACATAGGCCAATTGGCTTAATCTAGGATGGCGTCATCGGCTTAATGATGACCTTGATAGGACCTATGACTGAACTCAAGGTATATACAGGGTGATTCAGATCAAGATACCTTCTGGTATACCACGCGAATCCTTGAGGTAAGCTGTTCAAAAAATTGTACAACATACATACAAGGTGTTCCCACTAAAATTTTGACACAGTGCAGCTGATGTGGCGTAATTCTGTGACTAATGTATGTACATTTTTTTAAGAAAGACAGAGAGAGGAGATAGAGTATTGTGTTCACTGTACCGTACTTTCCTATACATACCTTGTATTCTATATACGTTGGACTGAAATAATCGGAATCACCTAATTCTAAATCCAAGTAAATCGAATTGTCTATGTAGAGTAGTATGGGTGAAATATACCATATGCTCGAATTGGTACTTCCGTAACCCCCGAAATATAATACAAGCCATGAAGTCGTCGAAGGCACCGACACATTAAAAGGCCTTAACGTGCCGGGTACAGCATGCAGTAAGAGCTCACTCTCACTGCTTTTTATATACATACTCGTCATGGAGGAAAAACTAAAATTTCATCTTAAGCAGGTCCTAAAGCCCAAAACTGTTGCTCCCACAGCAAAATGAAGTTAAAACAAATTGCAGCCAAATATGTTTTCTTTCTAATAATTAAAAAAAGCATCTAGAACAAATATACGGAAATTATAGAGTTTGAACAAAATACAAGCAACTTTTATATGAAAAACTCCTTCAGTAAGACAAGCCAAGAAGACTGTGGATGTCGCCTGCTGACCGGCCCGCTGCTCTCTTTTTTCGACTTTGTTCATGGCTTGTATCTTGCGGGGGTTACGGTACTTCTCACGGCGAGATAACTATAACTTAGTGAAAGAAAAATTGAGATTTTTGGCTCTGTGGGTACTCTAGTAGGGTATAAATGGCATGGAGGTCATTATACAAAGAAGTTAGTGCTCATGATAATCAGAATAACAAAATATCAGACATAGTCCCAATGGCACGGGGCGAAAAACGAAGAAACGAAGTTATGAAGGCTGATGAATGTTGGAAATCGAGTATGTATGTTAGTAGCGTTACATACCTGGTATGCTATAAGATTACAGGTGTTAATTTCTAGCCTCTCGGGCATATCTTAACCTTCGGGTGGTTCACGCTGACAGCGCTTATTAAGATTTGTGTTTGTCTGTATAGGCCCGAATGGAGTAACCAGTTCTATTACTACAAAGATACCACTGGGAGTACTCATGACCTCATGGTCATCTTATACAAAGCCATACATTGTATACCCGACATTCCTAACTTGGTACTACGGGGTTGAGGAGCCCCGGATAGTGCTGCAATTAGTAGTACTATTCGCCTCAGAAGAGTATGTCCTTTGTATAACTGTATACTGCGTCCGAGGATCTGAAGGTGGCCCATATGCTGGCAGAGAGAGATTGTCTGAGTCTGCATGACTTAGACGGACATTCTTCTCTGAACAGAGAAGTATAGTTGCATACTGCGTCCGAGGATTTGAAGGATGGTCGCTTATTTAAGTATGCTTAGAGGATTGGCTCTCGCCGTAAAGTTACGCTAAATCAACCGGGTGCCATGACCAACAGATCGGCAGAGATTTTAGATGGGTCTCGCTTCGACCAGTAAGTCCAATGTCATGCATGCACTGACATAAACTGGTACTCTTGAGACAGAATATAATATTGTTACGTGCAATAGAAAGAGACAACTGGTGACATCTACTGGCAATAAACAACTTCAGGTTCAGAGAGTAAATGACTTCAGGTTCGGAGAATCGATTATGAAAGTTCAGGAATAGAACAAATAGAATAATCGAGAAGCTTTTGGAATAGAACACTCCAGAATAATCCGGAGTGTTTCTAGGGTATAAATATAACAGTTGTCATCGCCTGGAAAGAGTCTTGTCTTAGACGTTGCAGTGTTAAGAAGCGAAAGCAATAAAGAAGCGATAGTGTGTAATTAGATTGCGATAATTGAAAGTACAATGTTAGCGATAATTAGAGTTGAGTTGATTAAATAAATGTTTGTGAACTTTATATGATTTAAGTGTAATAAAGAACATATATTAATTATTTAATATTGTGTTTTAAATAACGAACCAAAGGCCACGCTCGCAACAATATAATCTGCCCCATGATGGCGTTGTTTACCAATCCGTGCATTAAGATTGCCGTGAATTTAAAGTTTCGAGCTAGGTCTCAACGTAAAGCCCCAACAGCTTTCTATCTATTTGTGTTTGGCAGCTGCAAAAGGAATTAGTGAAGTGCAGACCTGCCAAGGGGGGGTACAAGGAAGGGAAAGGCTGTATACATGCTTCCTGCTGAAAGAACACAGCTATTCTGAACGCTGATGATTGTGCGTGTTCATGTTGAAGTCTGCACGTATACAACCTGCTAGTCTTGTCTTGGAACTAATATTTTTGTATGCTATAAGATTACTGGCTGTAGTCTAAAGCATCTCCTAACTTGAAGGGCGGATCATAACCTTCTCGTGGTCCACTGCCGTCACTTTATGTGCTAATATGATTAAACCCGAACGGAGTAACCAGTCTCGTTTAAGGATCTGCATGAAGATCAACTGGGAGTATGACTTATGCGGACATTCTTCTTTGAACAGAGAAGTATGTCCTTTGTATAATTGCATACTTCGTGCGAGGATCTGAAGGATAGTCGCTTATTAGTGGAATTAGGAATTAGGAATTAGTGAAGTGCAGACCTGCCAAGGGGGGGTACAAGGAAGGGAAAGGCTGTATACATGCTTCCTGCTGAAAGAACACAGCTATTCTGAACGCTGATGATTGTGCGTGTTCATGTTGAAGTCTGCACGTATACAACCTGCTAGTCTTGTCTTGGAACTAATATTTTTGTATGCTATAAGATTACTGGCTGTAGTCTAAAGCATCTCCTAACTTGAAGGGCGGATCATAACCTTCTCGTGGTCCACTGCCGTCACTTTATGTGCTAATATGATTAAACCCGAACGGAGTAACCAGTCTCGTTTAAGGATCTGCATGAAGATCAACTGGGAGTATGACTTATGCGGACATTCTTCTTTGAACAGAGAAGTATGTCCTTTGTATAATTGCATACTTCGTGCGAGGATCTGAAGGATAGTCGCTTATTAATGTGTGCTTGGATATTTGGCTTTCCGCGTGGAGTTGCGGTAAATCAACCGGGTGCCATGACCCACAGCTAGGCAGATATTTTAGATAGGTCTCGCTTTCACCAGCTGATTGTCCCATTGATACTAATCCGTGCATTAAGACTGCCGTGGAATTAAAGCTTCGAGTTAGGTGTTCAAGGTGAAAAATGTATAAGACGAAATCATGCATGCATAACAACAAAAATTTGTTGAACTGATAAAGGAAAAGTTGTTGTCTAAAGATCGCTTCGGATCTCCCACCGTGTGCACTGTAGTAGGTTACTGTAATTGTATACCATGTACAAAGAAGTTATGTGCTCGAATGCGCGATTTCACTGCAAAATAAATACACATGAGATATTTTGACTCTGTGTGTGCTGTAGTAGAGTGCGGTGATGAGCCTTGCCTCCAGGTCATGTACAAAGAATTTAAGTGCACATACAAGTCAGATATTATAAAAATCTCAAAAAGAGTCCTAAGGGATGAAGGCGTTGATAGTTGATGGATTGGAGATGTTAAGCATGTAGTAACCAGTCCCGTTTCATAAAAAGATGTCTGCATGAAAATACCACTGGTATGGACTACGGAGCCATACCAATTAGGAATCCGACATTGCTAACTTGGACCACGGGGTTGAGGAGCCCTGGATAGTTTTACTATTGTTTTACTATTCACCTCACAGGATTGTAGGCCCCTTGATGGGAGCATCGTGGTGGTGTTGGTAGCCCATGTGTGGGCAGAGAGAGGGTGTCAAAGCCTAGCTTGCATAAATGCACATACTTAAGGTAATGGGAGAAGTATGTCGCTTGTATTAAAATACGTACTGCAACTTGAGATTTGAAGTTATGGTCGCTTACACATTGCATGCTCAGATATTTGGCTCTTGGCGTGGAGTTGCTCTAAATCAGCCGGGTGCCGTGACATACAGATCGCCAGAGATTTTAGATAGGTCTCGGTTCTACCAGTAATTCAGCCAAGTATGTACTGGACAAACTGGGACTCATTAGGGAAAGGATATACTCTGTCTCATGAGGGCGCTGATTGTCGCATTGTAGCTAGTCCGTGAATTTAAAGTGCTGTGGGATTAAGCTATACTTGGCGGGTGCTCACGTTAAGCCCCTAGAAACTTTCTGTCTATTTATGAATAGGAGGGACTATGACCTAAATGACCTACCAGTAATTCAGATCAATGGCATTGTCATACCATATGCTATGTCAGTTAAAAACCTGGGCGTTGATCTAAATACCAAGTTTAGTTGTCGTGATTCTATATCTAATGCAGTTGGAAAAGTGTATTATTCCCTGCGAATGTCAAGAATGTCTGCTAATACCCCAATACCCCACTTAATCTTCGGGAATCTAATATTTCCTAAACTGCTGTCAGCGGAAATTAACGGTATCTTTCAATGACCCGACTCGATTTATATTCGGCTGGCCCAGATTTTCCCATATTTCGTCCTATGTCAACTCCTTCCTTTGATGCTGTTTTGAAACATTCCTCATGAACAGAAGTCTGAAATTTTTGCACAAACCTGATCTATGCGAAAGAGCCAGGACCGTGCTCAATTTCTGAGCTCTACTCGACATCATCATCTTCTACTGCCTAGCTTCTTTACCCGATCTTACTTTGTAACATGTCATTAGTAAATGGAATTGCTTATCTATTAGCCTTCAGCGGACTGGCTCCATTGGAACATTCAGCCAGATTCTGGTCACGACCCGCTTACCTTAATACGCATTGTTTGATGGTGTTCGATTTCCCGACTATATTTTTGTATTCATTTATTATTATTCTTAATATTTGTTTTTTTAATTTTCGTTTTTCCCTTAAATCTATTTTAAATCTATATAAAATCTTCATATTTCGTTTACCAATTTTTCTAAGTATTTGTATACGTTTATAATTGTTATGATTCTTTCCGCATTTATATTGTACAAACACACTGTTAATATTTAGAATTTATCCTATGTTTTATTGTACACTATTAAGATTTCCAAAACCTTTTATACCTTTACCAGCAATAAAGTTTATTATTATTATGAAGTAAAAGCTTTTTCTATCTAAAACTTATGTTATGTTATGTATAGTTCAATTTAAAATCGTTATTCTCACAAAAGAGTAAATATTTAATTTTGGGCTTTTTCTTTTTGGACAAGGAGAGAGATATGTATCTAATAAAAATGGTACCAGTTGGGTTTATTTAAACAGTTATATTATATACAGCATAAAAGTAGTCTGAAATGTCAATTAAAAACACCTAACAATAATATATGAAAACAGATCCGATAATCATTACACAATAGATAAACATAAAACTGCATTCGATGCCGGTCAGAGTCCAGAGAATGAATTAACAAATAAAAATAGTAAACATATTTTCCTTAGCATCTACATTGGAAATTAATCATCACTGTCCGCCGTTTGAATAAATTGTAAATTGTTTCAAAGGTGGATGGCCGGAGCAAATACTTTTAGTTCACAAAATTCTCTTAAAAGTGATATTATTTGTTTTTGTTCTATGTAAACAAACAGCTATTGTAAGATGTAGTAACTGACCCTGGCAAAGAGAACTTGGCAGCGTCTTGAATATTTTTTTACGATTGTTTCTTCATTTTGATCTTGACCATCTGTTAAAAGATTACGTATTCTGCAAGTCATCAAAAAAGAATCTATATATTTCTGTATATTTTAAAATACTCCGAGTCACCGTTAAATGCATTAAAATTGATAATTTTTTAATAAAGTATTTCAATACCTAATATGTTTTGTAATTTCGTTCGCAGAGGAGAGTCGAGCACTATATTTATGAAAACAACTAAGAAGGAAATTGGATAGGGAGGAGGAGGGAGATGCTTTGTTTTGGAAATAGGAAAGTTTTGTAATTTTCGAAACTTTTTCCATTAATACTTAGTACCTTTCCTTTTATACTAATAGCTACTGATGATTTACGTGTATGCAAGACTGTGCACGTGTACAGGGCCTGTCGAGAATTCTTTACCTATGCAAGATTATTTCTTTAGGCAGCGAATAGTGTACCAAACTTTCAGGCATAACACACATAAACTATTATGTTTTTAGCCATAGTTGATCTTCCATTTCTGGTGCGATACCTGAACTCAAAAGGCGTTTTCTTTTATCTTCATTATGATTTTCCTTCTCCACATTTCATGTTTCTAGGAGAGGTTATTGGCCACTCACATGTGAGGTTCGATTAAATTAAATAAGATTAAAATTAATTGTGCAAAATATGTTATTAACGCTCTTAAATGTAAATCTTAAAATTATGAGGCCGGTTTCGATCGATTTTCTTGCTTAAGTGCTTAGTTTTCCAAGCATTATAAAACAATCTTTAATATCGAAACAATTTCGCTCAAGTATGGCGAGTTATGTTGCAAAACATATTTTCTGCATTTCAGGGCACATTTGAGCTAGGCTAATAATGTTGAATTTATCAAAAAAGTACCGGATTAAGGATATTTTTTTATGGGTTCAGAACAGTTTGCTAATATATGAAATTGATTTTTGACCCTCAAAGAAGATAATTTTTCGAATGTAAAAACATTTTTGCAATTATATCGTTAATTTTTTACTTATCTATAAGCTTCTTTAAAAGTAAGTTATTATAAATGAAAGTGAGCAGTAATCGAATAAAACAAGACTAAAATGCCGGATCAGTAAACAAAACGAGCTTCGTTACAGTCATACAGTTATATTTCTTATTACAAGAATGAAAACTGAATTAATCAATGTGTAAAAGGCTTAACTTGTTATCCTCATAATATTACATATTTTGTTCAACGGAATACCCGGTCTCAGGCCCTTCCTCTGTGTTGGAAGGGACCAGAGAAGAATCTGTTCATGATTGCATGAGTCCTAAGTCTAGTCTTACTAATACTCTATACTTATTATAGTAAGAAATGATCAAAATAACAAACCAGGCTACCGCCGATCTTATTTTGTTGTGAGTTGCAGACCGTCAAGGTGAAAAATTAAAACAAATTTTAATGGGTTTTCTGTCCAAATGCATGCTAAGCATAGCACTTTTCTATGCAAGATTTTAAAACTGCAGAATATTATCATTTATTAGTTATATTATATCACATGTAATTACATAATTTACATGCAAGTGTTTTTTTTTATATAATTGTCAAAATTATCTTCAGCAGTCAAAGCAAAGAAGATTCAAAATTCAATAATTTTGTCATTTTAATTGGAACCTTTACAGAAACAAGTAAAAAGCTAGAATTGGTCTAAGACCAATTCTTATGATAACCTGATGAATACTGCCCGTATGTATTTTCGTATGGTCACCTCTCTGTGCAAGTATGACTGTTCAAGCAGTTTTTCGCATTTATATCTAGAACGGTTCGTCGGACAGAAAAATCTCTAGGACTGATCGTTTTTAAGTATACGTAAAAATCCTAAATATTTGTATACCAACACTAAGAAAGGATTACCAAATTTAGCCCATTTTTGAAGTTATATTTACTATTTCTATGAAAAAGCCGTATACAAAATTTCAGCTCTCTACGTCAACGCGTTTTCGGCCAGTGCCCAAATATATAGTCAAAAACGAAATTTTTATATGGCAACCCTACGAAGGAGTTGCCCGATTCATATCATTTTCGAACATATTTTTTTTCTAAAAAGCCCGTGTACAAAATAACTTTTAATATAACAAACTTAGTATACCCTATAGATTTCATCTAGGGTATAAAAACGTGAAGCCTTAAAGATTTAACTAGAATTTCGATTTGGAGGACTGCTGAAATTGATACAGTGATAGGAATAGTATTCGTTCGTTTTATTGCATACGGATGAAGTGAAAATGGCAATTCTGATTAGATCTATGGAGAAAGGAGATAAACAATCTATATATTAGTGTATACGTTAGTAAATTCCCTGTCAAAACTTTAGGTTACTAATTCTACACTTTCTAGATTAATCGGCGGATGGATGAAAAGGTACAAGTTTAGTGTAATGCTTATGATAGACATGGGTATCCATATCTAGATTTTCGGAATATCCCGTTTATACACCATGTGTGTGATCAAATATTCCTAATATACCCAGAAAAACTAGTGCAAGATATTAATATCCTCAAAAACTACTGGGTAGAGCCTGTTCATCGGCATCTTGTTGTTGATAATAATATGATAATGTGTCTAATTAAGCAAAATGTGTCTGTACTTACCCAAAAATGCGAAAAAGAAGAAGAAGAACCAAATATTTTCCGGGAAAAGTAATAAAAAAAAGGCAAATATTAAACTCCGCAGAGTTAATAAATTATGCCATTACAATTTTGTTATTTTTAAACAAGCCGTCGACCACACTTTTCTTCGTTTGTGAATTGAGACACCACATCCGCCGATACATTTTACACCTCAATCAGGGTCTTAATGAAAAATAATGCAATTTTTTTCTTTTTTCGTTCCAATTTTTGAATTTTTCGTATATTTGCAATTAATTGTTGGTGTAAAGTACGTAACATCAATCCCATTTTATGTCTGTCAGGGGTGCTTTAATATCTAGATATTCGGAATATCTAGATATTGATACCCCATGTCTGTCATAAGCATAATGTACTTGAGGCAAATAAAGCCTACCTTATTTAAAACGGACATTTTTCACCAAGTATCTTTTAATACAATAAAAGACGCTGTGAATAATAAACTTTTATTTATTAAAAATAAAGGAATATAAAAAAATTCAAACTATGTATAATAAAGAAGTACCTACTTTAGGCTTTATTATTAAGGCTTTCACACTAAATTTCTGAATACTTAATTCTAATGAAAGATGTTTTTTGGATAGCAGCTTATCTTATTAGTTTATTGATGCCTTTATTAGTTTCTAATCACAGCCATTATCACATATAAATTTCTATCACGTTCATAAGACCAACACACTTCATGATAATACTTGTTATATCTTAAGCCTTAATAATTGCCCAGTAGGTACTAAAATAACTTTTATATTTTTAATGAATTAAGTACTTAGTAAAATATGCAGAGTGTTGTATTTAGAATGCTTAAAACGTACTTCGTAACTAAAACAGCAGGCCTTATTCGCCTTAAATACCGTAACTACCTTAAAATTCACTTAGATTTTAGGATACAAGAAGCGATCTTTAATATTTCGATTTGGACAGTCACAAGAATTTGCAATTTTCGCTGATCTGGATCAAACTAAAAGAACTCATCTAATATTACTATATAGGTATAATTAATTTAATCCATTCTCATCTTATTCATTCTAGAATAAAAATAAAATATAAAAAACGATAATATGGCTTAAGCCCAAAATGAAAAAAACCTCAGATAGAAAACATTCCATTAACATATTTTCAGAAAAATATAAAATTAAATTTTTTTGCCCTGATGAAAACAATGTATGCTCACTGTGAAGTCATTGACGTAGACCACAGTGACGCATTTTTTCTTTTCTTAAAATAAAGTTATTTATAGATGCTAATAAAAAAAATAAAAAGTCAAAAGATATGCACATACATACATATAGATGCATAGATATAACTACAAGCAAAATCACTGTTTAATTTTATTGTGACTAATATTATTAGTGAATAGTTTTTAATTTTTTTAGCATAGGTACATAAAATTTCTTTTTGCACTTCATATTTTACCTATAGTGATTTGAGTGCGTAATGTGATTTGTCATGTTTTTTAGCTGTAATCTAATTCTATTTTTCATATTTTAATAGCTCAACTCAAATTAAGTATATTTAATTTTATAAATTATTATAAATAGAAATGAAGTTTAAGGTGAACTACGATTGCAAAAGCTTCTTCACTTCCATCCAATTGCGCCATGCCCAAAACTAATCTGGGTCATTATCTCTTCACGGACCTTTATAACTTTTCTATTTTCAACTTTTCCTCCTACTTTCTTCTTTCTCAGAGCTGGTTTCTTACATTCATCAACTTGGGCACCATTTTTATACCCTAATGCTGGTAGAGAACAAGTGAAAAAACTAGAATTGGTCTAAGACCAATTCTTATGATACCCTAGATGAATGCCCGTATGAAATTTCTTATTGTCACCGATCCATGAATGTTTGATTTTTGAAGTGGTTTTTCGCATATATTTCTAGAACGGTTTATCGGACAGAAAAAATGATTATAACCAATTTTATAGGATTTCTTATTCTGAAGAAGTATTTAGTACATTAAAAATGTCTTGGACTGATCGTTTTCACAGTATATGTAAAAAAGCTAAATTTTTATATGGCAATACCAAGAAGGAGTTGCCCGATTTAGTCCATTTTTAAATTTTTTTTTGCTAGTACAATGAAAACACTATGTACTAAATTTCAGCTCTCTATATCAATGCGTTCTCCAAATACATAGTGGAAAACGAAAGTTTTGTAAAGTTTGTCTCATTTTCGAACTTAATTTTACTTTTTTTTTTAAAGTCCGTGTACAGAATTTCAACTCTCTAAGTATACGCGTTCTCGAGTTATCGTGCGCACAGACGGACGGACAGACAGACAGACGGACACGCAAAAATCAAAATAACTTTTAATATTATGCGTGGGTGTCCAATCCATTTTGCTCTACCATCATTATTTCGAGGTGTTACAAACGGAATGACAAGCTTAGTATACCCTATAGATTTCATCTAGGGTATAAAAATGGGTACCCACGCATAATATTAAAAGTTATTTTGATTTTTCCATGTCCGTCCGTCCTCACGATAACTGGAGAACGCGTTCACTTAGATTTTGCATACACGGTTTTTAAAAAAAATGCATAAGTTCGAAAATGGGACGATTCGGGTAACTTCTTTGTAGGGTTGCCATACAAAACTAAACCGAGCCACCCGTTCTTGGTGTTGCCATATAAAAATTTAGGTTTTTTACGTATTACTGTAAAAACGATCACTCCTAGAGATTTTTTTTTGTACAGAAAAGTTCTTCAGAATATGAAATTCTATGAAATTGGTCATAATTATTTTTACTGTCCGACATATAAGCGAAAAACCAACAATCAAAACTAGCACAGATGAGGGACCAATCGAAATTACATACGGGCACTCATCTAGCTTCTAGGGTATCATAAGAATTGGTCTTAGTCTTAGACCAATTCTAGCTTATTTACTTGTTTACTTGTTAATTTGCATGCTCATATAGACAAGATGATGCTGACAAACAACTTATCGTTCAGTACGTTTACTTGAATACCTACCTGAAGTAAACATCAAGTAGAGATGAAATAATCAAAATATCATGTAAACGCGCATTGATTTCAAGTATACTTGGGTCAAGTAAATCACAAAAATTTTGTTCAATTTACTTGAAAAAATTCATGTAAACGCAACTACAGTACTACTTGAACATTTTTCATGTCTGCGAGTTATAAAAATGGTAAAGAGGAACTAAAGGTAGATTATTGTTAACAATTCAGGTTGTGATTTTTCGTAAACTTCAAGCAAATTTCAAGTCAAGTAATTGGAATTAATTCAATCAAAAACCCTACTTGGGATTTCAAGTCAATAGTCTGGTGCCAAAACGGATTGTGAACGCTAAAACGGAAGATATTAATAACAGGTAAGGACCAGCCGAAAATTTAGTTAAGGTTATAATTGAGAGAAAGTGGTTTTGTGCGATTTTCGGTGAAATGTGACTTCCTAGCTGAAAATGTTCTTCTACCTTTTCTTTCATTGAATAAGCACAATTTTTTTGGAATCTGGGAAACATGAAACATTTTCTCTTAATTATAACCTTAACTAAATTTTCTGTCTGGTCCTTGCCTGTTATTAATTTTTTCTTTTCAAAAAAGTATTGGCACCAGTCTACAAGTACTCAAGTATTCATGTAAACGTTTACCTACTGATTGATACAAGAAGGCAGTGAAGTAATTAAGTTACAGTTTTTCTTATTACCTCAGATGAATTCTTTGAATATTGGTTTCAATTATTTTTAATAATTATGCATTTAGAAACAATTTGAAATTTGATAATTTACTTTATGCTTACAAATAAAAATTGCGACATAATATTAATAACTACAAAATTTTCGATATCCAGGTTGTTTCATAATTGGTGCACCTAGCTCAAGGGCTTTTGATAGCTGAGTTGGAGACAAGCAAAAATTTGTAAGGTAAACGGGGCGGGGGGGGGGGGGGGGTAAGCTCGTCGTGTCGGCGGTAGGGGTGTTTAAGATTTTTAGTACTTCTTCCACTTTACACCCTGTAACTTTCTTGATATACACCCTATCAAGATGGGATTTATCTCAGATTATGGAAAAACATTTCAGCAATGAAGGCCTAATCAGCCTTCCTGTCACCTTCTGCCAGAGGATGTAGGACGTCAAAATCAAAAAGTTGGAAGAAAATTCCTAATTTTTTTCAAATTTTAACGATTTTCTCGGAAAAATGCATGATAACTATACAGTTTTTTTTACAAGATTTAGAGACCCCGGAATGTTACCTTTAATTTGACTGTTGCACATGTATCTGCCGAAATGCAATCATTTTTGAGATATTCTCGTTTCTATGATTCATTATTTCATTAATTTTGCTACTCTTGAGCTAAGTGCAGCAATTATGAAACTTCCTGTATATGAAACATTAAAACACTAGCAAATGCTCAGTTAAAAAAAATAAATAAAACTTGCGAGGATTCGAACGTCTGACCTTTATTTTATTCGGGATTAAAAAAAACAAGAACTGCTGATTTTTGGTAAATGATTAAAATACCGGCTTACGTTTTAGTTTAGTTTTTAATTTTTATATAATTATATTTGTTCCTTTCCATTTATTAATAATTAATCTCTGCGCTTCTGGTTTGAAATTTTAGAAATTTTAACAAAACATTTTAAGATCAATTTATCCAGAATATTATTACTGAAATTTTTTCTAAGAATCGTACATATTTTTTAGTTTTTTGTTAGGTGTACATTAATTACATCTACGCCATGTAGAAAATATACTTTAAACAAAATTAACACATCCAAAGAAAATTTAGAACGAGTAGAATATAATTTTTGTGAGTATTTAAATTTACACTGGAGAGAATCGCATGCAAAAATTTACCAGATGCTTTATGAAATTTATTTAAAAATAGCTAATGGAGGAAGATAGACCGAAGATTTAAAAATGACAATAAATTTTCTAAATTGCAAAATAAATTATGCTAAAATTTTCTCACTGGTAACAGAAGTAATTTGTTTAAGATCTTTTATTTTTTTTTTTTTATTATACCTACACGTTGTTGCAAATAAAAAATGTCAAGGATATTTTAACTTTATTCAATGTATTGCTTACTAGCAAAATATTTGGCAAAACAAAAAATGGTGAAAATGATATAATTGGTAGGTATAAAACCAATAATTATGGATTCCGTTGATGGAATGCATGATAAATATTTCCATATTTCTGTTTAGAATACATTATGATCATTGGATCATTAAATTTGTTTTATTAACTTTACCGTAGAATTTTTCAGCGGCAATGGTCGAGAAATTCTTCCATTTAATCTGCACTTAAGTTCGCTTCAAAGTAGAACTCACTCTTCATTATCCAATTTTAATGGAAATTATAATGGATTTGCATTTCGCTGTGCTGATCAAAATGATATCCTGGTGGCGATGTATAGCATAAAGTCACATGCTGTTTGGTCCTTATGGGATTCCACCCAAATTCATAAAATTAATATTCCCTAATGCTTTACCAGTCATATCTTCTGCCCCCCCCCCAACCATATAATCTTTTCCTTCACTTTCCCAGCTATGTGGAAATATGCCCTTGTTATTCCTGCTCCCAAAAATCCCCATCCCTCTACTCTCTCTGACTTTAGATCCATCATCAGCATACATAATGATACTTTTAAAAAAAATTCGTAATCAACCTCTCAGCTATTTAAATCAGCACTCATACCTTACAAAATGGCAGTGGGGATATCGCCGAAATCATTCGTGCAAGACTGCCTTAGTAAAAGTCACTATACAATACAGATTATAGATTCGCTTTGGACCGAAAAGAAATTTGCTAGCTAGTTCTCCTTGACTTTTCTAACGCTTTCATTAGTGTTAATCACGAAATGCTACTGGGTAAATTCTATTCTAAAATTGGCATGTTATTTACTCTCAGGCATATTCATAGCTTTCTTTTTGGCAGGACACAACAAGTAAAATCTGACGGCTGATTATCTAAGACTGCCAGAGTACTATGCGGTGTTCCCCAGGGTTCGATTTTAAGGCCACTGTTTTTTGGATTGTACATTAATGACTTGCATTCTGTAGTAAGACAATCTTTTATCCACTTATGTGTTGATGATTGTCAACTTTATATCAGTTCACCAACTAACTTTATCAATACATATGTAAATAAGCTAAATAGTGACTTATCTCGCATTTATAGGTGGTCAATTGATAATACTTATCTCTTAATCCATCAAAGTCTTGTTATATTATTTTGTCGCGCACAGAGCTTGTCGAAAACTTTTATTTACCTACAGTTTGCCTCAATAATTTAACCCTGAATCGTGTAGACAAAGCTAAAAATTTGGGTGTTGTTCTTAATAATGAAATTACCTGATGTGACCACATAAACTCATCTCTGGCACAGTTTATGTAACCTTAAGAAGACTCTGGAGAGCTACGCTCATCAACAACAACACATATACATATAAGGTTAATTAAAGCGTTCATCTTTCCATTTTTCTTATATTGTCTCTTAATTTTTCTCTGTCTGGACTCTGTGTGTGCTAATGAAATAAATGTTGCTTTTATCGCCGTATATATCCTCCATAGTTGGTTGCTCTCTTGAAACGTAATCGATGTTAAATTATTATGTTTTCTCCACAAATTAATTTATTGTCGAGAAATACATCTCAAACCATGAAACACTTCCACCAATACATGAGAGCCATATCTTAATCCTAACATTCTAAAATATTTGCAGTATTCGTATGTAAAACTGACAAAAGTTTGATTTGAATAGCTCCTACGTCCTAAACTACTATTCGTACAGAAAAATGGTCTTCTGATAATCTTAATCTTGCTTTCTTATCCTCCCAACCGCAATCAAATTTTTATACCTATCTTAACAAAATTATTTAAAAAATATTACCTTAACCAAATGATTACGATTATGCAAACAAAAACTCTCAGTTGAGTAATAATTGCTATATGCAAATGCTGCCATGGTCCGATGAAATCGAGTGAATCTACCTGCAGATTGGGGGACTACGGCTGCACATTATATCCTTTAAAGCGGGAAACATAATGCGATGGTTTTCAGGGCCAATCTACCTCAAGAGCTACATGCTACTACAAGCTGCAAGTTTTAAGCTACAAAGTTCTTAAAAATTCTTCTATTCTCCATCCTTGACCGATTCTAACAAGTGTAGGTTCGATTTCCGTCCGCGGGGAAAAATAAATACGAATTTCAGTTTGCACATATGGCGTACCGTAGAAACTGCTACATACATAGAGTAGAGAGTTCAAGCTACATAGTGCAGCTAAGTAGCTCACGATGTACATTGGGTCACAGATTCCAAAATCTAACAGCTAAACTAACTTGTAATAGATTGTGCTACTGGTTGAAAAATTGGTCATTAGTTGGTCTATCATGACAGAGACTAGGGGACCCCATGGATTGCAGGCACCTGGGCACAGCGGGCCAATGCGTAAAGATATCACTGAACCTAAAGTGAGCTAAGTCGTATCCGGAACAGATCTTAGCTGTCATTTTTGGTACAAACGAACACTTTGACAACACTTAATACGAAACTGGATCGGAACTGAGGTCTGAGAATCATACAAAAACGATATTAGTTTGTCATTCCGTTTTTAACGCATACAAATAATGATGGTAGAGCAAAATAGATTTGGACTCCCACACATAATATTAAAAATTATTGTGATTCTTGCATGTCCATCTGACGTCCGTTCGTCTGTCCGTCCTCTCGATACTTTTTTTTTAAGGGAGGGGATGAGAGATCCCAAGCACGGAGGCCAAGCGGCTCATTATGCTATCCTCCCGATACTTATAGATAGCTGAGAAAAACGGAAAGACAAACTTAGCACCAATACCCTATGAGATTTCATCTAGGATATAAAAAGAAAACCTTACGCTTCGGATGTGTTTGAAGAATATCTTGACTTTGCCATAGTGATAAAACCAGAGAGAAAATAGCATCGACTATTGTCACTTATAAAAAAATGGTGAATTGTGATAAGTGCACGATGAAAAAAAAATTTTTAATTGGTCCTAACTCTCTACACCGAAAAATAACACAATTTATGTATTACCATTTGTTCCTTTGAATGTTCATTTCTAAACATAAATCACTGAATATACATATATGTAGCCGGCATAATCTCTAGGAAGATAATGCGTTGTGAATACATATTCCCACAAAACGTTCATTTCTCACAATTATTGCCGTTTCCAAAAATAAAAAATGTCTTTCTGCATTTTTTAAATACACAATTCAGCTGAGCGCTGTGAGCTCCTGTAATTTAAATGAGATTATTCTAGCAAAACTTAATAGAACCAAAGTCAAGAGAAGTTGGATGAAAGTTTTCATTCTCATATTTACGTACATTGGGTACGTTTTATATATTAAGTAAGTATATAATATAAAACCAGCGCGCGCAGAGTGGCTACACACCCACATTTTGTAGGTATGATGATCAAGCTAATGCTGCTTCTCGTATTATTTACAAACAAAATTTCGATGAAAAAATGAAATACAAAAATAGCAACAGATTTTGAAAATAAATTCTAAATATACCGGGATTCACTGCATTTGTGACAAAGCTTCAGTATTGAAGTGATCGCAGAAGGGATAAGTAGAAAGTAGAAAAAGTGAATTTCCGACATAGTTAGAAGAAGGATCATTTTCTAAAAAATACATTATAAATGACGGGAAAAATCGACAAAATTCCTTGGGGGACTGCCTATCACGATCAGGATATTACATGTATTGCTTATCATAATGGCACAATTTTCACTGGAGGTGCAGACGGCAAGATCAAAGTAATTTTGATTTAATTATAATGTTAAATGAATGATTTTTATTTTTTTATTTATTTTTTTACTTCAATTTTCAATGTTTTCAGTTATGGACAGAAGATTTGGCGGTTAAGAAAACATTGGATATCCATGACGTTTTTATATATTCTCTTGCTGTCAATTCCAAAGGAAAAATGTATTCATGCAGTTGTGATGGTTGCGTTAAATTCATTGAAAATCCTTTGGAATCCGATGATGCTCAAGAGCTTTTAAAATCTGAAGATGTGATTCAATCTTTGTACTGTGACGGTGAAATTCTCTATACTGGAGATGATAAGGGCGTGGTTACAAAGTGGGAAAAAGATAAAATTGTATTCAAATTTAATCTTATTGAGGAAGTTAAGTCATTAGTGACTGAATTTAGTACGATATATACTGCTCGTGATACTGATGTTGTTATATCCGAAGTAATGCCAGGACAATCTGGAAAATTTGCAACAAAAGCAGATATTCCTGGGAGAGCACCGCTTCTTCTCCTAGGACCAACAGTTAATGAACATAAATCATTCTTAGGCTTTACAACACGCGATGGTAAGGGATTAGGTCTAGCAAATAATTTACCTGGGCAACATTACAATGTTCTTTGGACAAAGGAGGTATAAAAACACTTTGTAAATCCTATGTCGCATGTATATATATATATATTTTTTTTTTCATTTACGTGTATATAATTAGGATTGCCATGAGATGATCATTAATTCAATTTGCGGAAATGAAACAACTTTTTACTCAGCTGGTTTTGATGGAAAGGTTAAAAGATGGTTGGGTATTGATAAGGAGCCAAAAGCTGCTGGAGAAGTTGATATGAGAACCTGTGTAAATGCCATTTGCTGCGGGTCTAATCCAAATATAGTTTTTACTGGTACTTCTGATGGTGTCCTACGCCGTTTACGTTTCTACGATGATTGATTTATTTTTTTCCGTTATTTATTTTTATATTATATAGATTTGGCTATATTTGCACTTATTACCTATATTCAAGTTTATGTGGCACAGTGTTTTTTACTAGTTAAAATAAAGTTTATACTAAATAATCCTGTTTGTTTTTTTAGTAATCTTTTATTTTTCGCACGCTTGAAAATTGGTGATTGGTAAATGCAATGTTTTAGTGCTCATAGAATTAAAGGAAAAAAAATCACTAATGTCTTGGGATGGAGATGGCTAAAATGCAGCATCGACATATAACTATATGTAAACTGAAGTAATTGCGCGTGTTTAGACAATTCGTAGCATACCTACCTAGTAAATTTGAAATTCTTAAATTGTTTTTTTTTAAAGCAAAGCGAATAGATCTTTTTTTCAATTCGCCTGAGTGCCTTAACCTTTTTTGTATAGAAGTGTATGCAGTGGTTGTCAGAGGGTGTTTCTTGTTTTGTTGTAGATTTCTGTATATGTAAAATTTTAGAATATTTAAAAGCTACTTATTTAAACATAAATAACAATATAATAGAAATAAACTTGAGAAAACTGCAACAATTTCCAATGAATTACATCTTAAAAATCAAGGAAGACCTCTCGTAACCACTCTACATACCTCTAAACATAAAGTACAAAATTTTTATTTCTCGAGGGGAATAATATGTTACTAATACATATTTAAGAAGAATGTATTAATTCAGGCGCCTTCCTAAAGGAATTTCTATGAACTACTACCAATATTTCTTTGAAGCGAAATATTAGCATAACAATATTGAAATCAAAGGCAGACCATGACTTGCCTAAGTTAAGCTGGCTGGACCAGTTCATATAATTGCATTAATAATATTGCAAATTAATACCGATTTGGTACTATTTGATACATAGTGTAAAAAAATTGGTGCCCTAATAACAAATACGCTGAGAGGTGGATAGGTTGTTTTGGACATATTACATAAATGGATTGCAACAAGGACTCCGGACCTAAGCTCTTCAACTTCTTTTTGTGGTCCGTTACGAAATGTGATATTTACTCAAGAGTCCTGTGGTACCAAAGTTTACAAGTTAAGGCCGATTCGAGAGTAACTTTTTGTGTTTGCGCATCGGTTGGTGACAGCTGTCTTAGGGAAATTCGCTTTGAGTTTTTCGTGTATTTTGAATTGTTCAGTGTTAAGTTGCAAAAGCAACATCTGATTAAATACTTAATAAAAGCATTAGTTTCTGCGTGAAAATGGCCTTGGGAAAAGTGGAAAAGCAAAGAAATGTCCAATTAGAAAATTGGTAAGAACGATTGAAATTGAAACGAACAAATTTATCGCCAAATAACGTAGGCATTTCTCTACAAAGCCTTCATATTCCACCAAAAAATCAGACATTACGGAATTAGAATCTAGTTTTTCCATTACTGCTCCTAGATTTTTAAAATTTTGCAATTTTAAAATATTGAATCTCATTAAATAGCTCTTCGTTACTCAAAAATCCTTCCTTGAAGTCTTCCAGTACTCGTTCATACATTTTTTTTAAAAAGCTCTTTTTCAAACTTGTCTATATTTTCTATATCAATTCCTTCTACTGTTTTAGTTGTCTTTCCTGATGACAGGTAAATTTAATTGAATATTATTCATTTCAATTTCATCATCAACTGAATAGTTTTCAAATTAATTATTAATGAAATGAATAAACTTATCACAATTCGCGATCGTATGATTTTAAAATTATTTAAATAAGTGGATATAGTATCCACCGTAGCAGAACCATAGCTACTGCTTTTGATAAGATTAGATTTCCTGTCTGCTAATATTTTGATAAAGCAGCTTTACAGTAAATAGACTTTAAAAATATATGAGCCGTCAATACGGTTTCCATACCCAAACACTTTTCGAACTTTGTTTTTCAAATTTAATTTGTATTCCTTTCCATTTCGAAAGTGAACTTTGTTGTAGTCTTTTTTCAACGGTCGGATGTTCACTGGATCACTATCGCGCAATACGACCGGCCCATAGGAAAACTTCCCGGCGTCCTGGTGGCACAGTCCAAGCCTGTGTAGGTAAAGACTTTTTAAAGTTTAATTTTTTTAGTGATTTTGTCAAGGTAAATAATACAACCGGATAGATAATTAAATTAATTTAAAACAGTACAGAATTATTTTTCCATCAGAATAATTAGACCTGGCGGTAAAACGTGTTGAAGTTAATTTTTATTGATTTTGGTAAAGTAAGCAATGCCGGTGTAATCCCTGGTAGCCAAATCTTCATGAGTACATTAATGAACTCATGATGAGTATTTAGATGAACGTCATGATGAACTTTATTCTATCTCCGGGACTGAACTCACTTATTTACTTTCCCCTCAATAAATGAGCTCTTCAATGACTAAGCAAATGTGTGGTAAACTCATTAGTACGTAATCAGTGACATTGTGAAATAAGGAACTAATGAACATTTTGATGAGGTTTTTTTTTTTTTTTTTTTATATATTATTAAGCCAAGCTCAGGGGATACCCTATGATGCAAAGCACAGCATGGCAGGAAGGAGATAGGGAAAGGATTAGGGGATATGAGGAAAGTGGCGGAGGTGCCGATGTATGTCGCCCTTAAACTTCCGCAGATTGTATGCCGGAGGAAAAACAGAAGATGGTAAGCTGTTCCACATTCGCACTGTTCGGGATAAAAAAGCATCTCTGAATTTTACTGTACGGCCGAAAGTAATTTGAAGGGTTAAAGGATGTGCGCGGTTTGCAGCGCGAGTATTGCGTGCAGGAATCATTCTACAAGGGATTAGACTAGATATTTCATCAGAACATTGACCATGCATATAGCGATAAAGGAGCGAAAGGCATCCAACATTGCGGCGGTGCTCGAGTGAGTCGATATGACAAGTTATTGCCAAATCGCCAATGAGCTTGAAGGCTCTCTTTTGGACAATATCCAATGAAGCTAAGGCTGTGCGACCAGCCCCGGCCCATATATGGGAGTTGTATTCCATTCTAGGTCTAATGTAGGACTTGTAGAGGAGCGCTAGATTTGACGGGCTGAAATATTTCTTACACCTTTTCAGAAATCCAAGACATTTCGATGCTTCTTTGGCAACAGAGAAGATGTGATCTGTCCAGTAATTCAGTAATTCATAGACTAATGACATAATGAACATCAGTGATGAGCCCATTGGTGCCTCATCAGTAACAATACTTAACTAAGAGTTAATGAGAATATCAATGAGCTCACTAAATAATTCATCAAATAATTAAATTATGTTTATCAGTGATAAACTCATAGTTGTATTTTTCGCATATGGAAACGGATCAGAAGCAGCATTCATTTCCGCATTTAAATACTTCTCATAGAACTATGACTTGAAATTTATGATAAAATGCGAATCACTAATCAGATTGTTATTCACGTTACTATCTAAATGCAATTTGATTTGAAAATGGCTTTTTATCACATACGTATGTATGTATATCCTAAATTACGGCTCTATCAGAAGTAATTAACCACAGAATTTCCTACTGACCATGACCCCGATCCATACGTGAAAAAATTGAGCGCATATGCAAAGAACAAGATTCTATATTTTTCCTTATTATAAGTCACAATATTAAATGAAATTTATTCTCAGTACAGTAATACAAAGGTTACAGGAAAAAATAGGTACAAAAGTAACTTTTACTTTAGTTTAGTTTTGTTTTTGCCTGGAAATATATAAAATATATTAAAAATAGTAATAAAATTAGAGTTAAGGAATATATCTAGCAGTACAGTTTGATCTATTGTAGCGGTTATGAGACCATAGGATACAACAACGAAGCTCTTTTTCATACGTTTTTCTGCCCAATATTTAAAATGTTACCAACATATTTTTCCAAAAATCACTTCAATATGAAAAAGATCGTGTGGTAGTTGCAATCAGAATCGGAATCATATTGAAATTGTAGGTATGTTTCTTTCACAGTAACATCTTCTTTAGCAATAGTATCTTTGTTATTTTGCTGCTGAGGTCTAGCAAAACTATCTAGATTTCTGTATCGTTTGAGACTCTTATTGAAAGCTATTAATTCTTTGCTCATGCAATTGTAAATTGTTTTTTGTCTTGGCCTCGACATTCTTAAATAATGGAGTTACAAACCTGAGGACGCGAGTATCATACAGAAATAAAATGACACAATTATTATATTGTTATCTATTTTTACTCAAGCCAACAGAGAACTAATCGGAATCAACTGCGATCTGAAAAATTACAAAACCGTGTAAAATTTTGAAACTGTCAACGTGAAAAAATTGAAAGCAAAAATTATTGCATTATTGCATTCCGTTAATATCAATTTTATACATTCATATCGTATGTTATGGCATTTTCAACTTTTACATAAATTATCAATGACCATGTCGATGAGCTCAAGAGTTTTGTCATCAAAACCATCATTCATGAGTGTCTAATTATAGTCATGATTATTTTCATCTCTACGTTCATCAAAACGTTTGTCAGAAATTCAACTTTTTGTAGTTTGTTACCAACTTAGCAAATCAACTTTTTTATATATTTATATTGATTTTAATCAAACTACTTTAAGATATGCTTAATGTACAGTATTTTATACGTAATGTAAAAGCAAAAGGGCACTTACTAAAAATATATTCCGCCTTTTGAAATATTTTGTTTTTAAATTAAACTGCACCACTTCTTCACTGCACAAAATCTCAATAACAAGTGATTTGTTCTACAGAATGTATTCAATGTGCCGGCAATTTAACTATTTATTATGGCATGATAAAATTCTTCGAAATAACTCTAGTGGTTGGAAAAAAACTGTGTAGGTACTAATGAGTCTCTAGATGAGTATCGCATAAAACTCGTCTAGTTGCTCATTGGGATATTGAACAAATTCCCCTGATCGTGTATCACATAATGTATTATCTTGCCCGCACCAGCATTAAATTTTCGTCAACTAATGAGCTTTGGCTGACATCTGACTAACACTACATAAATCGTTACGATCACTTATATTGTACATAGTTACTACCTGATTACGTCTGACTGATTTACGGTTTGTTACTATTTCCTGAAGCGTCGGCCACTTGGGTGTATTGACACCTTCCTTATGTTTTAAGATATATCTTAATACTGCAAAGATGAACGAAGACTTTTTGAGAGGCAATCCTTGTTTTCAACAAATACAATTTTTATGAAAAAGTCATTTACAAAATTGCAGCGCTCTAAATCATGACGTTCTCCAGTTATCGTGCAGATAGGTAGACAGAAAGGCAGATGAACGGACACGCTAAGCACAAAATACCTTTTAATATTTGAGGACGATTTCTAGTCTAAAGGACTGAAATTTATTGAAAATGAATCCAATAAAATTGCAAAATGCATTGAAGTGCAAAAAAATAATATTTGTATGGGTGATTTGTGGGATGCTTTACTCCAGTGTAATAATTTGAAAACGCACTTAGGCTTCATAATATTTAGAAATATTTTTCAATCTCGCTTTTCTATTAGATACCCATTAATTACTGTCGCAAGAACGTATTTCGCGACGCATATAGTGTTTCCGTTCTATATTCTATTTTTAATCCAGTGTATTTTTGAAATTGTTTTTTCATGATGCGAGTTCTTTTTGTTATTTATCTTGTTTGTGTTTATTTATTACCCACGCAAACTAGGTGCCTCATTATGGAACAAGAAACGAAGCTGTCACGTCACTTCTGACTGATTTGCATCAGTTTCATTTGAAACGGTTTCTTTTACATAATATAAAACCCACCTGTTTCAAAGCAAATCTTTTTTATTTATTTAACATCATCCTGGTAATAACTTGTATAAAAAATGTATTTTTCTGAAAGTAGAACATTTATCAGTTGCAGATTCTATATCAGTTGTAGAATTTCAAAATAGAGTGAAAAACATCATTATATACAAGACAATATTGCCGCTATTATCATAAATTACTGAAATTTAAAAACAAAAAATTTCTGAATACACACATTAAAACACGGAAAGTATCTAGCAATATCTATATCTCACTTTCTAGCTGTAATCTTGGACTCGTTCGTTGTGCCGTGCCGGACGCCGATTGAAGAAATAATTACTTCAACCAAAATAGAGACAACTGAGTAGAATACGTAAAATATCTTGGAGAGAAAAACGGAAATTCCATTTGTTCCTATTAAATCTTGAAAGCTTTTGCTAAAATGTAATAAACGTCTGCCCACATTTATTTGAGGAAGCCGTAGATATGTCGATATGTTATCCCTGATTTGAAAAGCCTATGTTACAAAATTATCGAAATCACAAACTTCTCACAAGCTAAAAAATCTCTTCATATCTCCATGTCATCAAAATCCTCACCGCACAAAAAAATGAAAGATTAAACAATTATATTTGTTGGTATGTAAAGTTCGAAAGCACAATATTTAGCAGCTTTTTGCTGTGTACAGAGCAGCGGGCCGGTTAGCAGGCGACATCCACAGTTTTCTTGCCTTGTCTTACTGAAGGAGTTTCATATAAAAGTTGCTTGTATTTTGTTCAAACGCTATAATTTCCGTAAATTTGTTCTACATGCTATATTTTTTTAAAACTATTAGAAAGAAAACATATCTGGCTGCAATTTGTTTTAACTTCATTATGCTGTGGGAGCGTCAGTTTTGGGCTTTAGGACCTGTTTAAGATGAAATTTTAGTTTTTCCTCCATGACGAGTATACAAAAAGCAGTGAGAGTGAGCTCTTGCTGCATGCTGTACCCGGCACGTTTTAATATGTCGGTGCCTTCGGCGACTTCATGGCTTGTATTATATTCCGGGGGTTACGACTCGAGTTGAGTAATTTAAAAAATGTGGAATAACAATAATCAGTGTGTATGTGCTAATTTGTTGTGTAGGCATGGCCGTAGCCGTAACCCCCGGAATATAATACAAGCCATGAAGTCGCCGAAGGCACCGACCGTAACCCCCGAAATATACAAGCCATGAACAAAGTAAAAAAAAGAGAGCAGCGGGCCGGTCAACAGGCGACATCCACAGTCTTCGTGCCTTGTCTTACTGAAGGAGTTTTTCATATAAAAGTTGCTTGTATTTTGTACAAACGCTATAATTTCCATAAATTTGTTCTACATGCTACATATTTTTAAAACTATTAGAATGAAAACTTATCTGGATGCAATTCGTTTTAACTTCATTTTACTGTGCGAGCGACAGTTTTGGGCTTTAGGACCTGTTTAAGATGAAATTTTAGTTTTTCCTCCATGACGAGTATACAAAATGCAGTGAGAGTGAGCTCTTACTGTATGCTGTATCCGGCACTTTAAGGCCTTTTAATGTCGGTGCCTTCGGCGACTTCAGGCTTTATTATATTCCGGGGGTTACGCACCGACAAAATGCAGTAAGACAAGGCAAGAAGACTGTGGATGTCGCCTGCTGACCGGCCCGCTGCTCTCTTTTTTCGACTTTGTTCATGGCTTCTATATTCCGGAGGTTACGCTCGAGTAGATCTCTGGCTGAAACAGATTGCAGCAGAAAGTTAGAAACTGATTTCATTGCGCGACACGAATTAACTGCAGCAAAAGCTGCATCGAAATTTTTTCTTACATCTCATCCACACGAAGCATTTGATTTTTGAAGCGTAACTTCTTTAGGCGAACCACGCATCGCATACAAAATTTTTGCTGGGCAGTTTCTCGATGGTCAAGGCCAAATCGCAATCGGCGTAGCAAGCATAAAATACGTAGAAGTTAAAAATTTATTGCTATTTTAAGCAAAATATTACCTTTTATTTTGAAATTTTTGCAATTTTATTTGGTCTGTCTTTTCAAAATATGGCTGACAGTTGTTTTTTATGTTTGAGAAGAATAACTGGAGTTTTCGGATCACGAAAATTGAACCAGCTCTTGCTTGATGTGGATCACGCATTGTTGTTGTTTTACGTTCGTACCCATGCTGTTGTTGAGATCTGCTGTAAGAATACGGAATGTTTTCACGCATGCCAAGATTTAGTATGTTACTAAATTCTAATGTGCATTCATCAACATCCCTCGAAGCAAAACAGACCGACCAATCAATTTCTCTAAGATATATTGAGACTTTCCCAATCAGCATTCTTATAGTGTCAAAGAAGCCTACTTGTAGGTGGAGAAGTAGGGCGGCACAGGTTTGAGGTGGTAAATCGAGCCGTGATTAAACCATGGTCTGAATTTCCAAGAGGGGAACCGACTGAGTTTGAATATTTGTCAGGATGAAATGTTAGAAACAATTCGAGTAAATTAGCTTTATCTCCAGCTGCATTAGGAATTCGCGTTGGCGCATCCACTAGCTGTTGTAAATTAAATGATTCACAGAAGAGTTCAAAGAAACGGCCCGCAGGGCTTGTGGTAGAAGAATGTCTGAGCCACGGTATATTATGAACATTAAAATCGCCTGCCAGGACGATTTCGGAAGAGGGGGAGACAGAAAGCAAATGATCAATATACCGTGTCGTCATCAGACATATTTGGGCTGCGATAAAGGAAACAGAAGTATATGATGTGCTTGTGAAGTTTGAGCCTAATCCAGATATAGTTAAACTCTGGATTGGCAGAAGGAAAATCTTGAAGAATGGTAAAGGCCACATCATTCCGAATATATACTGCGATCCCTCTATGCTGAAAAAAAAGAAGCACGAAGCTGTAACCAAGGACACTGATTAATATCAGCCTCAGAAACGACCTTGGTTTCACTTAGCGCAAGAATTGCCGGATTTTTTGAGTTAAGGTGGCAGAATACACCGAAAACCGATTTGCTCTTAATCCGCGAATATTGCAGAAATCTAAAATGAAATTCTGCATGCTGAAGGCAAAAACAAAAAGCAAAAAAAAAAGCGACACACAACAACACAAATATTTGGGCGCAGGCAGTCAACGACACAGCGAGGTAAAAAAAACAACAATAGTGTTATGCCTATGTATTTGCTGTTTTCAATAACTCAGACTGCGCAGTTCAATGACCACAGCTGGGTGCACCCGGATTGCTGATCAGTGGCCAGTGCTAATGCATTTGCACTGAGCACAGATGAAAGGCACTTTCACATCAAACACAAGAATCGAAAAAGTGTAAACCGAAAAACTCAATTTATTCCACTTTAAAACAAGATTTTTGCTCCAATGATTAATAAAATCATGGGAAATAGGATACACTAATAATTTTACTAATAAAATATTATATTTATCTTAGAATTTTTAAGAAAACATAACTTTTATGATTTATCGGCCGAATTTTTCCGCCGAAAAAGTTTTTCGGCCGATAAAACATAAAAGTTGTGTTTTTCTTCAAAGTCTGAAATAAATATAACTTTTTTCTCAGTAAAATTCTTAGTTTATCCTATTTTTCTGGATTTTATTAATCATTGGAACAAAAACCTTGGTTTAAAATGGAATAAATTGAGTTTTTCGGTTTACATTTTAAGGCATTTTCACATCAAACACAAGAATCGAAAAAATGTAAACCGAAAATCTCAATTTATTCCATTTTAAAACAAGATTTTTGCTCCAATGATTAATAAAATCATGGGAAATAGGATACACTAATAATTTTACTAATAAAATATTATATTTATCTTAGAATTTTTAAGAAAACACAACTTTTATGATTTATCGGACGAATTTTTCCGCCGAAAAAGTTTTTCGGCCGACAAAACATAAAAGTTGTGTTTTTCTTCAAAATCTGAAATAAATATAACTTTTTTCTCAGTAAAATTCTTAGTTTATCCTATTTCTCTGGATTTTATTAATCATTGGAACAAAAATCTTGTTTTAAAGTGGAATAAATTGAATGTTGATAGGGTATAGAAGAGCACTTGGCGGATAAAATTTATTTTGATTATTTATTTAACGGACGCGTCGTATTTTAAATAATTATAGCTATCGATTTAGATGGAAACTGTTTAGCACAACACTATCCTTATTTTAGATTAATTGATTAGATATATTTAGATTAATTGATTAGATCTGCAACACGAGGCAATGTCCGATCGAATTGACTCCACACACTACTACTACTTCACATAAGTGAAATTGGCCGAAACTACATGGCCCAGTCCGTAACCCCCGAAATATAATACAAGCCATAAAGTCGCCGAAAGCACCGACACATTAAAAGGTCTTAACGTACCGGGTCGTAACCCCCGGAATATAATACAAGCCATGAAGTCGCCGAAGGCACCGACACATTAAAAGGCCTTAACGTGCCGGATACAGCATGCTCACTCTCACTGCTTTTTGTATACTCGTCATGGAGGAAAAACTTAAATTTCATCTTAAACAGGTCCTAAAGCCCAAAACTGTCACTCCCACAGCAAATGAAGTTAAAACAAATTGCAGCTAAATATGTTTTCTTTCTAATAGTTTAAAAAAATAGCATGTAGAACAAATTTATGGAAATTATAGCGTTTGAACAAAATACAAGCAACTTTTATATGAAAAACTCCTGCAGTAAGACAAGGCACCAAGACTGTCGCCTGCTGACCGGCCCGCTGCTCGCTTTTTTCGACTTTGTTCATGGCTTGTATACATAATCCGGGGGCTACGCCCAGTCGTATGATTTGCTTGAAGTTGGGAAAATTGGAGAAATGTCAACGAGGTAAGAACTAAAGGAGATGCAAATGAGTAAATATCACGTACCCATTTCTAACGCATTGACACATATTGTTTGTACATAAGCGCCGTAAAATTTGTACAGCTATACACAATTGTACAACCTGTTAGCAATTTTAATCGCTTTTATTTTCACATACTTAAAAGTATTTACTGAATTTGCATACATGAACATAAAAAAGTTAATAATTAAGAAGAAAAGTTCAGTGATAAAAAGTTTTTGAGTGATATTTGCTTCGTGCCCCTACGGTTATTTCATTTGTTTTCCTGCGTCAATGCGCCAAGCGCAAATCAAACCAAACCTAAGTATGGATCTGACACCGAAGACCAAAAATGGCCGAATGATACATACACAAATACAGGGCAATTTTGGGTACGCTCATGTACACGGATCGTACATATGATTGCATCTCCTTTAGCGTAACCTCCGCAAGATACAAGCCATGAACAAAGTCGAAGAAAGAGAGCAGCGGGCCGGTCAGCAGACGAAATCTACAGTCTTCTTGCCTTGTCTTACTGAAGGAGTTTTTCATATAAAAGTTGCTTGTATTTTGTTCAAACGCTATAATTTCCGTAAATTTCTTCTACATGCTATTTTTTTTAAAACTATTAGAAAGAAAACATATTTGGCTGCAATTTGTTTTAACTTCATTTTGCTGTGGGAGCGACAGTTTTGGGATTTAGGACCTGTTTAAGATGAAATTTTATTTTTTCCTCCATGACGAGTATACAAAATGCCGTGAGAGTGCCATGAACAACAAGACATGAACAAAGTCGAAAAAAGAGAGCAGCGGTCAGCAGGCGACATCCACAGTCTTCTTGAAATTTGAAAAATTAAATTTTTTTCTTATGCTCTATTCTCTTGTGCTAACAAATTTGGCAACTGTCAAAGCTTTAATACGAGTGGACTAAACGGCAGCCGGATTAGTCCTACGTAAGTCGACTTACGTAAAACTAGTTCTAAATAGCTGCGGTCTAAACGTACTCAGTGTGTACGTGTGCTAATTTGTTGTGTATGGCATGACCTTTCACTACAGCGGCAACAGATTCTAACACAAGCAGAATTTGACTACGATAAATTTGGCTTATCACACTTCTTATACTCTCTATATTCTAATATGTACACTTCGATTCGAAATGTCATTTTTTTTTGTATTGTATTGATTTATTAGTACTTTCATTAATACTATTTATAAAATGTAACTAATTATAAAATAATTAAAATTTCTAGCAAAATTTTGATTATATGTTAAAATTTACATTTCACATAATTTAAAATATTTTTTTTAAATGCTTTTATATTCAATTCATTTTTAATACTCATTGGTAGGTTATTGTACATTTGTAAGTCTCGGTATGTCACCACGTTCTGGGCCCTCTTTGTCTTATACTATTCAGCCTGAAGTCTCCACCGTCTCTCAATTGATAGGGTTGCACATCATTAACAAATATTGCCATTTGACATAAATATTTAGGTAGCATATTCCTTTTTAATTTATATACGAAGAATAATACATTTTGAAAGTTTCAACTTTGATAAAATCACACTAAGCGTGGAAGCTACTAAACGAACAATGACACTATGCTAACAGACCGTAGCGTAAAAATGTGCAGATTTTGGATACCTGAATGCTCTGCTGTGCATTGATGTGCTAGGGAAATGACAACGCTTCGGTCGCCTGAACCACATGGTGTGTAAATATGTGACATTATGCCTAGGAGCACACACTGTACTTGCTGTTAATGAGAGACGCTCGGTGGGAGGAAATTTTCCTCCCCCCGAAGGTCTCATCCAAAAAAAGGCTATATGGCATTCTGCGTGCTGCTGAACGCAAGAAAAAATCTTGTCTGCTCTTAATCAAAGTATATAGAATACAAGGTATTCTCACTAAATTTTTAACACTAGAGCTGTGCGTGTTTCGTCCTATAATGTATATATATATTTCTACCGAAAAGACACTCAGAATATATAGCAAACAGGAATGGTTGATCGTTTAAAATTCGTGTAGATGAGCGTAATTTGTCAAGAGCAGGAGACTATACATAGGAGTAAGTGAGATGCTGGATGGAGAAACTGTCAAATGTGCTTTTGTTTTGTGAGCAGATTTGGTCAACTTAAAATTCTTTTGTGAAATTTAACAAAAATACCGAATCAATTCTTTTCAAAACTATTTATCTTTGAACTTTATTTAGTGCAAAGTTTTATAGTTCCACTAATGCCTGTTAAAATCTTCATATCAATTAAAAAAACAGAAATGAAGTGTTCGGTCAGTGCTTGCAAATATAAATTGGATTATAAACTAGGGATTCCTGTTTGTTTTTGTCAATAGAAGCAAAGATTTATATAAATTAATTATGTGAATTGTTTCAAAATAAAGTAGAAAAAGAACATTTCTTACCACAGATGCTCCGCTCAAAACCTTTGTTTACTTTTTGCAAATTGACAAGTTGCTTAGAATAGGGATGGCGTGTAAATGCATGTAAAAATGGACTACCAACACAACCAGGAATTCATTACGCAAAATCTGGCTTATCATTATCACCATTCCTGTTTGCTCTATATTCTAAGAAAAGACAGAGAGACGAGAAAAAATATACTTTTCTATACATTTGTACACAAATGGCGGAACGTGGTTCGTAATGAGAATTTCTTGTATCTCTATACCGTGCTGTCTGAACGTTCTTAAAATGTCACTGCAGCAAACCTAAAAGAGAAAATTGACGTTTTGCTCCCAATTTAACCAAAAGAAAAGCACAATGGTTTCTATTCTATTGAGGTGTACCAACATTTATAATATAATTGACAATACTTTGTTCTAGAATAGAACCGTACTGGAAAGGAAGAGGGTGTGATTTGGATTGCTCATCATAACTCGTGTTTAACTAAATTTATAAAATAATCAAAACTTGAAACGAAATGTCGACAGTAGCAAGCGCTTTAACTATCGCCGGTACGAGGCAATCGGGATCAAGCGTCAGGACACAAAATGGTAAGAGTGGTCAAGATTTCACACAAAAATTTTTAAATTAAAAATAAAATGTACGTAATTTGTTTATCATTGCGTTAAAATAATTCATCTTTGTTCAAAAATAATGCAACAATTTTTAAATAAAATAAATTACTTCATCCAAAGGGATTTCTTGATAGGCAAAGTAATTGTGAGGTTAAATGTCGGCAGCAGATGCTGGAAATTTTAATTAAATATTTATTGTACTTATTTTTTTTATAGTTATGGCAGCAAGTTCTATTGCAAATATAGTAAAAAGCTCGTTGGGGCCAGTTGGTTTGGACAAAATGTTGGTAGATGATATTGGCGATGTTACTATAACAAATGATGGAGCTACTATCTTAAAGCTTCTGGAAGTCGAGCACCCTGCAGCAAAGTAAGTCAATAATACTGTAATAATATGTTTGCAATAATTGATTGTATTAACACCGGTAAAACTAATTTCAGGGTATTAGTTGAGTTAGCACAACTTCAAGATGAAGAGGTGGGGGATGGTACTACTTCTGTTGTGATCCTGGCAGCCGAGTTATTGAAGGTAAGCTTAAAAACATATTTAGATCTCTGGTATTATCACAAAGAAAAATGTTAGTAGACATCACAAAATGCTCACTGAAAACCCTAAAATCTTCCAACATAATCTAATTTTCATATGATTTAGAACGCAGATGAGCTCGTGAAGCAAAAAATCCATCCAACTTCAATAATTTCCGGATACCGGCTAGCATGTAAAGAAGCATGCAAATATATTTCTGAGCATCTCACCGCTCCTGTTGACGAACTAGGAAAAGAATGCATTGTGAATATAGCAAAAACTTCAATGAGCTCGAAACTAATTGGAGCTGATGCAGATTTCTTCTCTGCAATGGTTGTTGATGCCGCTCAGGCGGTAAAAGTAAGTATTATAAGTGCATTCACAAAAACCACTTACTATTTTTGTTTCTATAGATAACAGATCCTAAAGGAAATCCTTTGTATTCAATTAAAGCTGTAAATGTGTTAAAGGCACATGGCAAATCAGCAAGGGAAAGTGCTTTCATTCATGGTAAGACGAGTGTCCTAAGAATTATAAATAAAATCTTAATTGTATTTTTTTAAGGTTATGCACTGAATTGTACTATTGCTTCACAACAAATGCCCAAAAAAGTCCTTAATGCGAAAATTGCGTGCCTTGATTTCTCTCTACAAAAAACGAAAATGAAAATGGGAATTCAGGTTTTAATTAACGATCCTGAAAAACTTGAAGGAATTCGTGCCAGAGAGCTAGATATAACAAAAGAAAGAATACATAAAATTTTGGCCACAGGTGTAAATGTAATCCTTTGTAGTGGTGGGATTGATGATCTTTGCTTAAAATATTTTGTGGAGGCTGGTGCACTAGCGGTACGAAGGGTAAAAAAGGCTGATTTAAGAATCATAGCGAAATCAACTGGTGCCGCTTACTTAACATCTCTAACAAATATGGAAGGCGAAGAAAGTTTCGACAGTTCAATGGTGGGTGAAGCAGCTGAAGTTTCTCAAGAAAGGATCTGCGATGATGAATTGATACTTATTAAAGGACCAAAAGCTAGGTAAATTATTATTTGTTAATTTTTCTTTGGGATTTAATCAAAAATACAATCAGATCATCAACTATGATATATCTGTCTGTATAGCTTAAATGGCCTCAAGTTTCTTCTGATCGTTATTATCGTTATATGTATTGAAAATTTTCTTTACAAAAGTCTGCCTCGCCGTCGTAATTGAATTGAACCCAGAGATTCTTTCGGTGCAATCTAGTAACAATTGTAATAGCCCTTCAAAATAAATGTACTTTCGTCTTTTTAAAGAGCACAGCCATTTCTTCCCCTTTTTGCATATTCCAGGTGAGCTGGAATATGCTTCCGATTTTTTTGTACTTATTCTTAACATATGTTTGGTAATTTAATTATAAACGGTGAGATAAAATTAATTTGTTTATATAAACTTTACTTTACCAAATGTTTAAAAAACATTAATAATGGGTGGTTTTACCAAACATTCTCAACCATTTTTTTACCTTTTCTTGTATGGGTCATGGGCTTTTTAGGGTTCCAACGGGACCATGTTAATAGTCCTCCGCTGTCCGTCTGTCTGTCACAGAAAGTTGACAGTTGAAATTTTCAAAGAGTGTGTATTTCTATTGTCGCTATAACAACAAATAAAAATTAAAGGTAGTCCCCATACAATAAACTTTTGTTTTTGCTCTATCTAAAAAGGACATAGTGTTAAATCTTGTCCGATGGTACGGAACCCTTGCATGTGTGAGTCCGACTCGCACTTGGCCGGTTTTTTAGAAATTACCATCCCATTATAGCCTATAGGTTTTCAATTGTGACTATTTCCTGGCCGGAGAAGACAATTAATTTCGAGCTTTTTTTATTCCATAGATGAAATGTCAATGCAATGTTTAATTAGATACGCATCCGAAAAACTGAAAAAATATAATTGATTGAAAACAAATTTTTAAATTTATATTATTAAACAATTAATTGTGCAAATCACGAACTAAATAGTTGATTAAATAAAATCAAGAATTAGACAAATGACAATTAAAAAAATAGAAAATATGATTTCCGGCGATGATGATCTCTAGTTAAAGGTTTTACATTGCCCACCATCTTCATTCGTGCATTTCCATGTTGAAAAGTCAGCAAAATCGAATAAGTGAATTTGGCTTGATCAACAATAATAAATCGATTTCGATTATTTTTGCTAGAACAAATGAGGGCTATTGTTGCTGGCTTAATAATAATAATAATAATAATTTATTAGTACTAAACGTACTTTTCACAAAAAACAATACAATTATTTATACTACCTCTTAACAAATTACTATGACATAGCTCGAATATATTCTATACAAAGTTTTACAAATACATTTATATTTCTTTCTTCCTTTATCACTAGTGGCAAATTATTATACAATTGAAACCCCTTATATATTAATGAATTCTGTGTATCTGATCTATTGCAGCTAAGTAATCTTATATTTAGATCTGTATTCCTTAGATTATATGGCTGCGCATCCGTCACCATTGTTATTTTTTCTCTTAAATATGACGGCAGATCCCCGTTCTTGATCCTTGATCCCTTTCTGAACACTATGTTTGTCATACCGTCTTCTGTAATGCATAGAAACAATGCTGATTGAGCAAAACTGATTGGACACCCACGCATAATACTTAAATAAAAGTTATTTTGTTTTTTTGCATGATCGCGATAACTCAAGGACGAATTTTACTAGAGAGCTAAAATGTTGCACACGGCCTTTTTAAATACAAATATAGGTTTAAGTTCGAAAATGAGACAAATCAGGTAATTTCTTCGTAGTGTTGCCATACAAAAACTTTGTTTTTCACTTTACATATGGACACTGCCTGAACGCGCCGAGGTAGTTGAAATTTTCAATTTAGCGTTTTCAAAAAAATAGTAAATAAAATTTCAAGAATGAACTAAATCGGGCAACCCCTTATTGATAATATCATGCAAAAATGAATATTTGGTGAAATTGGTTTTAATTATTTTTACTGTCCGGCGTACCGTTTTAGAAATAGATGAGAAAAACCACTAACAATTTAACTTGCACAGATAACTTGCACCATAAGAAATTACATACTGAAATTCATGTAGGGTATCGTAAGAATTGATATTAGACCAATTCTACTTTTCTTTGGTTTTTATTAATTTGATGTGCAACAAACAAATACAAAGTTTTTTCTGATCAAGAGGATATTGTGTTATTATTATTGATACTCACAGAGCGAGCGGGATAATACGTGGTCGAATCGTCCTGAGTATTTTGTTTTCCGCTAACTTGACTCAACTCTACAGCAGGGGGTACGGCTTCAAGAATAATTTCCTTCTAATTTCCGGCATTAACTGTATCGTTTATATTAAGTATACGCCATATTCTAATAAATGTAATACATTCCTACACCATAATATCGGGAGAATGTTTAAGTGTGAGAAGTCGGTTTTCATCTTTGAATCTTTCTTCACCTTACTCTCGCACAGTTCCATCATATTCAAATAAATTGAACTTTAATACATCGAAGAGAATAACATTTTCCCAATTTTTAACGGTCCACTTTTTTCTTTTCTTTTTCACCCATTTCAGTCTGTCTCTTCATTCTTAGTGAAAAAGTCGGTTTCTTTAGATGGGGCCGATATGATTCAAGTCCCAATTTCTATATTAAGGATTTCAGTAATTTTAAGGTTGGTGATTTTCTCAAACTGTATTTTTCCAGAACGAGTGAACACATTTGTTTAATTGTCAAAGCTGGCTTCCGTAACAAACTGATATTCAAAATGTTTCAGATGTTTTCTTAAAGCATTCATTTAATCTCTTTGGTTTCGAAATTTTTGATTTCTATAAAACACTAAGTACATTTATTTTGAAGCTTTGGCTGAATAATTAAAAAATACAGAATTTCATTTACCTGAATTAAATAGATAGGTAGTAGCAAAATACCATTTTTTATTTTAAATACAAAAATATAAAAATTAATATATTAAATGCAATCTTCTCTTTCACGCTTGGAGAGTATTCAACATTAATGAAATGGTGGTGTTTTTACAACTAAATAGCATCCTCATCGCCTTGTTTTGCAGCCTCTGCATTTGCCATCTGCAATTTGACTCCTTATTCTTAAAAAAAAAGAAAAAAAAACAATTTTTTTGCCAATGTGTTTTTTAAGCGCACATGCTACACTTATAATCTGCCGCAAATAATCTTACCGGGTTGTGTAATCCCAATATTTATCTTTAAACGAAAATTTGCTTGCTACAATTTATACGGTGGCAATTTAATTGTCTGCTCTAACCTGTAAAAAAAGCTTTTTACTATCCTATTTTTTAAAAACTGGACTTACACTTCATCTTACAGCAGAAAGATTAGCGTTCTTGAAAGTTCCCTTTCTCATAGAATGTTCTGTTCATTTTCTTTACTAGGTTTCTACGATTTATTTCATTATTCTTAGTTGCTATTTTAATCGCATTGTATTCTTGAATAAGATCCCTGGTATAAAAATTACTTCGAGTTTACTTGAGAAACTAATCTACATAATATTTTTCTTGACAAAACTTTATATTTTATATTAGAGCTGCCGCTTCAATTATCCTACGTGGTCCGAATGATTTTTACTGCGATGAAATGGAACGATCTATTCACGATGCACTTTGTGTGGTAAAACGTGTTTTAGAAAGCAAAAAAATTGTAGCTGGTGGCGGTTGTGTAGAAGCAGCTTTATCAATTTATTTGGAAAACTTTGCTACATCCTTGGTAAGTACAGACAACGTTGAAAATTCATTCTTTTATTACTATAAAGTAATTTAAATTTTGCAGAGCTCACGGGAACAACTTGCTATAGCAGAATTTGCGAAATCTCTTTTGGTAATTCCTAAAACTCTAGCCGTTAATGCAGCTAAAGACGCAACAGATTTAGTAGCTAAATTGAGAGCATACCATAATTCCAGTCAAACAAAAGTAAGAATAATTATTGTACCTTCAGTTCTCTTAACTTATTATTTTTCTTTTCAGACAGATCATGCACATCTGAAATGGGTTGGTCTAGATTTGTTGGATGGTGTTGTCCGGGATAACAAAAAGGCAGGAGTCCTTGAGCCGGCAATGTCAAAGATTAAATCATTAAAATTTGCAACGGAAGCTGCAATTACAATTCTGAGAATTGATGATATGATTAAATTGAATCCCGAAGAAAAACCCGGCAAAGGTTATGCTGATGCTTGTGCTGCTGGTGAATTAGATTATTAAAACGTCGGAGGCCTGTTGCATTTTTCATATTTTTACTTAAATAATCTTTAACTTAACAGAACTTTCCACACATGCTTTTTATTTTTTAATTTTGTAAAATCACATTGATTTATTTAAAACACTTCATTCTGTGTTAATTCATTTAATATAACAACCTTCAAGGAGTAAGTAAATGTATTTTAATTATTTCCAACTATAAAATTGTTCCAAACCTTTGATGTTATCGAATCAGAGTATAAGACTGTAATAGGCGATGATATTTTCGTATCCGATTAAAATTTATTTGTTCCAACAGATGGACACTTTAGTCGAATTTAACATGTCGTAACCCATTTTTATTAAGAGGACTAAAGTATGCAAGCCAGCCAGCCTAACATAGACCACATCCATGCCTTTTTATGGATCTAACAAGTTTCCATTTCCATTTCTTTTATAATTGATTTCAAGGAAGATATATACGCGTGAGGGGCATCCTTGAGCCTTGCCAAAATTCCAAGTGTATCGGGGTACCCTGTCCTGGGCCCCCCAGCAGAGAGCTTTTTCTTATAATGCAGTTAAGGTTTGTTCCTATAAGAATTTAGCGTTGTTTAGTTACCCTTACCGCCTATTTGATATGTTAAGGAGTGACAATAGCTAGATAGCTGCAATGTTAGTAGCTAAAATTTCTAATACAGTGTAGTACTCCCGTAAGCGGTAACCGTGCTGTATGTTGAATCCCTCCAAGAAAGCTACATATCCTTTATTTATTTTGGATTCATCTCTTTTAGTTTTTATCAAGCGGTCACCACCTTCCATTGCTCTCTACTAGGAATTGTAGTAGAGAATTCCAAATGCAGCATTGGGAAGGTAGACTCAATATTTATTGCTAGTTTCCTGGATAGGTAATCTAAGTATACTGGTTTGACCATAGCAGAGTCTTCCAGGGGATTATTTATTACAACTTTTTTTTCTATTTCTGTATTTCTGCGATTTTTACTTTCTCAGAATTTCGCTTTTCGGGATTTCAACACCACACTTCAATCTGTGTATTTCTTGAAGCTATAATTATACATTGGATATCCAGGAATGGTTTCTAATGATGTGATTGAGATTGTATGCATAACCCTTATAACGCTCAGGCAGACAGTTCTTGAGGTTAGTAGTCTTAAAAAGGGCATCGCAACAGACTAAAAGGGCGGTAAGAAGTTAAATCCTGCCAAGCCTCAGACTAGAGACCTATAGTACCATTCAGAATGTCTATTAATACAAGTTCGTTCCCTGCATTACATATTGGTACGACGCCTATACCATTTCTCAGTATACATACAGTATGTAGAATTTTGGGTATTATCATAAATAAAAATTGGACATTGATTGATCATATATCAACAATATAGTCTCATGGATATATGGAAGTGGTGCAATGCATCGTTTACACCAGCTCGATTCACTTTAGCCAAACCACTGCTACTACCAGTCATCACAAAAGGAGATACAATATGTGGCAACTTTGACTCTCGCGCAATAAGCTTAATCTTTGCTTTTACTCCATAGTACGATATTTATATGCAGATCATCAATCAGTTCCTGGACTGTTCATTTTACTCGTTTATAAAAATTCGCTTGGATCTATTTTTGTTCAATTTGGTTTTGAATGGCAAGCCTTATTTCTTGAAAAAAAAAACTAGATTTTTTACGGTTTGCGCGCATGAATAATCCTCTAGTGCCTGGATATTCTTGTCTGCAATCCAATTTATTCTTTGTCAATGCCATCATCCTGTGGAAATCGTTTCCTACTGCTATTGGGCGTGCGGGCTTGTTGAGAGTGCTTAGGGTAATGCTGAAATCACATTACAAGCCACTAACCAATATCTTGATTGGTTTAAATTTTTATAGTTTCTCTAAAGGTGCGATTACACATTGCATCTTTCATTGCAGCGCAGCAGAAAAAACTGCGCTACTCGAGGGTTGCGATGTGTAAACACCTCTGAATCCCAAAAAGTTGCGCCTGCAGCTCGATTGCTTGCAACTTATTCTTGCTGCCGCAGTCTCGCAAGTTGCGATGTGTAAACATCTAAAGATAATGTTGCAGGCGCAGTATAAAAATATTAGTTTATTGAAACTTTTTCTGAGGTTGCGCGTGCAGTTTTTTAAGAGGTTAGTTAAATTTGTACGGTAAGTAACCAAATTTTAGTTTCAAATTCTTCAAAATTCGTAGTTGCTTTGTTTTTATTATTATTTTAAGTAATCGGATAAGGAACAGATTTCTCGCTTAATCGAGTTGGTGTTGGTGCAGTTTTGATGATTACGTTTTTTTAATAATCTTTACCTTTAAATATTTTGTGTTTGCGCTGTAAATTGCTTCGCAGGTATCCCTTACTATCAAAGATATGGTATACATGCTGATACTAGAAATAAATACATAAGTGATTTTTAGCTGTCGCCTGTAAAATAATAACTTATTTAAATAACTCAATTAATATGTCCTTATATAAATTTACCTGTTGCTAAAAATTGCAAAGTTAAAGCTAGCATTTCAGTGGGAGATAGTGTTTTCCTCATATAGCTATCGTTTCTCTTTATAAGAGGAGTCACTTCAAAACCCTCGAGAATACTTCCCAAGCCATGAAACAATTCTATATGTGCGTTCTGAGTCCGTTTTCTAAAATGTTCCATATTGATACTTATGGAAAAGTGCTAAGCATTGGCTTTATACAAGGTGTTCCGTAAGTCGACGTCAAGCCGGAATCGGGTGATAGATAACCTGTTGCTTTAAATTCTAAGCCAACTGCTCCAGCTTGGAAGAAAATGTCACATTTTTCCGAACCAAGAATAGAAAATTGATATTTCACCCAACTTTAACTAACTGTAATGAAAAAAAAAATGTACTACGCCAGTTTGGCAAGTAACTTTAAAAGTTGACGCATTTAATAAGGATTCTAAAATGGTATAACACTTGCTACATTATTTCTTAGATTAGGAAAAAAAAATTTTTTTTTCTTCAAGAAACCCAGTTTCGAAAAAAGCTTGCCGTAAGACCGTAACTTTAAGATTCTGGTTTGAGTGAAACGGAGAGTCATTACATGAAGTGTGAGTGAGACAGACGTAATTCAAACATAGAATTGGACTTATCATAGAAAGTCTCGTTAACATTATCAAGGAGTGAAAGAAACCAAAAAATGTTAATTAATTTATATTTTAGATAATCACTTAACTAATCCCATTTCTTTTGATGGATCATTGATTTCTGATACACTGTCACTAAGCATTCTTGACTTTAATATTTCCAGTAAGTTAAGCGGAACAGATCATATATTCTCTGTTGTCAAAGCAGCATCGGCAAATCTTGGGTTTCTGAAAAAGTGTAAAAAATGTTTCAGCAGTCAAATCTAGTGCTCCAGTACAAGTCTTATTATCAGATCTAGAACAGAGTACAATTCTCATATTTGCGCTGGGCGTTATTGCACCGCCTCAACTTGTCCAAAAGAGAGCCTTTGGCAATGTAACAATTACTTGTCAGTCATATCGACTCACTCAAGCACCGCCGAAATGTCGATTGCCTTTCGCTCCTTTATAGCTACTTGCATAGTCAACGTTCTGATGAAATATCTAGTCTGATCCCTAGTAGATAATTTCTGCACGCAATACTCGCGCTTCTAGCCGCGCTCATCCTTTCACCCTTCAAAACTCTCGGCGGTACAGTAAAATTCCGTGATGCTTTTTTTTATGCCGAACTATACGAATGTGGAGCAGTCTACCGCCTCTCATCCGGCTTATAACATACCATCACCTACGCTGCTATTCTCCTCATACCCCTTAATACTTTCCCAATATCCTTCTTGAGCTTGGCTTAATAGTACAAAAAAAGTACTCCCGTTAGAGAGGATTGAGGACAAATTAAAAACATTACATATATTTGCTTATATTAGCTGTGTTCTTTTGTGTCCGCAGAACAGGGCAGAACAAGAGGTACACAAAAGAACGCCTCATACATTTTCATTGAAGACTTACAAATGAAGCGAACAGCACAAATAGTTCACTTCAATCGACAGAACAATTTGTTCTCTGTAGTATATGGGAGTTCTAGAACAAGGTACTCAAAAGAACACAGCTATTGATACAAATTGACATAAATTATGTAATTATTTAAGATTTCGAAGCAAGGAAGAAAAGTAAGACAACTTCGTTTATTACTTTTCCGATTCACACATGGATCTACTTTTGGAAACATACTTTATAATTTTTGCATAGTCGCAATCGCACAAAATAGGGCATTCCTCGTTAATTTCATTGCTACTCACTTTAACCACTTCAAAAGTTGTGAATTTCCTACAATTGCTGGTGACCGTCTGGAGCAGATCGGAGATTTGTATTAATAATATCCTAGAGATTTGGTACCTAGCTTGTACTGTTTGGTACCTATCGTAAAAAAATTAGTACTTATCTATAAAAAGATATAATTGAGAAAAAAAGTGGTAGGCCATTCTGAAGTCAGGATATTTTAGACAGTTCTTTGTCGAGTATTCTCGGGCGCTAGTAAAAATTGTTCCACCATTTTAAACTACACTACTGCATAATCAAATTAACTAAACAGCAGAAGGCAGCTATAGTTTGAGTGTGTGTTTTATCATTAAAATTAGATACATTTTAACTGCCTTTGAAAATCTATATAAATAAAAATCAATTGCCGCATGTATGTTACATCATCACTTGAGAAAGGCTCGACCGATTTGGCTAATTTTGTTGTTGTTGTGTTCGTAATTGTCAGGACAATGTTTTTAAGGAAAGAAAAATTGGAATCGGCAACCCCATTTTGGTGCTGCCATACAAAACTGTGGTTTTTCACTATATATTTGGAAACTGCCTGAGAGCGCATCGAAATGGAGAGCTAACATTTTGTACAGGGCGTTTTTAAAAAAAAAATTAAATTTAACTTCAAAAATGGGACCAATCGGGCAACTTCTTCGTAGGGTTGCGATACAAAAATTTCGTTTTTAACTGTTTTTAACGGCACTGCCTGAGGACGCGCTGACGTAGAGAGCTAAAATTTGATGCATGGTGTTTTCATAGCAATAGTAAATAGGAGTTCAAAAATAAACTAAATTTGGCGACCCGTTCTTGGTGTTGCCATATAAAAATTAGGTTTTCTATATATTTGGACACTGCCTGAGAGCGCGTCGAAGTAGAGAGCTGGAATTTCGTACACGGGCAACTCCTTCGTAGGGTTACCATACAAAAATTTCGTTTTCAACTATATATTTGGGCACTGCCTAAGAACGCGTCGGCGTAGAAGGCTAAAATTTGGTACACGGTGCTTTGATAACGAAGTTAAATACAATTTCAAAAATTGACTAAATCGGGTAACCCTCTCTGGTGTTGTCATACAAGACTTTGGGTTTTCACTATGTAATTGGAAGATGCCTGAGAATTCGTCGAGGTGGAGAGCTTATATTTTATAGACGGCGTTTTCATAAAAATTTCAAATACAGGTCCAAAAGTGGAACAAAGCGGACAACCTTTTCTTGGTGTTGACATACGAAACTTTAGTTTTTCACTATGTACTTGGACATTGCCTCACGCGTCGATGTAGAGAGTTGAAATTTTGTACACGGGCCTTTTTTTAGAAAAGTGCAATTTAAGCTCGAAAATGGGAGCAATCGGGCAACTCCTTCGTAGGATTGACACACAAAAATTTCGTTTTTTACTATATATATGGGCACTGCCTGAGAACGCGATGAAGTAGAGAGCTACATTCTCCCACACATATGAACGTATGCACGCACCCCCAAACACACGCACACACAGATACAGAGTGAAACCCTAGAGTACGGACTAGCGATAGACTCAGATTATAGCTTAGATAATAATGCATCTCTGACCACCCCACCTTTCAATCCCCGTCCCCACCCATTTAGGAATCTATATTATCGCCGGGCAATGCCGGCGGTCTCCCTACATACATGACTTTTTTAATTGAATATCATGTAGTCAAATTTTAAAAATTTTCCAAACGTTTTTTATTAATCCCTATGTCATTGTTCTGCTGTTTGATTAACTTGATGATGTGTATATAAGTAGTGTAAAGTTTAAAATCGTGGATAACTTTTTACTGGTGTTTGATAAAAATGTGAAATTATAATACGGTGGTCCCAGACGTACCGCATTTCCTTTATACCCTGAATTCCTCCTCACTCAATTTCGAGAAATAAATTGTATGGGAGGAGTCCCGGAAAATGCACGGTGTGGACGGTAGGGGGTTTTTTGATTTTGGGTTCTTTTTATCCTAATACCATGTAACTTTCTTGTTATACACCCTATGAAGGTATGAAGGTGACTTGCATCTCAGGTGATAGTAAACCCTCTACGGTTTCCAACAAATGCCCAACCACCTCTCTACCCCCTTTCCGTCGGCAGTTATAGGACGTCAAAATAAAAAAACTGGAAAATTTTGCAATTAATTTTTCAATTTTAACGATCTTCCCGCCAAAATGCATGCTAACTATACAGTTTTATGAAAAGATTTAAAGACCCCGGAATGTTACCTGTAATTTGACTATGCACATGTACCTACCTGTTCCCGTTTTTAAGGTGCATTATTGCTAATTTTATGCAATTCCACGCATATGAGCAAAATTCATGAAATTATGAATCATAAAAACGCAAATACTTCAAAAACGGTTGCATTTAAGTAGGTATATGTGCATAATCAAATTAAAGCTAACATTCCGGGGTCTCTAAATCTTGTAAATAAACTGTATAGTTATTATGCATTTTGGCCGGAAAATCGTTAAAATTGAAAAATAAATTGCAAAATTTTCCAATTTTTTGATTTTGACGTCCTATAACTGCCGACGAAAAGGGGGTAGAGAGGTGGTTGGGCATTTGTTGGAAACCGTAGAGGGTTTACTATCACCTGAGATGCAAGTCACCTTCATAGGGTGTATAACAAGCAAGTTACATGGTATTAGGATAAAAAGAACCCAAAATAAAAAAACCCCCTACCGTCCACACCGTGCACTTTCCGGCTCTCCTCCCATACAATTTATTTCTCGAAATTGAGTGAGGAATTCAGGGTATAAAGGAAATGCGGTACGTCTGGGACACCCGTATACATATGTGCCTATAGAAAAGTTGGCATGTAGTAAATAGTAATGCATTTGTAAAGATTATTAATAATTTTTATATTTTATTTTATTTTCGCTTCAATGCTGTTCAAATTCATAGTTTATTTATTACAAATCCCGGCATAAGCGCCACGTCCATAAACGTTGGGTACAGCGATAGAGTTATTGAGTAGCAAGTACACACAGTACGTTTACATGAATACTTGAAGTATACTTCAAGTAGAGATAAAGTAATCAAAATATCATGTAAACGCGCATTGACTTCAAGTATACTTCAGTCAAGTAAATCACAAAATTTTGTTCGATTTACTTGAAAGAATTCATGTAAACGCAACTTCAGTACTTGAAAATTGCTCATTTGTGCTAGATATGAAAACATCAAAGAGGAACAAGAAGAAGATTATTGTTGATAATTCAGGCTGTGATATTTAGCACTTTTCTCAAGATATTTATCTAAAAATCCGCAATTATGTATTGAACTTAATACAGAGTTGTCAAAGGCAAAATGTCACTTCAAGTAAATTTCAAGTCAAGTAATTGGAATTGATTCAACCAAAAACCCTACTTGAGTTTCAAGTAGATTTCAAGTCAAGTTCACAAGTATTCATGTAAACGTACTGATAGTTTAGTTAAGTATATCTTAAAATAGTACAGGATAGGTAGAAAGAGATAGCATAAGTAACAGGTAACCTATCAGCTATAAATTAACATTAAGTAAATAGCAATATTAAGAAAGTTATTAAAAAAAAAATAGCATGTAGAACAAATTTATGGAAATTATAGCGTTTGAACAAAATACATGCAACTTTTATATGAAAAACTCCTGCAGTAAGACAAGGCAAGAAGACTGTGGATGTCGCCTGCTGACCGGCCCGCTGCTCTCTTTTTTCGACTTTGTTCATGACTTGTATATTCCGGGGGCTACGATTCAGCCACCAATCCACACGAATTCTGAAGGAGTATGGTCGATTTAAATTCTAAGAAAAAATTTAATTTTTGCCTATATTGAAAAAATTGTTTGGTTCGTACCCATGATATATTTAGCCGAGATCAGTGAGTTATTGAGGTTTGCTATGAGCTCTTCTCATGCATTACTTTCTTAGTACTATCGTCGATATCTGGGTATTTCTTGTCTTTACTTTAAGGGCAGCAAAGGTTTTTGTTTACTGTATAAATTACAACAAAGAATCTAAAATTCAATATCAGTTTATATAAAGTACAGAATTTAGAGGTTAAGGTGCAAAGTACAAAATTTAGAGGTTAAGATGCTAAAGTTGAGGAAAACATAAAACTGTAAATTTACAAGGACATATGAGAAGTATAACTAAGCCATAGGGGTTATAATTTGATACGCTACCCACGACTTGTTTTAATTGTTTACCTAAGTCGGGGTATTATTCGCATTAGGTTTTTATTGTAGTCAGGTTATGAAATCTTAGCGCTAGGCGACACTGTCAGATCGATACCGCTTCTTATTTCTCGGGTTGAAGAGATCCGTTCACGTAAAGAATAACGATTGGGTCTTTACGACAAGATTATTAAAATAACAACCGAACGATGTCTTCACTTTCTAGCTTTTCAGCATTCTAATTGTCAGTTATCCGCCTCCAGGGAGCTCCTTCGAGGGACCGGAAGACACGTGAGTAAATTGTCAGTATATTTCCTTTCGATTATTTTATTGTGCTATTTGTTTGAACATTGTGTTGATAAATCATTCAATATAACTTTCCCACTTGGGTCGAGCCAGTAGCACGTCCTAAGTAAGGGCGTTTCAATTTCTCTAGTAACAAAACGAAAAGACAAAGCTCAGGCTGGCTATGCCAATTCTTTTTAATCTTCTTTAGACGTCTAACAGGCCGTGAAATCACTTGAGCTCGAAGATTAGAGGTGGTATATTCCCCGGTTTTACATAACTAGAAAACAAAAAGCGACAAAATAAAGAAAACATAATTAAATATACACTTCTCATGTGACCTGTAAGTAAAGAGGAGATAGTATGACATTGTTACTAGAAGTATTGGTTTAAGATGAGTATATCTACTAGTTGTCTGTGTTGTTATTTAGCATTAGGTAGGAGCGCTTTGCCTCCAGTTACTAGCGTGACAATTTGTAAACATTAAAGGTTTATAACATAATGGAACTGTAAAGTTTAAATTTCTTTTCCTCTCCCGGAGCCCACCTCGAGTTGATGGTTGAATAGGTTCGCTTTTTCTATCTTTCAGATCATCATATAGGGAGACTGGAAAATAGTCTGCTCTCAGTGTCGTAGGGTGGATGGAGCAAGCAGAAAGGAGGCAGAACATTTGCGCCATCACAGGAGGTAATGGTAAGTGATGTAAAGGTCCCTTCTGGACCGGGTGTGTTGCTGATTTTTCGTTTTGGCACAAACATTTTTGTATATGGCAGGTGACAGTGACACTCTCCGTCAATATCCGAGGCGAGCTAGTGAGCCGCCCTGCACTTCAACGCTGTCTACCGAGTGAGCTGTCAGCTCATGCTGGCAGTTTGAATTTCACACAAGTACTCATGTAAACGTACTGATGATAACTATGTCCGCATAGAAGAAGTGCCGGACTATAAGTGCTTTGACAAGCATCATCCGGATGTTGGGTGGTAGTTTGAGCGATACTGCAATATAATGTTATTAACTTTTAAACTCATCAACACAAACTCGTCAGGGAAGTCAACATTGCGTTAAGAAAATTAATATTCATTAATATAAAAGTTTTGTAGGACAACGAGCAATAAATTTAATTTTTGTACATATAAATTTTACTTTTGAGTTTCTGAATTTCAAAACTACGATGTTTATTGTTCGATTTAAGCACGACGTATCGTTGGTAGCATTTTTATGTTCTCTTCACTTTAAAATAAAACAATGAACCAATCCCATGAGAAGAACATAAAAATCTTTCAATCTATCTCGACATAAAATTATATTATCGATGGATGATGGTAGGTACATCGCAGCACGTCTTTCTGGAGCCTCCGGGTCTTTCATTCTACTCAGAAAGTAGAATTAATACAATGTGCACATTTTGGGTCCTACTTTTTAATATCGAAAACAAATTCCTGTACGTGTTAAGATCATTCACAATGTGTATTCTTGAAGTCCGTAAGCATAATTTTCATACATAACTCATTTGCTATTTATCGTATTGATTCGACCATTATTTATTTATCATCGAAATTTAAGAATAGATTAACTCGGATACAAAACTCAAAGCGCTTTTCACAAAAAAAAAAAAAAATCTTTTATGTTGAGCACGACAGCAATATCAACGAAAAAGTTAATTAACTTCAATATTAAAGGCTTTAAAAGAAAACGAAAGGAGTCAACGCAATATATATTTTTTTATACATTAAATTCAATTTCTTTCTAATTTTATTACAATTTGTTCTGCATTACTGTTTCAACCTAACTAACAAAAAACTATTACTAGGAACTTAAAAAAAAATGTTAATGCTTCAATTTAGCTAGGATATAGGTAAATGAAAAGTAAATGTATTTTCTCATAAGCTTTCCTGAGCCAGAACAGCTTACATATCTCTTGTTTTACTTGAACCATCTCAGTTTCCCTCTCATGTTCCTAAAATAGATGAAAATTTCTAAAAATAAATCAGCAGACATATTTTGTGGAAATTAAGTTGAATAAGTTCATTTATTTTACAATCTCTTCAAAAACAATAGAAATGGCCGAAGTAAGTGCTGAAACTTCAGTAGAAAGTCAAATAGCAGAAAGTCCATTAACAAATGGAGATGTATCAGAAAAAAAAGTTGAGAACATCACTATCAGCGAAAAAGAAAAGGAGCTTCTGGATGTCGTATTTAGCTTAGAAAGTGAAAAACAAAATCTTGTCGAGCAATCCAGATCAAAAATTAGTCAGCTGAGAAAAGAATTAGAGGTAAGCTAAGTTTTTTTCGTATATTTATTTGATACTAAAGTGAAGTGGAGATTTTGTAGCTATTTGTAAAATAAAAAATTATTTCATTATCGAAAATAGGATTCAAAAGCCGAAAACGAGAAACTACAAAAGAAAAATGTTCAATTAGAACAAAATCTAAAGCAAGTAGTAACTACTGGTGTTGATGTACCGAAAACAAAAAAAGATCTAGATGATATTCTAATAAAAGCCAAAACACTATTGTTCGAAAAGACTAAAGAATGCAAACAGAAGGAACAACATATTCAAACCCTCAAATGTCAAGTTGATGCCGTAAAAGAAGTTTTAATGGTAACTAAAGAAATGTTAAATTTACGTTCCATTGAAGTAGAACATTTACAAGGAAGAATGGATTCTATAAATGCAAAAGCAAAAGCTGAGCGGGACAAATCTGTACTTGTTGAGAAGAAATTGGTTATTTCACAGAAAGTCTATGATGATTTGAGGAAGGAATATGATTTCCAATCAAATGTCTTTAAGGTTTGTATTATAGACGAGCGTTAATTTGGAAAACTGAATATTATGAAAATAAATCTCATTGCAGGAACTAAAAGAAGCATACGAACAGAAAATTGATGTTTTGAATAAAACAATCGAAAAACTAAAGTAGAAACACTTTCTTCGCCAGGCCTTTCTATATAAAAATCCCCATTAGGTTGACAACAAGATGTTAATGGACTATATCTGCTGAAAAATCATAATAAAAGTTTAAATTGTTGTTATTTTTTTTAATGTTTGGTTCCCTTTAAAATATGGTGACCAGAGTTTTCAGAGATCAATGCGAAATATTATTTGTTTTTGGAATGAATTTTTCTAAGGTGAAGATTGTGTAACTCAGGCAGATACAGATAGAAGTAGGATCAAAGAACAATATGAAAGTGGAAAGATCTATTAACAGCCAGCGAAATATTTTTTTTAATTATAACGAGACCGAACTATAATATTATGGATGTTAGTTATCTTTTAAATCTCGTCCGGAATAATTGCGCGTTTTTCATACGATAATAGTTCTTACCGCAGACGCTATAGTCTCACAATCTACCTAGATTATGAATTATGTGAGCAGTCCAGTCAACTTCCATCAAGTTTTGCTAAAGTTGTGTGTTTAAATGATCAATATGTTCAATTTCGTGTAGGGGAAATTCGCACCCGAGCGAATTTCACCCTATAGGGGGGAAATTCCCACCCTCATTTTTATTAACTGAAAAAGCACGTACAATATAAAAACATCGAAAAAAATGATCGTACGAATTTCCCCCTTATAGGGGGAAATTCGCACCAATGTAATTTTTTTTACAGAAATCACAAATTTATAACATAGCGTAAAGGAATATAAAAAATACGATTTTAGAAATACGACGGGAATTATATACCTTAAAGAATGCTCACATTAACAGAATGTTATCTTGTAAGCAACTATACCTTCAGTTCAAGCAGTTCAATTTATAATCGAGAAGATTAACATGTGTGCGCATTTTACAAGAGCAATTATTATGGTGTAAGTTATGGTTTTGCATTCAAAACAGGGTGCGAATATCACAGGTGCAATTATTATAAGAACAAATACGAGCATTAAAAATTCAACAGGATACGAATGTCACTGATGCAATTTTGGAAATTCTATCGATAGCCTTTTACTTTAAACAGGGTGGGAATCTTATACATGCAATTTTTGGCAGTTCCAGTGATAGCCTTCTATTTTAAAGCGGGTGCGAATCTTACAGGTGCAATTTTTTGGCAGTTCGAGAGGTAGCCTTCTTTTCTTAAACAGGGTGCGAATTTTACACATTCAATTTTTGGCAGTTCAAGTAATAGCCGTCTGCTTTAAACAGGGCGCGAATGTTACAGGTGCGATTCTTGAAAATTCGAGCGATAGCCTTTTATTTTAAACATGGTGCGAATCTTATACATGTAATTTTTGGCAGTTTGAGTGATAGCCTTCTATTTTAAATAGGGAATTTTACAGGTGCAATTTTTGAACAGTAAAAGGCTATCGATAGAATTTTCAAAAATTGCACCTGTAAAATTCGCACCCTATTTAAAATAGCAGGCTATCACAATGCAATTATTATTGTTATGGCTTTGCATTTAAAACAGGGTGCGAATATCACAGGTGCAAGCATTAGAAGAACAAATAAGAGCATTATAAATTAAATAGGGTACGAATATCACAGATGCAATTTTTGAAAATTTGAGCGATAGCCTTTTACTTTAAACAGGGTGCGAATCTTATACATGCAATTTTTGGCAGTTTGAGTGATATCCTTCTATTTGAAATAGGGTGCGAATTTTACAGGTGCAATTTTCGGTAGTTCGAATGACAGCCTTCTACTTTAAATAAGGTGCGAATCTTATACATGCATTTTTTGGCAGTTCAAGTAATAGCCTTCTGCTTTAAACAGGGCGTGAATGCTACAGGTAAAATTTTTGCGACAGTTCGAGTGATAGCCTTCTACTATAAATAGGGTGCGAAACTTACAGGTGCAATTTTTGAAAATTCGAGCGATAGCCTTTTACTTTAAACAGGGTGCGAATCTTGTACATGCAATTTTTAGCAGTTCGAGTAATGGCTTTCTATTTTAAATAGGGTGCGAATGTTGCATGTGCATTTTTAGGCAGTTCGAATGTCATCTTTCTACTTTAAACAGGGTTCGAATCTTATACATGCAATTTTTGGCAGTTTAAGTAATAGCTTTCTGCTTTAAACAAGTGGTAACCTTCTTTTATAAATAGGCTGTGAAAGTTACAGGTGCAATTTTTAAAATTCGAGCGATAGCTTTTTACTTTAAACAGGGTGCGAATCTTATATATGCAATTTTTGGCAGTTCAAGTAATAGCCTTGTGCTTTAAACAGATCGCGAATATTGCAGGTACAATTTGTTGCAGTTTGAGTGATAGCCTTCTATTTTCAATAGGGTGCGAATCTTACAGGTGCAATTTTCGGTAGTTCGAATGACAGCCTTCTACTTTAAACAGGGTGCGAATCTTATATATGCAATTTTTGGTAGTTCAAGTAAAGCGTTCTAATTTAAATAGGGTGCGAATGTTACAGCTGCAATTTTTGAAAATTCGAGCAATAGCCTTTTACTTTAAACAGGATGCGAATCTTATACATGGAATTTTTGGCAGTTGAGTAATAGCCTTCTACTTTAAACAGGGTACGAAAGTTACAGGTGCAATTTTTGGAAGTTCGAATGACAGCCTTCTACTTTAAAAAAAATTTCGAAATATAAGAAAACAATTCGTACTACAAACCTTATAGAATCAGCACATTCAGCATTTAATAAGTCAACAATATTACCTCAACACGGATCAAAATCATCAACTGTGCAAGCAATTCAGCAAATTGATCTACAATATAGATGTATTGCTTTAGAATTTAATAAAAAAGGGATTGACGCACTCTTGTTATGGTCGTAGCTTATTGCATAAAGCAATATGCTACACGAATAGATACTGCAGCATGTGTGCCGGCCTGTGGAAACCGACAGCTGAGCCCACCCCAAACTCGACGAACGAGCTCTGACAGGCCTCAATCCAGAGACAGAACAGGACAGACTGACAAATTGTGGCGTGGGGACTTAGTGGATGGGGTGCATTTACTCGCCCACGTTGTGTTATCCCATATGCTAAATAGGCATATACGTTTGAATGCGGTGTTGGACCGAATTTCGAGTGTCAAACATTTACTACACCAATTGGTATCCAGCCGTCACGTCATCGTTCGGAGGATGAAAGTTCCTGAAGCTGGTATTTGTCTACAGTAACCCCCATCGGGTTGGTCGCATCATCGTTGCGCCCACGACGTAAACTAATAGCTCGTATAGGTAGCAGAATCATCCTACTATGGGATATTGGCAATTTAGGCAGGGATAAATTTATTTTTCTTTGCAATTTAACAGTGAAATAGTGGAGCATCTTACCTTTGGAGGCGCCTCTCCGGGAGATTCCCAGCAGTAAAAGTACGTAAGTGATAAACAATTTTTTTTTACTTTTGTCTAATTGCCACAATAGTATATCATTCGTATTTAAGTATTACACAATGAATTCGAGGATCTTTGGCGAATTATTGTACTAGTATATTATTTATGTTTATGTGTCACATAGATAAAACTTTGCGATTCCTTTTTTTTTGAACATTTTTAGCCTGATTACCATACTATTATAGTGTTTTTATTTAGACATGATATAAATAAATTGGAGATTTTTTTGCTTGTACAAATTTTTTTGCCATACTAGTATATTAGTCGTATCTAAGCAGTACATTTATAACTATGAAAAATTTTCTAATAATTTTTGTCTGCCTGCCATGGTAGAGTATCTCTTGTATGTAAGTATCACATACAGCATGTAATTCGCGGAGCCTTGAACATTCTAGGAATTAATTGAATATTAGCATATTTGTTCGCGTTGAATATTACATATGAAACTCACTACGCTTTTGTTTGACATTGCGCAAGAGGTCTTGTATTGGCCATAACCTTGCACTATCGATATAGAGTCAGGTAAATGAGTTCGCTCTTAGCTACGGTTTAAGATAATCCAAACAAATGTGTTCTTTTGATTACGCTCTCTGACTACAGTAATATATATGTAGGTTAGGGACTCTGAAAAATCTTGCCCTTAGAGTCAGATGAGGCATGCAAGGAAGGCATAACATCTGCGGCTTCAGTATGGATGTAGGTAAGTGACGTAAAGGTCCCTTCAGGACCGAATGTGTGCCGGCGTTTTTCTTTTAGTGAAAGGCACCAAATTTTTTGATTATGGCAGAAGGCAGTGGCAGTGACGCCCTGCAGTCAACGCTGTCCGTCGAGTGATCTGTCAGCTCATGCTGGCAGTCTGGACCTTAAGTCTGATGTTCATTACTCAACATAGTTCCATAACACTCTCCAGCGAACTCGAGCTCTTAGCTCTAAGTATTTTGGCAAAGAATAGGTCAACTCATGGTGAAAATTAAATAAAAATAAAAAATGTGTATACAAAAAACGCAATAATATATAATCTCACCTATCGACTTCTGTCAGCAATCGTATGATCTACAGATAATCTTGTCCATGTTCAAGTTTCACATGATTTAGATATTTCCTCAATTGCTCGATCAATACCTGTCCACACACAATATTCTATATACATATTATGTTTCATTTTTGTAATTCCTATGTGCGTACTGTGTAATTCGATTAATATGCTGGCTTGAAGAGAGCAAGGAATAACGACTCGATTCCCTTTGAAGAGAAAACCACCAAGAATATACACTGGATTCTTGGTTGTTTTTTGAATTATTGTTGATGAGATCCTTTTTAATTTTTGAAAGCTATATATGTATATCTGTTTCTAGAGCTATTCTGATGTGATTTCATTTGAAGAAATTAGTAGAATTGAAAAGGAACAAATGTCATGAACCTCTTGATTTATTGAAAAATCCATGCCCTGTATTCTTGAATTGTGTGGCACCCTTGATAAGCAATCGACATTGGTATTGTCAGTGCCTTTCACCCGTGGCAGGAGCCACACGAAAACTGGGATCGTGTCCACATGGATTATGTAGGACCTTATGAAGGAAGACATCTTCTAATCTTGGTAGACGCTAAGTCAAAATGGGTAGAAGTTCGAATTTCAAATGATGCACCTTCATCTGCAAAGACTATCCAGCTACTTGACGAAATATTTGCAACTCATGGACTGCCAAGAGTGTTAGTTTCCGACAACGCCACAATTTTCACCAGTGAGACCTTCAAGAAATGATGCACTTCAAATGGAATTTTTCAAAAGTTTTCCGCACCTAGCCATCCAGCCACTAACGGCCTCATCCAGCCACTAACGGCCTGGCTGAGCGCAATGTAAGAACAATCAAGAACCGCTTACAAGCAATGAAGAATGAACCCCTGACACTTCATCGAAAACTTCAAAAGATTATGCATCGATATAGAGGGAGTTCTCTTGCGGAGGGGAGAACACCTGCTGAATTATACCTGAAGCAAGATTTTCGGATTCGACTTGATGCAATTAAGCCATATCATGAGATGGACATTCCAGGACCAATGGTTAGCTGTGCTAGTTCCTTCACGATTGGAGATCGAATTCAGTCTCATTATTACATAAACAACAAACCAGCTTGGCGGTTTGGCGTAGTGTTGAGGAAGTTTGGCTATCTACATTATCTTATTAAACTCGACAATGGCTGTGTATATAAATGATATATAGATGAGCTTAGGAGTACCAGCGTTGCTGAAGGGCCAGTAACTGTAACAGAAAACTGTTGTGACTGTACCATAAATTCAACCAGGAGCCACTGGATTCTGATAGGTTAAGTACTAATATGTCAATTAGATATAAGATGCTGAGCTGTAACTCATGTAGAAGAAGATTCATTAAAAAGCACAACGCGTGCAAATACGTCTTTTCATTTCGGTTCCCTCCTAAAACCTTTCCAGGCCACAACAGTCTACTTCCAGCGCATTTGTTTAAGTAAATCTATTTTAAAGGTATGCATGGTGTATTCTGATTTAACGTAAACAATTTGTCACATTTATTTAGTTTGGAATAAACATATCTATTTAGATAAAAATAGTCTGTTTCAATCGAACATGTTTTAATAAGTACATATAATAACATCGATATCCCCTTCTAGTTTTAAAATTATTAATAGCTCATCTAAATTCTTCGCCAGGCTACGAATATTAATGTAAAATATTTTTAAACACTTCTTTGAGACAACTAGACAAATTTTTTTTTCCGCAACTACATTACTCAAAATCACAGTATTTCATTTTAAAAGATTCAAATAATTCAGTCATATAAAAACCTAAAGCTATCTTATCAACTAAAAAGACAACAATGTGTCTCATTTTTGCCTAGTTTGAGTTTTATTTTATTTTTATTATTAGTTTTATTATTTTTGTCTCTTATATATAAATACTTTTCAATAAAGCTCTAATTTAGTATTAAATTCAATGTGCTCACTCATGCACTTCTGTTAATTTACTAAAAAACTATATCTAATCGAGAACTTGTAAATCTGTGAAAACATGACGTAGTTCTAAGCTGAGGTTATTGGGTCATTCCACAGAAAATCGACAAATATTGTATAAATTTGTGCATTGACCAACTCCGATTTTGATAAAATTTGATAAGTAGGTTTGTCTTATTGTTTGTAGAACTTTGCTGAAATATTTTTCGTTTTTGTCCATTTTTGACAGCGATATGTTATTTTGAAATTTGGAAAAAGTGGCAAATTTTGCTTGGAAGCTGTAAATTCAAAACTTTATATCTTAGGATGTATGCATCGTAAGCCCATGAAACAAACTCCATTTGTTTAAGGAAGCTTCAAAGCTCCTGAAAAAATTAGCTGAGGTCCTTTTTCTAAAAATTTGTTTTCAAGGATAATGGATATGTTCGTTATCCTTGAATATCTCAAAATGCGCACTCTCGATTCCTTTTATTTTTTTTTAATTTAATCCTTAATGGCTTTTGAGGAAACTGTAGAAAGGAGAAAATGGAACTCCTTGAAGTTTGGATGGAGTTATTTTTTAAATATATGTAGTTCAGAAAACTTCGAACGAAAATTGATGAAGTGTGCTGAGTACTCAGATTTAATATAATATATCTACATAATGTAGCTAGGATTATATCCTGAGATGGTCAACTACCGTAAAAATATTAAAAGAAACGTATTGGTAATAATATAATATGTTTAATTAACTTTGTTATATATATAAGTATATAAGTATCTTCCCCAGTTTTCCGGCTGGAGGGTTTCGCGAGAGGAGTCTCTCTCTGATCACCGCTACATTGAGATCTGTATGGGTGCTGACCCCATTGAGGAGGAACCATACAGGAATCCGAAGCGGACTGATTGGGGGAGATACCACGGGGAGCTAGTTTCCATGCTCGACTCTCCGGCTGAGAGAATCAGAAGTGTTGCCGCCTTGGAAAAGGCGGTTGGAAGGCTGCAGTCCGCTGTAACTGCGGCTTTCGAGGCTTCCTGTCCCATTAGCACGGACATTGGAAGGTGGTGGAACGGTAGTCTTAGTGTACTCCGTAAGGCTCCCAGAAGGCTCTTCAACAAGGCCAGGAGGTCTGGCTCGGAGGGAGACTAGCGGGCCTACCGCGAGACTCAGAGTAATTACAAGAGGCTTGTCAGGAAATCAAAAAGACAGGCCTTTGTAGATTTCTGCGAGGAGCTTGACGGCTATCGTGAACCGGTTAGGCTGCTCAGGGCTCAGGGCGACCCGTCGGCTAGGCTGAGTGTTCTGAGAGGGCCAGGTGGCTCCTTTACGGCATCGAAAGAGGAAGCCTGTAGACTTCTTCTCTCGACGCATTTTCCTGACTGCAGGCTTGAAGAAGACCTGCAGGCAGGTTCCGATTATCCGCTACCTCTATGCACTGGTGGAGATTGGTCCACTGCAGCCAAGGTAGCTGATGTCGAGAAGGTGAAATGATCAATTTCAACCTTCTCGGCCTTTAAAGCCCCGGGTCCAGACGGTATTTTGCCTGTCCTTCTTAAGGCTGAGAGCGTGGTGCTGTCCCCATACATCGACTCCATTTTCAGGGCATGTATCGCTTTTGGATATGTCCCTGAGATGTGGAGGAAGGTGAGGGTTGCCTTCGTTCCGAAGCCTGATAAGGCTTCCTACATGGACCCGAAGAGTTTTCGAACCATAAACCTCTCCTCATTTCTTTTGAAATGCCTGGAGAGGCTGGTAGATGAATATATTAAGGAAGTACCCTTAAGGGCTTCTCTCTTAAACACCTCACAGCACGCTTACCGGAGGGGCAGATCTACGGAGACGGCTCTCCACTCAATGGTAACTGTCATTGAACGGGGACTGGATCGTGGACTGTTTACCTTGGGATATGATATGACAGTGAACCGTACAAAGTGCAACTTGGTGCTCTTCTCCAGAAGACGTAAGCTGGGGTACTTTTTGGACACACTCTGCAGCTCTCTCCTCATGTCAAGAACCTTGGAGTCTTCCTTGGCTCGAAGCTGACATTGGGAATACACGTAGAGGAAATGCGGCTATGAGGGTCTTCGCTCAATGCAGGAGAACCTTTGGCTGCGCATGGGGCATGAGACCGAGGGTTGTGCATTGGATGTACACCTCTATCGTCAGACCCATGCTCACATATGCCTCCTGTGTATGGTGGCCGAGGACGCTTGTGGGGACTGCGATCCGGAAGCTGGCGGGCCTGCAAAGGCTTGCCTGCTTGGGAATTACGGGCTCCATGCGATCTACGGCTACTGCGGCTCTTGAAGTCTTACTCAATCTGCCACCCCTGGATCTTGTTATTCAGGCAGAGGCCAAAAGGGCTGTATGCAGATTGCGCTTATTGGGATGTTGGGAGGGCGGCTGGACTGGCTCTTCTCATTGCTCTATGGCGTATCGGCTGGACTTGGAAAACACTCTGGCCGGTATGCCACGGGATGCGATGGTACCAGACCTTCGTTTCGGGCGTCGGTTCTCTGTAAGCTTTCCTGCAAGGGAATCGTGGACTGAGAGAGGTGCCTTATCGTGCCTTCCCCGGTCTGCTCTAAAAATCTTCACCGACGGCTCTCTCACTAATGACGGAGCTGGGGCAGGTGTCTACTTTCCTGAGCCTGATTTTGGAATGGAGTACTCACTTGGAAAACACACCACTGTCTTGCAGGCTGAAGTCTTCGCCATCTCAATGGCAGCGAAGTTAGCCCTTGATATGTAAATCAAGGGGAGAGATATCGCTATCCTTTCGGATAGTCAGGCAGCCTTGATGGCTCTGAATGGCCCTCGGATAACGTCTAAGTTACTGGGGGACTGCAGGTCGTCAGTGGATAAGTTGTGTTATCACAACAATGTGTCCCTCCTGTGGGTTCATGGTCACATGGGGATCATGGGGAATGAATGGGCTGACCTTTTAGCTAGGGCTGGCTCCCATTCTCCGTTTTGGGACTGGAGCCCGCCGTAGGCGTTGCCACCTCGAATATCGGGTCTCTCATCAAAGCGGATGTCCATAGGAAATATCAGCAGAGATGGGAGAACCTGAGTGCTTGTAGGTGTACGAAACTGTTTCTTGATGGGCCCAATGGGAATATCTCCGATTTTCTCATGGGACTCTGAAGGAAACAATGTAGAACCGTGGTTGGCATCATCACCGGCTACAGCTCACTTCGCGCTCATCTAACAAGGATGGGAGTTGTTGACAGCCCTGAGTGTCTGTCCTGTGTGGAGGGAGAACCTGAGACAACCGAACACTTTATGTGTGAGTGTCCGGCCTTCGCCCGGAGCAGACTGGATACTCTAGGGTCTCCCCCTCTAACTGTGAATGAGCTGAAAAACCTTTAAGAGGACAGGAAGGTTTTGGTGAATGGGATTCAGGATAGCACAACGGACCGCTGTGGCCTCCGTGCTTGGGTTGGGTATCTCCTGTTCCCCCTGTTAAAAAAAAAATCTTAGAAATATTTATAAGTAAAATTAAAATTAATATAAGGCCTGTGTACATCCTATATTTGAGATTTCCTTAATTTAATTAACTCTGCTATATATTTCATTTTACTGGCTGTTAGAATATAAACACCATTATCCATTCCATGAGTCAACAATGAGTTCTTTAGTTGCGATTTCTGATATAACTATATACATATGTATATATATGACATCAATCTAAAAGTTGTAGTATGTGTATTTCTTTTTATTTTCCTGTATCACTGTAATTTTTAAAACCAGCTGCATACATGTATTTGATAACGCACCATTCAACATCAATTTTCGTTCAAAGTTTTCTGAACTACATATATTTCAAAAATAACTCCATCCAAACTTCAATGAGTTCCATTTTCTCCTTTCTACAGTTTCCTCAAAAGCCATTAAGGATTAAGTTAAAAAAAAATAAAAGAAATCGAGAGTGCGCATTTTGAGATATTCAAGGATAACGAACATATCCATTATCCTTGAAAACAAATTTTCAGAAAAAGGACCTCAGCTAATTTTTTTCAGGAGCTTTGAAGCTTCCTTAAACAAATGGAGTTTGTTTCATGGGCTTACGATGCATACATCCTAAGATATAAAGTTTTGAATTTACAGCTTCCAAGCAAAATTTGCCACTTTTTCCAAATTTCAAAATAACATATCGCCGTCAAAAATGGACAAAAACGAAAAATATTTCAGCAAAGTACTATCAACAAGAAGGCTAACCCACCTGTAAAATTTTATCAAAATCGGAGATGGTCCATTCAGAACATTTGTCGATTTTCTGTGGAATGACCCTATTAATAAAATATTTCTGAATTTGAATATATCAATAAATGTACATGTACAAGCTGTTCGATAAATTAGTAGATTGGAATATGCCTATGCATTCCTTCGCTCTGAAAATCACGTTTGAAAATTTTTAATTTTTCAAATGGAGTGTAGTCATTTCAATGTTCAGAAATCCTTTCAAGTATATCGCAGGATCAAACTAGAGTCCATTGAGGACATTTCATTCTTTTTAACAATAACCAACATCGAGCCGTAAAATTGAGTTCTTGAACTTCTTATCCCTATATACCTATATGCAATGTTTTAATTGTAAATTACTTTTACATCAAACTAGGAAAACAAATATCTTCTCTATTGGAATGAGATATATTCAAAGGTTAAGAAAGAAGGATTGCACTTAATTATAATTGATACATATTCTACAGGGCTATATCTCTCAAGCGACAAAAAATTGCATCTATAGCCTAGTACTAAGGTTCGCACTAAACTAAATTTTAGCGGGTCTCCAAAATCGGGCCGTTCTTTAGCAGCTAAAATATGGCAGCGGAGACTCAGAGAAAAGATATATGAAAAACAAGAAGAATTTTGAATTTTTTTTATGGAAATATAACGCCCGGTCATAATATTTCTAAAAACAGATAGTTAAAATTATTTAGAAATATTAAATATATGAAAATAATATGCATAATGTATATACAATAAGAAAAAAAATTAACAATTATATTGAAATTACGGCCACGAGAAGAAATCCAATTCATCCGTACTTACAGCACAGACGTACAAAACTACGTTAACTACAAAAATCCGATCAATAAATTTATCAAATCTCAGAACTCTGACAATAAATATTTTTACCGTGCTAAAAAACGGCCCGGGCGGATAAATTCAAGCTAAATTTTTTGGAGACTTACTGGTGGTGCCATCTCTAATCAAAACCCAAAGGCAAATTTAGCGCGTTGACCTTAGTACCGCTTTCGCTAAAATTCAGGATAAATTTTCGCCAATATCTTTTAGCTTGCTAAATTTTCATACAAAACTTAGCTTAGCGCGGACCTTAGTACTAGGCTTATAAGATTCGCACGCTGTTTAAAGCAGAAAGCTATCACTCGAACTGCCAAAAATTGCACCTGCAACATTCGCACCCTATTTATAGTAGAAATCTATCACTCGAACTGGAAAAAATTGTACCTGTAACATTCACGCCCTGTTTAAAGCAGAAGACTATTACTTGAACTGCCAAAAATTGCATGTATAAGATTCGCACCATGTTTAAAGTAAAAGGCTATCGCTCGAATTTTCAAAAATTGCACCTGAAACATTCGCATCCTATTTATAGTAGAAGGCTGTCATTCGAACTTCCAAAAATTGCACCTGTAACTTTCGCACCCTGTTTAAAGTAGAAGGCTATTACTCAACTGCCAAAAATTCCATGTATAAGATTCGCATCCTGTTTAAAGTAAAAGGCTATTGCTCGAATTTTCAAAAATTGTACCTGTAACATTCGCACCCTATTTAAATTAGAACGCTTTACTTGAACTACCAAAAATTGTATGTATAAGATTCGCACCCTGTTTAAAGTAGAAGGCTGTCATTCGAACTAACAAAAATTGCACCTGCAATATTCGCACCCTGTTTAAAGTAGAAGGCTATCACCCGAACTACCAAAAATTGCATATATAAGATTCGCACCCTGTTAAAAGTAAAAGGCTATCGGTCGAATTTTCAAAAATTGCACCTGTAACTTTCGCACCCTATTTATAGTAGAAGGCTATCACTTGAACTGGCGCAAAAATTGTACCTGTAACATTCACGGCCTGTTTAAAGAAGAAGGCTATTACTTGAACTGCCAAAAATTGAATGTATAAGATTCACACCCTGTTTAAAGTAGAAGGCTGTCATTCGAACTACCGAAAATCATTGAATAAATAACTAATAAGGAAACGGCATATCGGGTGAAAACGTATGCATCTCGGCGAAATGTATTAGTGTGCTCTGTTTGTACTCATTTCGTCATGGAAGTAATGAAATTCTGACATTCTGAAGGGGAACATTTTTTATAATTTAAATTCCTATGTAAAATAAACAAATTTTTAGCTCCCCCTTATTTTCAGATAATATTTCTTGGCGTTGCCTTTGTATGACTGGAATAATTTAGGCACTAATGACAATTCAATTGTAAACAAATAAAATGGCATTGGTAAAATGTTAAATCTTTTGCCATTGCTCTTTATTTTTACAGATATTTCACTTTTATTTTGTTTAAAACAATATAATTAATAAGTAAAGCTATTAAGCTTACTTGAAGAATGATTTACCACGACAATAACTCTGTTCGTTCCTGCAGCACCACTTCATTACGGTTTTTTAAGGCTCTGGAGTCTCTATTACATAAATAATCGTTCACAAAAGTATATTGTACACTAAGTTTACACTACTATTAAGAAAATATTCTGTTAAATTATTTATTTATTAGAATATCGCGAATTCAAATCCGATAACTTCTTTTCAAAATAATGAAATGATAGAATGTTGAACTGACACAAAATAGCAACGGCGCCCTCTTGTCATTTCTCCCCCCCCCCCCGACCTTAGGTCACACTGGGCGCGTTTAGGCGGAGACCAAACCAGTTTGGAAGAATTGGTAGCGTTTGGTCACAACCATGTAAAAATATCAACCATTTCGGTATCGTTTGTAATTATGCGGAGAAAAAATCGGTAATTTTGACCGGTTTGATCTCCGCCCAAACGCGCTCACTGTCATTGAAATGCTTAAACACGTACACTGTCGCACAATACCCCGCTTCCTTATTAGTTACTTATTCAATGCCGAAAATTGCACCTGTAAAATTCGCACCCTATTTAAATTAGAAGGCTATCACTCAAACTGCCAAAAATTGCATGTATAAGATTCGCACCCTGTTTAAAGTAAAAGGCTATCGCTCGAATTTTCAAAAATTGCATCTGTGATATTCGTACCCTGTTTAATTTATAATGCTCTTGTTCTTCTAATAATTGCACCTGTGATATTCGCACTCTGTTTTAAATGCAAAGCCATAACTCAAACTATAATAATTGCTCTTGGAAAGTTCGCACACAGCTTAATCTTCTCGATTATAAGGTGAACTGGTTGAACTTGAAGCTATAGCTCGCCACTGGATCCATTTTAAATCTTAAAATAACTACCATTTTACTTTCTAAACATAAAAATTAATTGAAGGAAGATTATTAGAATTGTATTCCATATTTTAATTTGCCACTGACCCCACTTTTTACACTTCGTTATGATGCATTGCAAATTTGCCTTCTATTTGAGATAATTGCCATTGCTATTAACTAATTTCACTATAGAAATAATACAAAGACCTTAAATAAACAGTTAAGAGTGCAAATTATAAGTATTTCAGTCTTATTTTGCATTTTTTTACCAATATAACTTTCATGGCACTTTGTTTTGATTCGAACTGATTAAACATAAACATATAACATTTATTTGTTTGAGCACCCGTGCCAAAAGCACGCTGAGCGTTGGGCACATCTTAGCGAGTTACATAGTAGATACAAACATATATTAGCAAAATTAAACACAAACAATTAAGAGCTTTAAATTAACAAATTCAATGTATATTTATGGTAAGTAACTCATATTATATTTATGACAACATTTTCAATGGATCCAGTGGAAATAATTTACATAAATATTAGCAGTTTATTTTTCCCCGTTTTAAAAATCGATTTGTGTGACGTCACACGTCACACTTGACAGCCCAGACGATCAGTCGTGCCCATATGACATATGTCAGTGGAGGAAACAAACAAAACAACAATGTCAGTGTCAATTCGAAAATATTAAAATTAAATTATATATATATATTTTTTTAAAAACCTGAATTAATTCTATTTTTGTTGTAAAGTTAGCATAAAAAAAGTGCAATAAAGCTATTTTTTATAAGATTTAAAACGATATCGGCATTTCTTGACGGATGAACAGAATATTTTGCAATAATGACAATGTTTAGGCCACTCAAAAGCCCATTATTTAAGCCTCCTATCAAGCATTTGCTGCAAGTAAAGTTAGCAACAAATGCTAACAATTTTATTGAGAAAAAGGTGACAGTGCACGGAATTGATATTAACTATGTTCAGTCGGGTAACGGTCCGAAATCTCTACTGCTTTTACCTGGAGCGCTTGGATCAGCTTGGACGGATTTCACACCTCAAATAAAATCATTGCCCAAAATTTTACCAGATCACTCAATCATAGCATGGGATCCACCTGGTTATGGAAAATCGATTCCTCCTCTTAGGCAATTTGAATTGGACTTCTTCAATAAAGATGCTGATTATGCAAAGAAATTGATGGATACCCTTGGAAGGTCAGAGTTCTCAATTTTAGGCTGGAGTGATGGTGGTATTACAGGGCTTATCATGAGTGCTACATATCAGGATTCTGTTGAGAAACTGGTAGTTTGGGGCGCAAATGCTTACATTAATGAAGAAGAAACAAAAATTTTAGAAGGTTTGTTGATTTTCGGTCTGTTCTCTTTTGAGAAAATATTTTAGTCTTGCTAATCTAAAGGAATCCGAGATGTGAAAAAGTGGTCACCCCGAATGCGAGAGCCCATGGAAAAACTTTATGGGGTAGAAGGATTTTCTAAGCTTTGGTCAGATTGGGTCGATGGAGTTATAAATATTTATAAAACAAAAGCTGGGAACTTTTGCAAAGATGAAATTAAGAAAATCAAAGCACCCACTCTAGTTGTTCACGGAAAAAAAGATCCAATGATCCACGCAGAACATATTCCTTATTTGCTAAACAGAATTAGTGGAGCTAAGTTAGAAAAGAAGTGGCTAGGTTGTTTTGTTTTAGTTTAATTCATTATGTTTTCTTTCAGATATTTTGAATTTCCTGAAGGTAAGCACAATATTCACTTGAGATATCCAGAGGATTTCAACAAAATCGTTGCAGATTTTATTAATAGTTAACATTTGAAAAGCTTTTGTTATTTACCTGCTCTTTTTAATACATTGGAATCGATTATGGTTTTTATACAATTTTTAGAAGCAGTTTAATATAAAAAATATTTTCATCTAGTCTGAATTTTATTATTCAAGTTGAAAGTTTGATTGATCATGGCCATTCGAGACTCATATTCATATTCTATAGAGTAAAGTTGTGAAAGTGCCGTTAAAAAGTATGTCATTAAATTAACGAATCGAATAAAAGAAAAAACTTTACCTTAACATAAACATTTATTTAGATGAGTATCTGTGCCGATTAGATAATTACATAGTAGATTCATATTATAGCAAAACAAACAATAAAAGAATAAGAGTAGTGAGAGCTTTGAATATCGATATTGTGAAGTAAATACATTACAGCAAAACAAGTAATAGAGGAAAGGAGGTACAGTAATGGGTGTCCATTCGGCGATATTGGAGGAGGGAATTAGTTTTAGAGATAGGGTGATTACACCAACCTTCTAAAGGCCTGGAAATTGTGAAGAGGACAGCAGTCTATTCATCAAGTTTGTGATGATTGGCAAGATGAAGGGCAGAATTAGCTTATAAAATTTAAGAGGTACGTCAATATAAACAGTTGCATTGGATTTGATCTTACGGAACGCGTTAACTATCAACCTCTGAAATGCTACTAAAGCTGAAAACATCGATATTTGGCGAGCGGGTGTTAGGACCCGGGTTGAGAGGGTGTAGATTAGCATTCGGACGACGTGAGGAGTGATTACACTGTACATTAGCTGAATATTCACTTACAATATCAGACAGCAGAGCAAGACTGGGACATGGATGTTCAGTATATTCTTCAGGGTCAAGGTCGGGCTGAACCTTGGCTTTGGAACCCAGGCCCAGATCATTAATCTTGTTCCAGTTGATGACATTGCCCTCCCTAATGCCTTACCTTACCTTTATAAAACGTATACTACTTTTAAAAAAATATTAATTTCTTTAAATTTAATTTAAATCAGTTTTAAATTATATATTTATTATTAGTACTTATTGCAGTAATAATAATAAATATACATAATATTTTTATGCGGATTTACCATGGTCGTAAGTTCTTTCGAATGAACAGAAAAGGACGTAAATTGCGACTGTTTTTTAAAAACTATTTATTTTTCAACATTTCTAAAATATACACTAAATTAAATGTGTATGCCGCGATGCATTTGAGTTTCTTAAAGGTAAGGAATTAATTTTCTTGCATCGATCAAGCTTTGCTCTCTTCATTTGCCTAATCCAAACACATTGCAAAGATAATTAGAACTTTTTTTTTATTTAGAGTCATGAAAGTTTTTTTTTTATGAAAAAGCTTACGCCCCGAACTTGATGCAACTTTTTATTGAAAAAGTGAGTCATATAATTCGACTCCTGAATAGAAGCGATAATTATTAAACAGCCTCTAATTTGTATTGTTGTTGCTTTCCCCTTTATAAAATTTTTAATTCACGCGTTTAAAGGTACTTAAAGCTTGGTTCCGGATTCAAAAGAATTTAGATTCAAACTCAAATTAATTGTATTGCTGGTAGCATTACATAGGAAACTAGAATACACTGGTTATTATTAAGTGTGTTCTACATAGTTTTAAATGCACTGATGGTGCTTCTGTTTGAATAGCTATAAGTAGTCTATTCCATATGCGGATAATCAGATCAAGCTAAGAATTCTCGGTGATTAGTTTATGAAAACGTGTCTTAACTATGTTCCTATTCCGTTGAGATGGCGTAAACAGGAAAAGCTTTATACAAGTAGGTATATTCTAGCTTACTTAACTGCAATATGTTATATAATAATATAAGCAAATATATTGGGTGCTGATATTTATTTAGCTCCTTCGAATATATACAAAAACAAACTTCATACACTATACATACATAATTTCAACGATTTCATGTCCATAAGAAATTTCTTGACTTTTGAATTTAAACCAATTTAATTTCTACAAATATTTTATAAAATATAATGGATCGAAGTTGACTCCTATATAGCCTAAAATAATCCAGGATTTTTCTTTGTGAGGTTCCTTTGATGAATTGTTTGCTTGTCTGGCGTCCATCTGGATTTCAAATCATATATTCCTACCTTTTCTCCTTCCTTAGTTTTAGAGCCGTTGTTGGTACATCATATTAGGGCTCCGTTTCCAAGGTTTTTTTTTTTTTACTTGGATGGTAGGCAGGGGTATATATTTTGCTAACATTTTATCTTATACCATGTCCAGTATACTGCCATTCATATAAATGGAATATAAATACTGATGGGTATTCTAGGCGCCCTAAATTAGTTTGATAATTTAAGCTCTAGATTTCACTCTTCTCGCTCATATATCGTTTTGCATTATGCTAAAATCAAAAATGCGACTCTCATATGTGGATCTAAAAATTGTTTTTTTTTCTAATAATTTTTACCAAATAATTTATTTCAATAATTTATCTGAATTCGCTGTCGGGAAATTTCAAATTCGTTTATAGCTTTGAAGCAGAGTATAGAACCTGTGATATAATGATGTCACAGCTCAAGTGTTTAATAGTATAGGTTAGGTTAGGTAAGAGGGGTGTCGCTAGAAATAACTAGCCTGCGTCACTAGACCACCAGGGGGTCCATTGTGCCTCTTGACCTTATGGAATAACCTTTTGAACCCGCTCTAGATGCATCGTGCTTCACTTAGGAATCACACTACAGACCCTGTGCCCGCACTCTTCTTGGTACCATCCGTAAAGACATATATCGGATGTTACCAACATCTTCCCATCCCAATTACTCCTGGTGGGCATCATTGCATTGACACACCCTCGCGCTTCCACAAAGGTGACTATCAAATACCTGATGTTTCTTCCCTGCAATTACTTCAGCGTCTCTTCCAGAGTATATTGAAATTCCCAAAACCCAGCATTGCTTATTGGTACACCTTCACTTTTTACGGATGAGAGGCATTCGGGGGAGGAAAGATTCCAAAATGCCAAGTTTCGAACGAGAGCACGGGCAGCATACCAATACTACTTGAAAACCATGAAGTTGGCAATGATACCAACACAAAAGGCATTAGTGTGCCGGCTACAGCCATGCAGTAAGCCAAAACCCTCGAGAATACAAGCTATGAAACAGAAATCTATATGTATGCGTTGTGAGTCCGTTTTCTAAAGTGTTCTATATTGATACTTATGGAAAAGTGCCAAACATTGACTTTATATATGCTATAGAGCCTAAACTACTATCCATACAGGAGAATAGTCTGTGAGTAATTTAAAGCTTGGTTCCTTACCTTCCCAAGGGGTACACTTCCTATATACCTTACTTAACAAAATAATAAAATTGTGTTGATTACAAAGCAACGTTACCATTTTACGCTCAATACCTCTCAGCTGAGTGATAATTGAATGTGTGTATGAGCAGCCGATACAAGATATATAGGTAGAAGTATGGGGGTGGCACTCCCGGCTACTCGTCAGTCTAAATTTAACGCTTAACTAGAACGGTCCTTGTTTTATATAATAATTTGTTCGCGAGTGTTTCATCATTTTTTATAATTAAAAGAGAAAGGTTTTGTAAAATCAATTGTATATTATTTAATACAAAAAACATTGTAATATTAATTTTTCGTCATTTGACGTGCGTGGTCCTTCTTCATTTTGACAACGCGAGCTTTTTAAGTAACAAGCCCCTTTGACCTTAGATTCATTTATGTAAACCGGACGATCTCCTTCGTTTTCCATTTTTTCTATAGCAAAAGCAAATATTGTGTAAATAAATAATTTATGTTTATTGGAATCACGTCAAACATCTTTTAAAACAACGTTAGAAATATCGTGTCCCAAAATCAATTAAAAGACGTTTTTACGATAATTACCTTTACTTATCTATTCACTGCTGTTTAAACTGCCCTATCTCAACAATGTTACATTTATTCACGACCCACACTCTTAACTTGTAGTATAACTTAGTACTCCACGCTAACTTGGAAAAAACGCGACTCTGAGCTGAACGCTTACCGGCGAGAATACTACTGGCACTCTACAGACTAGTCATTGGTCTTTTATGAACCTATACTCGGAAGTAAGCTTTCTTTGTTCACCACGCGGATGTAAACAAACGACAATAACCTTGTCGTTTGTTCTACCGGTTGCAGCACCTCAGTCGCTTAGTAGTAAACAATCGCCTTACATAATAATTACCATGCGAGGTTAGTTATTATCGTAATCGTCGATTGCTCCACTAAGCGCTCATCGCAGCCAGCTGTTGGGCTAATCAGCAAAACAACCGACAGTTGCAGAACAATACCATGCGAGGTTATTGTTCAGCAATTGCTGATTATTTCGCTGTGATGCCTTTGGCTGCTGGAAGAATCTTTCACATATCGGGCCATAACAGAAATACCTGTGTCCAATCTTACCATCGAATGATGCCAGTTAAGAATGGTGCTTATCGGGGGCAATAGAAATCCCAAATTTAGCATATCTATAGAATGCTGGGGATTCGTTATAAAATATTAATTCTAAGTTTGTTTCTTTACCTGTCCACTTAGTTGTATCTTTATGTACAAGCTGTGAACGTACAAAAGATTTCACAAACTCGCTTTTTCCTGCAAGCAGGCTTTCTAAATCTACATTTGCTGGGGAATTGCAAATAGGTGTCTCATCAGGAAAACGATACTGATCTAAAATTTTATATTTTCTACTACGATATGTTTTCGGATTCTGCGTTTTATTCACAGCTATTTGCTGTGTGTGATATGAGTAGTACCCAGCATTGCTAAGCAGACTTCGTCCATGTTTGCCTCTGAGCAGGAACATACGCCTGAACTGAATGGCTTTGGTAAGGCTGCTTTATTTAAAGCGCTTCCGCTCACATGTTATTTAACGTCCTTTTCGTAAAAGTGTTTTTGACAGAGCCTTTTCGTCGTCTTACCCAATGGTTGTCCACTATGGTGTAGCCAAACATTTCTGCGATAATCGTTCGGGACCAAGAAAAAGGATAAAATTGATAATCCCCCCTTTCTAAATTTTTGAGGACAGTTTTTATAACAGCAGCAATATGCCGATGCCATGCTGTCGGATATCAATACTATTTATATATTGCTTAAAATTCAAGAAAACTCTCGAAAAACCACTTCTTAAATTCGCAAAGAAGGATATTGTAGTATCTTTTATAATTTTTAAAGAAAAACCTGGGAGCAGTCGTGTGACTTTGACTCCACTGGAGCGGCTATTAACAGCTCAGACTCCGAGATAAAATGGGGGTATGAATAGTAGGAGCAGCTGTACCGCTTAGTACTCCTATGTGGAATAATACACGACGGTTTGTAACTTTCTCGATAAATCAAGAGAACTGAATGAATTCAATTTATTGATCGTTCTTAGCCTATATATACATAATTAGTAACCTATGGTACCCTATTCTTACTATTCTAAATGCTGACGCTGGGCGAGTAAGCAATGTGCATAAAATTATGATGACATGCATTTACGCGTGAAACCCCTTGACGATGAATCGTTTGGGTCAGTGGTGCAATCGCTTGCTTGTTGCAAATAAATGTATGTCATTATTATCATCAATTATTTTCGATTATGAATGGTGTTGTAATAAATTTGTGCTGATTAATTTTAGCGTTTTACATTTGTTGTGAAATTTGTGTTTACAGCTTTTTAGTGTTGTTTGTATTTATGGTATTAAATGTATATCACACCTTTCCCCCTTAGGGAAAAAAAAATTTGTGTTTACATAAATTTTTTTTTTTTTTTTTTTTTTTTTTTTTTTTTTTTTTTTTTTTTTTTTTTTTTTTTTTTTTTTTTTTTTTTTTTTTTTTTTATAGTTTGTTTACGTTAAACCTTAATTGTTTGCTCGCCGCAATGAAGCATTTTATCGCTTATGTATACTAATAGTTCATATGGTATGTTTTTGTATGTAGCTGATTATAATGAGTCTTAATTCCTAGTCGTATTTACATATACCTACTTATATATAGTTTATTATTATAGCTCTTAATTGCTCAATGGCATTAGTAATTGGGATCTTTATTGTTTACGTTTACTTATCTAGTTGATTACAATAATTCTTATTTGTCTACACCGGTGTGTAATCTAATTTAACATGCTAGAGATAGTTAGAATAATAGTACATAATTTTTAATTTTCTATCTTTCTTAGCCTATTCTTATGTATTTTGATTTTGTTCTTATTTATATCTTCGATAATGCAATTTACGTTGTCTATTGATTTAATTATATAAGGTCCGTTGTATAGAGGATCTAGTTTTCGTCTATTTTGTACTGTCATTAGTACTTTGTCGCCTACTTTGATTGATATTGGTTTGCAATTAGCATCCTTGACTTGCTTTCTTCGCACTTTAGATGCCTGGAGGTATTGTTTTGCCTTACCTATGGCTTGTTGAAGTCTGTATTTCATCTCTTTACTATACAGGTCATAATTATACACGGGATCTGGTCTATCAATTGTGAGTTCTGAAGGTAGGTCTATATTTTTGGCAAATATGAGTTCGAATGGTGTGTAGCCATGTACGGTGTTTGGTGTGGTGTTGTAGCAGAATGCGTAATATGGAATCCATGTATCCCAATCGTCTCTATTGTCATTAACAAAACATCTGAGATATTCATTTAGGCACTTGTGGTTTCTTTCTAGTGCTCCGATCGTTTCGGGATGTGCGGCGGTCGCGAACAGTTGTTTTATTTTCAGTATATTACATACTTCCGCAAAGACCTGGTTTTTGTATTCCGTTCCTAGATCAGTTTTAATTTTGCTCATAGGTCCGTATGTTAGTATGAACCCATTCACTATGGCTCTTGCTATGGAATTTGCTTCCTTGTCCTTTGTGGGTATTATTACTATATACTTGCTTAGATCGCATTGCATTGTTACTGCGTATCTGTTATCGTTGGTGGTTTTTGTAAATGGGCCGACTGTGTCAATGGATACAATGTCGAAAACTTTTGTTGGTGTTGTAGTTATTTCCATATGCTCTTTATTATGCTTTTGGTGCTTATTTTTCGCACAAAGCTCGCATCTGTTTATATATTTCGCTATTGTTTTCCTCATTTTCTTCCATTTGTACATTTCCTTCAGCTTTTTATACAGTCTTGATTGACCCAGATGTCCTCCTGTAGGTGTGGAGTGATAGTTATGTAGGATTTCGTTTATTTTCGTTGTTTCTGATATGTACCGTTGCGGTTTGAAAATTTTAACGTTTATATTTTTTAATACTTTGTTTCCTAGGATTTTAAATGCGGTTAAATTAATTATTTTAAATATCTCGCTTTCTGCAGAAAGTTTCAGAGTCTTGGTCTGAAATTGTTTATATATATCATTATCCAATACTTCGAGTACCTGCTCTAGTGCGGGCTCTACTGGTTGGTTGTTTTTTATATTTATATACCGCTTATATTTTATTTCATACTTGTGCACTATATTTATTTCTATTTGTGTTTCTTTATTACTGCAGTTCTCAATTTTTACTTTTAGTTCAGGTAATTTGGCTATCTTTGTTGGAGATGGTATCTCCCAAACGCGCAGTTGATCAGGCTGCGGGACTATAGGAGTATTTTTCATTTCATCGGACATTATGTTTTGTTCTTTTTGTTTTTTCATTGCTCGGGTTTGGACGCGTCGGACATTTATTTCCTTCAAATCATTAATGTCAAGTTGTATTCTTGATAACGCGTCGGGTCCGTTATTTCCTTTTCCTTTAATGTATTTGACTTCGAAATCGAATTCCTCTAAATCTAACCTCATTCGTGTTAGTTTAGATGATGGGTTTTTCATGCCAAAAAGATATGTTAAGGGTCGATGGTCTGTTCTTATTGTGAATTTTCTGCCATAAACATAAGGCTTAAAATGTATAATTGCCCAATGTATTGCTGCGAGTTCCTTTTCAATTACTGACTTATTTTTTTCTCCGGCAGTAAATGTTTTACTAGCGTATGCGATTGGGTGTTCTGTTCCGTCGACACTTTGTGATAAGATTGCTCCACATGCAGCATTCGAGGCGTCTGTGGAAATGGTGAATTGGGTTTTGAAATCAGGGTGCTGCAGTATTATTGGGGATATCAAACTTGATTTGAGAGCATCGAAAGATTTTTGTTGGATTTCTGCCCATTCGAATTTTGTGTTTTTCCGGAGTAGTTTGTTTAACGGTAGTGCTATTTCTGCAAAGTTGGGGATGAAACGGCGGTAATAATTACAGAATGCTACGAATCGTCTGACTTCGTCGGCGTTTTTTGGGATAGGATAATTTTTAACTACCTCGTATTTTGAACTGTCTGGGCTTATGCCTTGTGCTGATATTCGATGTCCAAGATAGGTGACTTCGGTTTGGAAAAATTTGCATTTTTCAGGATTTAATTTGAGATTACGCTCTCGTAATCTGTTAAATACTGTTTGCAAGTTTTTTATATGGTGTGACTGTGAACATCCGACGACTATGATGTCGTCAATGTACAGAAAGGCTATTTCCGGTGGTAGACCCGTCATGGCGATGGTCATCATCCTTTGGAAACTATTTGGACTTATATTAAGTCCGAAAGGAAGTCGTGTATACTGGTAGTGACCTTGGTTAGTTGAAAAAGCTGTGAACTTTCTAGAAGATTCCTCTAATGGTATTTGGTGGAATCCGGACATAAGGTCAAGTGTAGAGAAGTATTTGGCTCGGCCCATTTGGTCGAGTATCTCTTCTATACGCGGTAAGGGAAATTTATCTGCCAGAACTTTTTTATTAAGATTCCTAAAATCAACTACTAAACGCCATTTTTTATTTTGGTTGTTGGATTTTTTGGGTACTAGTAGTATTGGAGAATTAAAGTGAGAAACAGAGTTCTCTATTATTCCGTCTACTAGCATTTTGTCTACCTGCCTATTAATCTCGGTTTTGTGTGCTTCTGGTATTCGGTAGTTTTTTGTGTATACTGCTCTATTATCAGTTAGTTCTATATTTTGTTTGTAGAAGTTATTGGTTGTTAGAGGTTCACTTTCTAACGCAAATATGTCTTCATATTCTCGGCATAATTCTTCGAATTGAAGTTTGGCGTAGTTTGGAATGCTGTTTAAGTTTAATTTGGAGATAACTTGTTCTGTTCTTTTTGATTTTATTGTGTCTGTATTAATGACGTTAAAGTCTGAGAGGTGTTGTGTTATTATGTCGGAATGTTGTAGTGTGGTGGTTTTGTTTGTAGTGTTTAGTATCCTGACTAGTGGGTAATTTTGTGAAGTTACTGATCCTGCAATGAATATGCCTGGGTGGATTTCTTGTCCAATGATTACCATATCATTGGCACCTTCTTGTTTTTTAACCTTGAACTTTCTTATTATTTCACATCGGGGTGGTATGATAATAGAATTTTCGGATGGACCATTCAGTATTGGGATCTCTGCCGAACTTTCAGGTGTGTTTAATGTAAGGGTCCACGTATCATAATCGATAGTGGTCTTGAATTTTGTTAGGAAATCTAGTCCTAAAATTGCATCAGCCCCGAGGGAGAAATCATCTTCTACTATCTGGAATAAATGTTCGACCGCAAACTGGTCGTTAAAATGTAATTTTGTGTATGTTGCCCCAATCGACTGCCTCTTAGTATCCGTAACCCCTTGGATAATACAAGTGTTTTTAGGATAGTAAAGTTGGTCTTTATTAATTTTTCCCCTCTTGAATATGGATATTTCTGCCCCTGTGTCTACAATCAGAGTACATACTGACCCGCACATGTCGACATACGCTTTAATAAAGTTTGTTAAGGATAGGTTTAGGCAATGTATTCTTGGCTTGAATTCGTCGCAGCCCCCAACCGTGTTGTTTCTTCCTCTGGTTGGGGGGCTTGATATTCCCCCGATTCGAAGTAGTTTACATTTCTTCTTTGATTATAGGTATTATTATTATTTGCTCGCAGATTATTCTGGTAGCGACTACTGTTATTTGGTGCAGCATCACCGAAATATCTTTTATCGCGGTGGTTATATTGATTTCGTGGGTGGTTTTGTCTATTATTGGCTGCCATATTTCTATTGTACTGTTGTTTGGGCCAGCGCTCCCTGTTCCTGTTAAAATTATTTTGATTGTTGAACCCTTGCGTATTATTATAATGAAACTTTCTTGATGGGTTGGTATTATAATGCAGGACACTGCTTGGCTGCGGCTTATCTACTGCTATTGCCTTCGCTGCTAATTCTGAAAGTGTTCCTAGGTTACTAGCTTTTAGTATAATCGCTGTTTCTGTATTGGCAACATTGTTCATAAATGACTGTATTGAAAATTTTTCGGCCAATTTTTCAGCTGCTTCTCCAGCTGCTACTTTCTCTGTTATAAAGGCTCTAGTCAGCTGGCCTGATAGATTTTCTATCTGATTGGAAAAGTCTGCAAGTTTTCTGTTACCTTGCTGGCATGATCGCAGTTGTGCCAGAATAGCATCTGACGATAATTTTGCCGAAAATTTTTCTTTTAATTTGGCTTTGATCGTTGATACTGTATTTGTGCCCTCCGATATTACGTACTTGGCTTTTCCAGTTATACGTGTCTTGATGAATTTGATCATGATGGTTTTATGTTCGTTTGCTGTTAACTCGTCTAGTAGTTCCATAGACTCGATAAAAGAATCAGTTTCATCCAGCTTTCCATCGTAGGGTTGTATGAGCGATGTAGCTGTTTTTATGTCAAAACCCATCTTTGTTTGTTTTTGTGTATTTATGTTTTCTAAGATTTTGTTTGCTATACTTTCAATTTCTTCGTAGATAACTTTTATCTTCAATATTGTTTCGACGTCCGCTTGTTTAAGTGCGTTTTCTTTTGCCTTGGCACAGAGTTGATTTGTTAACTTTTCTTTCTCTTGCAGAGTTTTCTCAGAATATGGACGGTTTTTACTTTTCTTAAAATTGTCCAGAATATTTTCTAGTTCGTCCTTAATCTTTATAAGTGCTTCCATTTATCAGACGGTTGATATGTTTAATTTTGCTGGGGTACTGAGGTATCTTTTCCTTAAACCCCTCCTATGATCTTTGTACAGTATGTATACAAATTCAATGATTTTAATTGCAACCAATATGCATAAAATTATTATTATCTGATTATTCTCGACCGAAACTGTATCCTCTATAATTAGATTATTAACAATTTCCCCGTTGTTATCTGAAGTTTTGGATTGCGTTTTACCCATTACTGAAAATGTTTCGCTTATTTCCAACAACTTCAAGCAAACAGCAAAAGAAAAAATTTTTTTTTTTTTTTTTTTACATATTAATTATTTAATTATTATTATACCTTTATACTACGCTACTTCTACTTTATATTTTAAAAAAAAGTAAATTTTAAATTAGATCATTAAACCCTTATCTCTTCCTTTTGATGACGTTCAGTTGTTTTTTTGTCAATATTATTAGTTTGTTGTATTTTTCCCGTTCCTCCTCAGTTGCTGCTAACTCGACAAGTACCTTGTAATTTTGAAGTTCCTGTGCAATTTTTTGTCTCTTGCCTCCTCTTTTTCGTGGTTTTGTCTCCTGAGTTTTTACACTGCTTGTGTTTCTGCTTCTATACTCCTCGATGGTGATTCTTTTTGGACCCGCTTCGTATGGTGGAGGATTTTCGTTGTCCAGCCTTGATTTGGGGATGTACGGCGTCGGCTTCTTATTTACTGGATACAGTGTTATGCCTTCTATATTCCTCTCTGGTATCTTCTTAGTTTCTTCAATAGTCTTGAAAATGTGATTGAAGATGGCATCTATCTCGTTCATACTAAAATTTCTTCTGATTGGTACTGGTAGTGGATGTAGTCGTCTTCGCAGTTTTTTGGTGGTTGTTACTATGTCACCGTAAAAGTTTCTATTATTTATGAAAATTCCCAGCTGCACTTTTGATGATGATATTATGGTCTGCAGATTCGCAAAGTTACAAATTTCGCAGTTTCTACGATGTCACGGTCGCCATGTAGTATCTTTTATAATTTTTAAAGAAAAACCTGGGAGCAGTCGTGTGACTTTGACTCCACTGGAGCGGCTATTAACAGCTCAGACTCCGAGATAAAATGGGGGTATGAATAGTAGGAGCAGCTGTACCGCTTAGTACTCCTATGTGGAATAATACACGACGGTTTGTAACTTTCTCGATAAATCAAGAGAACTGAATGAATTCAATTTATTGATCGTTCTTAGCCTATATATACATAATTAGTAACCTATGGTACCCTATTCTTACTATTCTAAATGCTGACGCTGGGCGAGTAAGCAATGTGCATAAAATTATGATGACATGCATTTACGCGTGAAACCCCTTGACGATGAATCGTTTGGGTCAGTGGTGCAATCGCTTGCTTGTTGCAAATAAATGTATGTCATTATTATCATCAATTATTTTCGATTATGAATGGTGTTGTAATAAATTTGTGCTGATTAATTTTAGCGTTTTACATTTGTTGTGAAATTTGTGTTTACAGCTTTTTAGTGTTGTTTGTATTTATGGTATTAAATGTATATCACAATATTCGTAAAGAAAAACCAAACAAAATTACAGGAAATTCAAGAAAACTCTCGAAGAAACACTTCATGCACTTCACACCAAATATAATTAAGGATATTCATAAAGAAAAACCAAACAAAATTACAGGAAATTCAAGAAAACTCTCGAAAAAACACTTTATGTACTTCACACCAAATATAATTAAGGATATTCGTAAAGCAACACCAAACAAAATTAAGGAAACTCAAAAAAACTCTCGAAAAACCACTTCTTAATTTCGCAAAGAAGGATATTCGTAAAGAAAACCAAACAAAATTACAGGAAATTCAAGAAAACTCGAAAAAACACTTCATGCACTTCACACCAAATATAATTAAGGATATTCGTAAAGAAAAACCAAACAAAATTACAGGAAATTCAAGAAAACTCGAAAAAACACTTCTTGCACTTCACACCAAATATAATTAAGGATATTCGTAAAGAAAAACCAAACAAAATAAAGGAAATTCAAGAAAACTCTCAAAAAAACACTTCTTGCACTTCACACCAAATATAATTAAGGATATTCGTAAAGAAACACCAAACAAAATTAAGGAAACTCAACAAAACTCTCGAAAAAACACAGTCTTAATTTCGCAAAGAAGGATATTCGTAAAGAAAAACCAAACAAAATTAAGGAAACTCAAGAAAACTCTCGAATCTCGAATAAGAAAACTTATATCACCTTCTTACACTTCACAAAAACTTTTTTATTCGCTAAATAAATTGTTGCTTTCAAATGCGCGTACCTCAAAATATGATTTTGAAAAAAAAACGACAACTATATTCTAATATTCTATTTAGATAATTGCTTTTCTCCGCTGGGTGTGCAAAAATAAATAAGCATTTTCTACGCCCCGGAGGGCGGCTGCCGGAACGCGAGGATGGCATTGGTTTCGGGAAACGGTTTCTGTGGGCGCCGGGCGGTGAAAAATCTATTGGCTACAGTTGACGAGCTTTTTTGCTTTTCTACGCCCCGGAGGGCGGCTGTCAAATGACGAGGGTGGCGGAAGTGACGCGTTTCTACCATTTTTCGATCCAAAATCCAAACCTTTTTCGTTCCAGATATTTTCGACACTAGCGCCAATAATTGTGTGACTTCCGGTTGGAAAGTCCCCATTCGGCGAAAAAGCAAAGCAAATATCATGTGTGTAAGGTATTGAGAAACAGATGTCGCATTTCACATTTTTAGTTTAAAATTGACAAATAGAGTGCAGTATAAGCGAATATCGAAAAAAGAGAGCAGCGGGCCTATCAGCAGACTTCGTGCCTTGTCTTACTGCAGGAGTTTTTCATATAAAAGTAGCTTATATTTTGCTCAAACGCTATAATTTCCATTAATTTGTTCTACATGCTATTTTTGTTTTAAACTATTAGGAAGAAAACATATTTGGCTGCAATTTGTTTTAACTTCATTTTGCTGTGGGAGCGAAAGTTTTGGGCTTTAGGACCTTTTTAAGATGAAATTTTAGTTTTTCCTTCATGACGAGTATACAAAAAGTAGTGAGAGTGAGCTCGTACTGCATGCTGTACCCGGCATGTTAAGGCCTTTTAATGTGTCCGTGCCTTCGGCAACTTCAGAGAGGGGGGCATGGGGGTTACGCTTCCCCCAATGCTTATCATCGCTTTAAAGTGTAGCATGCGGTAGGGTGTTGGACCTGCACTTACACGTGTAAGCCATAGCTACTGGAATAAAATTTCTCACTCCACTTTACTTTTCTTTTCCTTAATTTTAACCTAAGTTAGCTTAGACGGCATAGTTTTTGTGCTCCACGTACGAAAATGTATTGGTAGGGTGGTGCGCGGTGTTACCCCGTGCACCTCCCTTACAATTCAAGCTCGTGCGCGGCGGGCAAAAACTATGCCATCTAAAACTAGTCTTTAGTTTTTTAGTTTAGACAGTGTAGTTTTTACGATAAGTGATCGCCCATACTCTTTTGTGCAAGAAGGGTAAAACTTAAGGGTTAGCATAGTTTTTACGCGTCGCGCACAAAAACGGTGATAGAGGGTGATGAGTGGAGATGTGGAGGTCGCGTGCACATAGCTACGACCGAGCATCGCTCACGAACATGAACTTTTTGTCATTTCTATTTCCCTTTTCTCTAGCCATTTGGGGGACATATCAATTGGTAATTTAATATATATAAATACTTCTTCAATTTTCTTATGATTACACTATAATAATATTAAAATTGCATACTACTTCAAGGAATCGGCAAAGAAATTTTTTTATGACCGATCCGAGAAGAATTTTTTGTGTTGCTACGTCATAAGGTGACTAATATCATTTCCAACGAATTTGTTTCGAGTTTTTCGTATTTTATTGACTGAAATACGTTTTGAATATATTAAAAAATTTAACAAAACATTAGTTTCTCCGTTTAAATCACATAATAACTTTTATGTGCTAGTGGGAAACCAAAGAAATTTCAAAATAGAAAATTTATTTCACTGTGATAAAGACAATTGAAATTGAGACGAACAAATTTATGATAATAGAATAAGAACAAAAATTCCTTGGCTCTAGCATACCGCCAGGCTTTAAATGTTATTCCAAGTGAAAGTGGAATTCACTTACAAAGCACTTACAAAGATAAAAGAATAATTGAACATTTTTCTTAACTACAGTTCTTCAGTGTTTCGCTTTAAAAACTGAATAAACTGAATACTTATTCTTCGAAGTTAATTAAGTCCTTTGACTTGTACTGTGGTTAGCACAATTAATCTTCTTAGTTTTAAGCTACAAATAATTCTTTATTAAAATATCACTTTTATTTATTATTTTTAAATTCAAAATTAAATCTGGAACGTACTTTCTTTCCAATAATTGTATTCAACCAACCAGAGAACGTTTCACATACCATTCTATTCCGGAAATAGGTACAAAGTGGTGTTGGCGTACCCAAGCCAACTTTCTGGTCGAAAATTTCGTCATTCCAGTGATTACCCTCCGAGAGAAGGGCTGCGTGTCAGTGCAGTGGTAAAAATTCAATAAATCTAATTTGGAAAATAATTGTAGTGCTCTTATATAAGGGTTAAAGTAATTTACCTGTGAAGGTAAGTTAATTATTCGGTGTTTCGGTTTATTGGTTGTAAATATAAATTTGTTTTTGGGTCATTATAACAATTTTCACGAAGTCGAAAATGGCGTCGGGTGCGAAAAATTTCCCATTTTGTGTCACAATTTGAGAATTTACAAACATATACAATGGGATATTTTTATTGTATACAAAATTTGTTTTTACCATATTTTATTATGAACTTAATTATTTACAATTCGTTTCTTATTTTATTTTTTTGTATAAATTGTGTAAGCATGCGTTAAGTTATCGATTGATGTGACACTTTTTTTTTGTTCTAATACAGCAATACGCAAGAAACTTGTGTATAGGAGGGAGAAGTTAATAGCCGTCCCAATATGGCGGACGACGAGCAATTTTCCTTATGTTGGAATAATTTCAATAGTAATTTATCTGCTGGTTTTCATGAATCGTTGTGCCGTGGAGATTTAGTAGATGTAACTTTAGCAGCTGAGGGACAATTTGTAAAAGCCCATCGACTTGTGTTGTCAGTATGTTCCCCGTATTTTCGGAAAATGTTCACGCAGATGCCCGCTAACCAGCACGCATTTGGTAAGTTTTATTTGATTTTGCTGTACGGCTAGGTAATAAAAGTTTTGTTTGTTTATTTTACAGTGTTCTTAAAAGATGTAAGCCATTCTGCACTCAAAGACTTAATACAATTTATGTATTGTGGTGAAGTTAATGTAAAGCAGGATGCATTACCCGCCTTTATTAGTACAGCCGAAGCGCTACAAATTAAGGGGCTCACAGATGTAAGTACCTTTGTTTCCATCCGATGAAATAAGATGTTTTTTTATACGCATACCTATGTGTAAACACAACACCACCGGCATATTTAATTGTGATGGCGTAACTTTTGAAAGTGGAGGAAAATAACTGCCAAACGTACTTTTTTTTTTAAAGATGCATTTAAATTTAATTTAATATTTATTTGAATAGTAGTCTAGAATAATTTAATTTAATAATAAGTGAATTTTTTGAAACATCGTTCGCAAAGAAAATAATGTAAAGCCCAAATTTAGCTACTGAATAGACACATTAGGGATAACGCCATCTTATAGAATTTGTAAAGAAGGAAACTTTCTTGATACCAGTAAACAAGTTACGCTGAAGCCTTTAGGTCGGTTCGTGTACTAATATTTTGGACAATGTACTTGCAAAGACTACGCAGTCTGGGGCGTGTTGGCTGCAGCTTAGACTAAGCAAAAAGGATATGCTATGAGGAAGAACAACTTAGTATTGATATGTTCGTTTTAGTTAAGAAGTTTTCCTGTGATACGTTTCTTATATTTCTCCGTATCGCCTTTGTATGACCGACATAATATAATATACTTAACGGCAATTCAATTGTAAGCAAGCAACCAAACCGACATACGTGCTGATTTTTTTTTTATTTACCACGGCTGCTCATTTTTATAACTATTTCAATTCTATTTTAAACACGTACACCAATTTTACACAACATATCATATCCTATACTTTTTGCTATATAATCTAATGCTGCAGCCGTAGAAGTGGCCAAATTTGCTCAGAAATTGAATAGTCAGATACTTGGCTAAATGACAGTTGCTAGGATTAAAAGAATTCCTGAACACGTTCATGAAGTAGGCTACAGCCATAGATATCTCGTAGTCAGGCATAGCTGCTCCTTACTATGAATGGATTTAGGGCCTGTCGAATCCAAGGGCGTGTATTTTTTTTCCGCTCCGTAGATCGAACAGATTTTTTAGAACGCTCAGAGCACTGGAAAAAAAGCTACAAATCCCGATGGTAGTTTTTTTTTTTTATATATATTGGCAACACTTATTATTTGTGAAATATCTATTGATAATACAAAATTCTTTATATAAATAAATAAATAATAATAAAGTTACAAAAATAAGTAAGGGGTGAAGGAACGGAAGGAAATATGGAATTTAGAAAAGTATTCACAATTTCAATAGGATTTTTTTCGCTCTATTGGTATTACTGACTGATTGCTCTAAATGCTTCGAGTTTTATCTACGATCAGTTAGAGCACTGAGCAATAATAAAGATACACGTTCAGAGCGCTCAGAGTACTCTGAAAGTAAATAAAGATACAAGAAATCGGTGGTCAGAGCACTCGGAGTGCTCTGAGCAGAATAAAGATACACGCCCCAAGTCTACGTCTTATTACAGTTAGTGACGTAACATCGGGTAAAGCTCTATACGAATCCATGTCTATACTTATATTCCGGTTTGTGCCCGGCTACTCGATTCCAAGCTTACTCGGGTACTCGATTCCGGATATAATCTGCTCTTAGTGAATTCTTTTCTGGTACGCGGTGTAAGAACTGCCACCGAATCTGTCATTTTCGTGCTCTTTTCTTCCCACCGCACTAGTAGCAAAACCACTGACTAACCATAGACTGAGTGTATTGTCATTTTCCTATAGAAAAGTATGGCACAAGTTTTATAGTTCTCTCTTTCGCAACTTTTGAAAATTAAAGCCGGAATGAGTTTAATTCCTTATAAGCGATTAAAATATCACTTGGGCACAAGAAAATATATTTTTTTTAATTTAATTCGATTTTCGGATGTAAAATTTCATCTGATTGGTCGAGTTTTACATGTTTTTTATGTAATCGTTTTAAAGGGTGCTCTAACGGTGATATACAGAAACACAATATTTTTTGTGCCACATGAAATAGCGGAATAAGCTTTTTATTATGTCCAAAATTTTTACATAATTACATTTTGACAATACACAAGAGTATTTTCGCTGTCTACCAAAGTATATCAATCTAGAGTTGGGGCTACCCTTACAGACTATGTTACAATTCAATTTTTTCTTAATTCCTAAACTATAGGTACCACTCACTGTTTTTTTTTGTTCTCTACGTTAGGCCGCCACATGAAATAGCAAATCGCTCAGTCCATTGTTATAAGTCAGTGAGCAAAACCAACTTCTGTTATTTTTAGTGCTGCCCCTGGTTGCAAATTTCTACACCTAATTTTTTTCCCGGTGTCGGGTGTTGACTGGGTTTGAGTTTATGTTTTATTGTTTTGATTGAGCGGGATTTTTGTGTTATTTGTCGTGGAAAAATTAATTACATCGTTTTTGTTTTAGTTTATTATAATTTATTTTGGGAAAAAACAGTTACAGCGTTTGTTTCGATTGTTATTATATTTGTGTTCGAAAAAAACAGTCTTACAGCGATTGTTTTGATTTTTATTATTTTTGTGTGTGGAAAAAAAACATTAGAGCGTTTGTTTCGATTGTTATTATATTTGTGTTCGAAAAAAACATTAAACAATATGCCTAATAAAAAAGACTTCTTGTTGGCATTAAATATTTTAATGAAAATTCGATGGATACTTCAGAGGAAGATAACGTGGAATCGTTTTTATCACTAGTGCCAATTTTTCGTAACTACTGTTTTTCATAGTGCGTCTGCGTCGTAATATTTGGTTCTTTCTAAACCTTGAACAGCCCCACCGGAATTGCCAATTTCACATTTGACAGCTCCGAATAGGAATGGTGTCAGCACAGTTCTGGTGCATGTGTCATTCTAAGTTCAGAAAAGAATTCACTATTAATTCTGCTACCCGAATTAATTCAGCCTTCCTTGATTTTTCAATACCCGACCTTAACAATCGCTGTATATCCTGAACCCTAATAGGTAGACACATGAAATTTGCAAAGAGTGCATGATACTATAGCTGCTATAACAGCAAATAATGAAAATAATAAAATAAAAAGTACAGTGTTAAACCTTCTACAATGGTACGGAACCCTTCGTGTGCGAGTCTGACTCGCACTTGGCCGGTTTTTTTTTTTGAACTGTGCTTAAAAGGCTATCAGCACTTAATGGAAACCCACATTTGGGTAATGACTCACATCACTTAACTAATTTTTTTTTTTCGGTTTCCGTTAAAATTCTTCATGGTCCAAACTTCTCTACGCCTTCAGGATATCTTTCAGACAATTTATCCTGTAATATTTGTTTTTGAATATTTTATTTGTTGCTATATGCTGTTCTAATAGAAAATTTTCCTTGTCGGATGTCTGACAATAATTCATTTAGTGTTGTAGCAGTATATCCTTCCATATTTCCTTATATGCAATGCATTATATCAGACTAATTAATGAAGAAGTGCTTGTAGAAGCAATTTGGAGCAAGGTAAAAAAATGCAGCTTTAATCTGCGGCCATGTGAACTGGTTCATGACAGTAATCATTGATCCATTTTGCGGCCACTAAAATTAATGTGGTTATTCCGAAAATTAACTTAAATTTCAAACAATTGCTCACTTTAGGGGTAGCAGACATATACGAACATGAATATAGTAATATCTGCATTTTAAGGAAAATACGTCGTTTTATGGCATGTTATAAAATGAAGTGAACGCGAATTGTTTCATTTTTAGGCCTGTTTAATGAGTTGCTCTAGGTTACTAGAGCAGAAAACTGTGTTTCATGAATTCAGAACACTGCTGTAAAGTACTGAACTGTGTTTCATAAGTCTGCTTTAAAGTGAACTAGAGTGACCTAGAGCAAGATTTTCTGCTCGCAACTTTTTCGAGCGAGCAACATTTGACAACAGTAAATTGTGTTGGCAGTTCGGTTTCCAATTCAAATAATTGCTTTGTTTTGTGTAAAAAATTCATTTTTGGGCTATTATTTTCTGCTATACTTTTAATTCAACATATATCTTATAGAGAACGGTCCGGCCCTGCTCTGAACTTTTTTCGACTTCATTAAACAGACCAATTTCGAGGTTATGTTATTTACTGGCTGTCGTGATCAACCTAACCAAACGAATTCGAACAGTTTACTTCGTCTTGAGCTTGATTGAAAAATGGAAAACGCGGTCAAAATGAAGCATAAATATTTCACAGGCTTAGAAATATTTTAATTCCTTAAAAACAAAAGTATTCATAGATAGTCATCATTTGTGGCTAATAAAATTTATTCTTTGCATTATACCTTACAAGCTTAAGCACAATATTATAATTCATGTTGCCAAAAATTTATAATTTTTTGGTGAATTTGACTGCATTTATGATTGTCAAGAAACTATGACTACCTTGTAAATATTACCCTAACTAATTCTGCATTTCAAAGACAAGAGCGCTTGTTTTCAAAGTTGATTAATGCACGGCGGGAAGTAGGTATACAAATATCAAGTAAAACAGCACAAGCTTTTAAAAAAACGACAAATATCAAGCTAAGCACACAAAGTCGGACAGATTAGCTTCGTCTTCATCTAACTATTACCTTGTTCACATTAAGCGGAGTAGACTGGATTAGGAGAGTTCTAATTCACTTAGTACCAAGGGTTCACAGCGTTCCATTCTCATTCCAGTCTCTCAGCTTCATTTGGCCGGGGTATTATAATAGCGGAGCTTGTTGTGTTACTTTACTAGTTGTAATAACAAAACGAAGACTTGGATTCGGACAGGCCCTTAACCATTGCCAGCTTCGGAAATGTCATCATGAGTCATTTAAATTAATGTTTCTAAAACCCGGGGTTTTTGAGTCCCGGTTCTTGTCCGGGTGGGTACCTGGGTTTCACGGGTAGGAATCGAGCCACTCGGGTACCCGATTTTTTGGAATCGGGCAGTGAGGAATTGATTCCTTGGAATCTGGTTGCAGCAATAAATTCTTTTATTATGATTGAATTCATGAATTCAGTAATGTAGCCTTAAAAAATTAAGAATCGATTGTACCCGGATATCCGGAATCGAGATTCGATTATATCCGAATACGGGTAACCTGGAATCTGGTACCCGAGTAAGCATGGAATCGAAAATCTTGAAATCGAGTAGCGAGTAGCCAAGTACCCGATTCCACTTGAACCCGTACAAACAGGAACATTAATTTAAATACAAAAAAAAAACTTATTACTTGATTCGTCTATTTGATCAATAAATGGCTTCCACGCTCATTCATATAAATAAACGATTACATTTTCATTATTACAATAATATCTTTCCTGAATTTAAAAATTTCAAATTTTGAATTCTCGGAAAGTAGGGCATGTTGCTAAAACTTCGTTTATAGGCTGTACTGCAATAGAAGTAAATAACTTGATTTTTTTAGCCTAAGTATATATAACATTCCGTAAGTTATTATCTTGATATTTAATGTTTTCAATTTTAAAAAGTGGTAAAAGTGAGAAAATTAACAAATGGAAGTTGATGTAAATGAAGATTTGTGCCTGTTAATTCGCAGTGCCCTAATGACATTTTATCTGTTAAATTTTGTAAAAGTGAAAAAATTAACAAATGGAAGTTGATTTAATTGAAGATTTGTGCTTTCTTTTAATTCGCAGTACCATTTTTATTCCATTTTAATTTTTACATTCCACTTTTAATCATTTAATAATAATTTAATTGTTTGACATATCGCGTTCTTACGGAATCAGCGATTCTTACCGCTTTATACTTACGGAAAATTGGATATTTAAACTTAACGAAAGTTCCCCTCACACGAGTTAAAGTTAATTTGTGTACACCTGTTAAATTAAAGCGCGCGTTCGCTTTACATAAGTATATGTACTTACGTATACTTCTATTGTAGTTCAGCCTGAAAACTTGGATTCGGACTGGCCCTCAGGCTGCTCTACGTGAAGAATATCGTTCTCTCTCCACTCTTCCTTCTGTGGTGATTATATCGAAATATCGAAGTTTGATATAACAAAATCAGTTCCCCTCACACGAGTCAAATTAAAGGGCGCGTTCGTTTTACGTAACTAAATGTACTTACATGTCTATTGTAGTTCAGCCTTGTGTTAAAAAACATGAAGATATTTCCAGCTATGAGCGTTTCCTCTACTTCGAATTCAATTCGGTTCGGCGAAGTTTCGTCCAATTGTTTGCAGGGAATAGACACATGATAAAATTGCATTGAACATGCTCTGTCATATTCTTTATTTGTGTACGCACGTACGGAACTATAGAAACGAACGGATAATAGAAACAAATTTCCTTTTAAGCTGTATAATAAAGAACCCAAATAAAATCTTCTAATTCATTTAACTACAAAATTTAACAAATAATTGTACACTTTGACAATAGAGAAAACAGTATAAGAGTAGAAAACTTCATGTTGAAAATTTTGCCCCAGATCTAAGAATTTGTATTTGGGACATTTTAATGGAACAGTTCCAACCTGTTTCAAGTATCAAAAATATCTGTTCCAAAGTATCAGTTACAAGTCCCAATTTTGGTACAAATTAGGGTCCACAAAAGATGTGTTAAAAAAATTACAACAACTCTGTATATTATAATTTTATTTTTCGGTGAAAATTTATTTGCCCAAAAAAATAATATAAATAAATTTATTTAAGAAATCATCGCTCGAAATATTAAAATTGCAATACTGAAACTGAACCGAAAATATAGCTTAGTTTTTTTACGGCGGATACCTATAGAAAAAAGTAAAATATAAATTACAGAAACATAAAAAACACATTTTCTTCCATAAATTTTCCTAGAATTTCAAGATTATTTAAATTCATTTAAAAGAAAATTCGACACCTGCTTCTATACAGATACACGACTGGGTCAATTGCAATTAAAAATATGTTATATCTACAAGTAGAATTTAGGCCTAAACAACTGCATGATATCGTACTCTTAACTTCCTGTTGTATTAAGTTAAAAGCCCTTGTGTAGTGTGGCTGTATCAGTCAAAGATTTATTTGGAATTTATAGACTAATACATAATTAGGAAAAATGAGACTTAGGTATTGGTATCGTCACAGCTACTCTGAAGGAGCAATGTGCGACTATTTGGTATTGGTGTCACAGCTTTTCTGAAAAAGTTGGAACAGGTACAGATTGGGAGAGGGCTGTACCTGTTCCAAAGTAACAGGTTGCTCCAATTTTACCCATATCTGCCCAGGTCTTTTTTCAACTGGTTAATGCTTACTTCGCTAACCAGTTAGTTAACCAAAATAATTCACCAGATAAATGTTTTTTGTAATGCTTGTCAGTTTTACTGGTATAATACCTGCCTACAGGATTTAGGTAATAGCATCGAGCAGATAAACGAAATTTGCGCTATTGAACAAGATAAGATAGAAGTGGACAGCACGCATGTACGGGGATAAAGTAAATAGGTTACTTTTTCCCGGCGGTGTACTTATTTTCAATCAGAACACTAACTGGTAAGAGTACTGAACGATTACTTGGTTAATTTAGCAGTAGTGCGCTTGCTGCCGGTATCTTCTAAATAGTCGATTAAGTCAAAAGGTACATGTAGCTATATCTTGCCGAAATAGTAATGTTTTGCTGCGGCTCAGTCTGCAGCCTACATGGACGCGCTCGCGAAGTTTTTAGTTACTGCACCATTTATGCAAGAAAATTGACGGCAGTCAGAAAAGTTAAATTTTTTAATTTTCCTAAAAGTTTTTAAAACAATAAAAATGTCAAATTAAGATGGATTGACCCATTCAGTCTTCTCCTGGGACTTTTGCAAGAGTGCAACAAGGTATTCAACATAACGAATGTGGCAAGACTAATGCCGATTTCCATTGATCACGTTTTCTTGTAGTCGTACACTGCATTGGACATACACGCATATTATTAAAAAGTTATTTTGATTTTTGCATGTCCGTCTGTCTCACTGTGCGCACGATAATTCGAAAACGCTTATACTTACAGAGCTGAAATTTTGTACATGAACTTTAAAAAAATGAGACAAATCTGGCAGCTCCTTCGTGGGGTTGCCATATAAAAATTCGTTTTCACTACATATGTATTTGAACACTGCCTGAACGCGTCGAAATAGAGAGCTGAATTTGGTACACGGTGTTTTCATAGTACATAATAGCAAATAAAATTTCAAAAAAGGACAAAATCGGGCAACCCCTTGGTGTTGCCATATAAAAATTTAGATTTTTTATATATGCTGTTAAAACTATCAGTCCTAGACATTTTATTGTACTAAAAACTTCTTCAGAATACGAAATCCTATAAACGTGGTTATAATCATTTTTTCTGTCCGACGAACCGTTCTAGTAGAGATGGGTAACTCAGATCTGAGCCGACTCAAAGATCCAGATCTCTGAAGTGAGTTAAGTGATCCGGTTCCGGCTTTTGACACAGCACGGTTCTAAATGATCCATTCAATTTCATGTATGCCGTAAGTTCATTTAAGAATCGGAACGAATGTGACAAATGTGTCTTCACGTAGTGGATCCAGCGTTGCCACTTCCTTTGAAAAACCGGTGGTAGATTTGAATGAAGAAGTGTGGTAGAAATGGGAAAAGTGTGGTAGAGATGGAAAAAGCGAAGTTTATCACATATTAGAGATTATATTTCTAATAAGAATATTAATAAAACACTTATTCCAAAAAGTGGACACAAAACAGAAAACAAACAAATATTCATAGTCATAAGCATAATATAATCAAAAACAAAATTTGTAAAATTTCCAATTACATGAAAATAAAAAATGGATCAGTAGTAACTAAACTTGTCTTCATAATAGGAACATATTTACCGTCTAAAGCTTTTGTAAAACTCAAAAATGGTTCTTTCTTCGTGCATTTCTTTACAAAATATTATACTTTCTACGGCTTTTATTTCCATGATTTGTTTTTTTTTGTTTTTTATTTCACTTAAGAAAGAAAATATACTTCCAGCAGTAGCGTAAGTATGCCAAAATACACATATATTTGTTATGGAAGTATGTTGAGTGATTGCCTTGGACGTGAAGTCCAGACTGCCAGCATGACCTGACAGATACTCTGTGGACAGCGTTGACTGCAGGGCGGGCTCGCTAGCTCGCCTCGGCTTTTGGCGGAGAGTGTTGGGAGGTTCCACGAAAAAAGCCTGCCGCTGCCGCCTGCCACATACAAAAAAAAATTCGTGTCTTCAACCAAAAACGCCGGCACGCATTCAGTCCTGAAGGGACCTTTACGTCACTTACCTATATTCATATTGAAGGCGCAGATGGTCTGCCTTCCTGCATGCCCCAAACACCCAACTGACTCTGGGGGCAGATATTTTCAGAGTCCCTTGTAGACCTGTAAAGAGAGAGACTAGCGGACCTAGACGACCTTCATGTAAGAGGGCTCCGGGAAAGTGAAAGGGAAACCAAAACCTTACTGTTCCATGTCGTTATAAAAATCGTTTACTCAATAATTTTACAAAAAGTGGAGCCAGCGCTCATCTGACAACTATTCGACTACAATTGTTAAATCTCTTAGCCTAAATTACATTATTTCGGGCTATCATTAAGACCAATAATTTTATAGGCATGGCAGGCCACCTGGTAAGCATTCGTTTAATTTATTCTCCTCTCACTCCAATTACAAGAGAAATTATAAGGAAGCAAAAGCGCGTAACGTATATAGCTATTTATGTTAATGCAATCATACCAATACCGAGACAACAATATAATATAATTAAGCAAATGTACTTAACGGCGCACGGTCCCTCGAAGGAGCTCCCTGGAGGCGAAACGTTTCTGTTTGCTGAAAAAAATTTGGGTTAAAAGTAGTTGTTGAAGGTGGTTCCTTCAACCTTAATGGCTTGTTTACCTGATATGTTTGTCAAATCTATAGTTTACAAATCACGAGCATACCAAAACGTTAAGATTGTTCCGTCTGCTTTTATTTAACGCAGAAAACTTTAATTGTATCAAGCATAAGTGGATGCATATACACGTATACAAAAATGAGTTTAAGTTAAAATTAGAATACGGAAATGTGTATAAGTCCAAAATGTTCGCTAAAAGCTATTGGTTAAAATCGAATAGCCCAAAAAGGCTTATTTTTACCCCAGAGTATGTAGTCTTCGTCCATCTACTAGCTAATAGTGGGTTTAACTACAGATTAGAATGTATAAGCTAAGGGCGATCATATGTTCACATTTGAGATGCAATTCTAATGCGGATAGCTAAGAATGTTAAAGTTCGAATAGTGCTTGGAATATGCCGCCACGCAAATTGTACATCAATAAAAACGAGGGCTGACAATTTCTTTCGATTCAGATTAACTTATGAATATGATATTGTTTAAAATAGGAATAAATAGATCGATAACGATAGCTGCTAACACTCTAGCGATAAAATGTGCCTTCACATCAATTACTTATCCTACTAACAAAGTGTGATCTAACTTGATAAAATACGGAACATTGGATGGAGAAAGAAAAGCAATAAAATGTGAATGTAAATGTGAAGCTAAATTTCAAGAAGCATTGAAGCATGTTATTTCATGTTAGGCTATATATTAATTGCAAAATCTAATATTGTTTTTCAGTAATAAAATTTATGTAAAACTAAAAATATGTTAAGATATATAGTAGTAGATCATACCGCTTAGTAATTTCAGAACTTGATTCATAGACAAATGAAAATATGCTCCAATATACGCATGTACAAATATGGCACAGTATATACAACCTTCCGTAATCCATTTGAGCTGGAAGCGAAGGTCTTCATTGACTCTGACTGTCGTAGCGGAGTACTGCTGTAGCTCGGTTATGAGTATAATATCCAGATGCAATAAAAAAGCATCAATGGATAGCAATACAGCCTTTAGCTGTCAGTAGGGACTTCTCTAGTTCAAATAATATATACGAGAGCTAAACACAGCAGCAACTTAACCTTCGAGTGAACCTCTCAAATGGATGAGTTCGATTTCGGTACTTTTACGAAAGCTGAAAGTAGTGACGGACGTTCTGCTACACGTAGACTATGGTTTTGTTGAGGAATGTCCAACATTTTAGTTGCCCAGTAAGAACCAATAACGTAAATTGATAGCGCCACAGCACTAGATACCGCCGGCTTGGTCTTCCTTCTCCTCATGTATTTTTTTTAAAAAAATTTCAATGCGAACGTCACCGAGTCGAGAGTTATAAAACTTTTATAGATTAGACAAAGTCACCACTCTTTAAGCATGTGGGATGAATTTCAATACATAAAACAATTCTGATATCACTCTAATTTTAGTTTTTCCACGGGTGTAATTACCAAAGCAAGATGTCTCCACTCTCTTCTTATTTTTTCTTTTTTCTTTCCTTTTCCGCCACCTTTTCTATCTGGCGCGATGAAGTTTATTAGGTCGCGTTCGGTGTCTGTAGCCGCTCCGTTCACACAGATATTAGTCCGTGCTTTCATGGCGCAGCTAGTCCCAGTGTAGAACAATGCTACCTGCATTATGCTACGACCATAACATATTCGCTGAGTTCTTTGAACTGAATACTTCGAACACGTTAATGTCTTTAGCCAATTTTTCCAGCCTTTTACTAAATCTCCTTCAAAATGCAACCACAAACATTTATGTAATAAATTAAAGACAAAAATTGTGGTAGATTTTGACCTTTGCGTGGAAGATGTGGAAGAATCAAAATAATTGAAAACTTGTGGAAGATCTTCCACAATTGTGGAAGAGTGGCAACGCTGAGTGGATCAATGGTATTATTAGAGATAGTGAGCAAATAAATTCATTCACATAATATGACGAGTAGAAACGGGTCTTCACTATAAACGAGACTGTGTACGTACTGTGTGTGACTCCACAGTCATGAGAAGAGAATGCATCCCTTCCTTCAGTTCATTATTCTACGAGTTGAAGTGAGATAAGTAGCGGTTGCCTTTGCAAAGGCTATTAGATAGAATTTTTTCTTCGTTTTCCAATTTATGAATATTGGTGTTACCTTCCAATGCAAATCGCATGTTATGGAATTTTATCAATTTGCGAAAAATGAATTTCGTGACAATATACATACACATAGATACAATGTACATTATAGAAATATCGGTATACATCTGATAAATACCATGCCACAGGTATTTCTTTTCAGTTCTGCAGTAAATTGAATTAGTGAAAGATCGAAACAAACTTAAATTAAGATATTATTACGTAACACACGTGATTTTAAAATAAATTAAATCAACAAATAAACAAAGTAATAGAAAATATATAACGTAAAATAAATAAAGAAATAAAAATCATTGTCTGGGAAAATTATTAAAACTAGCTCCAGTAAATTTTCGTACTATAGTTTTTAAGGGTAAATTATTTAACGACCAGTTTAATAATTGCAAAATTTCTAAAAAGAAAAAAATATATATATAAAAGAATTGTAATAATAATATCTAGCAGCATACATTATTTTTAGCTTGCACAAAAATTTATCACAAATCTCATTCTGTATCTCACGACAACTCTGGCTGTAAATCCTATGGTAAAATGAGAAAAATGGAATGCCTGGTTTTGTCTTAACAGAATGACTTAACACATGAATCAGTCCAGATCCAGATTGGTTTGCTGAGCGCACACTTACGGCTGCGACATGGGACCAGGGAGTCGAAACGGGACCGAAACCTGTCATATTTAGGTTGTTTTAACCGGTCTTGACTTCGGTACCGAAATTAAAAGTGTACCGAAATAGAGCGACCGAAATCAAATGGGACCGAAATAACGAGACCTCAATAAAATGTGACCGTAAGACCGAAATTCAAAAACCTATTAAATTGGTACCGAACAGAAAAGAAATTGTATGTCAGGTCTTGTGAAATTTTTGGTCGTACGAGGTGACTAATTTTTCTGCCGGAATGTCGGATGAAATTACAGTGGCACCTTAGATTTTGTTATTAAAGTTTTTCAGTTTTTCCCAAGTTTCATTGGTTTCCTTGCATAGCATACCTATTCACAGTAAAACAGCAATACGTAGCATAGGCAATCTAATTACATACAAGTAGAATAGAAATCTGCAACACCTCGCTGGAATATAAAATAAGCGATGCCTTGAGTTGCTGATGTAACCGAATGGCAACGATGTAGGGAGCTTCAATTTTTTCCTAGAAAATTACTAGAAATTTGTTCTTTAGAATTTGTATGCAGATTGAATGCCGACAACAGTGCAGAAAGCTTCCAATCAACGATGTCTCGACCTGATGTAGTAGGAGGCTTCAATTCTTTCCTAGAATTTTTTTCTTTAGAATTTGTATGCATATTGAAGGCCGACAGCAATGTGGAATGCTTCGCTCCAATATAAAATTCACGATGTCTCGATTTGATGTAAGAGGCTTCAATTTTTTCCTAGAAATTTACTGGAAATTATTCTTTAGAATTTGTATGCATTATTGTGGTGGTTGGCGCTATTACATTATTCCTTGCTTATACCGACGAGGTGTGTTAGGTTCAAAGTAGCAAGGAAAATAACTATTTAGGTATTTAACGGCAGTTAGCATTCCCCGAAACCCGAATTAAAGTGTTGCTGTTTCCAGCATTAAGTATATATTTATTTTAATCCCACAACAGTTTAGCCCAACCCTAATGTTTCACTTGTAACCGAAACCGAACATTTTATATTTATAGGGTCTTTTAACCGCAACTGAAAATGATATTTCACATTTCGGTTTGAACCGAAACCGAAATTTATATTTTACGATTCGGTTTTAACCGAAACCGAATTAAAGTAAATCAATATGGTTAAGGTTGTTGTTACTATTGCGGTTTAAAAAAAATCAATTCGGTTTCAGTTGACTGTAACCGATTTATAATTTCGGTTGTGGTCGTATTTCGACTCCCTGATTGGGACTCAAATTTTAACTGACTCTTTTGAGCCGGGTTAAGGAGTCGGATTATTCAAAAGAATCAGGTTCGATGATCCGGATCTCTAAAAAGATTCGCTTTTCCAATCTCTACGTTCTAGAAATATATGCGGAAAACCAGTTTAAAAATCACAGATGTGTGACCAACGAAATTTCATACGGGCATTCATCTAGGGTATCATAAGAAGTGGTCTTAGACTAATTACATGGATATAAGCCCCACATCTTCATCGCTTTAAAAGTTCATTGAACTCGTTTTGAATTGACTGACGTGCGTTTTTCTTGAAATATACATTGAAATCTATAAATTTGTCAATTTACAAAACAAATACTGTCAACTGCGTCAGTTTTGTATTGTTTTGAAATATAATCTTGTATAGCTAGTTAAATTAAAAATAGAATGCGTACATTTATATAAAATTAGCCATGAGAAAAAGATAAAGACAATGTCTCTCGGTAGCTCCAGTACAGTGGTTCAGTTGTTAGAAAATAGCCATAAAAAAGTAAAAGCTCGATTGTTAGTGTCATTCATATTTTATTTTTTCTGTACTGCCATAATATTAATATAAAAGCAGCCATCAATTATTGCAGTCAAATTCATACAGTAATAATTCCATAGTATATCTAGCTATACAAATTCATGCCTTTCTGGTTTTTTTTAACCGTAGCTGATTCACTTTTCGTTTAGCATAACGGATTATTGAGCTTATTCGTTAAATAACGAAGGGTTTGCGTTTGGTTTATAACGGATTCGGATTTTAAGAATACCACAGTGAGTTTGGCAAAACGGATACTGGATCTGCTTTCCTTGTTCAAGAAAGAAAGGGCTCTGGATCCTGATTTTTCTTCCTTTTTTTAACGAAGTTCTTTGCAATCATTTCTGATTGTAATTTATGTCGTTTAATTAAGAAAAAACAATCGCTTCACCTTTATTCCAGTCTGTTTCACACTACAGTAAACTAATTTTCCTGCACCGACCGTGACGTAATTGCAATCTGTTTTAGCGCAAGGACTTCTCTGAGTCCTCGTCTTGTTGTTTTAAACCTACATGCGTTTATATAGAGAGCTAAAATTTGGTGCATGGCATTTGCATAGTAAAAATAGGCTAAATTGGGCAACCCTTTTTGTTGTTGCCATACAAAAATATATTTGGAAACTGCCTGAGAATGCATGATAAATTGATATTGACGACTTGTTTTTTGATAAAAATAGTAGTTAATTAAAAAAAAAATAGTAAAAGTTTCGAAATTTTAGATTTGTTGAGCCATAACTTCAAAACTGAAAGGGCGAGGGGGAAAATGTATAGACCATTGAAAAGGTCCCAACGTTCAGAAGTTACAGGGTAATCTACAAAACATACCCAAATATCATCTTAAATTCTTATTATCTCAGAAACCGTTACGATTTCCCCACCATACAATTTTTTGTCTAAGTATGACCCCAGCCTTTTCATAAAAATACTAAATACAGTTTCAAAAATGAACTAAATCAGGCAACCGCTTCTTGATATTGGCACACAAAACTTTTGCACCTACATTGAGAACTTTTGTACGGGTATTGCCATAAAACACTATTTTATAGCCTAGATGAAATCTAGGGTATACTAAGTTTGTCATTCCTAACCCCCGCCGCTAGCATGCATCACTGTGATGCAACTTTTCTTCTACGAATTGTTCTAACACTCACGTTAGCATTTGTTTCCATGACCGAAGACGCGAAAGGGCTCTTTTTTTTTTTTAGAGACAAGCACAATTTTTCAATCCAATCCGGCCGCGATGTTCTTTTATCATTCTTCTCATTCATGGACCATTCCCAAAAAGCAGTGAGAAATTTGTGTAATCTGTCGATGAAAATAGCTGCCGTCCTAAGACGTATTTCGATCATCTTTTCTGGGGAACAGTGCTGATTTGGGCCCAAGTTTGAACTAGAGCATTATTGACGAAATCAGATAATTTGAACTTATTAATTTATTTTTAATTTAAGTTCGAAAAAAAGGTCTTCTTTAAACTTGCTAAGCGCTAAGCCAACAGCCGACAAGTTCATATTTTTTTTTTAAAAAGACTTCCCAAAAACGTACGTGCGTTACTTGTGACACGAGGTGAATCAAGTGTTGTTGTGTTTTTATGCACCAATATAATTATAACATAATAAAATAAATGAAGGTCAATTATATAAATGTTTTGTTTTTAATTACAGGGCGAGCCAGCGCCTTCACAATCTCCTGCGAAGCCATCAACTCCAGCCCCCCAACCAACAATACCAGCCCCCTCAATGACAGCGACATCACCTAGAGTGAGAACGCAAAGAAGTAGTGCAACCCGTACATATAAATTAGAATCGGAAGATAGTGGCGATGATAAGCCGCAACAAATAGTTTTACAATCCCAAACCCAACAACAACAAATAGTACAACAGCAACAACCACAGAAAAGGCCTGCACAGAGAAGTATTACACCTCATACAGTACCATCGGTTAAACGAGTGAAAAACAGTGACCCTCTGGAAGCAACCGATCCAACTCAAATAACTGTTCAAACTGTAGCCGATAATAAATCAACTAGTGGTGAGGCTGAATTTATTGACTTGCCAATGGATTTACCCACAAAATCCGAACCCGATTATGCCGAAGATGCTGGTGAAGTTGAAACGGCTGAACAGGAAACTACTTATGTTGAAGATGATTCTTATGGCGATATGAAATATGATGAAAGTTATTTTACGGAAAATGATGAAACAGCTGGGGCGACAGCGGCAGCTACAACATCGGCATCAGCAACGGTTAAAGCACAATCAGCAACATTTTCGGAATCTTATGTGAGCGACACAGGAGATCAGTCGGCAACGGAAGCTCAAGGTTTGTTGCGTTTTATTTTTATATATAGGAGTAAACCTTTGATTTTGGAATGGACAATATTATATAAAAGAGCAAGTGCCATAAGTGTACAAGTTGAATGTATATTTTATGTTTAATTTGAATAATGGGAAATACAAGAAGGTGTACAAAGAAACTTGATAAAAAGTGCACGTGATGATGCGATTTCTTTTCATACAATTCAATAAACGTATGGATTTGTCGTACATATAAATATGTGTGAAGATGTTACACTAATTACTGCTTCTTGCTTTTTGTTTTTTTTTATAAATAGCAAAATGTTTTTGAATACATATTATAAAATTCATAGTTGTAGCAAACAAGTATACTACAGAGAAATTGTCCATTGTGAAGCTAAGGTTACTCCTTTAAATATTTCGGAGAACTCATTTAATTAATTATCAACTTGTTTTCTCAATTGACTATAAATATTTCGTAAAATAAAATTGCAAAAATCTTGTTGTATAAAAAAATAACTTTAGATATAAAAAAAATGAGAATGAAATCTCCGAAATTGATTTGTTTGAAGTTGAAATATATTTTTACATTATTACTATAAATTATTAGTATATACACATACATATATATTTATATATAAATCTTTAAATTTAAAATATTAAGTTTCAAATCCGTAATTTATCGGTAAATGTCGTTATATAATTTATTAATTGGTGTCGGTTCATTAAAAACATCAAAACGAGCGATATTAAAAAAATAAAACGAAAGTTGAGACAATCGGTCGGGCCGTTTTTTTTTTGTAAATATTTGTCTCTTCAAGTTTCTATGGTTTCTGTTAGTTGGTGTAGTGTCTCTTTAATAAGTGAAATTAAGATTTAAAGTTAAATGTTTTTCGAAATATAAAATTTCATTTATTTTGTTATTGAAAAAGTAAAGTGATGATATTTTAAGTGTAAAAAGTGATAATGTGCTTGTGGTGAACTGACTGACGGGTCACGAAGATGCAAAAAGAAAAGAAGAGAATCCAAATAATGTTTGCACAGGACTAAAAAAAATATTAGGTGGGTGTCATTTTAATTACTAAATTTGTCATATCTTTTTACCTATATATTTTCTTACATATTATTTATATTATTATCTCGATTTCGCAAAAACCGTACTATTGGTTTAATATCGGGTTGATTTGGATTCTGTGAAAAGTAAATGTCGAAATCATATCATTTTCTTAAATTGTGAAAAAAATTTCACAGTGCTTATCATAAAATCCAAATAAACTCGCAGAAGCTAAACAAAATTAACAAACGTAAAAAATACAGTTAGTTCTGTTTTGAACAATTCCAATCGGGTCGTATTGTAATATTTAAATTGATTCGGCGTATTCCGACAAAATTATAAATCTGGGGTCTTTTTCTTTGGCAAAACAAAATGAAAGCTGTCTTCTTCTTGCTGAATATTATATGTAAGTATGCAGTAATAAGAGACGAAATCATGTTGTTCTGTAGGAGAATAATACCTGGGGTATTTTGTTTCTCGGTTATAATTACAACAGTCGTGTTAAGTTGGCTTCTTTGTCACTTGAATCGTACACTGTTTCAATGTATTATACATTCCCGCTTTGTGTAAGCGGTTGAGTGTGGTTTCGTAAGAGTATGTTAATTATGTGACATGTTTAACGTCAGTTTCTTGTTTAATTTATAAATTTCAATGAAATTTTAGTGGGTGAGAAAGTGAGTGCTGTGTTTGTTATTTTTGTGCAATATATTTAAAGGTAAGTGAGCTTTATCTTTCATATTTTTTGAACTGGCGATTTATTTATTTTTGGAACCAAATATAAAGGAAAATTTTATTCAAAAAGGAATCGTGCTCTTAGAATTTTGATTCTTGTTATTTAATTAGCGGGTAATATATTTTTAATATTACAATACATTGCTTAAGTGTGAAATAAAGATGAAACTGGAATCAACGAGTTTAATCGGAAGGCGTTAAAAAACAAAAATATTTAATTTTGAATTATTTATTTAATGTATGCGCGGAAAGGAATTTCAAAGTTCTTTAATTTTTGTTCAATTAAACAGTAATTCCAATTTTGAAGTGCCATAAATGTAAGGATTTTACAAAAATTTCTCCAAAAATCTTATATATTATCAAAATTTACGCTTACCTTTGGAGTGATATATTTTTTTTTCGTGATACAAAACTATATATGATGTAAAGTAGGAAAAGATTGTTTATGGCATGACCATTCTATTTACATAAAAACTTATTTCGAAACTAAATGTATGGCTGTTATTTTTTGTGTGCTTGGACTTCGTCTGATCTGTGCGAAAATCTAAGATTCTCGTAAAGCTAATTGTGTAAATTTACATACCTAAGATTGCTTTTGTTGCTAATTCTCTTGATTAATTGAAGTTTAATTTGGGTTTTAAATTTGATTTAGTTTTCTAAAACGTAATGGGATTAACAAAAATTTAACGAAATGAAAAATCTGCTCCCAAGTGAAAGATTTAGAGACGTATTCACCAAGCCATTTAATTGAAATTTAAATTAATTTCTGTTTTAGTACTCTTGTATGAGAGGGTTAGGGCACACTTAAAACTTAATTTGGGTTATTTTATGTTATAATGCATATATAACTAATTTTAATTCAAGTGAGCCCTAACTATCTCTAACGGGAGTACTAAAACAGCAATTAAATTAAATTTCAATTAAATGGCTTTGTGAATGCGGCCCTTAATCTGAAAATTGTTGCGATAATTCTACCACAACTTGTTCTAGTATCTGCTGCAATAGGTCTGTTCGCGTACTTCTCTGTGTAGAAACACGTCTGGTGGGGGAATAACGGAAAATGCATGAAAAAATAAATGAACTCCTTCACGCAAATTGGCGAAAATAAGTGCGGATTGTTATTTTTATTTCTTTAACTTGTTGCAATTTTACAAAAGTCCCACGAGAGCATTGAATAGTCAAACCATATTCATTGGACATTTTGATTGCGTTGTCCGCCAATTAATTGCACATTCCCACCAAAGTTGATTTTGATATTTTGTCATCTTTCGTTCGGAAATTTGATCATTTTTAGAGGCAGAGTCCTAACAAACGCGTCTGAGGCTGCTGGATGACTAGTCGCACCATACGTTGCATACTACATACTAATTGCATGAAAATGCAGGCTTATTAATATGTGACTATTTGGTATATCTGTTCTGTTCTCAAAATAAATAAGTCATCGGGGTATAATCTCACTTGTCTTCTATCAACTGTAAATTGCAATGGGCCGACTTGACGAGAAATTTTTAGGGAAGGAAAGAATATCTTTACAATAACAATGTTGCTTCGCATAGTTCCTTATATGATTACCGAAATTAATTGTGTTTTTGATACAATCAGTATACATACATGAATACTTTACTTGAATTCCACTTGAAGCTCGGGTAGGGCGGTTGATTGAATTAATTCTTACTTGACTTTAAGTTTCCAATTAAGTTGAAATGTTGAATGAGCCTTTTCATGATATTTTGATTACTTCAAACATAAACTTACTGAATAATCACAAATTCACAGTGTAGATGCATGTGGCAATTGCAATTTCGACTGAACTAGCTCTTGAAATAAAATTAAATTTGCGTTGTTTTAGGTCATAATTTTAATTAAAGTGGATTCCAATCACTGGAGTACTAAAACAGAAATTAAATGGCTTGGTAAATACAAGTCGTAATTAGGTCTGTTAATTATCGCAAATTCACAACACGTAATGATTATAAAAATATAATCACCTCAAATCGCAGGTAAACATCTATACAGAAATTTCGCAATTACAAAATGGTCGGAGCTAATTTGCTACCCCAAAACCCTCGAGAATACTTCCCAAGCCATGAAACAGAAATCTATGTGTGCGTTCGGAGTCTGTTTCTAAAATGCTCGATATATTGATGCTTATTGAAAAGTGCCAAACATCTTTATATATGCCATAGAGCCTAAACTACTATCCATACAGGGAAATAGTATTCTAGTAATTTAAAGCTTGCTTCCTTACCTTCCTAAAGGCTAACTTTCTATATACCTTCTATATAAAATAGTTTTGATTACAAAGTAACCTTACCATTTTACGCTCAATACCTCAGCTGAGTGATAATTGCATATGTGTATGTGCAGCCGTAGTCGGAATCTGTAGGCAGCTACATTTGATATCATCAGCCCACGGCATGCCATGACGGCACAGCGACATCACAATGATTACTCTTCAGCTGAGAATTTTTGTTTGAGGAATCTTAGTCATTTGGTTAAGACAATTTTTTTTTAAATAATTTTGTTAGGAAAGGTATGAAAATTTTATTACGGTTCGGAAGATAAGGAAACAAGCTTAAGATTAACAGAACACCATTTTTCTGTGTGAATAATAGTTTAGGGCGGAGGAGCTATTCAAATCAAACTTTTGTCAGTTTTACATAAGAACACGGCAAATATTTTAGAATGTAAGGACTCCGTTGGGCGTATGTGGTAGGGAGGGAGACTGTTTCATGGCTTGTGAAGTATTCTCGAGGGTTTTGGCTACCCCAAATACTTCTCACCGTAAAAACTGCGCGTGTGGGGCTGTGGCAATAGTAGGGTGTAGAGCTCTTGTCTTTCGATGTAAAAGGAAATTTGGTAGACATCGATCACGGAAAGTCTAATCAAAATACCGCGAAAAATACGGAAGTAACATTAATTCTAAGAACGATACTTGCAAATGCATTTTTTTTTTAAACTCTTAATCGCAACTGCCGTTCATGGGAGCCATTTATTGATTTGTTTTTTGTTGTATCTTACTGCCACGATAACATTTCTGAAGTTGGCATAGAAATTTATCTGTCAGGAGCACAGTTATACGCAGGTCTGTGGAGGAATCTAGAAATAGATGCGAAAAATCTTTCAAACTAACACATTATACGAAATTTTATCTATGGTATCGTAAGAATTGGTCTTCAAAGCATTTGCCCTTGTATATTGACGTAACATTATTCAGTTTTCAAGATTGCTGAAAAGAAATTTTTGAGAGAAATTGATAAATTTATACTGGGAAAATTAGATTTTCTGGATCTTGTATTGCATTACTTACCAACACCGTCCTCTTCAATTTTTCTATTTTTTATTGCTATAATTTTCCGATATACGCAATACTTTACGTCTCAATGTCATTTTTTAAATGAACTTGTATGCAAAATGATAAAACATAAACCGAGCTGCCTTTTGCTGTCAAGTTAAAAATCGCGTTGGAAGGGTTTTTCCTATTTAGCCACGTGTAATTAGGCAGAGCCACTGACAATGGACTACAAAAAATATTGTTTTTCTGTTTGAGCACGCTTTAAAACGTTACTACATAAAAACATTTAGAAATCGTACACCCGTAAATCTAATTAAAAAAAATCTTTCTTGTGTTCAAATGATATTTTAATCGCTTATAAGCACTCACCAGAAATTAAACTCATTCCGATTTTTAATTTTCAACCTTATTCCTGCGGCGATTGCATCTGCAGCCAATATAAAAACATCAAATTGCATAAGGAAATATTTCAGTAAGTGTTATTATAAGTCAGTGGGCAGAGCTGAATCTAAAATGCCTAGCCTTTTGCAATGGTTCATAACAGCTTCAAAATAAAGTAATAAAACTTTTGTTAACATTAGCTGTGAGCAAAGTTTGGCAGATCTCAAGAATTCAAATCGGTAGAATCTACAATTCTGCTTAACATGTGTCGCCTGAGGGCCTGAGTATTGCTTGGTCCGTAACCCCCGGAATATAATACAAGCCATGAAGTCGCCGAAGGCACCGACACATTAAAAGGCCTTAACGTGGCACGTACAGCATGCAGTAAGAGCTCACTCTCACTGCTTTTTGTATACTCGTCATTGAGGAAAAACTAAAATTTCATCTTAAACATGTCCTCGAGCCCAAAATTGTCGCTCTCACAGCAAAATGAAGTTAAAGCAAATTGCAGCCAAATATGTTTTCTTTCTAATAGTTAAAAAAAAATAGCATGTAGCAATTTTATGGAAATACAAGCCACTTTTATATGAAAAAACTCCTGCAGGAAGACTGGATGTCGCCTGCTGACCGGCACGCTGCTCTCTTTTTTCGACTTTGTTCATGCCTTGTATAATTTCGGGGGTTACGCTTTGTCCCATATGCAAAAATGTAGTTTTGAGAGAAATGCGGTTAAACAGTACGTTTACATGAGTACTTGAAGTACACTTCAAGTAGAGGTCATGTAAGCGCGCATTGACTTCCAAGTATACTTGAGTCAAGCATATCACAAAATTTTGTTCGATTTACTTGAAAAAATTCATGTAAACGCTACTTCAGTACTTGAACATTTTTCATTTCTGCGAGATATGAAAACGGCAAAGATGAACAAGAAGAAGATTATTGTTGATGGCTGTGATTTTTAGCACTTCTCAAGATATTTATCTAAAAATCAGCAATTAATGCAGAGCTGTCAAAGGTAAAGTGACTTCAAGTAAATTTCAAGTCAAGTAATTGGAATTAATTCAACCAAAAACACTTTAATTTTAAGTGTATTTCAAGTCATTCATGTAAACGTACTGATTATTGTTGAGAACTAGCAAACATGTTGGGGTAAACATAACGTTAATTATTTTAGGAAAAATCTGATTAAAGCATTTAATTCAACTTCAAGTAATAATCTAAAGAGCTGTACTTTTAGAGCAAGTGAATTCACCACGCTGCAAGCTAATGACTAATGACCAATTTTGGCGGACGTGGCAAACCAATATTTGGGCGACGAAGTATTTTGATAATTGAACAAATATAAAGCTAAAATTGGTCCAATTCTAGACTTACATGAATGTCTATATATTTCGTATAGACCAATTGTACAAGTTTGATTGGTGGAAGTAGTTTTTCACATATGTTTCTAGAATGTTCGTCGGATAGTCATTATGATTATAACCAATTCCATATTCTGAAGAGCTTTTGAGTACAATAAAAACGCTAGGACTAATAGTTTTCACAGTATACGTAGAAAACTACAATTTTTATATGGCAACACAAGGACGAGGTGGTCCCATTTTTGAAAATATATTTAATGGCCCCTATTGCTAAATCCGCGGGGAGAAGTAAGTTTGCGAATTTGCCAGTGAAATGTCCGAAGTGGGAAAATTAAGTTTCCCTAAAAACAAGTGAATCGAGTCCTGCCAATTTATTATGGCGTTTAAAAGATTCGTGATAAAAGTTGCGGATGTGAAAGATTCATTGTGTCGTTTCTATTAAATTACGAGTAAATACACTTGCTAAATGCTGAGAAAAAAATTCCTACTTTATTTTATTTATTATTTACTATTCCACGCTGATGGCTTTGACAAGAAATCTTAAGCAAGTGGCTAATTTAGATTCCAGTGGAATTGATGTATGTAGACTGCACTGTAGGAGTAATATCTTTATTTCGCTTACATACATGAAAGCTAGCTTATATAGCCTATAATTTTTGTAAATCCAAAGAAATTTAAAAAGTATTTAAAAAAAAAGAATTGTTCCTGTAATTCCATCAAATTTCCAGCTGTAATCGTGATTTTTTTCCGTAATATACTAAGTCCAGTGACGCACACCATACACCGTACTAAAAACTGGTTTCCTTAGCACTATTTTAGAACATTTTCGTGTATACCTAAATTTACAGCAGAGGCAGAGGGTTAGACTCGGATAATAGAAGAGTGCATATCTATGCATGTGCTCGAAATGATGAATTTTCTTTGCTACCCCAAGAACATGTATAAACTACGTATAGCATGGGCTGATACACGCTCGATACAAAAACCGGTTTTACGTCGTGTCTAGTCTCGAGTGTGTATCATGGTGTGTCATAACGGCCGCATTCACCAACCCATTCAATTTAATTTCTGTTTTAGTACTCCTGTAAGAGAGTTAAGGAACACTTAAATATAAATTATTTTATGTCATAATAACCCATATATAACTTAAATTTTAATTCAAGTGAGCCCCAACCTTCTAACGGGAGTACTAAAACACAAATTAAATTAAATTTCAATTAAATGCCCCTTATTGATAATTCCTGATCGTCCTCTACATCAAGCAATAACGCGATGTTCATAATAATTTATATACATATAATATATAATTTTAAATGCTTAAAAGTGAATTGTAGCCCCACTATGCTCTATATTTGAATAAATCATCAGTTGATTACATTTTCGAAAGTTGTATGTAATCGTGAAATTTCTGATTTGGACTGGACGGCTGCACTGCGGTTTGAGGTGATAATATAATAATTAAATTCTTATTATGTGTTGTGAATTTGTGATTAGTTATTATTTGTATAAAAACATTGTTTGAATACGTACACAATTATGATACGGTCTGAGACTGGTGTAGCAAAATGCGCGTGCTTCGTGCTGCAACATGTGGCTTAGATTAACGGACATCCATCCCTTTCAACCATAGCAGAAAGAAGGCGTGCGAACTATTATTGCATATTTTGTAGCGTATTCTCATTCCTATTCCGACGATATTGCTTATAATGCTAGTAACTTTTGATGTATCTGCATTCCTTAAAATTTTTTAGAATTGTAGGCTTAAACTGAAAGCGGCAGTAGTGACCTAAGGATATTTTCAAATAGCTGTGTCCAAGACTTCAGAAATATTGAGGGAAAAGTGCAGAATAAATTAAAATGTAGGTGGACGCAATCGGATGTTATGATTCCCATACATATATCGCATAAAGGTTAAAAACGAGAAAAATCCTTCAAAATAGGTAAAAATTAATATTTTAGGGATTTTGTTGGTGTTACACGGATTTATGCTAAATTAATAGGCATACATATGTATTACAATTAGAAAAAATCCATTGACATTAAGGCCGTTTGCCAAACAGGCTAAATGCTGGCTAAATTCCAGTTTGCATTGGAAATTTAGCCAGCTAATTCCAGGGCTGTGCCAAACCAAAGTGGAATTTAGCCAATTGCTCAGCTGTCACTTTTATTTCAAAAGCAAAGCAATTGTGTGGCATTTAAGATGGATTTACAGAAAATAAACAAGGAAGTTATGGCCGTAATATTATTTTCTTGTATTTGTTCATTTTACAAATAAATACTTCTAAAAATCTTTCAAATAAACCGCACTTGTCAAATAATTAGACGAATGTGTAGAAGAATTAGCAAGCTCGAAAATTTACTAAACGGAAAAGTAATAGATTTAGCCAGCATTTAGCCCGTTTGGCAAACGTCCTTATAACATTGAATGCTGACACTACTTAAATCGCTTATCTATAGTTGTCGCTCAACTTCAAATAATAAGTTCTATACAAAACACCAAAGTTAAGTTTCGCTTCAGTGGATTTTCCACATGAAAATAATAGAATAGAAATAGATGGCAATAAAACATTTGTTAGCCGCCATAACTACTTTTATGTCGTTTTCGTTTGAACATCCAGGTTCGCTCTGGAGGCAACCCCGTTCAATCCAACGGTTTCAGAGTGCACCTGAAAAAGTTCGCTTGTGTTTGTATACTAACGTCAAAGTAGCTATGAACTTTTTGCGAAAACTGGTTGGTAATTTGTTTGCGAATAATTTTGAGGATAATATAATAATAGTAGTGGTCTTAATAAAAATTGTTGACTTAAAGTTAATTAAATAATATCAAATCATGTGTGAGTGAACTCATAGTGTACCCGAGTAAATTTTCAGAGTGAAACTGATGCTTTTTGGGTTGCCACCAGAGGCAATCCGTGACGTCATTTTTGCTTCAAACGAGCGCTTTGACAGCACTTAGGTTGCCTCCAGAGCGAAACTGATGTTCAAACGAAAACGACATTAGCGATTGGCAGACAATAATTGGTAATTACATTTCCTTAAAAATCGAGGGGTCATCATCGAAAGTGAAGTCCTAGCAAATGTATTTTTGGAAAATTAAGAATATTAATAGATGAGACATCTACTTGTGGGATATGAAATCAAACGTGCGGTTAATGGATAAAAAATATTTACATATGTGATTTTGTGCTATTATTTATAAATTTAGCTCAGATGAGTGCGAACAAAAGGTCACATGTCCGAGGTCGACCATTTGTCGTTTTTTGATGGAATCGTGTCCTCTATACTGATCTTTTAAGATTTCCGACTAATTCTTTTCGCGTACCTACCAAAATCTATTGGTTTTTTCAAATAAACAAAAAGTCACATTTCCATCAATGGGTACAGTTTGTAAGACAAAAGGGCAAATGTTCATTTGGTTTTAATTTTTTTTCTCCTAGTATAGCCCGATATTGTGTTCATTTAGCGGCAATCGAACAGGGACCTTTTTTACGGCTAAAATTGTTCATTGTTAAATGTCCATTTGGTTTTAATTTTTTTTCTCCTAGTATAGCCCGATATTGTGTTCATTTAGCGGCAATCGAACAGGGACCTTTTTTACGGCTAAAATTGTTCATTGTTTTGAACTCTAGTGGCTGTTTTTGACAATCAGCTGTTGTGCATTTGTGATATTTCGTCACAGACAAGAAGTACCCAGCTATCGACGGTATTACTAAGAAAGTGATGTATGGAAGAGCCACTGGGAAGAGCGCATAGCAAGCCTCAATAACTCACTGATCTCGGTTAAATATGTCATGGGTACGAACCAAAAATGTTTTTAAATAGAGGCTAGAGGCAAAAATTCATTTCTTTCATAGAATTTAAATCGACCATATTTCTTCAGAATTTGTGTGCATTATTGGTGGCTGAAGACGATTCGAGTAAGTTGTGCCTGGACAGTCTCGGCTTCCTGGAAGTTGGATTGATTTGGTTGCTTGGGCTGTTTAGCTAAAAAAATTTTATGAGCGTATCACTGACATGTATATAAATGAACTGCTTGTTGAACCAAAAATGCATGAAAGCAAATGGCACCACTTTCATATTCCTGTCTCTCCGCATACTTTCCCACTGAACTGTAACGATTAGGAACAAGAAATTGCTTGTAAAAATCCTTGTAAAAAATAATAAAATAATTAAAATTTAACGATACAAATAGTCCCAAATACTTTTGTGGTAAATACGGTAAATCCCACGGACATGCATATAAGTAAATTTGCAAATAATTTAAATATAGCACCAATTTACGACAGTTGGTAGCATTGACAGTGGAGCATACTTTCTGAAATCAAAATTGTTGCCACATGAAACAGGAGATCAAGCAGTCCATTTATATATATGTCAGTGGCGTAGATATCAAAGCACCCCTGACACAAAAGGGATTGATGTGACAAATTGTATTTGACAATTCAGTTCACAGATCTTTAAGCGTACCAAATTTGGAAATGTAAGTGACAAATATAAGAGCTTTAATTCAAATTGCTTATATGCGTGAATAGTATAAAAACGATAATGTTCAGAATAGAGGTAAAAGCATCGATCATAGCGTAATGAAGCACTAGACGTTTGGTTTCTTATTTCTCTCTCCTGGAGCCCTCTCGATGTAGGGGTAGAACAGGTCCGCTGCTCCTCTCTCCGTTTCAGGTCAACGAAGGGATCCTGATATACTTACAGCCCTCAGTATCATAGGGTGGATGGCGCCTGGCGGCCAAGTAGGCATGAGATCTGCGCCTTCACTAAGGTCAGAGTGAGTGGTATAAAGGCCTGCTCAGGGCTGGAGTGTGTGTGCTACGGCCTTTGTCTGTCAGGCACGATGATTTTTTCTGTTATGGCTGGTGGCAGCGGCATGCTTTTTGGTAACCCCCCCCCCCCCCCCCTTATAACTCTCCTGCAATAGTCGAGGTACTAGCGTGCCGCCCTGCAAACAACGCTGTCCACCGAGTGATGTCATCTCATGCTAACAGCTGGGACTTCACGTCCAAAATAAATCACTCGCAAGATAGTTACATAATAATATTTGTTTAATGATGATTTGTTTACGTTTGGCCAGTTGAGAAACTCCCTGGGTATCTTGACGCAGTGGCAGCGACTAAGAGCAACTGCAGTATTTTTAACAATACATCTTGTTGCCCCGCTCTCTATATTGATTCTACTACACGGCTGTACTGAGCTTTCACTACAGCGGCAACAGATACTATACAACCATAATTTGACTACGTCAAATTTGGCTTATCCTCTACTCTATATATACTATATTCTAAGCTACTGCCTATTTTGCGTCAGTTCAACATTTCTGACATTTCATATTTTATGAAATAGTAATTGCTGCCTAAATTATGTCAGTCATACAAAGGTTACGCCAAGAAATATCTGAAAATAAGGAGACGCTAAAAATTTGTTTATTTTACATAGCAATTTGGATTATAAAAAATGTCCCCCTTCAAAATGTCAGAATTTCATTGGTGCTATGACGAAACGAATACAAACACAGCGCACTAATACATTTCACCGAGTGGCTTAGAGTTTCACCGTAACCCCGGAACATCGTTGCCACTCTTCCACAAGTTTTCAAATATTTCGATTCTTCCACATCTTCCACGCACAGCTCAAAATCTTCCACAATTTTTGTTTTTAATTTATTAAATAAATGTTTGTGGTTTGTATTTTGAAGGATATTTAGTAAAAGGCGGGAAAAAGTTAGCTAAAGAGATTAACATGTTTGAAGAATTCATGTTCAAAGAACTCAGCGAAAATATGTGTATTTTTGCATCTTTATATCATAGCAGCGCTACTGCTGAAAGAATATTTTCTTCCTTAAACGAAATAAAAAACAAACAAAAAACAAATCATTTGGAAATAAAAACCGTAGAAAGTATAATATTATGTAAAGAAATGCGCGAACAGGAGCAACTATTTTTGAGCCGCCCTTAGAGATAATTAAGTTTTCCAAAGCTTTAAGTTTGTAGACGGTAAATATGTTCCTATTGTGTAAGACAAGTTTAGTTACTAGGTACTGATCCATTTTTTATTTTTATATACTTAATTGGAAATTTTGCTAATTTTATTTTTGATTATGTTATGGTTATAGCTATGAATATTTTTTTGGTTTCTGTTTTGGTTTATGTGGTACACTCCGCTTTTTCCATTTCTACCACACCTTTCACATTTCTACCACACTTTTTCATTCAAATCTACCACCGGTTTTTCGAAGGAAGTGGCAACGCTGCCCCGGAATATGCAAGCCATGAACAAAGTCGAAAAAAGAGCAGCGGCCGGTCAGCAGGCGACATCCACAGTCTTCTTGCCTTGTCTTACTGCAGGAGTTTTTAATATACATTTCTCCAATTTCTTATAATTTCTCGAAATCTTATACATAGGTATAAAATACGTCCTGCTCTCTATATTCTAAGAACACAACTCAAAATAATCACAGAAGAGCGCTTCTCGGACCACTGCTCCGCCACTTAAACAGGGATGCCAGATTGGGGGTTTTCTTCCCCATTTTGGGAATAATTTCCTCCCGGGGAAACATTTTGGGGAAATGATAACATTGCGGAAAGTTATGGGGAATTTCTTTTAAAATTGCGAAAAAATGTGGACATTTCAAGTATAAAAAAACATAAATCTTACTTTAATTTTTACGCAGTACGTAATCAACAGGAACTAAAAGTAATTATAGAAAGATGTCCTGCATTGTTAGTAATTTTACACGAACAATTACATGTAGAGTTCCTGAAAATATACTATGGCTGGAAAAACTTGGTATGTTTTCTCCGGTTACGGCTGTTTGCCAAATGATAGCTGATATATTAGATATTAAATGTTGCTGGCGTAGGAAGTATTGATTCCACAATCGCTAAATGAAACTTGATTCATCTTCACCAATGGTCGCAGCTCAATATAGCTGAACAATTTTGGACTGATGTCTCAATACAAAAAAAAAAAAAACAAATGCAATTTGGTAACATATCTAAGCTAGCTCCAAGTTTATTGAGTTTTTTTTATCAAGTCTTTCTCTATAACTCAATTGTGTAAAAAATAAGTTGAGAAATAGACTAGATATTTAAACTGCAGATAAAATAATGCGGATACGATTTTCAATTAGCCCTCTTGGTTATACACATTTAAGCCCACCAAACATGTTACAAAAATTCAACTCTGAAGAGCTCTACAAAACTTATTTTCAAGAAGATGATGACGTGCTCCAAGCATTTTCATAAATTTAGGTAAATTTTTTTGGTCTATGCTGAAGTGAATATGTACTTTTGATTATTTACAGGAACTTATAATTTAAAATTAAGAATATATGGAGTCTATGAATACACGTACAAAATATATTTCAATAAGTATCTAAAAAAAAATTTTTAAATTCAAGAACACAATGAATAAAGTTTCATAAGCTTACGAATTTTTATTATTCTGCCTTAGTAGTTTGGGGAAAATGTTTATTCGGACGGAGGCTAGAGTCTGAACACCCCTCTACGAATCTAGCTGAGAAGCAAACAATTAATTGTAGCAAATTTTTGAAAATTGTATTATTTCTGTTGTTTAGCTCTAAAGAAAACGTTGCGGCTTCATTACAATATGTGCCAACAACCGCTCTACCAATTTCCATAATCCTTGAACGTTGTGCTGGCGTTGAAGCTATCGGCAGTATATTTGATACATTTGCTGTGACCACAGATATTACTTTTACTGCAACGTTCGTCATTCAGTACGTTTAGACCGCAGCTATTTAGGACTAGTTTTACGTAAGTCGAATTACGTAGTACTAATCCTGCTGCTGTTTAGTCCGCTCGTATTAAAGCTTTGACAGTTGTCAAAATTGTCAGATCTGCCTGCTATTTCAGGAGAAATATGAAAAATAATGTATTGAGTTTGTTTGTACACCGCATGCACAAGAAAATGGAGCATAGAAGAGAATTTAAAATCAGAATGAGGAAATACTGCTATTTATATTACTAAATACCCAAGATAAAACATGCAAATTTTCAGGCTAATGGCAAAACATTATAAGATAATCTGCAACAATTATTTATTAATTATGTATAAGGGCGTCACTATTTACAAACAGCCTCGCATTTCCTTATGTGACGTAATGTCTCCATTTAATACTAATTTTTGTAGGTCAATACCGCATCAGAAACCGAATTAAAGTAGGACTAGTATTTCGTAATGCGGCATGTTTATACCACTTACTATTAGTACTACGTAAGTCGAACTACGTAATACTAGTCCTAAATGGCACGGTCTAAACGGGCTCATTGTAAGCTCTAAGTTGTTCTAAGCGTTTTTCGGACACAACCGCTGTGTTTGCTGTAACCTTCTCTAACGAAGATGATTCCAGTTTTTTTACCTCTACAGTTTGGCCTGTAACGTGTTTTTGTTTAAAAAGAAGCGTTTGTGTATAGCAGACGAAATTATTTTACATTTTTCCGCAACATTACATTAAATGGTTTTTCCGCTGTAGTCCAGTGTTGTAGTCTCAATTTGTCCAATTTGCCCCTCGATAATTGCATTAAAGATTTTGTATAGGAAAGGCCTGAAGCTAGCAGTGTATTTTATATTGAAGTCTGTTGGAATCACTAACCTTGCATGGCCCCTATTGCATTGTGAAGAGGAAGTGAATGTTACTTACGGCGGGATTCATTAAGCCTTCGGATTGAACAATAAGGGCCATGTTTAGAGAGTTCTTGAATATTGTGGGATCCACAACGGATGATGTACAAATATGTGGGCCAGACGAATTTATGAAAGTTTTAAAAACTCAGCACTGCATTGCACACAAGATGTCAATCCGTGCAGAGCCCCTTACACTTGCTAGAATTGCTATATTTCCGTTCCCGTCATGTAGGCAATCATTTTCTATGCACGACGGTGCGGCAACGACGCCGCCGCCGTATGTGCAAACAGCCTTAATGTAAAATTCAGCTTCATAACTTTGCTGAATTGAGTTACATATTGATACGCGTCTGTGGAGCAGTGGTTCGTTTTTGAATTTGTCACTTGCAGAAACCATTATTATCCTCAGTCAGTTTACTTGCAATTTAGTCAGAAGGTATCTCTCTAGACTGGTTTCAGTTAAGCAGATCCTTATTTTTTAGTTAAAATTTTCAAAAATAATTTTTGAGGAAAATTGATTTTTTTTCAGTTGGCTGCCATTAAAATAAAAACGGCTGAACTTAACTGAAATTACATTTATATATTTATTACTGAAAAATTTTAAAATAAGTTTTTTTTTCTTCACAAGCCTGGAAAGTGAGAACCTCACGGGGGGGGGGGGGGGACTTTTTTCACCATTAAATTAATTTTTTTTCTTCTTTTTAATAGTAAAATTCTACTATATGTATGTTAGTATGCAAAACAAAACCATGCAACAAATCTTTCTTTTCTTTACTGTATGTTTAGTGCTTGAACCTATCTTCACTCCTACTTTCTGCAACGTATGAGACATGAGCGTGGCTTATCTGCTTAGAATGTATATAAACTAATTAATGCGGGTATTATATGAAACTTGTGTACATGAAGAGACAAAAAAGGATAGGAATTTAAAAAATATCTTCAGTTAATGATTAGAGTTAAATCAATGGCACCGTACAGAATTTATTGCTCCTTCATGAGTTCTCCTCTTCTATTACACATCGACTAACATGACTAAATGTCAAAAACTCCGCGGACTCTGAAAAGTTAGCATCAAATGGAACAAGAAAACGTTCAGTAAGCGATATTTTGTGTTGGTAGCTCCAACTCTGCCATAGCACGAAAGAGAAAACTATAAAACTTGTACCATTCCTTTCTATAGGAAAATGACAATACGCTCAGTCTGTTTGTAATAAGTCAGTGGTCTAGCTGTTTATCTATATTCTAAGACGTATTTTCAATGAGAACAATTTTTTTTTATTTACTTACTATTTGATATATTAATTAAAAAAAAAGGGATTAATGTTAATTTGTAACGACTCATAATGTATTTTATTTGCTAGGTGCCATCTTGATGTGAAAAGATGTACGAAAAGAAAATTTGTACCAGAGTATACTTATTTATGATGTGCGAGAGGGTTGTCATTTTGATTTTACATACAGAGTTGTGATTGTGAGTGGTTCTGGGTTTTGTCAGATTTTTGGTATTTCGTGTATAATTTTTAATATATTTTGAAAATGTTAGTGCAATAACATAAAAATTTATACGAAATTTGCTGTGAATAAGGATTACGTACTAATTAGAGTGTTGTGTTTTTTAATTTCAAGTGTCGAAAAAGAATAAAAATTGTAAGTTGGTATATGGCGTCATGTCATGTTTATGATTTGAGTTGATATACAGCCGCAGTAAGTACAATTTAATTGTTGCAGGAATTTAATTGTGTTTCGATTTGAGATATCTTAAAGTATTGTGTGTTAATTATGCACATAGTTAGGTCTGTATATTTATGGCAGAAAAGATTGCATTTTAGAATCTATATTATTATTTTGTAAGAGTAAAGTTTCGAGTATACTATTTGACGATTTACTTTGAAGAAAATCGAATGTTGCATAATTGAATATTCCATATTTTGCTAGTTTTTAACACTTATTATTATTTTTATTAAATACGAATGTTTATTGTGCACTTAAGAATTTCGTGTAACGGTAGTGTCCCAGGTAAGAAAACATATTGTCTATATTTCTGTGTTTTACCTTACTAATTTACTATATAGAAAGAGATCTCAGTTCATTTTCGAATATCAGAAGACCGATGAAATAAAATCTAATTATGTGAATAATTGAAATAATTTTAAGATTCTGTATAGAAAAGGTACTTTCTGAGAGCTTTATTCACTGAGTAGATAAAAATGCGATAACATCTGTTTTTTCTTGCCGGTTATTTTATCTGTTAGTCCAAAGCTTTGAATAATCTATAGCTACCTACCTATATAACTTAAAAATAAAAATTTTCAGTTCTATATAAATCTATTATATATATAATTTTAATTTTGCAATTTATTTCTATTTTCAAATTTATTCTTAATTTTAAATTACTTTGTATCAATAGTTCGATTTATAGACCAATCTATCATGTCTACTAGGCACTAGACTATACTATACCTACTATACTTTCCTATACTATATATTACGTTCCTATTTCTTCTATTTCTTTATTATTTGTTTTGCTATAGTGTAAATCTATCATGTAACTTTCCAAGATGTGTCCAGCGCTATGCGTGTCCTTAGCATGGATACTCAAATAAGTAAATAAATCTTAAAATGTTAAATGTTATCTGTAAGTTATAAAATATCAGGGAACGTGAAGAATACAAAATCTCAAACCTTTATGCAAATAATGCGGTAAACCAGTGATCAATCTTAGAACGTAAGTTAATACTGTCTTGAAATTTGAGTTTGAATATTTGTTCCTCTACGCAAAAAATTAGTTAAGATGGAATTTGATTTCTCCAGTTACGCGAAATATTATCACAAGGGCAAATCAGGACGTAGTCCGGTTTGAAACTGAATCCAGCCTAAACTAATTATATGCGGATTAAATAAAACTACATTACTCCCTCCTACCGAAATAACCATACCAAAGTATGAAGCTTCTGTTACCTTCTTCGAATACTTATCGAATCTGTACGGAAAGAAGACATCAATTCTCATATCATCAACAGTTCGAGAAGTGCCTTCTCTTAAGGCCGCTATACACGCGTGTGTAGCAAATGAGCATGAGTGAAATCGGCTGAAATTATTGCGTACATGCAAAACTTATGATTTTGCAATGGAATTGAGCTAGACAAAATCAGATGTTAACTTTTGCCTCCACTCGCAACGAATTTTGTTTGTTCAAACTTTAATTCATTCCTATAGCAAAGTCGTCTGGTTTGCTTGTACACAATAGTTTCATCAGATTTGATTCATGGCAGACTACAGTCTCAACTCACACACGCTTATGCAAGTCATACGATTGAACCATGCATGGCCCAGCCTTTTGATTTGTTTGAGCGTGTGTAGGGGTCTTTAAATCAAACGACTGGACAATGCATAAGTCGCAAGATTTGCTTGAGCGTGTGTAGCGGCCTTTACACACGCTTAAGCGAATTATCCGACTGGGCCATGCATGGCACAGTCGTATGACTTGCATGAGCGTGTGTGGCGTGGCGTAAAGGCTGAGTTACAATGTGACGCTGTCGCGAGTTGCGGACGCTGTTGCTAAACCTGTCAAAGGTTAAAATGTATAAAAGTACTCAAGCGTAGGTACAGTTACAGTGTGTCGCTAAGGCTATTTCTTACGCTGGTTGCGTTGCTTAAAGTTGAAAATATATTTCAACTTTAGTAGCGCAACACCTTGACAGCTGCAGTTGAGGCAATTTATTTTTGCAGACCGTTGAAATTGTGAATCAAAATTGTAAGTTTTAAGTAATGCCACAGTATTTAATAACTAGTTAATTTATTTATTTACGATTTAATGATTTTATTTAATAATGGAACGAAAATTCAACACATGTTAGAGCGTTATCATTGGAACAGCATAAGCAACAGGCACTGCGTCAGCATCAGCAAAATCATTCGCGACCGCGTCTCGCAACAGCGTCACATTGTAACTCAGGCTTAAGTCGGAGCTTGAGTTGAGACTGCAGGCTGCCATGAATGAAATCGAACGGAACTATTGCGTACAAGCACACCTGACGACTTTGCTATAGAAATGAATTAAAGTTTGAATAAAATTCGTTGCGAGTGGAGTCAAAAGTAATATCCATAAAAATTCGAAGAAAGAAATTTCCAATAAATTTCTAAAAATTGTGACTTCCCTTCATCGGGTCGAGGCAACTTTGATTTTGTATTGGAGCGAGCCATATTTTACCCTTTGATACGTCATCAAGTGCTAAGTCGCGACATCGTCGAGGCATCATCGTTAAGTTTATATTCTAGAAAAGCGTTGCATATTTTGTTCTACGTGTCCAGTGTTTGTATGTTATTAATTTGTCTATGGTACTGGTATATGATTTAGTCTTGCGGAAACTATATTAATAGTTGCTGTTTGTGATGTCCTTGGTATGGAATTGGACATAAAACTTAAGAACTTTTTCTTGGTTTTCTAAGCTGAAATAATTGATGCAGAAAAGTATCACCAAAGCTTCTATAATACAAAGATATTGCAGGCACATTGTCTAGTTTTGCCTCAGGGAAATATAATGTGGAATCTCCTAGACTCCATCTCTGTTGAGAAGTTATTAAAACTTCGCATTGTGCACGGCCTAATCATGAGCACCACAGCCTGGACCTGATGTAGAGAAACCCTCAATTTTTTCTTAGAAATTTACTGGAAATATTTTTTTTAGAGAGACCGACATCAATGTCTCGCTTCAATATAAAAACGACGATGTCTCGACCTGATGTAAAGAAGGCCTCAATTTTTTCTTGAAATTTTTTGAATATTTTTCCTTCAGAATTTGTATGCATTTGGCCAGAGACCAATAATATAGATTGCTAGCAGCAGCCCTTTCCCATACAAAAATTTTGAAGCCAGCATAACTACATATATGGGCAGAGGGGCAAAACATCCCAAATTACTGTCGTTGCGGGATATTAAATAATTACGACTACCATGATTAGCTAAAATGAAGGGAAATTTTCAATTTTATTCTAAAAATTAATTCTGTTCTTAAAAGTTGTAGCTAAATATTCAGAAAATGTTTAAGTACTTTTGTTTTTCTCGTTTTAAATTTAAAACTACGCTTCGTATGTAACTGCAATGTGTAATAAATTTTGTATTATATATGAAAAGTAAGAACCTTAAGAATCGGGACGTGTATAAAAATCTCAAAAATTTATGTTTCTTCACGAGTTTTTATATCATGTAATTCCTTGTAAAGTTGAGAAATAAATATTGCGAAAATTCTCTGTACTTTTTTTAAATCAAATTAAAAGCTTCAACAATTATGTGGTGGGCATACAGTTTTAAAGTTATTAATACCACTTTTTAAACTTTCTGAATAAGCGTTAAAAAACATTCTTCTGAGTAACAATATTGTCAACCCTACCGATTATTATATTATTAGCTAGTCAGAAAACGGAAGGCAGGCAGAAGTACTGTAAGATTCCTAATTTTTCTTGAGGAGCGGCTGTTTTGACTCCATAAAAAATTAACAAATGATACAAGAATAGGTTTCTAAAATTGTTGACGACGAATGTAGTATTATTTCCTAAGTAAAGGACCAAAATAGTTAATACCCTGATGTCAGAATACCGCAACGATTGTTTCGTTTTATTATAAATTTAGTTGATATAAACCAAAATAAAGCCGCCACTTTCACATCATAGGTAGAAAGGCGAATCACCTGTCATATCGGTTCCGTATCTATGCACTAATTCAAATACCTGAATAATGCTTTGTATAGGAAGGTGGTCACACGCAAATTTTTAATATTAATATTTTTATATATTTTTTTCTTCATTGTTGTAATGCATTTAATCTTCTTTAAGATTTCTTTTTAAATTAATAAAAACCAATTTCGTATTAAAAATAAATATTAAAGCACACAATTGTTGTTATTAGCTTGAAATATTACTATAAATAAAGTTAATAACATATATTATTGCAATAAATAATTTCCTTTTATATATAATAATTTCCCTTCTGGACAGAGTTTTCTTACTTTGTGGCAGCACAAATCGCTCGCAACATAAAAAGCATATTTTATTTATATAAAAGTTATATTAAAAATTATTGACAATAAAATAATATAATGAATGGAGAACAATCTTACTACAAGATATTCAAATTTAATATATCAGATCAAAAGCAATATACATTTCTGAGTATATTTCTTTTTGAATGACTCAAATCCGTCAAAAAATGACAAAGTTATTGAAGTTTAAAAAAACGGAAATTATAAACGGCGAATCTGGTGATGACGTCACGGCACACAACATGCACGATGCCAGTTTACACAATAAAATATTTATAAGACGATATTTTATGAAATAAATCCAAAACAAATTCAATCCCCTATCACGGCGGCGCAGCAACCACAATCGCGCTGCGTTAGACCGCGAATTGTATTGTGTATCGTGACGTCATCATGTTAGAGCGCGTTTTTGAGAATGCGGCGCTAAAATAGCTATAACTTCGTCATTTTTTATCCGATTTCAATAATTCTTTCACTGAATTAATTGTTTTTTTTTATGACTATGATTCTGCATAATTGACTAAAATAGTCGTTGTTCCTCAATGTGTAATTTCAAGAAATAGTTTATAAAAATATTAAGTTAAAAGAATTCTTTTTTTCTTGAAGTTTTAAAATTAAAATTCTTAATTTTGATTTACAAGACCAATGTTTTGATTAAACTATTAAAACTAAAGTTTATTTATATTTAAATTATTATTTATCACTTCTTGCGAGCTCTCATCTGTATATTGAAGTCTGTGCATTTCGCTGACAACAGGTGCTTGGGGGGGGGGGCGGCTAATAATTTTTATGAGCGTAGACGCTAATTAAGCAATAAGCATTCATTTCTTCTTAGAAATTTACAGAAAATGTTTCGGCAGAAGATTTGTTGGGTGTGAAACACTGTGAAGTTTCAGATAATTAATTCTAATTTAAAAAGAGTTCTATCACTGACTTATAAAAATGGACTGAGCATATTGCCATTTTCCTATAGGAAAGAATGGCACACGTTTTATAGTTTTCTCTTTCGCCCTATGGCAGAGTTGGAACTACCAACACAAAATATTGCTTACTGAACGTTTTCTTATGGCATTTGATGTTTTTATTTTGGCTGCAGATGCAATCACCTCACCACAGAAAGAATAAGGTAAAGAGAGTGTTTGACATGCTCCGTCTCTCTTGCCCATACGCAGGATGCAGGTAAAAATAACCGTTTGAAAATTAAAGTCGGAATGAGTTTAATTCCTTATAAGCGATTTAAAATCACTTGGACACAAGAAAATATATTTTTTTTAACCCGAGAAGGCTAATGTACGTCATTCGACGTATACGCCACTTAATATATTTTAAAATTTTCATATTTTAATAAACAATTAATCATTATTTTGTTGTTTTACTGGAAGTGTAAAAATTATATATAACATTATTATGAATTGAGATAATCACAAATATAAATGTAGGTACAAATATGATTAGGTTTCTAGGGTTTAACTCGATTTTCGGGTGTAAAATTTCATCTGATTGGTTGAGTTTTACATGTCTTTTATGTAGTAAACGTTTCAAAGGGTGCTCTAACGGTAATATACAGAAACACAATATTTGTGTCACATGAAATAGCAAATCGCTCAGTCCATTGTTATAAGTCAGTGAGTTCTATAGACAGGCTATATCATATGCGTCTGTCTATATAGGCTGTGTTCTTTTGTGTCCGTAGAGCAGAGCAGAACAAAAGATACACAAAAGAAGGCCTTATACATTTTCTTAGAAAGATTTAAATGAACCGAACAGTACAAATAGCTCGCTTCAATAGACAACAATTTGTTCTCTCCAGTATATGGGAGTTCTAGAACAAGGTACACAAAAGAACACAGCTATAGGTCTGTGGTATCAAATTAATTCGGTTAGATAAACCAAGGAGATAGCCATCTGCTTGAGTAGTCGCAAGCTGTTGTCAAGGTACTATAAAACCATTTCGTCGCCTCCAATTTGATAATGGAGTGCAAAATCATCATGAATTCCTTTTCACAATACAATGAGGTGCTTGTTTTATGAATACAAACACTATAATATTTCTGGAAACGAAAAGGAGAATGAGCTCATACGATTTCGAGCAATCTCATACCACTTTGACTTTGTCTCAATGAACCCACATGGAGAGCGAAATGGTGACACAATTTGTCATTGTTAATAACTGCATTTTGAAGGATATATGTATATGTCCTAGCCTCTCCGTCTTCAGTGAATTGCGTAAACAGAGATGCAGAGAAGTTTTCTGATCCCACATTCCACTCTTAAATTCGTAAAAGTGTCTGACTAGTTTGATTTATAAGCTATCACTTAGATATAGTAGGCCTGGAGAGTGAACAACGGGTCTAAATTCAACCTCTTTTTCAATGCATCCATCTCAAGGCTTTACGTTGGGGGCCCACTAATACTTGGTTTGAGCCAATGTGGAGCCCACTAATTGAAACTTTCTGTTTACAGCAAGATTCATATATAATAGCTGTTGAGCTGATGTAATATGCCAGTGATATTTCTCGGTGACTCGGAGCCTACCTAAATTCGTTGGTTCAACTACAGTATCTTTTCTAGATATATACTTCATATACCCCATGGATTTAAGAGATTTGGAAGAAGAAGATGCAAACCAATGAACTTTAAATAAGCAATACAAAATAATTTGCTGATTGGCAACGTGCTGAAACGGGTGGGTGCTTATTCGACGTTAATTTATATTAAATAACGGACAGTTAATATAATTCAGTACATCTACAATTTATTCGATTCAGGATTTTATATCTCTCCAAGCAAAAATAAAAGTGACGTCTTCCAATATCGGGGCTTAGTCCCAAGGCATACAGACATACACGTCCGCGGGAAAAATTAATAAAAAATTGAATTTACAATTTATTTGTACGCTTTCATCGCTACTAGTTAATGCCAGCTGAAACCTGGCTTAGTAGGCTAGTGACAGATTTGATAAATGCAAGAGGGAAATCATCTGTTTCGTTAGCTCAGTGGTAAGATCAGTCTCCCGGCAAGGTCCCGGTTTCAAACCCCGGACGAGGCGGTTGTTTTTTCTTCTTGTATTATAAATTTGATTTAGAATCTTTAAAAATAAAAGTTCTTAAAATTCATCTTTCTCCATCAAAAAAATGAGTTGTATTCTTATCTCATAGCTTCTTAACTTCCAGCGAAAGAAGAACGAAATTTGTCATGGTTGGGTTGGGAAAGTGCGAATTTTGACCGATTTCTTATAACCCCATAATATTTTTCTTGGCGCGAAGGGGAGAAATGCAGTGCATACCTACATGGACATTTTTGTTTTTGATAATTATTGTGGTACCTCAACCTCACTATGTTTCTGAAGATAATTGAAGATACTTGAGAACTTTTGCATGATGTCCACTAATCCTGTCTGAAAGTTTCAATAACCATTGGAATGAAAACATCATTGTCAATCATTCAAGACCTGTCATGGCTTACAAAGCTATTTCAGCTAAAATTTGTACAGAATGAAAATACATATTCCTTGTAAATATTACAGCCTTTCAGGGAAGAAGCTCTCCGGGATTTAAAACATCCATAATCCAGATTTTCGGATACAAGGAGCTCGGATCTGTATCCTCAAATCCGTATTTTTCTCAAATGAAAAAAATCCGATTTTACCTATAATCCATATTTCTTAGAGAAGAGAATAGAAAAGGTTTTACAATTTTTATTTTTACGATTGTAAATTAATAATTTTATTATCGTTGTCACTTAGTGAGAAATGTCACAAAAATTTTATTATGATTGGGCGCGTTCACTGCCACCGAAATAGTGACTTTTTGTCGACTACGAGTCACTACCGAGCGTTCACTGCGCCAATTTTGACAGTAAACGACTACGCTTGACTACGACTATCGTTCACTCCGCACTTTGAATGTACCAAATAGTCGACTACATTCGACTACGCTCAGGAGGATAGTCGATTGTAGTCGGTTTGACAGAACTACACTGTGAACTACGCAGTGAACGCGCCCATTGTCGTTTAAAGCGACATTCGTCGAAAACATGTGACTTTGGACGTATTAGTAGGTCTGTTCACGTACTTCTCGGGTGTATTCGTTCTTGGACTTTTTTGTGTGAAAATTTGCAAGAGGGGAGCTGTCAAATTTGAAAAGTACACGAACAACAGTGTGACGTCTACATATTTTCCCCCCACTTTCTGAGTACGTGAACAGAGTTTGGGTGCTTTTGGGTTAAAATGTTATAATGCATTCACACAGCTTCGATTACGTGAACAGACCTATTGTTGTTGTATTCAGTAGACATATGTCGGCGAAAGTAGTAGCTTATAGTGACAATTTCACTCACTTGGTTTAGTGAAGTGTCTCATGAAGGACGGTGAATGCCGTCAGATTTGAAAATTATAAAAATTCAAAAATTCCATGGACAACCGAAAAGTGATCGCAAACCAATTTTCTACCAATTCAATCGAATCGTGACATTTTTGGGGAATTAAAAAAGTGAAAAATAATAATAAAATTTTTTTTTATATTAATGCGAAACTTGGCAGGATGGTAAATTACATACCCAAGATTGATAGAAAAGTAATCTTCTGTCTCCAAGATGTTGTTGTGATTTTGTAAAAATGTAAAAAAAAAAAAAAATATTTGCTATACGTGATATGCATGGCAGAAAATTGTGCCACTTTCTTCGTGGAGTCTTATAACTCCTTGAAAACCAATTTCTGCCAAATAGAGAAAGCATATAGCGCAAGATCTGCCACTCTGACGAGTCCACTTCATCTAGTATAAGTTACGGAAAGATATCATTTAAATTATACTCAATGAGTACTTAACGGTGACCGTACATCCCACTGAGATGCCCCCCCCCCCCCGCCCCTCGTTCCATTCTTTTGGATTTTGCGTGATTGACGTAACATACTTAATTACGTGCATTGTTTCAATCGCAAATTAGAAGTATATGTTGACTAACAACTCATATCTCCAAAAGGAAGCTGAGCACCACCGCAATTTTTGGTACGGTTGGTAGAATAAAGGTAAAGATACACGGTGAGAGGCTTTTGGTCTCTGGTCTTCGGCTTACAGAGACTAAAATCTCCAAAATGTTTACACGGCAAGAGACTTTCTTTCCTAGTTCTGGTCAGTTAAGTGTAAGTCTACTTAACTGACCAGAACAAACAAATACTCTCGGGAGACCTGGAGATGAAAAATAAGGAAAGAAGCAAGACCGAACCTGGAGATCTGTTTGCTTTGAAATACATGACGGGAGACCGGAGGGAAAAGCGGTCTTTGGAGGCCACAGTCTCTCACCTTGTGATTTAATGGCTTTAAAATAAAAATTAAAAAAAAGTTCCGGAGGTCCTCAAGCTTAATAGTAAATAATACAATTTTTTTGAAAATAAAAATACTATTATTAACATTCACAGAAAAATCGGAGATATAATTTGTTTAAATTGTCGTTTTTATCGTGAAATCGTCTGATTTCTAGCACCCATAGCGGGGTTTGGGGGCAGGTAAAAAAAAATATTGGTGAGTTATTTTTGTACGTATCTGAAAATGAATCGAATACAGCCATTAAATGCAATCTCTAATTTACGTCCACACAACCTATCCAGCTTGGGGTAAAACAATGCTACCCGAAGTGAAATGAGGCAAAATTTCATTAGCATTAAATGAATACTACAAGGTATGATATTTGTAGAAAGCCGAAGCCTTCGCAATCCAGAATATTTTATCACAGCATTTCATACTTCTAGACGGAGAACTGGCGATGAAAATTCGTACATCATTTCATAAGCAAAATTTTCAATCTTATCATACTCTTTCTTCTTTTTTTTATCTGTTAGATGTTTTTTGGTTGTACACATTTTTCCGCGTCTTTGTTGCCGTCTGCCACACTTACCCTCCATTCAATGTGTCTGGCCACCACTTTCCCTCCATCCAATGTGTCTGCCATTTTTATCACTGATTATGAAATATAATTCTCTGCTGCCACACCAAAAATCAGCCTTTATAAAATCACGTAACTTAACCGGTTTTTTAGGCATCCGTAGCCATCCTGCAGAGGCCTCCACTACTGGATGCCAGGCAAACTTGCGAATAAGTTATTAACGATGTTAGAGAGTATGATAAGATGAAAAATTTTGTTTATGAAATGCCATAAATATTTTGGTCGCCAGCTCTTAGTCTATTCTGTTCAAGGTTATTCCTAATTTGGTGACCTTGGCGACTTACTAGGGCTTAGTTGTTACTTATTATACTTAGACCAAGCGTGGATTCTGTTTAAATCAGTTAATACGTGCTATACAATCATCAATAAGCACAATAGGATGGCTCAATTTCAATTCTACATCATCTGCGAGGTGGTGAATGATCACATCGCGAACCATTAATTTCAAAAGCTTCCGCAAGAGAATGCCATGTTCAACTGTATAAAAGGCTTTTGAAAAATCCAAAAGCAGTAAGGTAGTAAATTTTTCCTGATCCATAGCTCTACTTATATCAGTGGATATCTTTAAGATAGCAGTTTCACAACTGTGGTGCGTCTTAAATCCGGATTGCCAGTAGGGAAGTGTGAATTATTTTGGTATACGTGTTCAAAAACTTGCCGGTACATTAGTTTTTCAACGACTTTAGATAGAAAGCATAGTCGAAATCAGCTGGAGATTTTGCAGAAGATTTCTTCGGAATTGGAGGAATATTAGCAACTTTCCAATTAGAGGCAAAGGAGAATGAAGACAAGCATAATTACCTATATGAAGAATAAATGTACAGATGACTGGAAGCAAGATAAGGCGTGGTGAGAGGTCATCAGGGCCACTCGAATCAGATTTTATTAAATTAAGGGCCGAAATAAGTTTATCTAGAACGCATCGGAAAGAAAATAGGTCTCTGGAACGTTGCGAGATACTACTTACTGGATTGGATAATAAACTGACCTGATGTTACTGAGGTTACTGATCGAGGTAAAAACCACATTCAATTCATCAGGTTGGAAACTACAGTTGCTCCACAATTTTTTTTAGTTAGTAAGGTAAGGTTAGTATTAATTTTGGAATTGTAATACTGAAGTTTACTCAGTCTCATCGCTGTCGTAGTTCTATTTCGGGCAGTTTTATACAAGGACCTGGCTTGTTGATATAGATACTCACGCTCTATAATAAGTGTGTGGACTCTTGTAGTAAACCATAGGCAACATTTCACATCAGTATATTTCACCCGAAGAGATATATGTATATTTATTATACAGATAAGAGATCAATCTCGTACAGATGTCTACTTGGTCATCGACTAATATGCCATCATATATCCGCTGCCACGGCAAAACCACGCATTCACCAAATAAGGAATCAGTATCTATATGTTTATAATCCCGGAAAGAATACTTTATAGGAGTGCGATTCATGCCTAGCATAAGGTCATAACTGAGAAAAATAATATCAAGGTCGAGTTACTGAGGTAGAGTAGAAAAATATGTACAGAAGGCTCAAGGACTAGAGATTACATTATCGTCGGGCGCAGAGATAAGTTGACGTGCTCTGAGCGATTTTAAATTTAGATTTTTAAAGTCGGGTTGTTACATTCTGTTGTCTTTTTGCAGAGCGACACACTGCTAACGCACCTGTCAAATCAGGTAAAGGTAGTATATATTTTTCATATAAATATATATATATATTTTTTCAATAACTTTAGGGTAAACTAACTGCACGAAGATTACAATATCTTGTTAGCGTACAGAAAATATACAAAGTTAATCCAATAAGAGAAATAAAATAAATATTTGAAATAAGTAAGTAGGTACTACTAACTAGAAGAGTAGCAATGGGGGCTTTCTCCAGGAAGTGGGAAATTGGGAAATCATAAGGCAATAATTGAATATATGGGCAAGGATATGAGTAATAAAAGGTGTAATTATTTTAATATCGTGACCAGCAACGTACAATGCTGCTAAAATCTCAGAACTAACGTTGTGACGGAATGCGAAGTCCTCATACTGATGACTGTGAGGTGTAATTTCAGTTGGGCGGCTCACTCGGGAAACGGCCGGTTGTATTAGTTGAAATTCATTCCTTTACGCGAATGACGCCTTTGATGATTGAAGAACCATATACCGCGGCGCGGCCTTTTTGATCGCTGATAAAGCAATGGCAACACGCTATTTGTTTTAGCCTTAAAGCACAGAATGCAGGACTCTGCCAGACAGACCAGTTAATTATTCCTAATTATACCTTAAATTCACATTGGATGCTATTCGTCACTATTATCAGCTGAATTAGGTGATCTGATTGCTTTTAATTTTTTTTTAAATTTTCTCCTTTCGGTTTCATCCCTGGTGATCGCCCAATCCTCCTGCCTTATTGTTAATCCTCTCCTGATTAGAAGAGGAATAAACTTGCGATTTTAAGAGAATCCAGATATTCTTTATAGAGTTAAGGTCGGCAAAATTAGCTGGCCAAAAAGAAATGGGGATATTATGCGTACTTAATAGGTCCTGAATGGATCGAGTGCGACGGTAGGGCAGGATATCATGCGTAAAAGTATAGAATATTTTTTCAGGGGAATTCAGGGAATTAAAATAGGGTAGTGGTAAAGTGCTGGATGTGTGACGGTCCTCACGACGTAAACTTCATTATATCACCCTGTTGGCCTGCCTCGAACGAATTGGTGGTTCTCCGTTACAGTTTCAAGCCTGCACTCGTTGCTAAATATCACTTTATTGGAGTATTGTGCTTCTGAGCGAAAAATAAATATGTACGTACATGAATATGCTTAAGAAATATTAATTATACCATTTATTTAATCATATACTGAATAATTGCTAAGAGGTGTTAGACCTGTAGCCTTGGCCGGCCGTGGGGGGGGGGGGATTGGGGTGTCACAACTATAATGTTCGAGGAGAAGTCGGAAGAAGTCGCTTTTAAAATTTTGTAAAATGTATGCTTGCCAACGCTCATAAATATCTTTAGCGACCCAGACCAGACCAGCATGAAAAATCTAAAGAAAAATTGTCAAATCATTCTAAGAAAACTCAATGCTTGTGCCCTTGTTGCCGAAAGAGTGAGCCGCAAGAATCAATTATTCGATTGAACCGTTGTCGGTGAATAGGTACTCATTCAAATTCTTACGAATAATTTGCAAGTAAATTTCTAAAAAAAAATTAATGCTTCCCTACAATCGTAAAAATTTTGAACAATAAAAAAAATAAATAAACCGGTGGCTATTCGTTGATTGCATGGAACTAAGGTTCTCCTGGAAGAACACTAGAACAAAATTTGTTAAGTCAGTTTGTTTGATTCTGTTGTGAGATCCTCACCAAGTTGTCCTGCCATCGATTTTATGTCGGAAAATCAGATAGGTAAAAACAAATTTTCAATCACATTGCATTGGAATAATGAAAAATGTAGATAAAAATTGTTAAATTGTGACCCTAGAATATGGATCAATGTTTTACATAAGAATACTTAAAAAAAAATTTCGCATTTGGCCAAAAATATCTTAAATCATAGCGCTCTATCGAAATAATTTAATGTGGAAATTACTTCTGATCCTTACCCGGACCGATATGCGAAAAAAACACAGCTAATAACACTTTTAAAACTCGAAATTGTGTGCTTTTCCATTTATAGGAGTAATCGACACAATAAAAATATAAAAGCATTATAATAACCGGGTTGCTAAGCATTAAAATCATTAAGGCCGATTTCTATTACTGCGACATTTATATTTTACAGAGATTTAGAGCGAGGCAACCACATTTTTAACAACGGCTTATGAAATAACTAGTGAATAAGATGAGTATGGCATGTATGTCGAACAAATTTTGTCGGAGATATACCATAAAGTAGGAGAAAAAGTCAGAGATATGCCATAAAAAAGCTCTCAGCGCTAATTCGACATGATGGGATATCTCCCCGTCTTTATAGCATATTTCCGTGTATTTTACCTCCATGCTTGAAGGAATCAAGAAGAAGATATCAATTCTTAAAATCATAAAAATAAATTATGTGATTTTCATACACCTACTACAAAAATCATATAAATAAATTTTTAACTATTCCGAAATTAATTCTAAAATTCTAAGAAATAAATTAATAAAATGAATCTAATGATTTTAAAGTACATGTCGCCAAATTTTGGTGGGGATAAGGTGTCAGCTATAAAAACGTATTCTTTCACTCTTGGAATAATTCTACACATCACTATCTCGCTCTAAATCTCTGCAAAATAGAAAGGTCGCAGTAATGGAAATCCGCCTTTATATGCCTTTTTCTAAACACTCAAATAAATGCGTATTCCAAAATTACTTATCATTCCTGTGACGACACAATATAAATATTTCTAAAAAATTCGTACACGTTTCAAAAACGAAGAGCGAATGAGTAATAGGTCTAATCTACATCGAGAGCTGCACACTACAAGCTAGAAGCTACACAAAGCTCTATTTCAGCTTCAAAAAGCGCAATCTGCTACAATGAGCACTACAACCTTCAAATTCGTACTGACAACTTAACATGAATAAAGTGAAATTTCCTTTGAAAGTTTTCAAGCTTATAGTGCCATTATATCGTATTTCCTGGCATAAAATTAATTATTTTTTCCACTATACGTGCTCTTTATCCGTATTGACTAATCGTGAGCACAGAATGTTTTTGATATGAAACATTACTTTTACTTCATGATCATATTGGTGTTATTGCAGCTACAGCTACAGCTACAAAATAAGAAATTTACCTAAGATCAGCTACAGCTTCATGTATTGCTACATATCTCCACCATGTAGCAGTTTCTGCGGTACGCCATACGTGCAAACTGACATTTGTAGCTTGAAGCTTGCAGCGTTAGCTCTCGATGTAGATTGGCCCGTATACCCACTATCACTACTCATAAGAAGACAAACAAATGCCCAGCCGTTGCCGTAGATTAGCTCTGTTGACGCAGCAGCGCTAAAGTTAAAAAGTGGAAAAAGTAAGCTCCAGCACAAGCATTAAACGCCGGCGTCACCTACACATTGTGCACGTACAATACGAAAATCGTTCTGTTAAACTTTTACATCCCGCTCTACAGTCCAGCACCACATTGTGTTTCCCAATTCTAGTCACCGCGTAGGTGAGGTGGTGCTTTGAGGATGGTTATAACCCCCGTGACCCTCCCACGGTATACGCGCCTGGCTTTTACCCACTGCTTCCTGGCATTCGTCGCAATTTCTGCGCGGGATTGGGTTTCTTTACCTCACACCTCGGTTTAAGGTTAATTTCGAATAAGCGTCTCCTTTAAGTACAAGCGAACTTACTGTTCCAAGTAACCTCGTTTTCAGTACCTCACCTAATCTTGACATTGACATACCCACAAACTTACTTGCTCCAGTACGAAAACGAGTTCCACTCACTTCAACTGTTTAGCGAACTGGAACCTGAGAAATAGTCAAATGTATGTATGTAGTCATGTATAATGTCATCTGAGGCCGGATTCACTAACTCGAAGAGTTGTGGAGTTGTGGAGATGAGAGTTCTTTTGCCACTTAACTCTCCACTCGGAATTCTGTAACTCGTGGAATTTGTATTGAGATTTGCCAAACTCTCTATTCAACTCGGCAAAACTCTCGGTTGTGTTAGTTGTGGAGAAGTAAGAAAAATATTTCTCAACTGACAGTATTATCTGCTTTCATTGTCCTTTGTGAAGGTACCAATGTACCTAGGATTTTCAAATTGATTTATGGATTCATTGCATATCCTGGCTATGTTTACAAAAACAAATTATGAAAATCCTTGCAATACTTAGAGAGAAGGATTTTTGTGTCTCAAGGTACCCGCTAAAAATTGTAATTTACGCGAATTTGGTCAATTTGGTCATCTTCCAGTACAGAAGAGGTGCTATAAATTTTTTTAAATATGCACGTTAAAGCTTGTATGTAGTATGAAATCGCATCTACATTTTGTCATCTAATTAGATATGTAAATAGTTTTTGACTTAAGATGAAAAAATGGCCGTTTTCTGGTACAAAACTCAACTCATCATTATGAATAACTGGTAAGTCGTGGAAATTCACTTTCCATGAGAAAAATGTTCACAAAAGAGTACTAATGGATGTGAAACAAAGCACGGAAGAAATATATGCAAAATATAGGAACTGGGGTGTATATGACCCACGTGCAAAAAATCCATCTTTCGGCGGTAAAAAGTCAGTTATGAAGTTAAAATGATCAAAAAAAACTACGCCACTCGATCACCCGTTTCTCCCGCTTTAATTTGATACCAAACATGACGTATTTTGGACAATCCCCAAAAGCCCCTCCCTCAGAAATTGTTCACCTATAAATTTGTACTCTAGACCCTAAATCCGTAGGAAAAAACAGCAATGCTCCACGACCCTTTGATGACCACGACCATTGTGACACTTGTTGCTTATTTGCTCTTTTGATTTTCGTTTTATGCCGCACTCACAATGCAGATTGGAGTTGAGTAGCGTAGTGCATATGGCCTTCTTTGTTTGGCTCAGAGTAGCACAGAGCGGAGCTACATGAAAATAGGCTCTATTCCTATTTTTACGATGCCATTACCGAAAGTTTACAAATTGAAATTTCGAAATACTAGCATGTAGATGGCGTGGAAAAAGCTTCGCACTTCTTTTTATCATAACTAACATATTTTAATGTTATTTTCTGATTTAATTTGTTTTATGAATGCTAATAAAAAACAAGAAGTATTTTTTGCAAACTTCATGATTTAAAAACCAAAATATTTAGTTAATTTTTATCTAGTTTCGAAGCAATCTGATGGTGCAACAGGTATCTCCTTGTTCGAATTTTTTATTTTGATAACGACAGTTGTTTGCTTGTTTGTTGATTTGGTGTTGCAATGGCATTTTGTTACGTTAATTTCAAAGTTCGAATTTCACTCTGCCCTGTATTGTGAACAGCTTCGCTCTGGACTCAAAGCTCATTCTGCTCCACTCTGCATTGTGAATATCAACAAATTTGTACTCTTATTAGAATAACTTGACTGCTCTTTCATGAATTATGCTAACTTTACATCTGCAATGTGATCAAATACTAGCAAACTTGAGCTCAACACAAATATTAGTCCGGCTTCATTTAATTTAGCTTATCAGCATTCTTCTTTGTTATATATTCATTCTAAGGTTCTCAGTGTTTTCTCCATACCTTTATTACACATTAATAGCTGATAATGGTTTTCCTTTAATATGAAAAAATCATTTTTATAATTACTGTTTTGTTGCTTGAATTGCGTGCATGATCACAAAAAAAAAACTAATTTTCCTTAAATCTATATTCAGCTGGGGGAATCAGCTAATTTTATGGTCAAAGGGGATTTTTTATTGTTTCTTGATAAGAATCGTTGTTCATTGACGGTGCTTTTAATACGAATGAAAAGAGTATCCAGAAAATATTTCTCATTCTCAATATGAGTAACGCATGTTTCACATCAAATGCATATGCTGCGTGCTGCATTCACTGTAATTCCATATAATTTTAACTTTCGAGCTGCTCTTCCACTGTAATTAGATGTTCAAAACTTTAAATGTCATACTCATTTCTCAATGGGCGATATTGGGCGATATTTTTGAAGAGGAAAATCGATGTAAAAAAATCGAATATTGTTCAAGAAACATCAATGTTATCGATGTATCGATACATCGTGTGCAATCCTCATCCAATCTAATCAAAGAAAGAATTTTCCACACATTTTTCAATTTTTAGTTGCTAAGCAATATTTCAAAGCGAGTGCGTTAATAAACATTTTAAGCACAGTCAGTGCAATTCTTTTTGTGTGTAAATATTACGTGTTGAGCAATATCAAGTAAATCCTAAATGAATCAAAAATTTAAAACAAAATTTAAAATCAAATTTCGAACCAAGCCGATTTCCATAAAAATTACGTTAAATGAAGTAAGTGTACTCCTTATATTTTCAGCAAATAATAATTTTATTACATAATTAGAAATTTTTAACTATAATTTTTCTTCTAGATTTCATCGTATTCATTTTTCCGGATCACTTTAAATAAAAATAAAAAACTAAATAAGTTTTTATAATAATTTGTGTTAAATAATATCGAAATAAATTGATGCTGAATCATCACTAAAACTCTTTTATTTCGATTATGCACATAGGCATAAACATATATATGTTATAAAATATAATAATTTAAATATTTAAGCTTGTGGTAAAATATTCTTTTTTGATAGCAAGCAAATATTCGATCGTTTCTTTTCTCTTCTTAATTTTAGACAAAGTCAAATATATCCGAAGCCAAAAGAAAAATGCACAGCTCGTCTATAAAGGCTTCATATATAATAAAAAATTAACTCAAGCCAATGGTCATACAACATGGAGATGTTGTGATGTCTTAAAAACAAAATGTAAAGCAGTCATAATTACAAAAAGAAGTAAATTGATTGCAGTTCGAAGGCAACATGTGCATTCACCACACTGGAGTCGAATTGGCAATCGTCCTCTCTATGATGTCGAAGAGGAACTTGGCGAATATATTGAAGTGAGAAAAGAAGATCCTAAAATTGATGAAATCATTCAGGTATCGCATATTCAATTGAACAAAGACCGGTACAAGATATATGTGCCAAATACAGAGTCTCTGGTGACAGTGACAGATCGTAAAAAGTTTGAGAAAATTTTGGATGAGATTCATTAAGTTAAAAAAAAAATGTTTTTATTTAATTGTTTTATTCTTTGGTAGAGCACACATTCAAATGTTATTTGAAATGTGTGCGTTTTAAGTTGGGATATTTTAATACATACATATATATATATATAGTAATAATTAATATAATTAATACCAAAATTTCATATTTGTATCTTTTTAAAGTCTCCCTCCCTCTATTACTGTATCTATATTACACATATACATAAATCTATAAATAAGAAACAGTAAATAATTGATGAAATGTTTATGCAGTCATTTAATGCACCTCTAATTGATTTTATTGTTTATATGATGAAACAAAAACAGATATTTTCTTTTCCTCTTCAGCTGGCAATGAATTAACTTTTATCGAAAGTCCATGGTCAACACCGTGCTTAGTCATCAATGGTTTTATGTACAATCGACATAGCAAGAAGAACGGCAAGGCATACTGGAGGTGTCACAATTATTCGAAAAAGCAACAAGAATTTCGATGTAGAGCTCGATGTGTTGTGGAAAATGGAAAAATTAAAGCAATTACCGGAGGTTATCATAATCATTTACCACATACAGAGAAAATTGCGAAAATTTTACAAAGGAACAATGTTGTCAATAGACAAAGTGACAAAGAACTTATACGGCAAATCGACAAGAGTATTTAAGTTAAGTGAATTAATATAATAATTAAAAAAATAAACTTGTTTTATGTTTTCAATAAATCATTTTCAATATTTTGTTTCGTTTTTATATATATTATTGGAGATGACTGAAAGTTTTCATGTTTTATATGGTGACCGATTTTGCTTTTTGTTTTTATAAAACAAACAATTTCAAATAAAAATTCGATTTTTAAAATGAAAATTCTTCATTTCGTTAGTTGTCTTTTCAAATTTCAGTGATTGATTAAGGTAGAATTAAGCGTTAATTTAATCATTCTATGATTATTTGAATTTTAGTTTAATTATAAACTAAATTTGTTGTTTGTATGTTTTTTTCCCCCCTGATACATTGGAGTCGCGATAACATGGCCTATTCTCAAGTTTGCATACTATACAGAAGTTTACTGATTATAAGACAATAATATTTTATGTAACTTAGTTTCACTCTGAATAATAAAAAATAATTGAAAAACATACTCTATATTTAGATGAAATATTTGATATGTATATAATACATAATTTTCACACGTTTATATTTTGCTAAAGAAATCTACTAGTTTGGTTTACCGATTTGTTACTTAAGAGGACTGATTTTTTCCGCCAGTTTTGCCAATTCACTCAAACTTAATAATCACATTTTTAGATACTATTTAATATAGCTTTGGTATGGGCTATTACGAGAGCTGCTTGATAGGTTCGTGTCTTTACTTCGGCATACTTTTTAAAAACAGATCGAGTTCCGGAACTCATCTGTTTCAGCGGTGATCTATCTCTTGGTTCGATGCGAATTTGTTTTTCACAAAGCCAGTATCGTCATAGTGTGGACGAGAATTTTTCTCTTTCTAATAATGAGTGGGTTTTCCATCAGTTCAGTATAAAATCTATTCAACAATGGATGCATAATACTTCAACGGTTACATAAAGCCGCAAAAACTCTTTTGTCTTATATTTGAACTTTTTCAAACATTGCTTCGAAATGATCACGCGTTTTTTTTTGGTCAACAGTGAGAAAACGCGCCATCCATCTTTCCGTTACCTTCTTCATGAGCAAATCGTTATGCTAGAGTTGAAAAACACGTTTGTCTGAGATCCTTTAAATCTTACCTATTCCGTATATCTTTACTCGACGATCGTCAAACATAATATAATTGATTTTGTTGATAATGTCTTTAGTTGTGATCTCATTCTGAAGTTCGTGCTTGTATGACTAAAACGAAATTCAGTGAACCGTTTATGAACCATTTGTCTCCATAATACTTTTTAGGCTTTTCTTTTGTTCTTTATATTTTTTCCATATAGAAAGTAGTGCTTTATCAGCACGGAACTTTGTGTGTATACCTAAATAAGATGGTAAATGTCAAAAATGCGTTTTGAGCGCAATTTATTATCACTGACGTATCAAATGGCAATCTGTATATATCAGCCGCGAGCTTGTTTATTATAAGTGTGTTTGAAGAAAAATTTAGATTATAAACACAAGAACTAAGTGAATAAAAATTATCTACATATTTAAATCTTAGGAAATATATCTCCCAGTAAACGTAGAATTTGTGTTATCGTTGTTTGAGCATGCCTATATAAATATTGTCAGGCGTTAGGCTTCCTAGATTTTTCTATAACAGATATAGCATTCCTTTTGCATACGGGTTACATCTGATGATGATCCCCCAAAAGTTACAAATTTCGACAATATGTTAGTTAACATTTTGATCTATGGGTTGTATCAATGGGGTAACATTTGGCGGGATGTATATAGCCACAATTTTACTATCATAAGGAATAAAATCGCTTTCAGGCGGATGGGATGGATGGGAGATGGGATATTATTAAAATGAATTTTTGGAAAGTATTTATTTACTGTCTGACCCTACTGCTGTATTTCATGCATTTTTGAAATTCCTTAGTTTTACAGATTTTTTAATCAAGAAAAGTATTAACATGCTCCGAGGGCTTGCATCATTTGTGCAAGGCATGACAGTTGCTTGCTCTACGGCTATTTTTCTACTCTTTTTTCATGGTTGCCCACAAAAGTTTGTTGTAAAGGCTTCCAATAAATAGCAGATCCATCAGCATTATAAAGTTGATTTTTTATTAATTTAAGCTTTTGTATTTTTCGTTTAAAGGACACATGTTCTAGCTGTTACTCTAAAATCTTGCAGTGCAAGTCTTTCTTTTTTTAAACTGTACTATGTGCAAACTGATTGGAACCGACACTAATACAATACAATATTGTTTATTGTGGTTCTAGCACCTTTTTATACTTTAGAAATTGCTTTTTCTTTGTGTTCTAAGCTTAACCCTAATCCTTTTTATCAACCAACAGCATAGAAAATGTTTATTTTTTTCATATGTTTATTGACATAATTTAGTAAACTACTTTACACCGCCATACTACAAGTATTTATAAGTGTAACAAACTCGCTCTCTAATTACATCAAGTAGAAATAAAAAAATCTATATATGTGAGTATAAATGTTGACGTGTTTAATCTTTGCATAAAATTTGGATTATTTCTATTAAAATTACTTTAAATTCGCCATCTGTAATCAAAAAATGCAACTCAGTTGTTTTGTGCCATCCTGTAATTATGGAAGGAAAAAATATATACAAAAGCGAAGAGAAATTCTCGTTAATTCTAGGAAGGAAAAAATCGAGATGGATACAGTTTAAGTAGTTGTACGTACTACGGCTTAAGTAACCTATGGTTATTGGCGTTTTCCAATATTTTCCGTCATATTCAACCATTATTATGACTAAGGTCATATGATTTATTTGGTATATAGAATATAAAAAACTCAAAAAAGACGTATCATTTGGATCAATTAGGTAGTTTGACCCCAAACGTGGTGGTCTTATTTATTCATATATATTTGTACAGAAAAAAATTATTCTTGCAACAAAACTGCACTTTATGTCACATCCTTTGAAGAAAGAGCAAAAAGAAATGAATGAATTCTACCTTTAGTCTCTGTTCTTTTTGCGTAGCTTTCATTAATCAAATTCTAAATGGATGTCTTTCGTCGGACCAGAGTTTTGATACATTGAGTCAGTACAAATGACTTGAAGAGACCTGAGACTAGACATGAGTCACCGTTGTCTTAACATATCATAACCGTCAATCGTTTACTTGTCTGTTGAGATCAAGGGCACTGAAAGTCTTGACTTCAGAAAATCTTGCCTGGTTTTTCTATCCCTTCCAGTTAACGCTCTTGTTCTCCAATGCACTTTGCCATGCGAATTAACAAACGAAATTTCACGAAAGTAACGTGCTTTAATCACGAAAAAATGGCAAATGGATTATTTAAATAACCTAATCGCAGAATGTCTGGTAAAAAAGTGAACAAACACTTTAACTAGAGATTGTTGGTAACTGAAGTTGTTAAAAAGTGATTTAAGGTCTAATCATATGTAAGTAAACCAGACAAATTAAAGTGGCATCAGAGATAGATAGGTAGATAGGCCCGCAACTGAACGCTAATGTTGGAAGTACCCGACTTCTTCTCACGTAGTCAATTCAATCCTCATCCTCCATACCTCCATATATCAATCTTTCTGAGAAGTTTAACTATAGAAGATTTTTCCTCTCCAAAGCTAACCAATGACGAGTGCTCTACATATGTATGTATGGTGAATTATTGCGCACGTAAATCTTAGAAAGCTGAGAGAAAATCAAGCGTTGCTTACTAATACAATATATTTGTTACTAAAATTGTATATAGAAAGATCATGAAAAATGTTATTGTTGCCCTGATTGTACTTTATATATATTTATTTTTGTGAAAAGCTGACATACAAATCAACCTAAGGTTGTGTTTCAAGATCTGTAATCAATTCAAATTTCGGGATCGGTTTGCTTTGTCCATTTTTACTTGCTATGCAAAAAGCAACATAATTGGACGACATGATGCAAGTAAAAAGAAAAATGGAAAATTGCAATTTACAGACGAATAGATGTCAATTAAAAGAAGAATGGAAGCATTCAGCTACCGAGAGATGGGACTCGCTTGGTCCTTTGACTTACTCAAAAAATTTCCGTATAAACTTAAGAGTAAATTGATGTTTCCCACCTCGGCCCATAAAAAGTATGAACATCTTATCTTTTGTTGAAAATGACAATGAAATACTGAGCTGTAACTGTAAATTTTGACTTACTTCATGATGGTGCTTAGCGGGTTGATAGTTAAGAAGTAAGAATTTGGTTCTGAAAATTATTTATGGCTCTCACCGGCTCATATGTCCACCTCAGTGCGACCTGATATGTCTTTGTAGCGCAGAAATAAGCTATCAAATTATATATATGTATTATTAAGCTTTCTTTCTCCAATATAAACTGACTTAGGTTTAAGGACATCTTTGAATCAATTGATAATGCCGAAAAGCCCTCCTTTTTATCATTATCGTACCGAGATCTTTCCGGTATTATCAATTGATTCAGAGATGTCCTTATGATGAAATCAGTTTATATTTTCACCTTAGCGTTTATTATAAATTGAGTAGGTATTCGGCCTTTTGTTTTTTGCAAGAAATACTCGTATTACCTTTTTTTATATCATCGAATGCTTCATATTGACCATATTATGTCCTTTTTTTATTATGTGAAAATAAAAGAAGATTAAATCAATTTTTAAAGACTTTATAGTTGACTTGTTCCTTTTTACAGGCTTAACACAATCAATGTCGGGAATTTCGAGGTATAATATTACTATTTTGTCGCATTAAAGTTCGGTTCTATGTAAATATTTTGTCTGGATTTTTGCAGCGCAGTAGTGGGATCTCATACATAAGAATGATTGACTTAAAAAAAAGTACTCAAAAGCTGATATGTGAGACTTATAAGTACCTAAGTAAGCACTAATTCAATTTATTGATGAACTTTAAAATAAAGATCACTGCATAATGACTGTAATTTAATTTTTTTGGGAAAAAAACATGACCGTTACGGTCCCTACTCCTAAACTAAACTAAACTAAACTAAACTAAAGTATTTAAATAATTTACAAGAGCTGAAGTACTTTGCGTTATGACGGTATTGGTAGTAAGTGCGGTCATTGGTACTTATAGGCTATTTAAGCTTATATATTGGAATTATTAGGGAGTTGTACTTGAAAATTTTTAGTACCTGTATCGGGAGTTGTACTTGAAACAATTTTAAGTCCATGTCCTGGTACTGATATTAGTACTTAAGTACTTTACAGGTCTGCTTTTTAGTGAGATGAGATGGAAAATATTCCTTTCAGTTGTTTTTACGAATACACTGTTTAAATAGTATCTAGATCGGAACAATGGCGATCTTAAATTGTAAATAAATGTAAATTTCTACGTTTTGATTAATTTCAAAATCACATAAGTCATGTGCCTTATCGGTGATGAAACCTTTAAAGTAGTTAACAAATTCTTGTGGTAAAGTCGTAGAACTATAAAATTAATTTGATTAAATCTTGATACCAACGAAGTGAAAATGCTCATAATTTGTCAAGTATGTAATTTTGCTAATTTAAATAATTTCGACATGTTGCAGATCCAACGAAACTGATAAGAAACTGATTATGTGTGTATTGAGATATTGTCTTCCGGAACAATGAGATCAAATGCAAATGTTTAATTGAAAAGTGCTTATTGGCTTATTGGTGATATCATAATTATCTACCGTCAGAATAAAACTATATGGAAAATAAAATTAAAATCAAATCTTAAAGAAAAAAGAGTTAATAACCTGAGATAAGCATTACGAAATGAATTGAAAATAATTAATAAATCGAAAAGGTCGGTAGTCTCCACTGCAGAGATTTATCAACCTATTTTGTTGTAGGTAGTACGGTCCTTTATTGTTTAAGTTAGCATTGTTACTGGTCGATTTTCTTTTTGCTAACCACATATCCGAATATTTGCAATATTTTCGAGAGAGATAATCTAACACCCAATAAAACAAATAAACATAATACAAGATTTGTTTTCTGAATAAGACCATTTTTAAATATTGACTATACCCTAGACACATAGCACGATCTAATGAATCATTAGTACTAATTATTCATTAAAATGTCGTGTGTCACATGGTATTCATAATTATGGCTCGAAAATCAAATCATAATGAAGTGTTTTTTTTTTCCTTCATTAGAGCTTTAATGAGGAACAATGTGCTGGAACTGAATGCATTTTGGCATATAATATAAATCTTGAGCTCCACTGGGCATCTGTCCATTTTAAAAATAAGAAGAGGAAATGCAAATTACAAACTATATTATCAAAATACTTTTCAATATTGTTTTTTTTTTCATTTCCAAATCGTTAAATTGAAAAATAAAATAAATAAAAACCAAGTATCAATATGGTCTAATGAGTCGTTAGTTAATTATTCATTAAGAGCGCTGTGTGTCTAGAACATTAGACTTGACTTAGGCTTGACGTAGATACAGTGGAGATTGCAAGTTCTATACAATGGGTGGAGTGTCCAAATATTCGTTGGATATCTATTCTTTGGATGTTAAAAGGAGTTCTTGTTCAAAATAAAATGGCAAGAAAACTTTGTATCACTCTTAATTATTATTTTTTTTTTAATATTTTCAAAACAATATTCTTAAAGTAGTTCACAGTTGATTGTAATAGGGCACTAAAATCTGCCGTTGTGATTGAATAACCCGAAATAACCACCACCTAATTTGTAGATTTTGCTTATTTCGATCATGCGTACATTTATATAATACTCGTCCAACAGATAACCGTTCGACGGAATTGACAGGGGTGCGCAAGAGACGTTTTTTTATTTTTCCAGTAAATGAGCAACAATATATTCGTTTCATTTCACTTTTATTTTTTCTTTATTTCTAGTATGTCTTAAACTTTACTTCTAAAAATTACAATTTCTTTAATTAGGAAAATCTACCATAACTGGAATTAAATATAAAAGGGAAAAATAAAACAATTCTCATTTCAGCTTTGATCAGATTTGTTGCCATATTTAGACATTCTAAATTTCCAGTAGATTATGATCATTCTAAATCAGCTTGGATGAAATCTACAATTTTCAGGAATTGATTTCAAAATTAGTATATCGCTGTTTATTTATTGTCGCTGTAATAATATCTAATATATACAGATAGTTAGTTAGCCTTTTGCGACTGCGGTCAAGAGCTGCATAAGGTTTTGAAACAGCTAGAAATAATATTCCCATGGCCAAATGATATTGCAAGGATGATTGCACCATCGTTATAATTTTTGTGAAACACCTTAATTTTAAATGGTGGCCTTACGGAACTTGTGGTGCGGGTAATGTCACGAAAGATTTGAGTGGTTGTAGTGATAAGATCAGAGGTGGATTTTTAGTTAATCTTAATCTAGGTATTTCGATTAAACTGAATTTAATTGTTTATTGGCTGCATTCATTGGCTGTCTGGATTGTAAATGTATTCAGTACATTTTTTGCAGTTGAAGCTTCCATTGGTTCAAAACAATGAGTCCAGTTATTAATAACTCCCAATAGATGAAAAGTTCTCTTATATATACTTGTATAAAGTCCTTTTTTTCAAATCCCATTTATTTATAATGTTAAGCAAGCTAAGTGTAAGGCAATGCTACATTGCATCACATAGAATCGTAGTGATTTTTATTTAGAGCACACCTTTCACTATGAAAAATGTAGAGATACATACGTTTCCTTTACTTTCATTCTTTTTGAAAAATATCCAATATACCGCTTGATTGACGAACTGCTGTAATTCATGTATGTTCAAAGAGCAAATCTTCTTCTAAGGAAATTAGGAATTGTCTGAATAATATTTTACTTCTTCTGAATTCAACGTAGGATACTACTTGGACCGGACAACAGCAATTATCTTGAGTCGATAATATGTTTTCTTCTCCAATTTAGTGTTGGTATAAAAACAGCTAATTGATACATATACAGGGTGATTCTGATCAAGATAACTTCCGGTATACCACGCGATTCCTTGAGGTAAGCTGCTCAAAAAATTGTTCCACATACCCCCCCTAGAAACCTTCCTTTAGGAGTGGTGGCCAGTTGAAGATTTCGCCAAACCCTGATGGGAATAAATGAGTATAACTTTTGAACCACACTATAGATTTTGGTTATTGTTGGCTTATTAAATAGCTAAGAATAGTAGCTGTCAAAAAGTGTATTACTTGTATTTTTTAATTAAGCATCCTTAAATTATTCTCAAATAGTTCCAAAACCTTGATTTTTTTTACATGCAAATTTCATAAATACCGTTATTTATTTCAAAAATTTTTGGGTGTAAAAAAATCAAAATTTTCGAAATATTTGAGAATAATTTAAAGATGCTTAATTAAAAAATACAGAGTAATACACTTTTTGACAGCTACTATTCTTAGCTATTTAATAAGCCAACAATTACCAAAATCTATAGTTTGGTTCAAAAGTTATACTCATTTATTCCCATCAGGGTTTGGCGAAATCTTCAACTGGTCACAACTCCTAAAGGAAGGTTTCTAGGGGGGGTATGTGGAACAATGTTTTGATCAGACTACCTTAAGGAATCGCGTGGTATACCGGAAGGTATCTTGATCAGAATCACCTTATATATATATATATATATATATATATATGTATATATTTATGTGGTCAACTCCACTTATTAGCTATCAATCTAACCGTCATTACAGGGTAAAATGTTGTAATTTTAGCCATGAGAGGGGAAATCACGAAAACTGTAGATAAATTTTCGTAACAGTGTGTTGTATTTTGAGGTGACCGAAATAATTGGAACTATCGTACAACACATATTAATTAATTTTATTAAATATAAATTTTAAGGCAAGATATAAATGTAACAAAACTAAATGTTAATTCTAGCAGCGTGCGTAGTCCATCAGTTGACATCTACATGTCCTGTCGACTGACGTCTCATACTTGCACCATTGCCAACACAGTGTATAACAATTATTTATTACAAGCACATCATTGATATCCAGCCATTTTGTGCAGAGTATGTATTTTGTCTATCTTCGCTATATATGTATATGTATATGCAGCATTGCGCATAGTTTCTTAATTCAGAAAGGTGGAGGTAACAAGTTTATCAAAGCACATTCATTTAGAAACACGTTCCAATTGTGTTGTTGACATTTAGCCTGTGGTCTTTAAATCGATTTCTCAAACCGATTATCTTTCGCAGCCAGCGAAGCTTTTGATGCAGTGAAATAAAGTTAGGAATTAATCTCAATTGACCTAATTTCCATTTCGGCATTGACTTGCTAATGATATAAATGTCACTAGTCAAATTGAAAAATCGCGCAATGGAAACATTATATTGTACTTTCCTAACTTTGAAAAACTGTTTAAAGTTCAGTTCAGTTCTTTAAAAAAAAAAAAAATATCTGATAGAATTATCCTTTTCAAAATAAGAGAGATTTTTAGGTTTACTTAGTAGTTGGTAATATTCTTAAAGGAACATCATTGTTAAATTTGGCAATTAATATTTTAAAGAAGTATATTCTATTCGGGGAATAAAATAATAAGTCCCACGATCTGTTACGGTCACTCTCCTAAAATCATTTTGTGGCTGAATTATCCACGGGCATTAAGCATACTTCTTGTGTGACTTAGTGCCTGGATTTAATTTAGACATACTTATAATAATAATAATAATATACATATATTGCTAGTCGAATTCAATTTACAATGATCAAATTATATAAATAAGCAACTAAAAAGATAAATTAAGTTATTACGTAATGTTGTAACTTATAAGATTAATTTAAAAAAAATTCATTGCTTATAAACTACTGCAAATGGTACTGAATCTACTACATATCAAGATTGATGATTCTAATAACAAAAAGAAACCAAGAAGACATGTATCATTAGATAGGAAATAATCTTATGAGTAATGTTATGCTGGCAGACCTTTGTAAACCTGTTCATTTTAGATTTTCTTATTTTTGATATAGTGTGTCAGCTCGTGATATTTAATGCATGCACAAAATGGTTCCAATAAGTTATTTTATAAAGTTCAGTCTACGAAATCTGTATATTAAAATCTTAATAGATTTTTTTTTTTTTTTAGTAATGTATAATAATAATAATAGTAATAACAATGGCAAAGGAAATGAACAAAAATACTAACAAGACTTATAAAAAAAAACTCATTAATTTAAAGAGTTCTCATCGCAAAACGTAAAGTATTACAAAACTGCCAAATTTGCAGTTGGGTAACGTTTATTTTTCACACTCAAAATACAAAATTTCGTGTAAATAGCTATTTTTCATAAACATAGTTTTCACAAGAGAAGTTAATGTTTCAAGCAGCTTCGTTTTTAGCTTCCTCAACCCCTATTGACATGCCCTGCACAGTCTACTTGCGACATTTAAACTTTTTAGCGAAATAGAACGTGGAAAATAATGAAGTTGAATATATTTTCTACAATTGATACACTTTAAGTAGTCATTAATAATATCAGCTGGTGTACAAATTGCACAAATTCTTTAAATAGGAACAAATTATATCTCTCTTGCAAGAAATCTTAAACAAATCTCTAAATTCAGCTTGACGGGGATAGAATTTTTCATCCATGAATCTGATTTTTGGATCCCATTTCTAATATTATCATGTAATCAATTAAATTAAGTTACAGCCTAAGCCGTAGGTGATTTTTAAACAAATTTTCATCCTTTGTACGTAACTCTCTCTAAAGATTTTCCGAGGCACCTAATTTGTCTTTTCTTCTCATCCATTGTCGTTACCGACACTTTCTTTTTTTTCTTAGAATTTTTATTTCCAAAATTGCTCTTAATTTAATGGCTTTTTCAATATTTACTTTTTTGCTTGAAACCAAATCTGTTGATATTTCACAAGCTGTACCCATAAGCTAATATTAAAATTATTACTTAGTTAAAAAAAATGTACCAATTGTATTTGTCTCTGTGCTAGACTGACTGCATGGTACCTACAATGTCAAGAACCGATGAAGGGCTAAAAACGAGGTTATTTGAGACAGTAATTACGCTGAAAGCCATGATTTATCTTCAACTACTTTACTAAAAGCTACCCCGTCCCACTCACTGCCCGTTGGCCTTAAGAAACTATGATTTTTTAGGTGCTGTCGGGTGCGGTGCATATAATAATATAAAGTCAATAATGAAATACTTCAAAACTATATATAATACATGAGTGTACCTTAGTACCTTGCCAATTTATTAAATATTTTCTTTAAAAAATTTACATTTAGAAAGAACCATTGCAATCGAATGGGAAATAATTTGAGTAAACAAAGTGTGCGTCCCTTTGTTACATAACTCGTTAATATTTTACTCACATATTTAATTTTTTTTAGGAAACTGGATAGAAAAAATTCATCGACTTGTCAACAATCTGTGATATTGAAATTTAGCATTGGACTCGTTCCATCCAAAAATCAATAAACACAAAATAGATGTTTTCTTTGAAAAGTGGCCGCAGTTTAAAATGAAGTCAACTATTATAATAACGAGACCAGGATAGATAGAGTATCATTGATGATGAGAGAGGCAATAAAATTTCAATTTTTTGCCTGCCATGTGTCGTACCTTGATATGTGAGTAAGTAAAATGAGAATATTTTTTTTTTGGTTTTGTAAAAAAAAAAATAAAAAAAAATTTAAAAGTGAGCCATTCACTGTTCTTCTTAATTATGTTAAACCTTGACTAAACTACATGTATTATACATACTTACATTATTGAGGTAATATGTACATAAGTTTGTGAAAAGATACGTCATTTTTCACGGTCAGTCAGGGTTTTAGACAGGCGTATCTAGGTTTAACCATTTGGGGAGCGGGGAGCGAGCATATTTGAAAAAAAAATAGTCATCCAGAAGTAGTTTAAACATAAAATTAAATGGAAGCATAATCTATTATTTCAAAATAAAATTAATATAAGTATGTATGTACCTACTTATGAATTATTAACAAATAAGGCAACTACAACAGTCTCCTTCGTTTAGGTTTCATTTTTTGCAAAATTATCTACAACCATATTATAATCCACTTCAGTAGCCAACTGTCTTTCAATGAACAGTAAAGCTAACCCAGATAATCTCTCTTCACCCATTGTAGACCGTATGTAGGACTTAATGAGGTTCAGTTTACTAAGGGATCGCTCCGCACCTGCATTCCTTTTTGGTAAAGTTACAAATTTTTTTATATAAAATCGAGTGGTTAGGGTAAATAAAGCACATGTCTTTGACAATGATGAATTTTATTACATTGTTTAGGGACACTTCCTCAATATTTGAATTATTTTTAATACCTGTGCTTCTTATCTCTCTGTACATATCCTAAAAGTTTCAAACTCTTGAATAAGTTAGCCTTTGCTGCCGCATTATCTGCGTTTTTGTAATTCTTTGAATATAAGCAACTAAATTTAGCAGCAACATTTTTAAAAGACTAGAATCTTTTATCGGGCCCGCTACTTTTTGTTTTTGATCTCAGTTGGGAAAGATTCCTTTGTAAAATGTCCGTTTGTCAAATTAACTTTTTGTAATACGTCTTAAGGGCAAACGTTTTTGGGGGAAGTGAATAGAATAAAATAGAATCTGTCATATGAATTAGTTTTAAGTAGCGAATCACTGCGAAAGGTACAATCCTTACAATTTTACTGGTGTCGTGAACTGACAATTATTTTGATAAAATCGTCGTGGTTTCATAACTTTTCTATACACAAGACTGTTTTCTACACATAACAAATCATTTTCTTATTTGTGATCAAAATTTGCTATAGACACACAATTGACATCATGTATTTTTGCATAAACCTGCTTACATTTTACCTTTCACAAAAGTTTTTCAATATTTAATGGCTTATATTTTATACATACAGAAATATATAATATACCTACTTATACATATATTTCTCGCAAAACAATTTTTAATTTTAATCAATCCCAATTATCAACAGAAAGTTTTTCCATCTGCTGAATAGACAATTTTTGGAAGAAAAAACACAAAAGTGAAAATGTTGGAACAAAATTAATTCTATATCCAATTTCTGTTTTCGGAAATGTCGTCTATGCCATAGCTAGTGCATACAAATCAAGAGGAAAAATTTTCATAAATGTTCCTAAGAAAATATCTATGCTCATAAAAAAGAGTAGCGAAACGAATCAATCCAACTTTTCTTTTGGGGTGATGCTGACCGCCAAGCTCATATAAGAAAATTCGCAGGAAAAAAGTTATTTTAAATAAAGCCAGACTATGTGAGTCACATTTCTTTTCCATGAAGTGGATGCAGTTTTTAAGAGAGGCAAACTAAAAACGCTCAAAATTTAGCTGTTTGCGACTTAATCATTATTATTTCAAAGCCGGTAGGTATTACATATACATACAAAAATTGTGCAGCATCGCAAAGCCGTTCTGCGGCAAAAATACTGTATGACAAAATAAATATGCGTTGTTTTTAGAATTATACTTATCGGTATATATGTATGTATTACAAATAAAGTGCTTCACACGAAATTCAGAGAGTATATTAATGATTAAATTTGTTCAATCTGAATTTTGTTGTTAGGAAGGCGCCACATTTTGATGATTTGATCCAGGGAACGATTCCCCCCCCCCCCCCCCCCCCCCCCGTAGATATGCTTCTGGTTTTAGAGGTGTTTATTTATTATAGATAATGTTTATAATCCTAAATACATATTGATAAGTTGGTAAAATAATTTGTTTCGGTTAGGAGGTCAGTGTACGTAGTATTTACATAGCTGCACACTGCGAGAAAGTATGTTGTCTTTTAATAAAACTCTTTATAGCTACACGTTTTTATACTATTAAATTTATTGGATTTTTTATTTAAGGTCAAGTAATTATGTTAAATTTACTTGGACTATTCTAGCTACAGTCGTTTCAACTTCCATTCACAAAATTAAATTTCATTAAATTGTTTGAAGATATCGCTGCCAAGACATAGTACAAAGCTTACAGCTTTAGCGGTGCTGCCGACCATGATACAATAGGTGTGGATGCTTGTATGCATGTAGTAGAAACTGTAACTTGTTGCGAGGTAGCAGTTTAGAGTCTATTTTTAACGGGTGAATGAATGCCTAAAGCCCGGAACACATGTTCATGCAAATCGTACGACTTGGCATATACTATAACCAAAGTGTAGACAAAATCGGATTAACTTTAGCCTCCACACGCAACGATTTCTATGCAAACTTTGGTTAAATTCGATTGATTCGTTAAAAAAATGCGTCAAAACGTTTGTTGAACAGTAATTGTGTAATAAGTACCTAATATTATTTTAAGTATTTTTAACTGATGATTTATTGTTTGCAACATCACTTATTATGTCTTCTGGATAAAAGACTTGTTAAAAAGAGGCAGAAGTATTCACATGTAAATATATTAGCCGAATTCATCCCTGAGATTGATCAAATTATCTTCAAACAGATGTTACGATGTATGAAGAGTTGGTAACTTCTGTTGTACCATTGATTAAAAAGCAAGATACAGTCATGTATATACAATTACTCCTTATGAAAGCTTAACAGCTACCTTTCGGTTTCTTTCAATTGGGAGAACTTTGAAAGATATGAAACTTTTCGTTATAGCATCTCAAGCATTGCTAAAGATTGTACCCGAAACTAAAATTAATGCAACATTACACACATTAAGCAGCACTGAAACCATGCGATCGGCACTTTTAAATAGCTAAACTCGTCGAACTTCGAAGAATTGCCGCCTTACCGACTTGCTTGTACGCAATAGTTTCTGTCGATTTCATTCATTTCAATCTCAACTCAAGCTCTGACTTACGCTAGACATGCTCTTGCATGTCTGTAAGTTTGGCTTGTGCATGCCAAGTAGTATGGTTTGCAGCATGAATGTGTGTAGTGGCCATAACCTGTACTCCTAAGTATAAGCAAACTTAAGTAAAAAGTATATTGCAACAATACTCATATTGGCGATATGTTGTAGTCTATAGCAGCATGGATCAATGTAGCTAAAATTTGTGTACATTGCAGTGTACGGACCGGTTACATCTTTTTGTTCCAGTTTTTTTTTTTTTGCTAAAAAGCATTGGTTGTCAAAATGAATTTAAATTGGAAACCAAAATCTATCTTCTCAGCAATAGTTTTTCACAGCATTTTAATTTATTTGACATTGTTGTGTTGTTTTCTTCGAGGCCGTCGTGCTGGGAGAGCTTGTGGGCAACTAATCTTCATCGAATTGCTCCCAGTAGAAAAAATAGTCAGTCCTTCCAATGGAACGCTTGTGGAAGCAAAGTACTTTTTCTCAATTGCTTTCATCTTAGTCGCATAGAAAAGCCATGCATCTATGTTTTCTGAGTAGAGCTTCCGCCTGCTTCCTGTGATGCTTCCAATTTCCGATGGGTTGGTTCTGGTATTTCAACCCCCGATACTTTATAGTCTTTCAAAATCTCTTTCGCCAAAAAGTGCTCTTTTTGGATCTACTGTTAACAGAATAGAGCTGGAAAATGTCGCAGAAAGCGCACAGAAGTCAAGTTTTTTCTGCCACACTTTCCAGCTGTGCTGTTAACAGCAGATCCAAAGAGTATTGATTTTAAATTTTTGCCACACTCACTGCTGCTTTCCGAACAGCATTGATATCTTTTCCATGACGTATTTCAGAAAAAATCTTATTTATATAAGATCAATGATATCTGATATCATTATGGGGTGGCCCAAAAGACAAAAGTGTTGAAATGTTTGAATGCTCATTTAGAATTTGTTAACTAATGTAATTTTAAACTTCTATGCAAAATTTTAGTGAAATTCATTAATGTTTAGAGGTCGCTCAAATCGAAAATAGTGATTTTTTGACTGTTTGTACTTTTGGGAAAACTTTCAACATTTTCTTTGATAACTTTTTAATTTTTTAATTTAAGGAAACTTGCTATAAACTTATTGCAGTGAAAGGCGTTTTAGAAAATTAAATATTTCTATTGTTTTATAAATTTTTTTAAAACGAAAATTCGGAATCGGGACTCCAATTTTTTGACTTTGCAGCAAGTTTTTTTGCAAAGAAAAGTGGCGCGGGGATGTTCTTTTTCTACTATAACGTAATCTACAATCGATTATCTTTCTAGCGACTGTAACAACTTTAGTTCCTATGAATTTTACATAGTCGTGTCATTTGTGGTGAGGTGATAACCGTAATAAGAATGAAACACAAAAGAATGGACTGAGCCTATCTAATTTCTATAGTCAAAAATTGTACAAATTTTGGTTAAAATCTGTTTGTCTCTTTCAAGCACAAAATATACGTTCAATTGAACTGTAAACAATTTTGAAAACAGTACGGTTGTATTAAATGGAATACATTGGAATTGAAATAAAAATTCAGACAACAACACTTTTTATGTAATACAATACTATTTTATAACATCTTTAGTGTTTCTAATCGGCAAATAATAATAAATTATGAATCGATGTACAATTGTATGAAATATAGAGTTATAACAGCCTGTTAAAAATTTGTGCCAGTTTTGAAGCGCAAGAAAGCTCAGTCCATTCTTATTATAATGTCAGTGGGGTGAAAGTAGTGAGTGTAAATATAGGCATTAGATATATATTTTTAAAATTAATAAATAAATTTCACTGAAATTTTGCATTGAAGTTTAAAATTATATTAACAAACCAATTCTGAATAAGCATTCAGACAATTTAACAATTTATAATGTAGCGGAACCTGGGGGCATAATGACGAACGATTTTTCTCTAGATTTGAGATTTGTCTTAAATCCCTGAATCGATTTCTTGAAGCATTAACATACAAATACCATGTAGGATCAATCAGAGACAAAATGTGATACAGATAATTACCGTCTAGCATTCTTATGAAATGCGCTGTTGACTTAAGTGGAGTGATGAGCAGGGCAGGCTAGGGGCATTATAACGAATTATGTTTAATACATGAAATAACATTTTTTTTATCAAAAGGTAAAATGCAAACTGATATTTTACCTTCAAAACAATTCCTGCATTTCTGAAGTTGTTATGTATATTAGAGAAACGCTTTTTTCTTGCTTTGGCGAATAAAGCCAACATTTCGGAGTCTAACAAGAAACCATATGGAGTTGTTATGGGTAAAAGTCCTGCTTTATTATTTACCCGTTAATACAAGATTTATTTGTTTTTCACACATTTGCATTTGCAAATATGAAAGAGGGCGCTATACATGTGTCGATTGGGTTTCATAAAAATCTTTTCTTCTTACCGAAAAAAATTTAAATGATGTGAATATTATAAATTAGGCTTTGTTGTTGTATACTTAGTTTTATTTGTTTTTCTGTTGTAATTCATGACAAAAGTTATTTCTTTTAGATAAATATACGCTTCCATCAAATCAAGTTTATTTCATACGTAGCCGTTGGGGAAGAAAGCTATTGGTATTATGTGATTATACCTTCACATCAAATAAACGAATATACGCTACAAATACAACATATTGGCGCTGTACCTTCTCTAGCTCAAGAAAAGAGAAGCCATGCCGAGCACGATGTACAACTAGACACGGTACACTTATTAATTTTATCGGACGCCATAATCATCCAGCACAGACACAAAATCTTCTGGGAAAAGATTTTATTGCTCATTATTGCATTCAAGATCCTTAAAGTAAATGATGAAAACTATTGTTTACAATGTCGTCCTAACTGTGCTTAGAAATAGTATGCCATTATATTGCTTAGATATAATGTGTATTTTAAATAAAAGACTGTGAACATTCATATAAAAGATGAACTGTACAATTAATTTTAAATGTTTTTAAAATATTAAAAAAAAAAACTTTGTGTTAATCAATGCAAGACATTTTATTCCAATCTACTATTGGGAGCATCATATAATCTACAAAAAACAAAATTACCAAATATTGAAAAATCTAAATTGTCAAATATAAAATCTCCAAGTGCAAGTAGATTATTAGACCTTTTATAGATTATTTGACCTTGCAAATGCTTCGATGTCGGCTATCTTTACAGGGCTTGTTGAGGGACGACGAAAGCGATCAACCGAAATTCCCGACAACTCGGCAGTACGCATTCCAATAGTTCCCCAATAAGCCCGATGCTGACATCGAAACGTCTGCTAAAAGGTCAATATAGGGAGTATCCTCATATTGACTATAAGTTCAAATTTAATTTGACTCTCCAAAATTAGACGAATGTGTAGCCGTCTCTTGCTTTTCTTCTTTCATGTAGATAGCTAAAACATGGCACAATGATTAAACTCCTATTTTAATCCCCGGTTTCACAGTCCAATAAAAAATTCACAATAATGTTATTTAGAGCTACACGGATTACAAGTTGTAATATGGATTCCTTTTCCGTGTGAATTACTTTTATTTAAGTAAATCATAAATAAGAAAACCCACAGAATTTGATTTTTTTCTTAAAACTTTCAATAAATTTCTCGATATCGCAAACTTTATGTGTATAAAATAATTCCCCAAGCTCGGAATAATTTGAATAAAATGTCCCAAAAATTGGGAAGTTATTACATTATGTCCCAACTTCCGTAAAATAAAAATAGAAAAATTCCTTGAAGCTACATTTAGTCACTAAAAAAAAAAAAAAATTATGATTTTTTAATCAAAAAGGGTCGATTCGTCGCTTTGGCTTGTGTAAACAACACTATACGCTGAAATGACATACTGCCATTGTTGAAAACTTAAGAAAAATACTGAGCATCATTATATAATTATATTTAATAGAAAAAGATTTATTGTGTGTATAAGCATTTAGCAAGCTTGAAACCGTAGAACATATCTAAAGGAAGCCCAAAAAATTCCGATATTTCTCACTACGTGGTAGGATTGTGATTATGTATCTGTTATGCTTATTGAAGTAGGAAATCTAAAATATTTTAGAAAGGGAGTTTGGCGTAATTAAATAAAAAAAAATTGTGAACTGCCACTAAAACGTTAAAAATTATTTGACATTAGCAAACTAAGCTATGTTAAAATTTTCTTACCTTTTCACCCCTTCGCCTAAAGGTCGATGCACACTTACCGGCACAGCACGAACCGGCACAGACAGGCACCGACCGGTACCGGCATTTTTCAGGCGCATATAACGACATAAAACGGAAAGGAAACTTTGAATTAAGGCAGGTATCGCGAGAAAACTATAGAAAAATGATCCTATGTTAACTAAACCAGCAACCGACAAATGCCGGTCTAGTTTCCGTTACGTACCGGTTGATGTGAATAAGCTAACTATGGTTTCATACAAAAATATTTTGCTTGCCTATGCTAGTTCGTGCTGTGCGGGTAAGTCTGAATCGATCTTAAGAACCGAGATTCCCTCACACCGATAGGGTTTTAATACGATATTTCTCTTCCTTTAGTTATATGTTCTAAGCTTGAAACAAACAAATCTCGCGGGAGTGATTTTAATAGAGTATAAGTTAAGCATACCAGTAACAATCAACGGTCGAAATATTGAAACAGAAATTGAAATGGAAAATCTCTGTCAAATTTGTGAAAAAATATGACTTAAAACAATAAAGCTAACATTTTTTTTCTTCTATGTTGTAGTCATTTATTATTTAGTTGTTTACTTCAATATATGTACATATATATCTCAAGTTAGGTAACAATGGCACAACTAACTTACTGCTAAATGCTTATTGATATTATTTTATATTTATTTCACAAATTCTAATACCACTTTGTAACAAGACTACGAATTACAGGGAAGCTAAAGATCAGAAGCTCAATTGACTTGTTTGCAACCAAAAAGTAACAGATTTGGTGTTCACAGATCTTGATATTTTTAATCCATTATCCAAACGTATATTGAACAAATCGTATGCAAAAATGAGCTAGGAAGTTATAAAAGTTGTAGCAAATGGTGAAGAAAATATATGTGCAGTGCCAGAAAAGTGGACAACCGTTGGAATTTTATACTGCCATCCTGGAAGAACCTATTATTTAATAATAAAGGATGCATACTAAAAACCGGACAAAAAAACTGTGACGATAGAGATGCATTTTACATTTTATCCAATATGTCTTCATTAGTTTAATGGATGGTTTTCCCATTAATAAGAACAAAAAAAAAACTGAAATAATAACTTGGCAATCTTGTTATATATTTTCAGTTGAAATAAAACAAGAAAGGCAAGGATGGAAACTTGATGAGAAAGTATATAAAAACCTGGAGGCAACCCTGGCGAATTCTGTAAAACTGGATAAAATATTAGATATTTTACAAAAGAAGCGTTACGTCCGTGGTGATACAGGGAATGAGAAGGATTTGTTAAGAGAATTCCAATTTCCATTGGGGACAAAGAAGGAAGTTGACAAACTCGAAGAAAGACTTGGTGATGAAGAATTTCGAAGGCAGCTAGTACGTTCATAATTAAGAGGAGTTTTTTTTTTCATAATCGAGATAAATGTTGGTTGCACTTTGCAGATAAAAGAGCTACAAAAGTATGGCGGAACCAGTGGTATTCGGAATGGACAAAAGATTGCTTTCATGATCAAAGGTTATTTGCTCCAGGAAGAGCTATTGACCACCTTTACCTATACAGGTTCCTCAAAGCATGGAACAAAAACAGCATTTGTTAAATACGAAAAAATTATCGATTTATTTTATAAGGTTGTAAGCGCTGCTGACAATCGCTATACAGCAGCAAATAATATTGATTTAATTAAAAACAAAATACTTAAATTCAGCTCTGTACGTATAAAACGGAAATTGAGGTAAATTCGTTTGTCATATTGTACTAAAACTAACTAACTTAAAGAATTCGTGTTTTTATAGCAATAATGAGACGACTATTCAGGGAGAATCTGCTGCCACTAAATCAAGCATTTTCAAAGAAGTGGGAAATGAAATTATTACGAGCAAATCTGCCGGTATCAATATTGATGGATAGATAAAAGGAAATGTTGGAAAAGGTACCAATAACTAAGTTCCAGTAGTACCTTTCACTTGTTGTCGCTCTGTATAGTATGGTAATAAAGGAATACACACGTAATCTATATTTTATTCGTATATGTTTTCATTTTATTTAGAGAATAGAATTTCGGCTTTTTTGTTTACGAGAAGAATTGAATCAATCAGTGTTGTAATTCTAATCATTTCAGAAGATAGCAATAGAATTACATTTTCGAAATTCATACTTTGTGTCAACAGGTAGAGCACTATGTAACATTACATTGCAGGCTTGTCTTGAATTCACTTTTTTCTTAGGAGTTTAATCGAAATTTTTCCTAGCATTTTTATGCCTTATTGGTAGTGGACAATAGCAGTGCAAAAAAGTTGGAAAGAGGCGGGTGCCTATTTGCGTACATATGTATGTATATATTTTATTCTTAGGAATTTACACGAAAACTTTTCTTAAAATTTTTTATGAATTAATGGTACTTAACCGATAACCCCAATACTAATTTTCCTCCCAGCTTATTTTCTACTTATCTATTAACATATTTTGAACATTTTCAATTTGCGTCTATACTTGCTCTTGGCTGAAATCGATCATTTTCGATCATGTTCGATCATTTCGATCGTAAGCAGCTTTCTATTGAGTCGTACACAATATGTAAAAATGAACAGCGTTCTCTCTACTTTAATACAATTAATCAGTGCATCTAGGGCTCTATGTTACGGCCGTTATTATTTAGTATTTGCATTAAATGACTTGTCCAAGATTAATTCATGTTAATATACATTTATTTAAGTGTACATAAGCAACTCGGTTGATATATCGAATGATTTCATCTATCGGGAAACACAAAATGTGGAACGAATTCGTGAACGGTCTATTTTAGCTGGTATTGATCTGCATTGTGTTAAGTCCAGCGTTTGGATGACTCTGATTTGCTTAACGTTGTGATAGGATCTTTTATCTTATCACATAAGAATAATGTCAGAAATCTTGGAGTAATATTCCACAGTCAGATGAGTTCCTGTGATTATGAAAATATCATTTGTGTGCTATGAAGTTCTCTTACCAATTAACACTAAACTGAAGATAAATAGAGCATTAATTATTCTTTTTTTCACTGTATATTTTCTTAAATTCAAGCGGGCCTTTGCAGTTAATTGTCAATATTAAAGGTGTTTTGAAAAAAAAAAAAACTTGTGAAAGCTCACAAGCTTCCAGTTTCGTAGACCTTGCAATCTTGACCCGTGTGTTTTTGGTCCAACGACCGAACTGGCCATTCTAGAACATTTTATATTTTTATACCCTAGATGAAATCTAAAGTGTATACTAAGTTTGTCATTCCGTTTGTAACGCACAGAAATAATGACGGTGGAGCAAAATGGATTGGACACCCACGCATAACATTAAAAGTTATTTTGATTTTTGCATGTCCGTCCGTCCGTCCGTGCGCACGATAACTCGAGAACGCGTTCACTTAGAAAGCTGAAATTTTGTACACGGGCATTAAAAAAAAAAGTAAAATTAAGTTCGAAAATGAGACAAATCGGGCAACTTCTTCGTGGGGTTGCCATACAAAAATTTCGTTTTCCACGATGTATTTGGACACTACCTGAGAACACGTCGACATAGAAAGCTGAAATTTCGTACATTGTGTTTTCATAGTAATAGCAAATAAAATATCAAAAATGGACTAAATCGGGCAACCCATTCTTGGTGTTGCCATATAAAAATTTAGGTTTTTTACATATACTTTGAAAACGATCAGTCCTAGACATTTTTATTGTACTACAATCTTCTTTAGAATAAGAAATCCTATAAAATTGGTTATAATCATTTTTTCTCTCCGACGAGCCGTTCTAGAAATATGCGAGAAACCAATGCAAAAATGCAATATTGCTCAAATGGGTGACCATACGAAATTTCATACGTGCATTCATCTAGGGTATCATAAGAATTGGTCTTAGACCAATTCTAGCTTTTTCACTTGTTTCTTTGAAATTGGAGCTTTAATCCACCTTCGCTGTATGTATACATACTGCGATTAAAAAATGTTGTGATCACATACACATTCTAAATTTCTTCTGTACACATTGCGAAAAAGAGCGCTCTCTGAAATCTCCAGAAGGGCTTACCTGGCAGCTCGGAGCACTTCTTTTCTGCCCTATCCCAGTTCATTGTTTTTTTCTACATAGGCGTGTCCGCAGAGGCAACCGCTTCAATGCTGTTCTTAAGAAGAGCTCTAGAAGGTATGCCAAATGAATGATTGACGAAGAAGTTTTTTGAAGATATCTCTTCAAAAGCTTTAAAGAACTTTTTGAATAATCATCGCAGTTCTTCTTCCTTAATCTCATAAGAGGCTTTCAAGACAGCTTCCTGAGGACAGTAGTAAGGTGCTTGTGCTTGCTTATGTTTCTTTGTGGTGTTAAATTTTATTTTTATATTTCACTTTTATTAATCTAAACAAAATATTCAATCCACTCTGAAGTTCACGTTGAAAATAAGAAATGCGTTACTTCGCACAATATTGGAAAAGCTCACAGTTCAGATTCGTGGAAAATTAGATGAAATTACCCCTTGTTCCTCTTCTGCTAGACTCATCAAATAATCTTCTATAAATCTTCCAAGTGATGTCTATAGAAGCTCCTGAGTTACTTGCGTCTTTGCTTAATCTTCTGGAGCAATAAATATTCTTCTAAAGCACTCCCAAATGAAAGCGCTTAAATTGTAATTGTGCTTCTTTCAGAGGGTCTGGTTTTTCGTCCCAATGGGTTCTTCCAAGATTTCAATGTATTTTTTTGGAATTAATTTTTATATTATAATTTTTGAAATTTATCAAAACTCATGTCAAAACTAAATTACCACCCATTTCTCTACAGCATTGCAGTAGATTCAGATTTCTAAAAAATCCTTAAAAGTCTGTAGGCGATGTTTCTGTTTGTTGCTAGCGACTAAAAAGCATTTTTTTGGCGGCTAGGGGTATGTAAAATCTAGCGGATCAGCATCCTACCTTTAAATCCTAGTTGACATTATGCTGATTGACCAGCCCTGGTGCATCAGCAGCTAGAATCAGGACACCATAAGCACAGAGTCAACATCAATGCTGATACTATCAGCACTTCAAACGTGCTGATTTTACCAGCATCGAGAAAGTCAAACGAGTTAAACTTCTTTTGCATCAGCGCTGGTCAATCAGCATAATGTCAACTAGGCTTTAATGATATACTCTTCGGTACACCTAATTTGCATCGATTCCACATTGACAGATTCACTGTTTAGTAATATCCTTTAGGATTTGATGTCGACTCATATACAATCATTGACGATTCTTGGAGATATTATTATTAATATTTTTAGAAACTGCACAGCCACGCGCGTAATAAATATAAATGACTTGGTGGGGGAGGCTTCTACATGAGAGAGATTTCGCAAATTTTTGGTATAGGCTCTTCCATCTCGAGCGTGGATATGAGTATGATTGGTGGAATAACTAGTAGAATCGTTTTATTGATAATCTTCATTATTTAACAGTTGTCGTATATTGAATGAAGGTTCGGATGCTCAGCATTGCTTGTGGTTATCAAGCTACCTTGTTTTAAAGGCTCTAAAAGATCAAATGGGTATAGTTCGTGATATAATGTCAACTGATATATTCTGCTTTTTTGCATTACAGCATTCATTTCTGCGGAAATCAAGGTTCTCTAGTCAGATGAGTTGTTTGATTAGCTTCGTGTTAACGTTGGACAAATTCACGATTCATTTTACTCTTGATGTGTCAAGACAAGAATTGAATTATTGGCCCGCAACATAATTCACATGCATTGAAGAATCACAATGAATACTCAGACATTGGGCCTCTTCCGTCCTTAGAATCGGCCATGGCTGTGTGAAGAACAAGTATTCCATTGAAGATCTTGTATTGTATATGTATGGATAATGTCGGCAGTATTTGCATTAGAGAACATAGATTTTTTTTTATAAGCTACATAATTCTGACAAGTCTGACTATCTCAGGTACTTTCTCTTTCTCTTATGAGATTTCAATAAAATCACAAAACTATACGATTACTATGGTACTCCAAAACTATTCTACCTTGTCCTAATTGCGCATTTGGGAAATGAACTTCCTGCGGTAATTCATGTAACAGATACAATGCTTTTTTTAAAGGGTGCACCTGTAATTTTAATTCTTTTTTGGCTCTAATGTACATACCTACGATAATATATATATGTAAGTATATACGTTTTCTATTTGTTGAAACAGTTTGTTCAATGAAAGATAATATATTTTTTTTTATTGTTTACTTTTCCTATTTTATATAAATTTCTCTTATTTGTTCTATCGACAGTTCGCTATATTTAAACATTCTATGAAACGCTCTAAATTTCTAAATTTTTCTCCTGATTGACGGTGCAAAGCAATTACCACATTAAATAATTAAGTGGCCAATCCACAACTTTGATAAAAGTTTTGCCAACTACTAGTTTTCTTGAAACATTCTTTTGTGGCTTATACTCTGTTCCGTGGACACAAAAGAACACAGCTGTCCAATGCTTGATGATTTCGTTGTTAAAACTTATCTAGTTTTCTTTATTCAAATATTTGAACAAGTAATTATTTTCCTTAAATAAATTTATCTTTATCTTTAAAAATAATATATTCCACGACGGATTCAACAGAGTTTTGATAATGTAATATGTGATTGTTAGAATCCTACCCTTTCGTAGCTACATATGTACTTCACTTATGAAGTATAGTAGAATCTGATCATAATAGAGTCTGATCATTATTAACCTATTCACTTTTTAGGAAAAGACAATAGCGATGACATCAAAATTAATTATATCAGCAGCATTAAAGGAGGAAATCAATTGTGCTTAGATGGGTATCCCTTTACAAGACACAGAGTGAGAAAAGATACAATATATTGGCGATGTGTTCAATTTAGACCTTTAGGGTAAGTTCTATTAAGTAAATAATATATATTAGTAGGCTTTTTAAAATGTGTAGTGTACTCTTAACACAAACAAATAACAGTTGCAGAGCAAGAGTTCGAACAAATCTTGATGAGGAAACGACACAGTTGAATATTGTTCAACGGAATCACAATCATAATATATTAAAAGAGCGTCGGAAAAAAGGTACTCTAAAAGCAGTTTATGAGGAGAGAAAAAAACAACAAAATAAAAATCCTCGCAAATAAGGATATTAAAGTATTCACCGTAATAACTAGGTTCTTTGCAAGCAGTTCTTCTTGGACGTGCGAAATTATGTTACATAAATATAAAGACAAAAACATGAGCATGATTTTGGACTAGAATTGTTATAATTATTTACTTTTTTTAAATAAAAAATTATCGAAAATAATTTCTGTGTTTGTTATAACATGTAATAAGGTAGGAGTAATTTTGAAAATAGCATAATAAAAACTTCACCAAATTTCAGAGAATTTTATGTTTTCATACATATTCATTTCATTACATATTAGTTAAAATCCATTTTGTAACCGAGTCGTCCTTAGCCATATTGTGGACAATGGCACTTTAGGATATGGGAGTAATAAGCATTATCTCTGATTAACAAATAGAATTTGGCTACTGAAATTGGATCATGAAAAAATACAGACATTTAAAAAATACTGGGACTGTAAACACAGACACTATATACAATGACAATTAGTTTTTTTTTAAATGTTACTTTGTAATTGTGTGTACAATTTTTGCCATGTATAGTATGACATGGTCTCCAAATTCTAACAGAATCTACTGGTCAAGTCTACAAGACTGCACGGAACACCTGCAAGTCCATTATCCAGAGAGACAAATTCCTTTTTGATCAGAGTGACAGACAAAGAGTTTTGGCAAGCCACAAAGGCAGCAAAGGTTTCTGGTCTCTGGTCAAAACCATCAGGAACAGCTTCAGCCAGTTCCTCTATACCTTCACTACTTAATAATGGTGAAGTGATTGTGGACTCTCTGGATAAAGCTAATAATTTGGCTGCTACATTCACTTCAAATTCTCGTCTTCCACCCACTTCACAGACACCAATTTTGCAATACACATCGGTACGAGAGACCTTGAACTTAAGGGGATTGACGTCTCCAAAGCCGCAGGACCTGATGGTTTTTCGCCTCTGTTAATTAAAAGCTGCGCCTCATCCTTGGCTAATCCTCTGCGCAAAAGATTCTATTTGTCTTATTCGACAGGAAAATTTCCAACTGCTTGGAAACTAGTTCACGTTCAGCCCATTCCCAAGAAATGTGAGGGTAACGATCCCTCAAATTATCGAGCAATTGCAATCACTTCGATTCTTTCAAAGGTTTTTGAATCTATCATTAACTCCAAATTAATGAAGTATCTAGAAATTAATCATCTCATCAATGATCGCCATTATGGCGATAGTTGGTGAGTTCAAAATCGGTGCCTTAGATATTTCAAAGGCCTTTGATCCAGATTGGCATCCAGCCCGTTTATCCTAATTGGACATTTGGTCTCTCCCCTCCTCTTCTATTATGGATTGAAAGTTTCTTATCTGGTCGCCTAATACGAGTTGTACTAGACGGCGTTTCATGTGAACCTCACCCTATAAATGCCGAGTGTGCCCCATGGCGCTGTTATCTCTCCATTTCTCTTCTTAATTTTCATTAATGATCTGCTTTCCCTTACTTTCAGTCACATCCATAGCTTTGCCGATGACAGTACCCTTGATTTCGCTTACTCCTTTGACACTCTTGCGGACTCCAGAAAGAATGCCGCATGTGTTAAACGAGATTGCATGATTAAATCATTGAATAACAATCTCGCTTGGGGAAAAGCGGATCGCGTCGAATTCAATGCATCTAAATCCCAAAGCTATTTCATCTCATTAAAAACAAGATCATAATTTATCCACTCCCGTTTCTTTTGGTGGAGCAGTTGACTTACGATACACCGTCTTTATGCATTCTTGGCATTTATATTTCCAGTAAGTAAGTAAGCTGGACATATCACATCTTCTCTGTGGTGTAAGAAATATTTCAATATGTCAAGTCTAGCGCTCCTCTACAAGTCCTATATCAGACTTAGAATGAAATACAGCTCTGGGCCGGGGCTCGTCGCACAGTCTTAGCTTCATTGGATATTGTCCAATAGAGAGCCTTCAAGTTTATTGGCGTTTTGGCAATAACTTGTCATATCGACTCACTCGCCATGTTGGATGCCTTTCGCTTCTTTATCGCTATATGCATGGTCAATGCTCTGATGAAATATCTAGTCTGATGCCCTGTAGAATGAATCCTGCAAGCCGCGCACATCCGTTTACCCTTAAAATTATCTTCGGTCGTACAGTAAAATTCCGTGATGCTATTTTATCCTAAACTGTACGAATGTGGAACATTCTACCATGTTCTGTCTTTCCTCCGGCATACAATCTGCGAAAGTTTAAGAGTGACATACATCAGCACCTCTGCCGATCTCGTCACATTGCGTAATTCCTTTCCCTACCTCCTTCCTGCCATGCTGTGCTTTGCATCATAGGGTAATAATATAATAATAATATAATAATAATATAAAAAAAAATGGAAAAATTCAATAGTATCCTGCATTCATACAAGTTAGTTCAGCGAAACGATTTATGTTGATATAAGCCATATATTATTTGAAATAGATGATCGTATAATTTTGAGATTACTACTACATAGTTTGATTTCCTTGATGTATTATTTACAATTAACACCAACACAATTTTTTTTTTAAACAGGTTTGTGGAGATCAATAAGAACCTCGGCGATTGCTCATTCTCCACCTCAATATTACTACAACAGACGCGGGCAGCTAGTTTACAAAGATTACACGTATGCTAGTGCAGTTAAAAATGGTCCAGATTTAGTTGTATATTGGCGATGTGTTTCTTATAAGAAGACAAAATGTACTGCGTCTGTGAAGACAAAAGGAAAAGATATAATCACAGCAAAGGGAGAACACAATCACCCACCAAAACCTGAAAAGGCATTTATAGCCCGGCTATGGCATGGAGACGATCATATTATATAATTAATTTCAGAATTCTTGCGAAAGTATAGTGCGGATCGTATTATATTGAATAAGTAAATAACCAGAACTCTAGTAATAAAGATTTCATTTTGAATTATATAATACATTTTTTATTGTAGAAATGCTTTATTTTCAGCCACTCCATGACTTTAAGTATCTCACAATACAAACAAAATGTCTGCTATATAGGCCAGGGTATTCCTCCCAGATAGAGACTCATATATTTCACAAGGACATATCTATGGTCGGGATAAGTGAAAAATTGTTCGGAAGGAGTAAAAGAGTTAGTTTGGAAGTATAGGACGGGTTGAATATAATCTTTTTAACTACTATTTAGAAAAAAGAAAAAAATCGTCATCAATCGTTTGACAATGGTCAGTAATAGGAAAATGCCTTTATTTGTCTTGTTTGCATTCAACAACTGCTGAGTATTTCATCCCAGATATATGGATTTCATTCAATTGATATTTATCATAGGAATTCGGGCTCTAAATCAATTTTGTCAAATGTTATTGAGAATATTCGTAGCGTTATTAAAAATGCTAAAAATTACTTTGAATCCTGGTCTGCAATTGATACAAAAAACTTCGAGAATATAATGCTAATTATTGCCTTGGACATAAATGGTCGTTTCTTTCAGCTGGATGTTTCTTGCTGTAGTTCGATGAAATTTACGCTAAAAGAAAATACTTCTGTCTTGCGATACCGTTGGATACGCAATTGGTGACACAAGTACCTACTTCTCTCTTTGGAAGTTCACTTTTCAGATCTTAAGGCAACATTACGCAGCTGTGCTCTGGGTAACAGCGACTCGCATTCTTTCCACTCTGTTGTCAAATCCCGTAGATTGCCTATGTCAACGTTGATGGTTTTGTGCATCTTTCTGTTGATTTTAACTCTGGAACTTCACTTAGCATTTTGTTGTACTACCACGAATAAAATTGTTTTATAGCTAGCTGAATCGAGATCGGCGTTAGAAGTGACCTGAACTTTTAACGTGGCAACTTTGAAATCTGCAATTCGTTCTTGCTGTGCTTTTTGTCCAGAATTTGTCCTGTTACGACTGAGAGTAATGTAAGTAATTTGTTTTATTTTGTGACACCATTCATTTCTGGCTCTTTATTTATTTTTCCATCTATCATTGACGAATTTATTTCTAGTCATCCTTCTGACTCCAGGGATCATCCAAAATATTCATCAATGAAGTTTCGTTCTACTATGTGAATGTAACTGGACTTTATTTCACGTCGAATGGAATTTTTCTGTCGGTTCGACTGATTTATATCTGCAGGGCGCTTGTCTGACTGAAATGTGGCTCTACGGAATGATTGTGGGAACGGAGGTGTTTGGTTCAAATTATATAGTTTCTCGGCATAACCGTCACCTCTCTGAATTGAATGCTCCTTTTAAAGGTGAGTTTCTGTATGCTAGGTACCATTCTCTATTGTTGAATTTTTGAACTCGGATAATTTTGATCTGTCTTACTCTGAAATTTCCATAGAAAACATTGTTTTGTTTGCTGCTATATACATTTATCCTGGAGCTATAAGCGATCTACGTGAGTCAAACATTAAAAACTCCGTAATACGTTGAGATTATTTGATGAGCTATAGCTATTTGACAATATCTATGTGATCATTGTCAGATGTATAATCTTAGGCGAAGTTATCTTGTTCCACACCATAATATGCTTTGTCTCTTATTGATAATCCTTTTCTTTCTAGATTATCGTTTCTACCGAGTCTGTCAGGTTCCTCAATTTAATATTTACGACCGACTAATTTGGCTAGGATTGTTTTATTTGGTTTTATTTGTTTAGAAAACATTTTATCACTCTATTTTTTAGAAAGTCTTTTTTTGTTTGTCCCACATCCGTACTATCTTCTGTCATCTTATGTCCCCTAATCCCTATCTCCTTCCTGCCATGCTGTGCTTTATAATCACAGGGTATCCCCTGAGCTTGCCTTAATAATAAAAAATAACATAAAAAAAATAACTATAATTAAATTTTTCTTGATGACTATATCTATTGATGTGGTAGTCTACTTCTATACTAGACTTCAATGTATTCCTGCTTACAAATTTTATCATCTTCGCTAGCTTTATGTGTTGCATTTATCGTGCCAAAATTGGCTAAAATCTCTTACGGAACCTTATTTTACTGAACTATCTTCAGCAGACAAAGCATTTTTTGAAGCTTGCAAGTTTACCTCTAAAATAGGCAATTCCAGAGAAAATAGCCCTCGTGCAGTTTATATCCACAAAAGAATAAGGACTTTTACAATAAAAAATATTTTTGATATACAAACTTTGTTTATTTTTAACTTCCATACATTCCTTGTAGGACACAGGGTAAATAAAGAAAATTATCCGTTTCTTGGCAAATTCTTTGATTTGGTTCTGTCCAATATTAGCTGGACTCCGAACCGCCGCGGCGCACCGAGCTATTCAGTGTGTTCGGAGAATTTCTAGACGTGCTCTGAGCAACATTTGTTTTGATACCCCCCGTAAAATGCGTCGGTTGGAAGGTAGGACAGGTCAAAGATTTTTTATTTCATATTTTATGAATCACCTTATGATATTTCGCTTAGTCTGTACATCAGCGATTTGATTTTTGGGTCAGACCCAGATTGGTAAAAACTCCCAACGATCAATGAGGTTAAATGTGTTTTATTTTTAGTGTTTGAATTACCTATAACTGTCTGGATATCAGCGTATAATTCTAACTTAAAACTCAATGAACTGTTAATTGAATCGGTTCTCCAATAAAAGCATAAATCATTTCTCTCCTTATCTGCTTATCTCAGGGAAACCTATCCATCGAGATCGGATTGAAACTATTTTTAGGTTGTTCTCATGTATACTGAAGAAAACATACAAACTTCATAGCGTATACAAGAAAAGTGAGTAAAAAAAATTAATAAATATCTTAGTTTTGGTTGCGGTTTCAAAATTCATGGTTCAATAGGATTTCGTTTGGATAGCTACTACAATCTGCATACATAATTGCTAAAGACAATTCTTATATTTTTTTCTACTTACAGTTAAGACACAGATTCAAGGCATCAAGGTGGAAAATGTTCGATTACAAATCAAAATCGATAAAATACTTGAAGTTCAACAAAAAACAGAAAAAATGTTAGAGAAGCTGTTGAGAATGCAGACTGGTCAACAAATAATTGAACCTGTCGTCAAAGATGTTTGCGATTCAATTGAATTTCAATTTCCCCTCAACACAATCCAAGAAATGGATAAATTAGAAGTAGAAATGGCTAAACCTGATCTTCGTAAAAAGATGGTTTGCAAAAATCTCAGAGGATTGTAGGCCTCTCAAATTTATAATATTTTACATTTAGGTTACTCAGTTATCACGAATATGCGGAACAAGCGGTTGTATGAACTTAAATAAAATTGGACTCGGAATGATAAAAGAGATTTTCGATGATGAACTACTTTTACAATATACCTGGCGCGGTCTCCATGGCACTAATAAATTGCCATTTTGTCAACTTAAGAATATTCGAATTTTATTATGGGAAGTATTCTATTTGGCAGACAGAAATTGTACGGCGTATTTAGTTGATCTGTTTCTGCGTCAGAGCGTCTTAAAACATAGCGGGCAACGATTGAGGCGTAAACAGTAATATCTATTGGCATTTTTCATGAATATAATTCATGTTATATTTTAACGAAATTTATTTTATTTATTTATTTATTTTGTTTTTTTCAGGAGACGAAACGAAGTTTCAAAAGAAATTGATTATCAAAATCAAACCGCAGAGGGTGGAAGCGCTTTAAATATATCGATAGAAAGTGTTTCCGAGGAAAATACTGCTGCATTTAGTACTGAAGGGTTCGTTATTAAGGAGGAAAAAGTTGATAACAGTTAGACTCCAAAATGAACGACAAAATAGGTCAATTTTTATATACTTACATAGATGCATATTTACCGACATATACATACGTTATGAATTCTAAAACGAAAAAGAACTGAGGTGGGAGGAAATAAATATAATTTTTTGTTAATTCCAATTGTTTTATGTTTATTAGCCTTTATCAAAGTTAAAATTCTCAGAAAATGTGTTGACATTTTGAAAGAACTAATCGCGTATCAAATACAATTAATTGTGAAAGTTTTGTAATGTAGTTTAGTGGATTAGTATTCGATAAGCATTTCGAGATTCTAATTTTTTATGACATTTTTGAGTATCTATTAGGTTTTTAGGACGAACTATCAATCTGAATAGCTACTTGAGAGAGACTCATATTAAATACCTTGCAAAGTTCATGTTTAACACTTCTGTTGAATGTCTTTTAGTATTTAAAACAACTGCAGGTATCTGCAGGTATTTTTTTCTATGTACATGACACCATCACGAGAAAAATTTTGTCGATCAAACTTTCTATATTTTTTTTGGTCCTTTACTTCCATAAAGAAATTCTTTTCGATTCCATAAATGTTCTAATTTTTCGCTTTTTAATGTTTTCGTTGGAGGTGGCATATGATATGATATGAGGCAATATATTAGATAAATTGTTATATTAATTTAAGTTTTCTAGAAAACCGAAAAATATCAATATAATTTTGTTCTTTTTTTTTCATACATCATATAAGATTTCCAAAATTCTTTATCTGAACAATATCTTAAATTTAAAGCGTCGCATTAACGATAGCAATATTTCATCGGAATTGGTTTGCTTTATTACCACTTATCTATCTATTTCCCGTCTGCTAGAGGAAGTAAAAGGTATTAATAGAACCACTTCCTTAAAGAGTACGCGCCTAACGAAGGTTTAGAAAATGCGTTGAGCTACGGGTGCAGGCCCGGACATGAAGACCCAGGGCCCGTTTTTTAAATAATTAGATAAAACAAAAATGTTACCGTTATTTTTCATTTATTTAACGTAAATCGACCTTAGACAATAAGCAATCAGACTTAGAAATATCACAAATAAGTACGAAATTATATGCAAAGAAAGTTTGTTGCGTGTAAACATACGCTTACGCTGCCATGCGACGAACTTTCTTCTCTGAAAAGGAACGTATTACCTCACTGTAGTCCACAGACTGCATTATGTACGTACATCACAGAGATTGAATTGAGCTTGATCTCTTCTGTGTTGGATCTTAAATAGTTCTTCACTCGTTTTAGCGCTGAAAAGGAATGTTCTGTCGGGCAGTCTGAAACTGGTGTACACAACAACATTCGGAGCGCTATTTTCACATTTGAATAAATGTCCAAAAAGCTTCAAAGCTCCAAAAGTTTTCCAAAGTCCCGTCGAAATTTCTTAGATATAAGGCTTTCAAGTTCCGTGCTATCTCACGGATATCCTGAGATTCGAAGATATGTAGCTTCATGAGAAAATCAAACTTTTTACTCAAGCTCTCGTAAGCATAGCTTCGTCTCTGTAGATCTGCAATCAACCTGTCGATAATGATGCCGGATAGTTCGACGTCGATCTCGTTTCCTTTTACTTCATAAATTGAGAATTTATGGTCATCCTCTGGTTATTGGTAAATCCGCCCCTGTATGCAGGAACAATAAAGTTTTTTTTTAAATATTCGGCTCTGTATGTACTCCATGTATACCATTTCGACCTCTGGCAACTGCCTAGTTTGCCTAGGCAGAAGTTCGCCGTTGTACGGGTGACGTTATAATTGTAGGGCTGAATAATATATCGGCGATAAAAACATAGGCGACAGCTTTGGAAAGGCAAGAAATACTTTCGCAGATTACCACACCTTATGGTGTGCACAAATCTTAAAATATTCAAATCCAGAGTGAAGAAAATACTACTATACAGTCGTGAAACAAAGTTTGTTAAGACACTTAAATGGAAAAAATCCAAGTATGCCTGGAAATGGAAATGGAATTAGGAGCACAAAGCCAAGAATTAATACCAACTGAAATAGGGTGAAAAAATGGAAATGGATATTTCGCACATTATAGAAGAATATAAGCAGTCACAACACAGGCATAAAATTGCTGCTTCGGGTCTCTCAAAACATCTAAAAGAAACAGGACACAGTTGCTAGATTAACGATCTTGAAATTTTACATAGATTAATTTCTGATCCTACTTTGGATAAATATGCGCTCCTAGAAATTAGAAAAGCGAGAGACGATGGTTGTTTATTGGTTAATTATCAATTAGATTTTACTAATAGAAGCCCTCTCTTTAACCCCCAATTTATATGAATCCTTTCTGTTTCTGCTTTCTATAAATCTTTCCTCTATAAATTAGTTAGGTATCTCACAATATGTTTGTATGTATGTAAACCAGTAAGATCAGTGTAGCCTTAGATATTGTCGCTTCGCGCAGACTAAAAGCATAGCACAGCGTAAATGGTCGTTTTTTCAAATCCATTGTTACTTTGATATTGCGTATACTGTAAACAAAGCGTAACATACAGGAGCGTAGCGTAAATGAGCGTAATTTGAACTACAAGATTGGTTAGAATTTTTACGCTCGTAGAAAGCGACAGTCGTGATTCATTGGTTGAAAAGTGAAAATGGATTGCGAAATTTTAATATGTAAAGTGTGTGCTCCGCTGCGATACGCTCTCAATCTGCAAATTGTATGCTCAATCTTTCATTGGATAATATATGCTATGCTGGGTTATGCTGTGCTACGCTTTTAGTCTGCGCGAGGCCTTAGAAAGAAGAAACACGTCAGCCTTCCTTAAAAAGTTTGTTTTAATTTTGTTTAGCATGGTGCGTTTGAACCCTATGTCCCCCAAAGGCGAGTGAAGAATAATAATAAATAAAGAAAAACACTGGCCATAACTTATCTGTTCCAAATAAAAACGGAAAAGAAAACATTTTTGTAAATATTTTTTGAATTGCTATGATTGAACATCGATTCTGTTAAGCTTGTATGACATTATTTTCTTACTTCCTCCTCTATAAGGCTAAGAAATAAGACAGTTAAATTAGATATGAACTACAATATCGTACGAAAAACTAGTATGTAGTAATAATTTAAAGTTTCATGGTACATTTTTGGGCAAAATGGTATTAAAAATGTTGTTTGGAAATTCATATTTTCTTACCGCCAACTTTATAATAGTTGGCAATATACAGGACGTTCGGTTTCAAGCGACCAACCGGGAGTCCAGTGACAGGTCTCGATGTACTGAACAAAAAAATGTGAGGGGGTGAAATACTTGCATGGTGACGCTGTGAACGTTTTTTGGTATGTTTTCATCAAATATATTATATCTCTTGATATACATAATCATTCTACCGGTTAGGACCGGCATTGGAAAGAGGATACACCGCACTATATGTATGTACATTGAGCTTTGGATCGACTCTCCGCTCCCAACAAGTGAGTAAAAATGAGCTGGCAAGTCAAAACATTTGAATTTTTAGGATATATTTTATTTAAAATGCATTTCCAAAAAATAACGAAAAAACATTTGTTTTAAACAAAATTGTTTTCCTAAAAATTAATTAAGTACATATTTTTATTCTTCTTACTTACAAGAATTATAAACGTTATCGATAGCTTAATAACCAATATTTCATAATAAAAAATAAAATAAAAATATTGTGAAATTATGGGTCAGCGATCAATTTTATCGCTTAAATAACTAACAAGGAATTGAAATATCGCGCGAATACAGTGTGCGTCAATAAGCCACTCACTGACAGTGGGACTTTGTTGGACTTGCTTCGACGTTTCTGAAAGTAATTTCTGGAGTTCAGCGACTTTTTCAAGTTTCTAAAGCTTGTTGAAATGTATATTTTCTTAAATTTTACTGTTTTGGAAAATTATTGCTCACTATTCCTAATAATAATTTCTGTCAGAGAGTGGCTAAAGTTTTCACTTGATATGGCGCTTCCTTGTTAGTTATTTATTCAATTAGCGATAACCATTAAGGTGAAATTTTTATCTTATTGGTTATATATTTTAAAATTTACGCTAGAAATTGAATGTTAACGTAATGAGGATAAGATTGATGCTCCATTCGTTTAAAGATGAGATCATTATTTCTATGTGATTATTGTTTTTTTTTCCTTACTGGAATCGAGCTCACAATTTGTATAATCGGGAGAATATTTTAGAAAAAACCTATTTTTACGATTCTACGTCAAATTATTAAATACAAGACAAAAAAACAACCGCCTCGTCCGGACTTTGAAAGCAGTCGCACGGAAAGCGGAAGGTCCTGGCTTCAAACTCCGGACGAGGCGGTTGTTTTTTTCTCTTGTATTTAATAAATTTGACGCAGAATTGTAAAAATAAGTGAGATTGTTTTGTTTGAAAAATCTAAAATAATTGATTATATTCGGTTCCTGATTATAACTGAAGTCTCTACCGATAAAAATGATCTCACATAACTTTCTATTGGAGGAGGAGGTGATAGATTTGGGTCGGAAACAAGAAAAAATACCTCTTTGGGGCTATGATATATGTTGAGTAAATACATCTAATATCCCAGTTGATACTAAAAAAAAACCCTGATTGATTGAAATGAATCTATTTTCAAAGTTCAGTTACAGTTATAATTTGGAGCCCGAACATTATTTCCTACTTGAAACGTAAATACCTCAAAATATTGCCAGAGTTGCTTATTAGTTTTCTTAAAATTCTCTAGTTAGAACTTAGCTACAATATAAAATATAAGCCTTGTTTGAATCCAAAATTAACCCAATTAAGACCTATTCACACTATCCATCAGGCTTCCGACAATCAATCGTTCATAAAAATATTCTGCAATGCACTTGAACCATTCGCGCTATTCCTCACAGACACATCACATCACGACAGTCAAAATCAGGAAAACTTTCGGAGAATATTTTGATGCCATCAAACTTTCGGTGATGAGACGTGATGGTTCAGTGTGAATATGTGTTTCCAATATTACTTTGAGCTTGGCATGCGATGGAGGAAGAATTATGGACTGAGGACGGTCTAGTGTTAATACAATGAAAATTGACGGACTGTCGGAAGCTTGATGGATAGTGGGAATAGGCCTTTATTAGTTCGTTGTCCTCCAAATCTTATACAGCGCATATTCTGTTTTTAAATAAATAAATAAACTTTTTACTGAATTCTGATTTCATTCTGCAAGCACATATCGTCAAAATTGCTGTCTCAACGATCGTTTCCATGTAGTGAATATCAAAGTATCTGAGAGCTACAATGAAATTAACACCTAGCCTATAATTTTCGGCTAGCTAAAATACAGCATTACTTACCTGACTTGCTCGCATAACTCTTGGAAACGAGGAGTAAATACTGCTGAACTATTTACTTTCGATGTATCGTGCACCTATATGCACATATCGAAATTATGACATCGTTTTGTCTGCCCAAACAGATTCATTCCGAACGAGAAAAGAAACCTAAGATGCATTACTCACAATGTATTCGTGCCATGGCAGTTTATGCAGGACGGACAATAGTGTCGCTCTTGCCATTTTACTAAAAATGTTCGTCCATATAAGCTCAAAGAATCCTTGATATCACAGTGGCCCCTATTGCTGAATCCGCCGGAAGAACTAAGTTTTCGAATTTACCAATTTGTGATTTTCGAAAATGTTGTAAGTGAAAAAATCAAGTTTTCCTTGATTATTGAAAACAAGTGAATCGAATCCTCATACTGAATGTGGCAGTTCCGTTCGCGGATTAAAAAATCTTATCTTACTTGCGGCGGTAGTCATTAATCCGTCGAATTGAAAAATAGGGCCCTGTGTATCCAAATAGAAGTCTCCTTTCAAGTTGATATCTATTACATTTCAAGATTGGTCTGAGCTATTATTGGCATGGTATCCGATATATTTATGCTAATCTCATCATCACCAGCTATAATCAGTCACTTAACGTCTCTTTTTGCTATCCGGTAATAAGCAATTTACAATATCCAAAGATCTGTCTACTCATCAATGTGCTGTCAATTATACGTATGAAAATTTACAGAAATTTCCCCATATGTCTAGGGTATAAGACATCTAAGTCTGCCAGATTTAATGAAATTTACACTGGGTGCTTTATACAACATTCAGGAAAAAGATTTCTCGATAGTTGTTGCCTGCCTCCCTATCACCATTTTTATGGAGAAGAGCTATTACAGACTACTTCCAAACATCTGACATCATTGTAGTATCAGATAGTAGTTAAAGATCGTGTTAGAGTGGCGAGCTTTCTCCTTTAATTAAATCACTGGGAATGCTGCAGGGTTGTGTTATCAAACTGGATATCCTCACTTTAATTGTTGATATTTCGGATATGTGTTCCAGAACTTGTTACAGTTTGCTGACCAACGTTGGAAAATGTTTTGGATATTATTAATAAGCTTACTAATTTCAATTTTGACAATTTTAAACAACTGTCGTATGTTTACGATCGATTGAATAAAATTTCGTATCCCTTACATGGCCGCTTTCTTCAATTTTCCTGATCTCCAATATTTTTCATTTGTAACATAATACTATTCCAACATGCTCTATAGGATGCTGTTAACTTCGGGTTGTTTTTAAACTTCGTCCTGTGAAAGGCTGTTTGTCTACTACTAGCTATATGAATACCACGTTAGAAGAAAGACTCTATCTACAAGATCTCGATGCATGATCCATTTTTATGTATCTTGAGGTTTTTCGAAGTGGGTGTTTGTGATTATCGTATTGTTGATCTAATATCCTATTCCTTGGAGTCGGTGCAGTCAACATTCCTTTAGCCGTTGTTGTTATTAGTTGTATCATGGTAACTGTAAGGATAAATTGTCAGACAATCTTTACTATACCTCTGCAATATCCACAATCTCTTATTAACAGAAGAAAAGTTCATAACAATATCGGTACTGAGTTCGAGCCGCATTATTATTTGTTTTTAGTGAAGTCACCGTTTTCAAAGATATACCTTTTTCTTGACTAATTTTACCTCTTACATTTATTTTATAACTCCTTAATTGGATCTTAACCCTCACAATCGCTCTACTTCTATAGAAAATTAACACGTTTCTGTTTTATGTTTTTTGAAGCTTTGTTTGTTGGCCTCGCTGTCGAACTTATAGATGTTTATCAAATTTTCCATTCACACTAAACAAACGGCATTTTATATTCTTGATTTTGTGTTATCCAAGTTCTATTGTTTGTTCCCTTTCAGCTGCAGTAAATTAAGAGCTACCTCCAATTAGATTTAAATTGAATTTTCAACTTTTATTAAAACCTTATTGCGATGTTATCCTTTCTGAAATAATTTAAATCTGAAAATGTCGAAATGGTCTCAAAATTTTTAAATCTGCATGCACAAAAAACAGAATAAAAATTTTCTTTTAACCAATTCTAATTGCAAATTTTATTTTCAGACTCACCATCATCATTGAAATATCACCGATCGGGATCAGGAGAAATTGAAAAACAATTAATCAGCGTAAAACCTTTAAAAACAATGGAAAGTCTAACTGTGACTAGACTAACTGCCGTACAAAAGGTTGATTTTAAGAAGCCGATAACACTATCAAGCTCCCATCTTGTCACTCAGGATAATATAATAAAAGTGTTTAAAGGCGATAGTGATCATGCTCTTGTACGCATTAAGAAGGCACGCCTTAAGGGCGTTTGTGTTGAATGCCTTAAAAAATCTGGACCCAGCGATAGGAAAAAACTTCAAAAAATTACAACTTATTGTCCGAAGTGTCCTGGTGGAAATTGGATTTGTGAAACATGTTTCGACGATGTACATTCAGCAGATCAAGTTTTCGGTTTTTAAATTGATTTAATTAAATAAAACAAAAATGTATCAAAACGAAAATGGAACAGTTTTATTGTAGTATGCATTTAATTCAGGAATTTTAGTAATATATACCTCGATTATGTGGAGAAGAGAATTTTATTTTTAATTCTGATTTTATCGTATATATTTTGTTATAAATAAAGTAGTGCATTATCCTATTCAAGTAAAAATTTGTTTTGCATCATAAAGTAGTATCTAAAAAAAAAAACCCCCCGTGCATGCCATAAACTGCAATTTTTTCTTTTCTAACTTATTTCCATATACTCTTGGAAATTGCAGATGCATGTCCTAGAAGTGGAAAGTGGATCGCAAATCCTCAAAATTATATTCTTAGCAACAAAGGATTTCCGCAACTGGTTTTTGAAGGATATATTTTCAATTTTGAACGTGCCCGAGGAACATTTAAGTATTGGCTGTGTTCTGGAAAGTATACATATGCATGTGCAGTTCGTTTAAAGACTACATTAGATGAGAATATGCTTTTAATTAGAAATATCAATCATTGCCATTCACCGCCAACAAAAGTTTTACAAACGAAACCAATTTTGGATCAAAGATGTCGGAGTATACGTAGGAGAAAATCAAGTAAAAAAATCATTTAAATTTAGGATTCTTTGTACCTATATCTCCTGTTTCTTTTTATGTGTTTAACTGTGTTCAAAGTGCTTACAAAAAATAAAAATATTTGGAAGAACTTGGAAACATTTAATTATTTGCATTTTTAATAGTAATCCATCAGTACGTTTACATGAATACTTGAAGTATGCTTGAAGTAATAAAAATATCATGAAAACGCTCATTAAACGCGTAAATTTCAACTTAGTAATTGGAAAATTAAATTCAAGAAAAATTCAAGTCAAGTAATTGGAATTAATTGAATCAACGTAGGGCAGTTTCAAGTGGATTTCAAGTCAAGTATTTATGTAAACGTACTGCATGTTCATCATCATTGGTACAACTACATCATGTATAGAGTATAGGTGTATAGGGTGATGAGGCCGTCGATATTATCTGGTATACATTGATTTTCGTTTTTATTGATGGTGGATGATGTTAGGTATAAGATAATTGACTCAGCCGATCGTGTTATTCTAAATTAAATAAAAATTAAAAATGCATTGTTTTTAGATGATTTATGAAAAGTATTACTTTTGTGTTACTGTGTAATGATCGTAGACGAGTAAGTATGCGCTGATTTAAGCTCCACTCGAATTCGCTAAAAGCTCTCCACAAAAATCTGATGATCCGGACTCTTTGTTTTATTCTCTGCTTTTCGTTTCGAGTGTTTTATAGAATTTTTTTTTCACCATCAGTAGTAGTATTCTAACGAGGAATCAATTTTTTCAAGAATATTTATTAAAAACTATAATTTCTTCATCACAGAGTCCATCAAATTAGTATTTGTGTTGAAGTCATTTATGCATTCTCTATCGGTTCACGTTTTACAAATTTCCGTTCCGTTTTCCATTATTGTTGGAAGAAAAACCAAGGATCTTTTTCAAATTTATAAAGTCAATTCTTTTCACTAAAATTACAAACAACTTTAAATATTTATCCATTGAAAATTTTGTGTGGGGCAATACTGGACAACTATGGGCCCATTGAAACTGCTATAAGTTAAAATAATCAAGATCAATAATGTATTCACTACGCCAACCTCACCGTGGTGTATAATGATAAAATCATTTGTTTTCAATTATTCATTCTGTCTGCGCGAACAAATAGTTTGAATCGGAACGAAGGGTTGCTATTTTCCGTAGTTTCTTTCATTGTGAACATAATTTAAGTGCCTACTGCTAATACTGAAGAAAATCGTGCACCTAAACATAGTTGAAAAATTGTATCAGGTTTTTTAAAAAGATACCTTTCTAGCAGTATGCCAAAACTAGTCCGAACTGTATACCCTGTGTCACTTAACAATTTTATCATACACAGAGAAAAATGAACATATCAAATTCAATGAAATCATTGCTTTAATCAGACGATTTTGAGCTCAAAATGGCGCCAATGGCGCTTAACTTTTGTACATATTTCTGTATGTTTTTCATTTAAACCCATTGGGAAAAAGAGCCCTCCTGAAGCGCTTCCCTGGAAGCTCGTAGCGCTTCTTTTCCTTATCCTAGTTCATTGCTTTTTAACATAGGCATATCCGCAGAGGCAAGCGCTTCAATGCTGCTCTTAAGAAGCGCTCTAAATGATGACCGAAGAAGTTTTTTGAATGTGTCATTTCGAAAGCTTTAATGAGCTTTTTGGATAATCATGCAGTGATTCTTTCTTGATCTCATAGGAGGCCTTCAAGAGTGCTTCCTGAGAGCAGCATTGAAGCGCTTGCGCTTGCTCCTGATTATTTGTGATAATAAATTTAATGAAGTTGATTAAATATATTATAAATATATATATAGATAGGATTCTTAAAGTCGATGTGAATATTTAAAAAATTATTACTTTAGGATATACAGTGGTGAAGTATTGGAATAGTTACAAATCCAGATTTGGAAGGAAAGCAAACAGCTTTGCACATTCTGTCCCGAATTTCAAATATTTCAGCAGTACTAATCCTAGTTACATAAGCTATTCCTAAAGTTGTCAGGGACGGTAGAGGCTCCTCAAAAAGATTCTCAACTTGAGGAAATCGAAATCCAATAACTAACTCTTTTCCGTTGGAATCTTTACAGAAGCCTGTAATTCTAAAAATATAAAATTCATTACCGAATTATAATTAAACATTCAATTTACCTATAGCTTGTGGATCTCTTTTTTAATAAAAACTCACTTTTATTATTAACGAAAATAACTACACTTCGCACTGAACTTCACACTCAAAATGAGAAATTCGTTACCTCGCACAACAGTGGAAAAAACCCCAGTTCAGATTCGTGGAAAATTAGATGAGATCAGCCCTTGTTGCTTGCTGTTCTGCTGAAGCTCTTCAAATAATCTTCTTTAGCACTTCCAAGGGATGGCTCTAGAAGCACTTGAGTAACTTACTTGCGCCTTTGCTTATTTTTCTGAATAGATCAGTGAATGTGCTTCTAAAGCGCTGCCAAGTGATGGCTAAAGAAGCGCTTAAATTGTGCTCCTTTCAAAAGCGCTGGTTTTTCGTCCCAATGGGAAATTTATTGATGATCAAGGAATTGATAGTATATCTACTTATATAATATATATATGCTTCTAAATAATTTCGGGCCCACTTCCCTAAAGAAGTTTTTCATCTTATTTATTTCAAGCTGACGTTAAAGAAAATTAAGAAAGAACAACTCTCATTTCGCAGCGAATTTGTTAGAGTTTAGAGAAACGAGGAAACAATGAATTCTATTCTTGAAATACTTACAATTACTTTCACTTTCCTAACAATAAACATTTTGATTTATAAGTAGTTGTTAAAACTATTGTCACCAGAAGCACCAGAAGTGTGGTTTATTCAGGATAAATTTTTAAACATGAAACGCATTTGTTTCCTCATAATTCGAAATGGTAAAGGCTTTCAAACGACACGTTTTTCATACATATGCAAGTAAAGAAAAGTCTTAACACCATGGCCTGTGATAAAGAATGGCAGTGGTTGCTTTGATTGATTACTAAGGCTGTTGCTAGAACGTTTTTGAAAAATTATCAAATATTGCCTGGTTTTTTTTTTAGCTACAAATATATTTGAAAAGTACAATGCAAAGCGTGCACGATACCAAAACATTATTAATGTACTCTAGCTCTTTTATTCAAAAGTCAGTTTTTAGAGTATTTAAATGTGGCGTGCGTTTTCTGTGAATTAAAATTTTTCTCTCACCCTTTTTCCCTCCCCACCTTCGAAAAACGATTTTTTGTTTATAATAATATACTGCGAAAATTAAGTATAATGTAAAATAAGCTTTTAAAGTGCCAAGCAATTAGGCCCAATCGACCGATCCAGCGTTTGTTGAGCTTGAAAGTTTCGTGGATGGAGATAAATCCTCACGATATGAATTGAGTCCAGCGTTACTCTATCAGATCATCTTTCACAGGCACATCTTCCAGCAGTTTTTGATAGTTAATTTTGTAAAAGTGAAAGGTAAATGTGCAGATTAAGAAAATCGAAATCGAAAATGTGAACACGTACTAAAGTCCTACACAGTATTTGTTTATACTCGGGTAAAATTGTTTCACCTTACCGTTAACGACGTAGGCCTTTGGTTCTTGTACCAAGACCTCTGATGGGGGAGCACAAGCGCATAAACTTGTACACCAAAATATATTGTCCGAGAGTGGATTGGCTGAAAATTATTTTTGATAGGAGCCAAAAATGACGACCGTTCGCTTTGCGTTTTTAAACAAAACTAAACTTTATTCAGAACTAATTAATTAACATAAATTTCACCTCAAGTGAAGACGTGCACTTCACCGTGTGAGCAACTTACTCAGCACTTTGTCTTATCAGCATGAATATGCCGGCATGAAGCTCTCGCAAGAAAAGATAATTCAAGCCGTGGACACGATACTCAAGTTACCACGGAATGTGACAAATAAAAAATGCAATGCACGAAATGCTGATGAGTCTAATTGCGACAAATGCATGCTGATAAGATAATGTGAGATCTTTGAATTATTATTTATGCGACTGGATCTTAACAGTATTCTATTCACATAAATTGAGATTTATTGGTTCAAAGAATTCTTCAGTAACATTCCATGAAAATGCGATAGAACTTAATTCGCTGAAGTTTATCTTGTTCACATATCTCTTAGAATTGCAAAATGTAAGAACCTTGCATTATCCAGAACATACTAAGTATATGTAGTCCATTTAGTAACGTTCAACCGGAAGGAAATTCTTCATATACAAACCCTTGGGTTTGATGGAAGAAGGTCCAAGATTTCTTCTTCACTTTCCACGGTTAGGTACTGATCTTCTTAGTTGATTTACAGTAGACCTGCTTTGAAACAAGTTGCCCTCACTAAAATGTATGTGCGTTCTCAAAAATTTATCTGCATCAGGAATTGAACTCACTAGCCCGAATTACTTTATCTTTGGCCATTCCATCTACATCCATCTGTAAAATTCTTTAAGTTATCAAATGAAAGGTGTCAGGTGAAGTTTTCTAGATTAAAAATGTCGAATAAAAAAAATTAATTATGTTAATAAAATATTTGGCGGGAAAATAATAGAAATTTGGAAAAACCACTATGAATTTTTCAGATTTTTGAACTTTTTGGCTGCCTAACTTTTTGTTTGATTGAGCTCTCTTAAATCCTTCATTATATATGGGGCAGATAACGAAATTCATCTATTTCATGACAAATGATGATATATTATCGCAACAAACTAGGCCTGACATGAGCAGATATGATAGATGTAATAAAAGATGCTTTATGATACTCTAAATATATTTAATAACAATGTTTTTTTTTAAATTCACGCGGGGGAATGCATTAGCGATCGGATGTATTTTGAGCGAGTTGAAACTGTGCAAAGTCCAAAAAAAGATTTATAGAAGAAAAAATAGAGTCCTACTATTATTCAAAAAATTCTTCTACGGATTATAAAGGACAACTAGCTGAATCGAACACAAAAAAAAAATGTTCGCGATCGGATGTATTTTGAGTAAATTATGACTGCTAACAACATTCCACTGGTATATCTTCGCGTAATACAAAAAAGAGTTAGAGTTAATGCATAACCCATTAAATTAATCCATAACACCGACAACACGGCATCATGAATGATAAGAAGTCATCTACAATTCAAACATTTATAGACACCAATGAACCGACCCAATACAGTACCCGCACAATACTCATCGAGCTCTAAAATTCGAAAAAATTAAAAGGACGCTGACGTGCCTCTCATCACATTGAGATAATACGTACACACTACACGACGACAACGGTAAAATACAATATTATTATGGGGACCTTTTTTCGAACTTTGAATAGTCCATAACTGGCTCAAAATTCATCCATTCGCTAATGCTCCACTGCCGCTGAAGAATAGCCTGCATCACTTACATCTCCAGGGGGTCCAATGTGCCCCTTGACCTCATCGGATAATCTTCAAAACCGACCTAGATGCATCCTGCTTTTCTTCTCTTTACTTTAATGCTCCCTAAACTTGAAAAAAATAGCTACCCAATAGCCTACCTCTTTTATTCATCAGAACGGGGCACTCGCAAAGTACGTGTTGGATAGATTCGATTTCCTCCGAGTCCTTGCAGCTCCTGCAGAAATTGTTCGCCATTATACCCAGCCTTCTACTATGGTCTCCTCAAGCAGAATGACCCGTAATAACCCCTATTATATTGCTGGTATTTCTTCTACTGCTACTAAGGAGCTCTTCTGTTCTTTTCCCGTTATATGCAGACCACATTTACCTCGCAATACGGCAGGTTTCCTCGCTGATCCACCGGAGCTTCATCTTTTGATAGGCGCCCCTGATGATCTTCCCTTTTAAAGCTCCGATTGGTATCCTCACATAAGCTACAGCTGCAGAGCAATCCATTTCAGAGTCTTTTTTGGCCAACTGGTTGTGTGGGATAAACTTGTGGTGACTAGGTACCCAACATAGTTGCACCTTGTACCTTCTAGCCAATACATCAAGGCTGGTCTTGCATAACTACACCAATTTTGATTTTACCAACACAGCATCCAGCGCTATAGTGGCTGCATGGCTGTCAGTGTATATGCAGATGAGGCGTGTGGACTCTGCACATACATACCGATATTGCCGCCTGGTAAATCGTTGCCTGAAAGACACTACATTTGTCCGGGCTAAAATGATCATTCTCCTTTGATCATCATTAGTAGATAGTAACACTACCGTATAGGGTAGTCACCACTTAGGCGGGAGTTAGATTGAAAATGTTACACGCGACGCAAAAATTGGGTGAATTTCTGCTCTTCGTCGCAAATGTGTTCAATTTAACCTTAAGCTTGGGAGATCGTTCAGTTACCAGTTTTGTTTTAGTGATTTTTTTTCTATTTTCGAAGGCAAAAATGGAATTTGATTGCTGAAAATTTGAATAAAGAAAAGGGAAAAAACAAGCGAATTTATAACAGGTATCTGCCGTGCGCCCATGTTAAGCATCTCGGTGTCTACTTAATCTGGAAGCGATCGCGGAAAATTCGGTTCCTATAATGTTTATTATTATTATTATTAATAACGGGGGATGCAGACAGGACTTCCGCCTCTCATCTTGTCACCGCGACCTATAAGATCTTTTGTGACATTACGCCTATATGCCCTAGGGCGCCCATTCGAACTTAAGATCTTTGATGAAGCTTATAATGTTCTTGGGGGCCATTTTTCCGACATCCTCTGGCAGTGAAAATGCCTTTTCTAGATGTCTTAGCCTTATGTTCAGCGGTTTCATCGTCTTCCACATAGAATCGACAGATTTCATCATCGACCTTACCCATTTTCTTAAGATGGTATCTAAGTGGACAATGCCCAGTAAGTAAGCCCGTTATGAGCCTTAGTTCTTTTCTGCTGAGGGTGAGGAATTCTCTTGTCCTCTGTTGCGAATACTTTATAAACTTCTTCGCTTGTCTCAGCCCCGGGGTATTTTCCCAGTGTTCCTTCTTAGTTCTGTCCTCCCAAAGCCTGATCTGAGCTGAGAGGTGCCTTTTTGGGTGTCCAAAGACAGGCCTAGCCAGGGCCTAGAACTTTAGTTGGGTTCTGATATCTGATGCCTATTTACGTATTTTATGTGTGGTGGCCAAGGACGCCAGCTGGGGTTACAAAAAGGTAGCGGGTTGACAATTTTCAAGATGCGGTTCTTTATTGGCATTTATTAATATAAACTGCTGTATCTATGGCAAGTTTCCTATGAACATAGCTTTGATTAAGATAATTTCCGAAACAAGTAACCGCACTTTTGAGTTCATCAGTTTATAAACGAAACGAGATGAGACTCAATTGAAACTAGAACTTTCACTTTTATATGCGGCAACTAACTTTCTTTTCTTTGCACATCTTTACCTCTTTCATTTACAATTCTAGCATTTAATTTTCAGTAGTATTTCTAAGTTGTGAGCAAAGTGTGAGGAATGGTTTAATTTTTCCTTGCATTGGGACTACAATATTATGTCAAAGTACAAGAATTATTACCAGCATCCACAGAAAACCAGATGCTCAGTATGTAGTTCAACATTAACCCGAAATTCTAGGTGAAATTATAACTAGTGTAAAGAAAATATAAATTTCTGGATCTAACGCTATATTTCACAAGGATTTTTAAGGAAATGATGAATGTAAGGATTGATTAGGAAAAAACCTACCACCTATCAGGTAAACAAAATTAAGGAACGTTGGTAAACTTCCATCTATGTATAAAGGCGTGTGCACTTATAATTGCAAAATTCTTGTGTGGTGAAAATGGAAGGCAGCGAAGAAGCACGTCGAAAATTTATTCTTTCCACACATATGGGAATTCCGAAAATGTCAAAGAGACTTAGCTAAAAAGTTGAAAATCCCCAAGACGACCATCCAAAATGTTCTCAGTAAATTTGAGGTATTTTGTAGTGTTCAGAGAAAGTCCGGGTCAGGAAATCTTTTTCATAAGACCATAAATTGGCCAAAGAAGTTGTAAACAATCTTAAATGTAGTCCCAATATGTCGTTGAGATAAAGCTGGAACGTCATCTGCTACGGTCCATCGAATTAAAAGAAGAGAAGGCCTACGAAGTTTCCATGTTCAGAAATCACCGTATAGAACACCAGAAAAGAATCAAGTTGCAAAATCCAGGAGCCGCGGATTTTGTATGAAAATTTCCTAACGAAATTCGACTACTGCATTATGGATGATAAAACTTGGATGAAAGCGGACTTCAACCAGCTTCCAAGGCAGGAATCTTATGCGGCAAAAAAGAGCGGTGATGTATAATAGATCCCAAGTTTAAGAATCGCCGGTGCATCAAATTTCCCGTTAAATAATACTAAAATTAAGACAGCAATATGTACGTGTGGCCCAAAATCATTACCTTTCGTGACAATAGGCGCAATCAACACAGATATATAAGTTAAGGAGTATTCTCAGAAGCGTCTATTTCCATTCTTTAGAAAACATAATGCATCAGTTTTCTTTTTACCAGATTTAGCAACATGCCACTACGGCAGAAAAGCGAGGAATTTCTATGATGTCCAATGTATACCCGCAGTACCCAAGGAAGCGAATCCTCCAAATTATCCGAAACTATGGCCAATCGTAAAATATTGGACTAATATTAAAAGCAAATTAAAGAAAACCAAAAAACGCTCCTTTAATTTAGACAATTTTAAGAGGCAGATTAAAAAAGCGTCCGATTCGATACATTCGATACTGTCTCGGTACAAATTTGAATAAAGAACGTAAAGCAAAAACTTCATTAATTTTATAGCACGTAGTGTCAGCTGTGTATAATACAGAAAATTAAGTAAGAGTTTAATTAAAAGTACACCTAATCCTGTTTTTACACGATTGTGAAATAACACGGTCGACAAAAATAAACTTATCCTGTTTTTACACGTTTGTTTTTTTTACACAAAAAAAAAAATCTAAGAAGTTAGATGTTCACTGTCTTTTTCTTTGATTTTATAGTTTGGGGATTCACAATAATTCTAGGAATTTAGCTGTTCCTAGTTTTTTCTTTGATTAGGGGATTCACAGTTTACTCAATTATTTTTACATTTTTTTATTTTCTATTGAGTTTTGAACGTGTCAGATGTAAGTGAAAAGTAATATTTTGTGAAAAGAAAATTTATAGAAGTAATATTTGTTCAATTTTGGTTTTCAGAATAGTACCTACTTTTTTAATTTTGTGGTACTGTTTGTTTATTGAAACTCAATAACTTGTATTTTGTTTGATTATAATCAGGTAAGTTAAAACTTTTCATAAAGCATAACTTATTTAATAAATTTAAAATTTTTATTTCAGCCATGAAAAAGCAAAAAAGAACAAGTATTTCTTGGGAAACAAAGATACAGATTCTGGACCGACTTGGAAATGGTGAAGGTCCCACTTCCGTTGGAAAATCTTTAAATTTAAACGAAGCGACAATCCGGACAATTAAAAAAATGAAAAAGCGATTAGACAAGCCTTGACTTCTGGTACCAAGTTGAGTGCTAAGTCCTCTTCGTATACGAGAAATATAGTTCTAGAAAAAATGGAAAAGATTCTGTTGACATGGATAGAGATTACACCCAAAAACGTATGCCACTTGATACAAATACCATTAAGCAGAAGGCTTTAAGAACCTATGACCAAATAAAAAAAATGGAACCATCAACGTCTTCTGAACCCACCGACGACAACAAAAATAAATTTGCTGCTAGTAATGGATGGTTGCAAGGATCTCTAGAAAGGCATGCATTTCATAATGTCAAGATCAAAGGTGAAATAGCTTCTTAATTGAAGAAGGTGGATACGATAGTGACCAAGTTTTTAACGCTGATGAAACCGGCCTTTTCTGGAAAAGAATGCCAAGCCGAACGTACATAGCAAAACACGAAAAAAGTGCTAGTGGTTTTAAGGTGGTAAAAGACAGAATTACGTTTTTGTTCTGCGGTAATGCTTCAGGAGACCGCATACCAAAACCTCTGTTGATAAATAAATCTCTCCGACCACGTGCTTTGAAAGGTGTCGATATGAAAAGTTTGCCAGTTCATTGGATGGCAAATAAAAAGGTGTGGGTTAGTTACTTCATCAGTTTTTAGTGAATGGTTCCACAATTGTTTTGTTCCAGAAATAAAATGTTATATGAATGATAAAGGCAAGCCATTTAAAATTCTTTTATTGATAGATAATGCTCCTGGTCACCCAGTTTTGCAGCATCCTATTGTAAAAATAGTTTTTTTGCCTAATAATACTACGGCCTTAATTCTACCATTGGACCAGGGTATTATCGCGACATTAAAAACATATTACATAAAGTGATCATTTCAATACATTTTGAATCAAATGGACAATGATGTTAGCATTACTGTTATTGACGCATGGAAAAAAAATTTCCATCAGGGATTGCATAAAACATGCTGCTTTGGCCTTTTTAGAAATAAGACCATTGAACTTAAATGCCTGTTGGTAGGCCATATGGCCAGAATGCATCAAAAGCGAAAATTCTGCTGTAACACCAAATATGGTTAATGAAGTGTGTACAGAAATAATCAGGTTGGCACAAGCAGTTGAAGGTGAAGGATTAATTTTACCGTTGATGATATAAACGAAATAATTGTTGACAGAGTTCTTAATGAAGAAGAGTTAGAGTTAGAAGTTGCACTGGAAGACGTTGACCCAAATGATAGCACTGATGCGGATGAAATTCCGTCTTCAATAACCATCAGCTCAATTCTCGATGGCCTTCAAATGGCAAATAAATTGGCAGATCATTTTCTGAGAAATGATCACATAAACGAAAGAGCTGTGAAAAATCAGATCTACAATCCTGTATGGTTCGATACAAGGAGCTGTATAAAGAACTCTCCAAAGTAGGATCACAACGTACTATAACCGAATTTGCTATTAAAATAAATAAACCTGTGCCTGAAACTGAGACAACACAGCACTAAAGAATGCGCTTACTATCAGAAACTGACATCGAATAAAACGTTATGTTCCTTGAATATATGATTTTTTTAAAATTTAAAATTGTGTTTTTATTTCTTAAAAACTTTAAAATGATACCATTTTTATGTTCATTGAAGATGTGAGTCTTCTCATTCTTAAATAGCGGTTCTATTTCTAAAATATGTAAATTTTTTTATTTTTAAGTTTTATTTTTATTTCTTAAAAATTATAAAATGATTATAATATGTATATGTAATAAAATGGACATGGTAAACTGAAGAGCAAAATTTGTGTTTGTTTTACCGAATTAATAGTTTTTGTAGGCCTTTTGAGGTTGTTGAACCAATCTAATATGTATTTTCCCATTACGGTGTGTCTTTTTTTACACGACAGTCTCTGGAACGTATGTACCGTGTAAAAACAGGATTAAGTGTATTTGATAACAAACAAAATTCTTGTTGAATTCATCATTTATAGAGGTGGTCGGTTTTTTATTCTGAATCAGATATTAATTCACCAACTTATCTAGCGTAAATTTTAGATAGTTTTTATACTGTTTTAATATACTTATTTAAACTGTTGATATTGTCTGCTTTCTTATTATATACAAACAACAGGTTTTTACTTAATAACATTCCTCGTCCCTTTTTTAGTTATGGCCAGAATGAGTTCTTTAGAAAAACAAGTAAGACATCTTCATGAAAAACTGGACATAATACTGCAAATTTTAACAAAAATAAAGAAACGGCTCTCAAACTCTGTTGAGCAAATTTGCAATTATAATTTATGCAATGAGAAGTCCTCCGGGGAAGATGAAGATGAATATAATCTACCAGGTTTTCCTCTTAGTACGGTAGAAGCAATTTACAAGCTTGACGTTGACCTAGCAAACAAGGACTACAGGAAAAAAGTTGTAAGTATTATATTGAATATATTTGTCGATTGAAACTAACTGAAAAAATGTTATCTTTAGAAACATAAATTACTGCGAACTGTGGATATTAAAAACTACACTGGGAAAGGTGTGAACGCCGCATATGTTCTTATAGATAAACTCTTCACACGATCTGTTCTAAAAAATTTCTCTTGGACTGGTGCATCTACGATCGTTCAAGCCGGTACAATTGTAGGGAAGGCGAAGGAACCTTTTGTTTCATTAAAAAATGTTTTGGATTTATTTTATGATATTGTGCATATGACGGATAATGCATTTAACCACAACGAGAATATAAATTTCTTCAAAAATCGCGTTTTGAAATATGCAAAAGCGAGAGCTGACAAATATCTTACATTGAGACAAGCTACAGCTCGGAATGTTACTTCACGAAAACGGTAATGCTTTTGGATAAGTAATATATAATCAAAACATAGTTATAATGTTTGTAATTTTTAGAAGAAAACATAAAATGGCTTCTTTTACCTCGGATGTTGAAAAGGATGCTTTAGGAAAGTAGAAACAATGAAAATCATAGAACCCTGCACAACATTATATTATAATAAGCTGAGCTGTGTCTAATTTAAGAAAAATAATATTTAGAAAATATTTTCCATAAAAAGTAAAAACATAAACAGTTTTAATCAAATTTCCATTGCCGTTGTTTCTAAAATTGCTGTTTTTTTTTTTTACTACAATTAATTATTTTTATCTATTCCTAAGGCAAGTAAATAATGGTTGTTATAGCATATTACCTAATAACTAGGAAAATGCTCCTTTCCCCTCAACAATATAATTGATAATTAAATTTAAATGTTTATAGTTTTATGGATTAAAAGAAAGTGAATAGTAATCAATGTTTTTTTTTATAAGTAATTTTATTACTTTTATCACGAAATGTTCAAGCCGGTGCAGTACAATATTTTACTATCAATTAACATTATTTTATTATTCAACAATTATCATTGTCCTCCGAAATAGGAAAATAGAGTGGGGTAAATGTGTACACGGTGAAGTTTGAACTCTACTAATATCAAGAACAAAAAGGACTTTCTCCGATAATACATGAATACAGAAGAGATTTTTTAGAAAGATTAGTGTACTTGGCTAGAATTTGGAATGACACGAAGAGTATGCATATTTGCATTATGTAGCAAATTATGGGATACTAACAATAATAAACGGACTAGAGAAGATAGATTCCATAGATTCATGTCCCATAAAATATTAATGTAGCATTTTCAGATTTATTTAAATAAAACCATTATCAGATAAATTAATTCAAATGACAAATATATAATTAACCTATTCACAATTATATTTAACCCATCAACAAATGAGTTTAAACTTAAAGCAAATATATTTAAACCTTGAACGAAAGATTTTAAACCGTTAAGCCTAGTATGGGGTTCGAGTAAAATTTGACATTTCCATATAAATTTTTCTGCTGGTAAAATCCCAAGCAAAAATTTTACTGAGCTTTTTACTAGTCCAGTACGGAGTTCACTGGTAAGATGTGCCATTTTTCTATTATAAGACAGATGGCGTTTTGTAAATCTCCACTCATTTTACTGACCATTTTAATGTGCAGAGCATTAAAATGCTGGTAAAACTTTGACATTTATTTGACGACGATACACACTTAGACCTGCTGCAGCAACAATCTTGTCGTCGATTTGATGATTAATATCCATTATAAATAATAATCATTTAACATTTTTAAAAATACTTCCGATTAATTGTGATTTTATCAGCAGACACTTCGATTTCTCAACAAAATACTTACGTCAACTTTTTCCAGCATTAAAATGCTATTTTTTGGAGACCGTGTTAAATTTGACCAATATCCGAACTCCATACTATGTAGGCTTTAACAAATATATTTAAACCTTGAACGAATGATTTTCAACCATTAACAAAACGTTGTTATGGTCGTATGTGGGCACGACTGTAGTACAATATAGCCACGTGTAAACCTGGCATGCCGCTGCTATGTGACGGCCCTGACAGCTGATACTAGGTCTTCGATGACGATTTGAGTAAAGGTGTGGATACTGAATCTTCAAGCTCTTCTTGGCGATTGGCACTGGAGTGTTGTACAGCTCAGGAAGAGATTTCGGCAGTGGACTCGGATACGGTCCGACCGATCACTCCCTATGACAGTCTGAAGAGAGCGGAGAGTATATAGAGAGGTAATATCTCGGCAACGAGCAGCCCGAGAGCTTCTCAGCTTTAGCCCTGATGGTCCTTCCCAACGACGACCAGGTGGATGAGTTTTCTCTGAGGGGGTGTGATGGCATGACCAAGTCGAGCCTATGTCGCTTGGTCGGTTTTATCTGCGTCTAGTCGGAAATTCTGTTTCAAGTCAGTCCAACTCCAATGTCGATTGGACGCCCACAGATGTTTGACTTCGTCGGCTGCAGGCCTTTAGTTGTGGTTGCTACAGGAATAGCTCATAATTGGTGGTTGACAATAAGCACTTGCCTAGAACAATAAAACCTTAGACTGAAAACATCGATACGTACCGACAAAAGTGAGTCCTCACTGTGGTGAATGGCGAAGCCTGTAAATGAAAACCTTCTTCGCTTTGCTAAATTGGGAGAGAGGAGCAGTTTCTGTGGATGAAAAAATACTGATACATACCATAAATTAAAGACTCCGTTGATTTGATTCAATTAACAAAAAAAATTATTGTTTTTCTTAGCGCTACACAAAAATCAAGTCCTACCTAACTAAGGCTCTCTACGTACAGTAAAGTATTACTGGTGGTGAATTTACACGATGGTTGGATAAAAGTTCGTAAATGGTCGAAACGTCATTTGAGGCAATTAAATTATTACTTCGATCTTCTCGATAATTATAAAACATCTCCTTCTAAAAATTGAATTTCCCACAGGACTGCAAAATTCGACTAAGTAGTATCAGTGCTGGAACTTCATTGTGTTGAAAGTGTAGTAAATTTAAATTCAAAAGTGTAGTAAAAGTTTAGTTAATTATTTCCACTAATTTAATTGAAAATTTTCTATAGGTAGGTACTAAGTACAGTAGGTACTGTTTTATCAATCATTCTTAGCTTGATGTGATAATTTCATAAACATGAAATTACAAGTACAAATTTTGGTAGAGATAACGCATTAAATTGTTAAAAAATGAGTTGTTAAATCGCAGTTAACGACTAATGAGAAAACTTAACGAATTGTTAGGAAATTATATTAAAATATTTATAGATATACAAAACCATAATGATTTTATTTAAGAATTTCATTTAAGAAAACAGTTATCATATAAAATTATAAATATTCATAACAAAAAAATAACAAAATTAAAGTTAATTAATTAAATTAATTTAAATTGTTATATGTTAAGGCATGACTTAAGACAAAAGTATAAAAAATATGCTAATAAATTTTCAGCCAAAAATAGCGCGTATGTTGTAGAGAAAAAGAGTGAACAGCACACTGACCAACAACAAAAACAACAGCGTCAGCAGGGCCCACGAGGGAAATATTGTCGCGCGAATTCGGATACAAAGGAGCTTTTGGTAAAGTATTATGAAAGGGTATGACAGTGGCTGAATCTGCCTGCAGGACTAAAATCAACATAAATACTGCTAAAAGCATTATTCGAGCTTATAAAAAAGCTGGGGAAGTATCCAAAGTCCGACGTGGTAGAAAAAAACCACGAAAGTTAAAAAAGTAAGTATTAGTAGATGGAGATAGAGCAGTATGTTGAGAGTAATCCCGGAATAACAGCTATATATATGTATAATATGCATCCAAAATTTGAAGAAAAAAAAAACTAGTTTGAAATGCTTAGTTAACTTGAAATAAAATATTTTAAATAAATTTGTTAAGAGTTTAAATATATTTGCTAAAGGTTTAATATAATTTTCTATTCTATTTTCTCTTCGACCCAGCGATCAGAGAGATCTCATCAGTATGGTTATCTCTGATCGCCTGCCATAGAAGTCCCACCAATTTTGCCCATATAAATACTTTTTATAAAAAGGAAGTGTGAATGGAGATGGTGGCAAGATTTCTCATTGCACTTTTTAAATTGAGTGATTGCGGTCCTCTTTTTGCTGGCGGCACATGGATAAACCAAGTAGAAATTATACGAAGAAGATTTCTCGTCTAACAGACTGAAATTTATTGAAAATAATTTCAATAAATTTAAATGGACTTTTATAAAAAAAATCAAAGTTGAGGCTCAATAAAAATTATTAAAAACCTTTGAGTTCTGGATCATTTCTAAGTTTTCGTGTTTTTTTTTGTACTGAACTTGATTTATTAGCCATAACACAATTTAAAAAAAAATCTGAAATCGAATAATCTGAACTATGCATTTTTCCAAACTGGAAATTTTCATTATGCAACAGAAGAGTAGAGTGGCGATGCCAGATTGGTATTAAAGGCAAATGTAGGTACATGACATTGACATGCAAATTAATAGTCCACTCCAGTTATTCTCGTTGTGTGCTAGTGTTTCTTCAATTAGCAGAAGTTGTCTGTATCTTGGAGCTAATAAATTAATAAAAACTTTTAGTGCACAAAATATCCCAAGATATCGTCACTTTTGAAACTTTCATCCCTAAATCCCTAAAACCGAAAATTATCCCTATATCTAGGGATAAAATCCCTAAGTTGGCATCATTGCTTGGGTGATGATGTATAATTACAGAAAATTTTTCTTTCGGCCTTTCAGCGTAGTCCTGCTAACCTAGCGGATGAAGCTTCACCCAACTAGAGGAGTTTGTAAATTCAAAGTTTAAAATTACATTTAATGAGTTTCTATATGCAGGGTGTTTCCGTTTAAGTGGAGGCGATAGTAATCAGAAGAACAAAATATTGTATGGCAGAGGGGGATGGGGGGTTCACATCAACCGTTTGGGACATACAGGGTGATTGAGAATTTATTCTATACACGTTTCGCAATTATGATTAAAGCTCAACAATAAAATGCTTATGTATTTATATGTATTATCTATAATGAAAGGAAATATTTTTTTTTAATGCTGTATTATCATCAAACTCTGACTAAAACAGTTATAACAGGGTGATTCGTAGAGAAGTGTTATAACATGTGCCAATCGATTCCCTACAGTGTTGTGATCAGCGTTCACGATACCTTTCGCATATTGTGTGGCAAATATTTCTTCGGGAAGTTGTGGAATGAGGAGCAATATCTTTCAAAACTCGATGTTTTGATTCAAATTGAATAGACCACAAATGTACTAATGGGCCAATTTTCTCTATTATGTGAGGATAATGGATAATGAAATGATGCTTGGGCTTAAGGGGCATTTGAAAAATATTAATGAACTGTGCTCTATAATCAAAGATCTTAAAAGGTAAACTCTAGATATATCGATTGATTTTAACATAACAATATCTAGAATTTATCTTAAAATTCCATTTCGGATGACTCTTGTACATCTTGTAATCATTTTTAACAATGGAAAATACATGAAAAACTAAAGCATTTCTGATGATGAATTCCTCAACTTATTGTTTTTCAATGTGAAATTTCTTGATGTTTTGGTATTAATGCCATCTATTTAACTGAAGTCAAAACTATACATACATTCTTCTGTTAAGATGTTGTAATGTAAAAAACTTATCAACGTAAATAAAAATTTAAATGATTAGATTAAATTATATGTATCAACAGAGTATAATTTTTTGTAACATGAAAATTTGTGAAATGATTAAAAATGCATTCGTTTATTACACCTATCTGGGCTTACATAATTTATATTGAGATTATTACAATAGTTTATTTTATTTCTTAACAACTCTACTTCTTCCTCGACATTTTGTTTGGGAACGTTTCTATGCATTTTACAAAACCTACAATAAAAATTCGATACAAAGCAATCGGTAAAACCTAAGGTTGCATTTATACACCTTTATTATCATCCAAACAAACGCATAAAAAAATACACTGTTTTTCAGAGGACTTTGATATCTACTCTATTTCCTTAAAAATCGAGTTACGACAACAAACTTAATAATACAGCAAAAAATGCAACTTCTGAAAATAACAAAAAAGACCCCGCTATGCCAGGCGTAAAAATAACATCTTACCGAATTAGAGAGGAAAGAATTCTTCGTTAATTAGTAAAGAAGATGATCTGCTGTATTGTAACAATGTTCCTGTACTTTTAAAATTTATGAGTCTACCAGAATATGTCGGCCAGAGGAGTGGCGACTCTTCATGGACAGCTAAAAAAAAATCTTTCGTGCAAAATAAGAACGCTGGAGTAGAAAGGAATGGCCGCTGAGAGAAAGTATGACTGTAGGAAAAGCTCACATCATTCATGAACCATTAATAGACCGCGAAAAAATCCTTCTGCTAACACTTCATATTAAGCTTGGTCCTATGAAACAGTTCGTCAAAGCATTGTACATTTGTCATACATTTCCTGGCCTTAGTATGGAAAAATTAAAAGCAGCCATCTTTGATGGTTCACAAATCCGTACCCTTAGAAAGGATTGTAATTTTACAAGCCACATGACTCAGATAGAATCTGATGCCTGGACAAGTTTTGTATCACCTATCGACAATTTTTTGGGGAACCAAAAAGCAGCGGAATATCCCGAAATAGTCGCTAAATGCTTGAAAATTTTGAAAAATTGGGAGCTAATATGTGTGTCAAACTACATTTTTTAACTAGCCATTTGGACAAATTCCCTGACAATCTTGGCGATTATAGTGAAGAGCAAGGAGATCAGTTCCACCAGGACATGAGAACAATGGGGGAAAGGTACCAATGGGACGGCCATATGATGGCGGACTATTGCTGGACCTTACAAAGGGACTGTCCTGGCCAAAAACACAGTAGATTATCATATAGAAAACGTTTTTCTTAATTATTTTTGTATTTTCTATTTTCATGTAATTTGTGCTATATAAAATACCATTTATAACGCAATTTATTTGAAAATAAAGGTCTCATTATATATTTAATATATTTTTACATCCTTATGTTATTACAAGTAGGTTGTTGTTATCTCAAAAACTAGAGGCAATTTAACAAATCGAATATTACTTTCGAATTTAGCGGACTGAAACTAATCTAAAACGGGTCTCAAACCCCGTGCCGCAGAATCACTGTTCCCCAGTGTTATCCTTATCAGCACATAAAATAAAGTTTTTAATCTTTTTTTCAGAAGCATATGAAGTGATTTTATTGTTTATAGCTTCCCAAGAAGTTAAGAATTTTTTAGACGCCTCCGGATAAATGAAATCAAAATCGTCAAAAAGTAGCTCAACACCGAATGATCTTTTCAAAAATGCAAACGTGTTGAAATAACTGACTTATAATGTTCACTTTTTAACATATCGATTTTATGTAATCTTGAATCGATCCAGCTTTGTCTAATAAGCTCCCAATCATCAACATGACTTTTGAGATATTGAAGTTTTTCTTTCAAAGATTCATACCTTATGCCTTCTAGCTTATCAGTCGTTATTTTTATTTTACTATTCAAATTTAATCTTACCTTTCTTTTAATATGGTTATATACAGGCTTCCCAAAGTTTACCAGCAGCAAGTCTTTTAGTAACATTTTGTTGTCGAAGCTATAAAAACAGAGCTGTCGTAGTCTTTATTTCACTTTCTTGATAATTACCAATTTCTTTGTGAATTATCGTAGTGGCCGGTATATTTCTATGCTTGGTTTCTAACTTATTATTTTTCTCATAAAAATTCCTAATCATATCATCCATTTGAAAATTTTTTATGTATTCTTTTACATATTTTCTTTCAGATTCAATAAAAATTGGGGTTAAATTGAGAGCTTGCTGCGAAGATGAAGGTACAATAGAAGGAAAACATTAATTTTTTTTAGAAGAAGATATATTTGGACCTCTTCTATTATATCGTTAGGGGGTTAGAAATTTTGTGATTTTACAATTAAACGTAATTTTTAAAAAATGATCTCTCGAGAAACGAGTAACTGATTTTTCTGATTCTTCTGATTCTAATGGACAAATGAAGCCTGATGCTTTATATTTTTTATAAAAAAATATAGCAGTACCGAACGAAACATTTTTTTGTTAATAATAGTATTTTTTTAAAAACAGTAGTATTATATACTATTGAGGACTTTTTTTTCTATTAGCAGATGAAGAAATACCAAGGACACAAATAACCAGGAACAACAAACATTTTATAGAAACCTATTTAGGCCCAGCAAGACACACCCGCAAACGCTGCAGAGAATGCTATAGGAAATTATCTGGAGAAATCGGTGCCTCTATGGCTGCAAGAAATGCTAAACGTGTTACGACATTTTGTGGTATTTGTGTAAATCAACCGCCTTTGTGTTTAAAATGTTTTAAGGAAACTCATAAAAATAAGTAATCTTTTTAATGGAATATATAAATTCAATTTTTTAATTGGAATGAATATAATACTAAATTAATATACATATATCAGGTACCTGCGGCAAATAAGGCCCACCTAATTTTAAAATTGCAATAAACCAAGTATTTGGTGATATAGAACTACAAAAACAAGTTTTTCGTGAAGTTTATTTATTTGCACAACTAAAAAAATAGAAAAAATATAACAGAAGTGAGTATTTGAAAAAATAATTCATTATTATAAAACCTTTTCCAAGGGCCTTATTAAACTACTACAGTATAATAAGGCCCAAAGTAAAAATTAAATTTTTCAAAATCTTAATCAGCGGAATGATTTTCCCATTAAGCTTGCTAAAACTAAGAAAATCAACAAAATTCGGTTATTTGCAATAATTCCAATAAAAATAAAAATTGGCCTTTTTAACCTCCAGTGGGATAATAAGGCCCATCAATAACCTTAGTTATAAACCTTCTTAACCTACAACAGAGTAAATCGAACAGTCTTCATTCTTTAAAACAAAAATATTGTCACAATCATAGTCCTATATATGTACATATTAGTTTTATTGAAAATTTAGGTTAGGTAGGGTAATAAGGCCCACGGTCTACTTCAGTGGGCCTTGTTAGACCTATGACAAGATTTTACAAAAGTACTCATTAATCAAATAAACATAATGGTGGGCGAAAATAAACACCGAAATCATATACTACATTACCTAACGTTCAAACTAAACAAATTACTACATGTGGAAATAGCAATTAAACAACGGAACTTATGATTTTGTCTAGGCGATAATTATAATTCCAAGCAGCCCTACTCCTCTCGGTGACGTACCGTTCGCTACTGATAAGATGGCGGTGCGACCTACCGAACTCCCCCTCGACGACATTCGTGTCGACTTAATGTGCGCATAAAGTATGAGGTCGCTGCGATTCATTTTAGTAGGAGTTTTTAAATATGGGCCTTACCCATCGGGCTTTATTTGCCGCAGGTACCTTATATTTTTATATTTAAGCCGTTTAAATTTAAGGAAATGTTTTGATTCAGTCCATTTGCAAGCTTTTTCTTTTATTAACAAGAAAGACACATAAAATTGATTTTACCTTTGTACCACCAGTGGTAAATGCGTCCCATAGAGCGGTTTAAAATTTTGTGATTTTATGATAAAACGTTCATTTCAAAAAATCATAACTCGAGAACGGAACAATTTTTTAATCATCTTACCTCAAGGAATCGCATGGTATACCGGAAGGTATCTTGATCCGTATCACCCTGTATATATTTTTAAATAGTATTATTCACTAGTGAGGATTTCTAGCACTCTTTTTCTATTTTTATTTTCAAGCTAGAAGCCCTATCTATCTACATATGTGTAAAAAATTGCGATGGTGCTCGGCTTCATTGGAGCAAGTTGGATTTTGTATGAGATAAAGCGTGGTGGATTTCAGTAGTATTAAGTAAAATTTGAAACACCCTGTACACTGATGTAATACATACACATTGTGGTTGACTAGTAGTAGTATATATTTGATTTATCCAAGCTATATATATGTAGAAGTATGAGAGTGGCATTGCCAGCTACTCATCAGTCCGATTTTAGCGCTTAACTAGAACGGTCCTTGTTTTATATAAGTCTTTGTTTGCGAATAATTTTATGATTTTTATAATTAAAAGAAAAATGTTTGGAATAAAATTTATATATTTTAATATAACAAAACATTGTAATATTTTTTTTTTTACCATTTGACGTGCGTGGTCCTTCATTTTGACGACGATGTTTTTAAGTAACAAGTAGGAACTTAATTAGAAAGTAAATTACTGAATCACGCAGTCTAATTTTGTTAATTATTCCTAAACGACTGGGAATAATGACTTGTGATTTTTCTTAAACGAAAGATGATAGATAATAGATAATTTTAAGAGAAAATAAGTGACTTAAATGTCACAAAATTTAGCAGAAAGATGACAGATGAAATGTAGTAAATCTTGCAGAAATCATCTTAGATTCGGTAATTAGAATCGGATCCAGGTTTAGTGAAAAGAATTATTTTTAGGACAAATACGGGTTGTAGTTAACTATTCCTATAGGTCTAGATAATTCCGAATTAAAAAATTGTTTGAAAAAAAAATATTTTTTAAAATATCTGAAAATTTTGCCGTTTTTATCTCCATCCCCACCCCTTAATATATAGCATATATTAGCTATATTGATATCCATCAATCATTTATATATAGAATATCGATTTTGGTCGATCAAGATAACTGGAGGTTACCCGGAAAAAATCTCAATTTATTCGTCTTTCAGCATAGAAGAGACTCTATGAAATTTTTTAATATAAACGCTAAAGCATGTTTCTAGAATGAAATCACATCTACATATCCAATTAATTTTTTGAATCCGATAATTACTTTCGCAGATAATTCGAAAAGAAAGGAACCCAGTCCTTTGTAAAGTTGAAAAAGGACGGTTTTTGAGTGAAAAAATGGTAATATCGTGTTTAAGTCAACGAAATTTGCCACCCAAACAAAACGCGTCCATAATATATCGCTAATGCATACGAAATAAAGAACAGCCAAAATATATGCAAAATAAAGGAAGTAGTTGTATATGACCCAAGTGGCAAAAAATCCGTTTTTAACGTTTAATGGAAAGTGATTTTTCCGAAGGTAGTGATATTTCCGCGGGTAGTGATATCTCCGAAGATAGTGATATAAACGGGGACGAAATATATGTATCGCCAAAAATAAAACAAAGATTAACCAGATATAAAAAAACAAAATTTCTTGAAAAGCAGCAATATGAATTACTTTTAAATAGGTGTCTCCAAACTAACCAAAAATGAGGATAAAACTACGATAGAAGCTTATAGAAGTCACTTTTGGTCACTTTTGATTTTCAACGAGAGAGCTACGAGAGTGTTGTGATTACGGAATCAATTCATCATCATCCAAGATTACAATTGCGGAGATACCCTATTTATTGATTGATAAAAGGAATTTTAAATGGAGAAATCGTCCATACATAAGGCGGTCTAAGGATGAACAAAGTGTGGATAGATTTTATGAGTCTGATGAAGAAAAAAATCCATTTCAGTATTTCGAAAAGTATATTAGCACAGAACTATAACAAAGCATGGCCATGTATATGTCGTAGACATTTGACGAAACTCAGCACTTCACGAAAAGTCTACTTCATGAAAAGTAGGCAGATAGTGTAACGGTTTTGACTTAGCCACTTTTACATTATGTATCTAAAATTTTTAGTCAATTCATGAAATGCTAAAAGCCTTTACGCCGATAGTGTAATCATGGGCGTAGCCAGGGTTTTGTTGTGGGGTGGGGATATTAAAGGCCAGTTTGACACAAAAATTTAAAAAGAATGTTCTTCAATCAAGTATTGTTTTTTTAAAAATGTGTAAAAGTTTCTAAGACATTAATCAGTGTTAACACCATGTTTCCTTACATCAAGCACACTATTTTATTGATTACCGTTATTTTTTAGATCGAATACAAAATACATATGATTTTCTTTTTCAAATCTACTAGTATTACGATTTCTACTGGAGTGAGAACACTTTCCTAGAAAGAAGAAGACTCCTTTCAATGGCAATAAAACTGTAAATCTAATAGAAACCAAACTTAATTCATATGCGTAGAAACACAAGAAAAATTCTTCTTATTATAAGAAAACAAGTAAAAGAGCTAGAATTAGTCTAGTTTGATTTTTGAAGTGGTTTTTCGCATATATTTCTAGAACGGTTTGTCGCACAGAAAAAATTATTATAACCAAATTTTTAGGATTTCGTATTCTGAAGAAGTTTTTAGTGCAACAAAAATGTCTTGGACTGATCGTTTTCAAACTATACGTAAAAACCATAAATTTTTATATGGCAACACCAAAAAATTGCCCGATTCAGTCCATTTTTGAAAGTTTATTAGCTAGTACAATAAAAACACCATGTCAGCTCATTCTCAGGCAGTGTCCAAATATATAGTGGAAAACGCAATTTTTGTATGGCAACCCCACGAAGGAGTTGCCCGATTTGTCTCATTTTCGAACTTAATTTTAATTTTTTTTTTAAAGTCCGTGTACAAAATTTCAGCTCTCTAAGTATACGCGTTCTCGAGTTATCGTCCGCACAGACGGACGGACGAACGGACGGACGGACAGACGGACGGATATGCAAAAATCAAAATAACTTTTAATATTAGGCGTGGGTGTCCAATCCATTTTGCTCTACGATTATTATTTCGAGGTGTTACAAACGGAATGATAAACTTAGCATACCCTATAGATTTCATCTAGTGTATAATTATATATATATATACAACGAAACTGGCTTGCTGCAACAAAGAACATTTTACATGAAGTCAACATAATATATACCTACCTACTAAAAATTAATTTGGAAAATTTAAAATAAATCTTTTTGTAGAATAACGAAAAGTAGACTACATTTAAACAATTCTATTCTTAGGATATATATGTAATAAAATTTTCTGCTATTATCATAATCGAAGATAATTTAGAAAATATATTTACCTACTACTATTAATCTAATTTTTCTATATTCATTTGAATAAGACGAAGCAATTAGTTTTCTTACATCCAGGAGATGTCTGCTAAGCTGACAATCGCACCTAACTTTCCTTGATACACATGGAACAGCTCAGTGAAAATTTCTCTCAGTCCATTGTCGTTTCATTTGAATTCGCCACCACCCGTCACTACCTTCTAAATTAATATCGTCATAATCATAACAGAAATCGCCAAAAACCAATTAAATAAGCAGTAGTTTACTATTTTTTTCTGCAAATCGGCTCAATACCTTTTCAGCTGTAAGTTTTTTAGCAATGGCATTCTCTGTGTTGTGCAGTAACATGCGTGACATGCGAAAGAATCGTTCTTGAAGCATTGTGCTTCTAAGCAACGTTTATATCCGCATCATAGCAGAAAAAATTCTCTCACAGCCGGCGGAGTTCACTGGGAGTAATATTGCCGCTTTATACTCTTCTTTAATATTTAGAGTATCGTCCCAGCATAATGATTAGTTTATCGTATTTTTCGTTTAAGTAAGTTTTCTTTTAAACATTTAAATTTCCAAACTGGCAAAAAATGCCTGAAAAGAGTTTACCAGAGAGAAAATTGGTTATTTCTTTTTCTGAAAAAGGATATTCGCAACGAAAAATTTCAAAGGAGTTTGAAATACCGCGAAGTACAGTAAAAGACATTATTAATAAGTGTAAAAAGGACGGTATATTAATAAATAAACCGCGTACGGGGCGACCAAGGATACTAAATGACAGAGAAGAAAGGAAAATTTTGAAGCGAGCGAAAGTGAATGCTCATACTAGCTCGCGAAAATACTGGGAAAAATATAAGTGTTGAAACAGTGAGCTGAATTATAAGAAAAAGCGGATACCGTAGACGGATAGCTAGAAAAAAGCCGTGGATATAAAACAAATAGGAAAAAGAGAAACGAGTTCGCTAAAAAATTTGTTCATGCGGCTCAATGCTTTTGGGATACTGTCACTTTTAGCGATGAGTGTAAATTTGAAATATTTAACTCATCTCGGAAACAATTTGTCTGGAGAAAGCCAGGAACTGAGTTCAACAAAGAAAATCTGCAACCAACCGTTAAACATAGAGGTGGTGCTATTATGGTATGGGGTTGGATGTCTTCATTTTATTGTTGGAATGATGGATCAATATGTTTATATCAATATTTTAAAGCGTAATTTAAAATTCACTGCAGAAAAGTTAGGATTAGGAAATAATTTTGTCTTCCAACAAGACAAAGATTCTACACTTTGTGCCAGAAAAACAAAAACAGCTGGGAGCACCTCCTCAGTCGCCGGGCATGAATCCCATAGAACATTTATGAGCAGAATTAAATTGTTCCTTAACTCAACATAACATTTCCAGCAAAAGTATGTTAAAACAACATCTTCAAGAAGTGTGGAACAAAATAAGTCCTTACTTTTGCAATCAATGCCTAACACTAAAAAGTGTATTAAAATCTAACGGTTATTCAACCAAATATTAAAATTTAATTTATAGTGTTGTACAACTTCGGATATTTTTGTGTGCCTTATTTTATATACATATGTATATAATTGGAAATGCTTATTTTTTTTAAATTTTTATATTGTTCCCTGTTTTTTATACCATATTAAACAGTACAAATAAATCTAATAAATATAATTTCTTAAAATCTTTTCTAAGCTGTAAATTTTTTATTCTGCCTAAAGTTTCTGGGGGGGGGGGGGCACCGGTGCCGTTTCGGGTTCACTGGGGTGGGCCGTGCCCACCCGTGCCCCTACCTGGCTACGCGCATGAGTGTAATACCAAGTAATACCACACACGCGCGGCTCGTGTAAGTGTGTGTATGTGGGCGTGTTTATGTGTGGGTGTGGGTGTGTGTGTCGAAGGCCTGGGTCAAAAACCTCGAGAATACTTCACAAGCCATGAAACAGACTCCCTCCCTACCACATGCGAGGCCCAACGGAGTCCTTACATTCTAAAATATTTGCCGTGTTCTTATGTAAAACTGACAAAAGTTTGATTTGAATAGCTCCCCCTCTCTAAACTGCGATTCATACAGAAAAATGGTGTTGTGATAATCTTAAGCTTGCTTTCTTATCTTCCAAACCGTAATAAAATTCTCATACCTTTCCTAACAAAATTATTTAAAAAATTTATCTTAACCAAATGACTACGATTCCTCAAACAAAAATTCTCAGCTGAGTAATCATTGTAATGTCGCTGTGCCGTCATGGGATGCCGTCGGCTGATGATATCGAATGTTGCTGCCTACAGATTCGGACTCCGGCTACACATACACACATGCAATTATCACTCACCTGAGAGGTATTGAGCGTAAAATGGTAAGGTTACTTTGTAATCAAAACTATTTTATTATTTTGTTAATAAGGTAGCATTTGGGAAGGTAAGGAACCAAGCTTTAAATTACTAGAAGACTATTTTCCTGTATGGATAGTAGTTTAGGCTCTATAGCATATATAAAGTCAATGTTTGGCACTTTTCCATAAGAATCAATATAGAACACTTTAGAAAACAGACTCACAACGCATACATATAGATTTCTGTTTCATGGCTTGGAAAGTATTCTCGAGGGTTTTGCCTGGGTACGACCTCCCCTTTCTCCCCCCGCCCCCACACCACCCTCTCCTAGTATTTGGTTATATCGGGTGGTATTACACTATCGGTGTAAAGCTTTTAGCATTTCATGAATTGACTAAAAATTTCAGACACATAATGTAAAAAGTGGCTAAGTCAAAACCGTTACATTATCTGCCAACTTTTCATGAAGTGCTGAGTTACGTAAAATGTCTACGACATACATATATATACAAAGCAATAACAGACTTCCAAGTTCAAACACACTACTGCTTCTGAGATTCGTGATCTTCTTGGGCTACATATCTTAATGGGTTCTTTACGCTTTCCACGGGTAAGGATATTTTGACATCGAGATATAGGAATATCGAAAGTTTCAAATACTATGACCCGAGATAGATTTTTCGCTCTTCGTACACACTTACATTTAGTAGATAGTTTGCATATTCTAAAAACCAACACAGACCATCTTTAAAGTTAGACCTATTTTAAAGGTAAACCAAAACCATGGAGAATAAACAATTTTTTACTTTGTGTGGTTTATCAAAGGATTTATCAAAGGAAAATGACGGAATTAAAGCCCAGAATATCAAGGGGATTTCGATCAACGAGCATGAGTGGTCATGCATCTATGTGAGTCAGTTAGTTCAGGTCACAATCTATTTGTTGACAACTTCTTCACGACTAACAATCTTCTGTATGTTCTGAAGCAAAGAGGCATGAATGCAGCTTGAACAATAAGGAAGAATAGATTTCCAAACACTCCTTTTCACTGACAAAAAATTAAAGAAAAATAATCTTGGTTCTTGTGAAGAAGTCGTAAGTATAACGATGAGAATTTTGTTCTAACAATATGGTTGGATAATAAGCTTGTATATATGGGACCCAATTTCACCGGAATGGGCGTAAAAGATCAAATTGAGAGATGGAATAAAACAGCACCAAAATTTGTGACCGTAGGTAAACCAGAGGTGGTGCGTTTGTACAACTCGTCAATGAAAGGAGTTGACAAGAATGATCAATTGATCAGCTAGTATAGTATCCATATAAAATCCCGAAAGTGGCCACTAAGAGTCATGCAGTAGATTTGGCGGTTGTTAATAGCTGTCTAAAGTACAAAGCCGATTGCCAACGCCTGCAAATCTCCGAAAAGCATACCATGGATTTATTAGAATTACGATTAAGGCTATTTAATTTATTGCTATTTGCTGGAAAACCAATGTCTGGTTCAAAGCCCGGTAGAACAAGCACATTAGTAGAGCAGGAGGATTGGACTTCAACAGGCAGGGTATTCACTGAAAAAAGGCCCTTGACACAAATTAGGCTTAACACCATTGATCACTTACCAGAGAATGTGATGAGAAGAAAGAGGCAACACGTTGTAAAACAGTAAATTGCACTTATAAAACTCATGTATACTGCCTCAAGTGCAAAGTTCATTTATGTTATATAAAAGGTAGGAATTGTTTAAAAAAAATTCACCAACAGGTTTAAATAAGCGGTAGATATTTTTTTTAAGTTTATACAGGATGTCCCGTATATAATCTTGCACCCCGAAGGCAGGGGCGCACCGAGAGGGGGGACCGGTCCCCCTCCAGAGTGTCACTTTCCTGAATATAATTTACAAATTACGTATAAAATTTGGTCTGTATATTATTACAAAGTCTGATAAAATAAAATAAAACCATTTAATCTACAATAGCAGTCCTTAAGTGCTCAGATGGGTGCAGGACGCGACTTTAGAGCCCTATTTTTCCAACTCGTTAGAACTTGGGACACCTATGGTCCCCTCCAAAGCCAAATCCTGGGTGCGTTACTGCCCGAAGGCTATGGATAGATCATGTTTAGACAAGAAAAATTGTATGGGTCGAGGGGGGCGAAAATCTTAACGGTTTCCGAGATAACGGGACTTTGGATGTTTGGATATGTTTTTATAGATCACTTCTGAACTTTACAACCTAGTTATTACCTATAAAAGCTTAAATCCCATTATCTCTGAAACCATTTAGACTTTACGCTCCCACCAACCCATGTCCATGACCTATCCATCGCCTTCGGGTGCAAGACCACATAGGCACATCCTGTATATTGTCTTTGTTAGTGAATTTCTTTTAGTTTTCCAAAATTATATGTTATTTATTTTACTTGAATTATAATTATTTTTATTTTTGTTTGGTTTTATTAGAAGACCAGAAAGTATCAATAAAAAGAATTTGAACTTACCATAACATTTATTATCATTTTAATGTATAAACAAAATTTGCGACCACTGAGTCCGTATATCCACTAGGATGGACAATCTCTAAAACCTATATTTTTAACGTTTTTGTTGAACGAATGCTTTTCATTAGATATTTAAGTTCCCGTGACATTAAAAATTAAGACAAATATTTTTACAGCGCGTAGAAAAAAATCGAGTCCGAAAGGGTTAATACACCACTCTGACTGCTGGTCATAGTAGACTGCATTAAGTGCTTTATCTGGCATCTGTAGATAAGTAAGTTGATTTGAGTTTGTATTAAGAAATGAAAAGATGCATAAGAAAATTGTTTTTCGAAAACTTTCAATTATGAATGAAGTACCAAAATGAATGAACAAACAAAACCAAGTGACAGCATCGAGCTGCAAAATTGAAAATGGTTTCGAATTCAACTTCGACACTGAATGCAATGGCGGCAGCACCGGTATTGCCATTGTGTAATGCGTCATATTAGCAGTGTTATTTTGTGTCCGCAGAACAGAGCAGAACAACAGATATACATACACAAAAGTACACCTCATACACTTTCATAAAAGATTTATAAATGAAGCGAACAGTACAAATAGTTCGCTTCAATCGACAGAACAATTTGTTCTCTTCAGTATATCGGAGTTCTAGAACAAGGTATATAAAAGAACACAGCTTAATTGACAAGCAATTCACCTCGGTGCCGGCGATGGAACCTGGAAAGTCTTTAGACAATTTTGAAATGTTTGGAATTTAACTTTGTTTTCTACGTCTCCTCGCTAATTAAATTGCAATTAAAAACACTCAAACAAACATACATGTTCCATAAATTCAAATATTATTTTAATTGGCTGACGATATAGTAAAAGAATTGTAAAATAGCCTCAGTATGTACCTACCTGCTTATAATATAATTGTCTAAATTTCATTAAATTAGTTACCACACTCTGCGATTTTTTTTACTTTTTTCGTTCTCCTCTTTCTATCGTGATTGTGTTCTCCATATAAAACTTCAATCTTTCGATTACTTTTTAATCTAAGTCTTGCACGACATTTGGTTTTCGACTTTGTTTCACAAATCCATTTGGAACCCTTGGAATTGACTAGAGATTTCCAAAATTTAAAACCGTCGTAAACTAAATTTACTGATCCTCGTTGTCCAAAAATGAAGTGGTATTTGTCTGAAATGAAAATAAAAATTAAATTGCTTGTCGTTCACATAAGTATGTATTGATTACTCTACATTATCTATATATGTATACATATATGCTAAATAAAATCATAAAATCTCCTGCTCTTTAGGTATACTTGGAGCTGCGCGATTTTTAATTTGAAATATAAAATAAAAAGATATTTGTTTACATTTTGCAGATAAAAGTAGTTTAGGTGCTATATTTCGATTGTAGAGTATTTTCATAAAGTGAAGGATGCGAGGCCAGGATCATTCTGATCACCAATTTTTTTTTGGAATTTTACTTATTTGGAGCGTTTTTGAAAACAAAAATAAAATTAAAAAATTTTCTCTATACATTCCGTATTTAGCGAGTTATAGCATTTTTAAAATTTCGAAAAATGCTGTCTTGGTCTTCTTTAAAAATTCATACATATTACGCTATTTCTATTTTTGAAATTTCTGGAAATTTCTGGAAATTTATAGATTTCCATAGAATCCAGAATGCTGTTGAATCAACTCGCACCACTTACACAGATAATTACTTAGAAACTTTCTTGAAATTTCCAAGAAACTAAGACTTTATTATGAGCAAAAGCATGATTGGTGAAAATTTCATGATTTCTTACTTCCTGATTCGGTAAGGATCCGAAATTGAAATTTTGATATAGTTTAGTGGATAATATAAGGAAGTATTTGAAAGAAAAAAATTAATAAAATTAAAAGTTCGTCTTCCAGAATATTGAAGGATAACAATAACGGATCCTTGATATCCTTTTTCGCATATCTCTTTGAGGTGCTATTTTTCATAGATAGCATGAAATCTTCACTTTCAAATTAGCCATATCTCACTGTTCTAGCATGAATAGCAAAATATATATGAATTTTTAAATCAGACCAGGATAACATTTTTTCGAAATTTTAAAAATGCTACAACTCGCCAAATACGGAATGTATAGAGACAATTTTTAATTCATATTTTTGTTTTCAAAAACGCTCCAAGTATGTAAAATTTCAAAACAATTGGTGATGGACATGTCACACTTTATATGATTTTTGGTCGATTTGTTATGGAATGACCCGGCAATTTAAAAGGAATTCATCGATTAGTTTATTTTAGGTAGGGAAATGATGTAAATTACTAGGTATTAGGGTGCGGTTACGCATCCCGCCAGTACTACTAACGCCAGCTGTCGCCAGCAATTAGAATACTTTTATAGTAAATGCAGTGATTATGAGATAGAAATTTTACAAGCTCCAGGCACGCTTCCTGGCCGCTTCTGGGGCTAGTGCTTTTTTTGCGGTGGAGACATTTATATTTACCAGCGCCAGTTGTTTAGATGCAATAAAGTTTTCGTACAAAAATGATGTGGAAAAACTGGATGGGACTATAACTTCCTTATCAGTTTTCTGCCTATAGTGAATAAAATGAGTGGTATTCGAAAATTGCGTTTCCGCCTTTCTTCCGGTAAAATCTTATTTTACTCAAAATATAGTTAGCGTTGTTCTGTAGTATTCGAAAAAGCGTTCCTTATCTACTTTCAACATATCGTTGTGTTGATGATGATATTCACCCAATTTTTGCCTTTTCGCATTAATTGGATGCAAGGAATATTTCCTAAGTATGCATTCAGATAACAAAAGCTCTTCACTCAAAGACAGTGCCATAGATCGATGAGTTGTTATAATTCCAAATCTACTGAAGTAAAAAGTACTCGCGGTACCTAGGCATAATAACTGAAATTTGAAATTATGTACTAGCTCGAATGTACAGCGTAATGCCAGCTTGTCCTTGTGCTGATGGTGAGGCGCGTAACCGCCACCGAAAACTAACTCAAGCCAGTATTACTGGTGGTGGCTTGTAACCGCAGCCTTAAAACGATGAACCGATTCAATAAACCAAAAATGGGTATGTCCGGAACTTTACACAGGAGGCGATACAGGAGACTGCATGCGCATATTTGCATTTTCTTATATTTTTGATAAACTATCAACAAAATAACAAAAGGTCGGTATCGGTATAATACTCATCAAAGCAGCCAGGTCCAGTCCCATTAAACGGTCGTAGCTCTCCAGTGCTCGGTTGAATTATATTGGATTATATACACAACACATAAGAAAGTGTAAATTAATCTGCCGCGTCTTTTGTCTCAAGCTATTCTAATTTTTATCTTTCTTAATTCAAAATATAGAAGAAAAAAGAAACGACGCCCATTTTAATTATACATATCTGAATTTCTGAATGCTTCTTTAACAAGTACATTCCAAATCGAAAGTATTGAACACACGCCTAAAAGTACGACAAATTAGTCAACTGTTTCCGAGGTTGTGACAAAAATTTTATTCTGTGGTAAATGGATATTCTACTGCCAATTAAATTCGAAAAATTATTTTGAAATTGTAAAGTGCAGTGTCATATTCAGTTCATTCTACGTAATGCAAAGCTTGCTAAAGGCGTATATTTTGACATTAAAGTACGACAAAAGATCAGAATCACTCCCCTGGAGATCCGTACTATGTGCCAAGCATGTAAAGGACTCACATTTTGACTCAACTCATCGCTCAACTCAGGATTTGAGTCCGCTCAATCATTGAGTCCGCTCAACAGTTGAGCGGTGGTTCATCGCTCGAAATTTGAGCGGACTCACTGGTTGAGCGGACTCAATCGTGAGCGGACTCAGTCTTGAGCGGACTCATTGCTTGAATGGACTTGAGCGGACTCAAGTCTTGAGCGGACTCACTGCCTGAGCGGACTCATCATTTGAGTTGAGCGGACTCAAATCATATTTTAAATAAGGAAGGAAGGAGGAAGAAGAAATGTTGGCTAAGAAAATTAGCAAAAGCTAAATTAATAAAATTATAATATAATGAATGACTTTTTTATAAGCTTTTCTTATTTTATTGAAATTTCAGTTTCAATTTTAATTAAATCAGATTCTCTTTATGTTATTTAAAATATGATTTGAGTCCGCTCAACTCAAATGATGAGTCCGCTCAGGCAGTGAGTCCGCTCAAGACTTGAGTCCGCTCAAGTCCATTCAAGCAATGAGTCCGCTCAAGACTGAGTCCGCTCAAGACTGAGTCCGCTCACGATTGAGTCCGCTCAACCAGTGAGTCCGCTCAAATTTCGAGCGATGAACCACCGCTCAACTGTTGACCGGACTCAATGATTGAGCGGACTCAAATGCTGCTATGTGCGCCATAATTGCGATACCGACTAAGGTATATTTTGTTGTTGCTTTTTTTTGGATCGAAAAAATTTATTTTATCGTTGACTTTGTGTTTTGTTAAGTTTATCTAAGTATGTTGTATTGAAGAGTGTTCTTTTTTATTCTACGTTAACTTTTTGCTAATAAACATTATTTTTTCTACTAATTTTGGAGTGTTTTTATGTGTGTTACATCCGACTCTACTCCTTGTTACAACCGTCCTGATGATAGTTGTTGCATTTTACCTTCTATACATCTCTTGTGAAGTCCAATCGTAGTTATAAGGAACATAAGTATTGTCAGTTTTTAGTCAAATAAATGCTATTTATGGAACAGTAATCAGTTTTGATCTAGCTATCATATCACGGTTTTTACAAGCTGTTGAAGTCGAAGTGTTACAACTGCACCCAGTCTCCCCTACTTTTGAGTATACCTGCTATTTTGTTACTTTGACACGATTATATCAATTTTTAATTTTTCTTTCATATTAACTTTTTGCAATCTAAAGTGAACTGTGTACTTGTGTTTGGACTTATATTGAAATGATATCATAATAATTATTGCTTTACTTTATAATCCAGAAAATTGTCACTACATTTAATATTCTTCATAAAATCTGAAATGTTTATAAAGATCATTCAACTTAATTTTGTATTCCACTATCATAAAATAACTCTAATATATTTGTCTCTTTTGCTGGGAATAGACCTCTTTAATCCCCAAGACTTGGGAAAACGTATAAATTACATGTTGTGAAAATATTGCACAGAAAAGAGCATCGACCTTGATTTACTAAAAATCAAGCAAAGTCTATCCAACACAATAATCAAATCAGCCATCAATATTCACTTCTTGGAGCCGAAATTAATCATGTATATCGTACCAAGTCATCAATTTTTTGTATTTACTTATCAGAAAGTATTATTTTCCCAGAGATTTAAATTTTACCTATCTAGCAGGCCAGCTTATAACAAAATCCTTTTATTATTTATATTTAAAACTCAGCCATAAATATTCTCAGTTTTTCACAAAATATTTTTTTCTTGTTCTTACCTCAAATAGGGACATATTACTTTCCCACTTTCTCTAGTTTTAACAACAAATTACGTGAAGTATATGTACTTAACTAAAAGGCAGACAAATACTTATTTTTTCATTATTCACAAGAAATTGTTAATTTTTTACATTAATTCTCGAAAAAAGTACATTTCATTGGATTTCTGAAAGGTCAAAGTGCTTTTCTAGAAAAGAAAAGTAAAAAATTATCAATTTCTTGTGAATAAAGAAAAATAAGAATTTTTTAGTTGCGGGATAGAAAAGTGCGTTTTTCGGCTTAGCGTTTTCGTCTTTCGATATGCAAACTGGCGGGGTTCGTAGCCACAGCCTTAACGATTGTTGTTTAGTGGGTGCTCAGCCTATCCCCATATATAAATATATACAACATAATAAAGGTCGTGCGAGCGGGTGGTGCACTACTTTTCACCATCGCGGGTGCATTTTATACTGGGCAGCTTCGTTGCTCGACCCATTGGGAGCAACATACATACATCGATATATAATTTTTCGCGAGAAACTTATCAGGTCTAATTTTCAACTAAAAATGGGGGCCGTGTAGGCATATATTTGGCTATTCCGAAACGTTTTCGCTCCCGCCACGAAGCTCATCAGCGGTACTCCTAATACTCAATGAAATTTTTTTTCCTAATCAGTGCACAATTTTGTTAAACTTTCTAACTATCTATCGCGTTATTTGTATTTCAAAGACAATTTCTCAAATATATGCGTTTTATACATACATTTAAAAAAGTTTAGTAAGTTAGTTAGTTTAGTTAGTTTAGTTTACAATTTGGGTCTTGAAGTACATACACCGAGCCGTTATCCCCGAACAACTAATCTACAACAGTTCGAACTACCGAATTTAGTTTTAATTCCAGGACATTTATTCTATAAGTCAATGCGTTGTATGCGATATGGTTTATGCAGAGACCACCATTTAATTCTTGCAAAACTTCTATCTGTATCACGCTCTAATATTTAATAAAATCCAGGGAAATAAGATAAACAAGAATATTACTGAGAAAATAGTTATATTTATTTCAGATTTTTAAGAAAAATACAACTTTTATGTTTTATCGAACGAAAAACGTTTTGGGCCAAAAAATTCGGCTGATAAAACATAAAAGTTGTGTTTTCTTAAAAATATGAGATAAATATTCTATTTTATTACTAAAATTATTAGTTTATCCTAGTTCCCATGATTTTGTTAATCATTGGAGCAAAAATCTTGTTTTAAAGTGGAATAAATTGAGTCTTTCGGTTAACATTTTCGCGATTGTTGTTTTTGATGTGAAAGTGTCTTTAGACATTATAACGACTTAAATTTTCGTCTAGCCAGAGCCAGAGCACGACCGATGACAAAATTAGCCTACGACGTGAAGGTAATAACTTTTCCAAGCAATGCCCATATTGGATTTCACAAGAAAACTGACGGATCGGGAGACCAAAAATTACATGGAGCAGAACCTCGTACTAATTACAAAAAAAAACTTCATAATCACCGATAATTTTTTGTTATCTTTAAATTGCTTATTTATTGTAAAATTCAACAAATTTCTAATTTAATGTTAAATTTAATTTATTCACAATGTACATATTTACTTAAGTTTTTTTAGTGAAACACTATGTGTTATTCTCTCTTTAGCATATTGAAAGTGTCGTTTAATTTGCTTCTCAACACTAGCCTCGGTTGAATTTACAATGGTTGACATACAAGCGCCTGAAAAGTAAAGGAACTATTTAAAAAGCATTCAATTTACTCGTATATATCTACTTGACTTAGTATCATACTTTTCAAAGCAACTATTGTATTAAATGATTTAATACTAATTTTATTACTAGTACCCGACCAAGAAAATTGCTGCGCAACATCATCAACTAAAAGCTTTCGTAGATTCTGTTTTATAAACTGGCGGCTATCTTCTCCACCGGAACGAGCGAAGTCAGATTTCTAGAAAGGAAGTATAAGTTAATTTTAAAACAATAAATGAAATATTAAGATATTAAATTTGTAAAAAATTATTTTTTATGTTTTCAATGTCTCTTATTTATTTCTTATTTATTGCTATTTAATACATTTTTGTTAAAACTCCACATCTACGAGAAAGTTAAACAATCAATTTTGTATCTCGGCTCTTGTGAAATTTGGCGAATTTTGATTTTATGATGCTTGGGATTTTCGATTTCATTAAGTATTTTTATTATTATTATAAATTTATATGTTTTCTAATAGATAATAATGCCATAAGTCTTGGAGTTGTATCTTTACTCCTGAGGCAGAATTATAAAAATTTGTATGGAAGCGTTCGTGCACATCAATATTTTGAATTTGGCTGGACATTATTTCTAAAACAGAAGAGAATAGGGTAAATGTAATGTGGTTCACGTGCGTCCATATGCAGAATGGAACTTCACGCAGAACAAGTTACATAGTGGTACTGCCATTTCTTTCCCCATTCAGAATAGGTGTGGGTCTGAATTTTCTGGAAATTTATTCTGAGTATCGACAATTACAAATTTTAAAGTTTGAGTGGACAAAAGAAAGAGTTCGATAGTTAATATCTATTTTGAAAAGTAGAGGACATAAAAAATTGTACGAAACGTTCTTCTGCTATCGCTTAATAATTAAATACGGATACAACAGAGATCAGTCGAAGGCTGCATAATTTAAGGACCCAATTTAATAGTGAGTTAAGATAAAAGGAAAAGTGGCCTGGGAGCTGCTGAAGTGTAACGAGCAAATGGGAGTATTTCGAAACCTTGCAATTCTTTTTGCATTCCCAAAAATTTATTGGTATCTACTATTTAGGTATAAGAACCTATGTATTCGTGTTTCAAAACCTTAAATGCACCCACGCAACTTTCTGGGAAATTTCTTGCAATATTGTAGCTTGAGTGTTCTGGTATTTTATTATTTTATAAAAATAAATAAATAATAAGAATAGAATTATTAAAATAAATAAGGGGTGAAGGAGAGGAAGGAACTATGGAATCTATTATTATTATTATTATTATTCACATTTTCAATAAGATTTTTTTGCGCTCTATTGGTAATATTGACGCATTGCTCTAAATGTTCAGATTTTCTACGATTTGTTTGAGTACTCTGAGCAATAATAAAGATACATCTTCAGAGTGCTCAGAGAACTCTAAAAGTGTAAGTAAAGCTACAATAAATCGATGCTCAGAAGTCCTCAATGGTAAATACATAATACATTTTTTTTGAAAAAAAAAAAAACTATTATTAACCAATTTAATTTTGTTTTCGTTCGGTCTTGCTATATTTTTTTATAAAAAATGTAAAGCATTAAGCCTAATAACGAGTCGGGCAAAGTAAAATTTAACGCGGTCTCCAAATATTTCACATTAAAATTGCTGGTAAACAATCGCCATAACAACGCCAAATCAACATTCTTGTCGTTGTCCAAATAATAAATTCGAAAAAGGAGACACCTGTTGCACCATCAGATTGCTTCGAAACTAAATAAAAATTAACTAATTTTTTTTAGATTTTAAATCATGTAGTTTGCAAAAAATACCTCTTGGTTTTTTATTAGCATTCATAAAAAGTATTAAATCAGAAAAAACCATTAAAACATGTGAGTTGTGATAAAAAGAAGTATGGAGCTTTTTCCACGCCATCTACATGCTAGTAGTTCGAAATTCCAGTTTGTAAGCTTTCGGAAAAGCCTGCATGAAATTAGAATAGAACCTATTTTCATGCAGCTCCACTCTGCGCTAGTCTGAGCCAAACAGAGATAGCCATATGCACTACTGCGTGCGAAAAAAAGTATGCCAGTTGTCACTCTACGCTGCTCTGCTCTGCACTCTTCATTGTGAATGCGGCATACAAGTTCAACTGGACCTGGTTCCTCCTCCAGGTTTCCACAGGGACAGTCTGGACTTGGGCGCCCAACTCATTCGGTGTCATGAACTGTTACACCATCTTCAAGAAAATTTGGTTTCACCTCGAACCGAATACTCATCCAAACAGTTATACGGACAGTCAAGATCTGCAACGCAATTATCTGAAATCCCACATCTCACATCATAAAAGCTGGTGGTTTCTTTATCTTTCATGATCACGTGCTGCCCTTACAATCGGCTTACTTTTCGGACGTTTTATCACCTGATACCAGGGATCCTGACAACGACGGCTGGTTCTCAGCTTCTCAAATCTACAATTATTTAGTGAGAAACAGACACTTTGGCTGTCGCATTTCCGTATTCCTTGGAATCGACGGAACAGGCTCCTTTAGGAGTATAGTCGTCTACTTCAAACAGAAGTATCGTATTCCTTCTGTTGAGGACACACGACTCAACCAATACGCCGGCTATCAAGATTTGGCATATACACAAAAAATTCATTAATAATATAGATCGTGTAATGCAAATTATTTGTTTTTTATTCTTGCGTTAAGTAATAACCTCAGTTTCATAAATTTTATCCAGTGCGAATAAAAAATAAATAAATTAAAAAAGATCCAACATGCATATTTATTACACTGATGAGGATGATCTCCGATGGTTTCAGCTTAATTTTTGCAAGCACGTGATTTATTGTACAGTATCCCCACCACACGTCGATCGATTAGTTGAATACAGCAACGACACATGAAATTTTATTGAGTTTTCGATTAATGAGGGATTCTGATAATTTTCGAGAGACCCTGCTCGGGCGTCAAATGTTGGCACAAGTTTTTTGTTCTAAGAAAAATACTTGTTTTGATTTCTAGAATACAAATTTTATTGTGATGTCTACTCCTTGGTGGTTGAACAAGGAAAGAGACCAATTTAATTTTTAACATCTTGAACGATTATAACAACAATAGCAAGTTCAGTGGATATTATATGAACATTTGATTTGTTTATTTGAACGTTAACAATTTAAATTTTAAAGATTTGAAATGGAATACGTATTTAGAAATTCTTAAATGCAATGACAGTTTATAATAAATTCTATAAAAAATGTTTATTGGTGGCATTTTTATTATAGAATGAGCTTTGATCCAATTTATCATTTAGAAGTCAATTTAATTACATACCATTTATCATTTTTATATAATACATAATATAATCCGCCAACTTACCAAAATTTGAATTCTGGTTTCATCTTCAAATAAAGATTTATCAAACTCAATGAATTCATCTTTAACAGAAAACGGTTGCAATGGTAATATGTTTTCAAGGGTTTCTTTTGTAGATAAAGATGAATTCATTTGATGCACCTCCTTTCTTAATGTACGGATCTCTTCGTTTAGTCTACTAACTTCTTTCACAAGCCTTATAAGTACACTTTTGTTGCGTTGATCGTCTGTAGGTTCTAGTTTGATTTTGAATACTCCTGTAAGGTTAATAGGAAAATAATATTGAAATGATATAAAAATTGTAATATATAGAAAAGGTAGATAAGATCTAAATATTTGAACAATATGAATAAAGATTACTGTAGTTTTCGTTATTACACTACCATAAAATGTGGTTAATTTGTATCTAAATTTATTCTTAAAACTGACAACTCGCAATTTTATTGTTATTGGTGAATATGACATATTGAATATTGGTTTATTTGAAAAAGTCTCGCTTATTTTTGTTTTGGGTGGCGAAGAAATATGAAATTAAAAAAGTTTACTATTATTTAGAAGCAAGGCCGTATATACAGATCATGAAGGGGAGGGGTTTAACCCATGCTAATACTAATAATAATAGAGACGAAAGAATAGATACCTGAAAATTAATGTGATCTCAATAATCGGAATTTTATGTAATTTTAATTTATTAAGCGTATAATTTGTGATGACATTCCAATTGAATTGAAAAATTCTATTCATCTATTAATGCTAGATTTAGATAATTGAGTTCACAGTAATTCTTAATAAATGCTTCAATGGTCTGCAGATAAGGCTTCCGAAATTTAAGAAGTTATATTTGAAAACGTGTTGTTTAACCCTATTTTAATTATATACTAGGAAAACGCCGTGTACAAAATATGAGCTCTCCACCTCGACGCTTTCTCAGCCAGCTACCAAGCACATAGTAAAAACTAAAGTTTTGTATGGTAACACTAACACACCCGATTTAGTCCATTTTTGAAATTTTATTTACGATTACTGTCAAAACACCACGTACCAAATTTGTTGTATAGCAACCATACGAAAGAGTTGCCCGATTGATCCCATTTTTGAATTTAAGTTACATATTTTTAAAAAAGCCCCGTGTACCAAATTTCAGCGCTCTACAACGACACGTGAGGCAGTCTCCAAAAATATAGTGAAATATGAAAGTTTTGTGTGGCAACACCAAGAAAATTTCCCGCTGTAGTCCACTTTTTAATTTTATTTACTATTGCTGTGAAAACACCACGTACCAAATTTCAGCTCTCTACGTGTACTCGTTGTCAGGCAGTGTCCATATACACATATACTAAAAAACGAAATATTTGTATGGCAACCCTACGAAGGAGTTGCCCGATTTAGTCCATTTTTGAATTTTTGCTTAGAATTTTTATGAAAACGGCCGGCGTGTACAAAATTTCAGCCTCCCACGTACAGGCGCTCTCAGGCAGTTTTTTTAGATTACGACAGCAGCGCTATCTATCGTGTCCAAAACTATTCTATCTTTTAAGCTGGAACCAACCAAACACGTTCACAAAATTCATTGATACAAAAAGCAGTGAGAGTGAGCTCTTACTGCATGCTGTACCCGGCACGTTAAGGCCTTTTAATGTGTCGGTGGCTTCGGCGACTTCATGGCTTGTATTATATTCCGGGGGTTACGGTTGGGTGGATTCCACTGACTTATAACAATGGACTGAGCGTATTGTCATTTTCCTATAGGAAAGCATGGCACAAGTTTTATAGCTCTCTCTCTTGCGCCCTATGGCAGAGTTGGAGCTACCAACACAAAATATTCCATTCTGGAACGTTTGCTTATGCCATTTGATGTTTTTATGTTGGCTACAGATGCAATCACTGCAGAAGGAATAAGGTAAATATAGTGTTTACCATGCTCCGTCTCTCTTGCCCATAAGCAGGATTCAGTTACGAATAACTTTTAAAAATTAAAGTCGGAATGAGTTTAATTCCTTTAATTCCTTTAATTCCTTACAAGAAAAAATATTTTTTTAATTAAATTCGATTTACGGGTTTAAAATTTCATCTGATTGGCTGAGTTTTACATGTTTTTTTATGTAATCGTTTAAAGGGTGCTCTAACGGTGATATACAGAAACACAATGTTTTTTGTGCCACATGAAAGAGCAAATCGCTCAGTCCATTGTTATAAGTCAGTGGTGGATTCGGAGATTAGCGTGTAAGAACATAGTGACACGTGATTTTTATATATTAAGATATTTACATTCCAAGAAAAAAATATATAAAGGTCCACTTTTTATAAAAAAATAACATTATAGAATGATATTTAATCTTTTCCTTCTTGCTGTGTACTTCATTCATTTCAGTTTTAACATTTCGATGAACCCTTAGCAGAGCGAGTTCTGCCAGTCGTGCGTCTCCTGTAGAATTGCGAAACCATGATTTCAACCTCTTCAATGAGGAAAAAATTCTCTCAGCTGTCGCAAACTCACAGAGTAGCTAGGATTACCAACAATTTGCGAATATTTAGATAGAATAGTTGCTGACAATTCTCTATTGCTTTTAATGCAGTCAGTCCCTGGCCTCTCCTAATTAGAAACTATTCGCATTTTTATTTTTCCACATTTCTAGTACTATTTCGAAATTTTTACAAAGTGCAACTAAATATTATATAAAGTACATATATTAAATATAAATATTTTACACTCCCTCATTAATTGAGATGTAGTACTCGCACATTTTCTTGGAAATAGATGTTGAACTTTCTGGTAGGTACTGTGCAAAAAAAATTGCTCTCTCATATTTTGTCGGAATTTTTTTTTTTACTAAGCCCAAATGTGTTACTTGCAGTCCTCGATGCGAAATATAATGGTTACTTCCAACATTTCTAGACAATTTAAAACCGTTCTTAAATAAAAAAAAAATTTTGATGAATAAACAGGCTGATGTTTCGGAATTAAGGCAAAACCTTGAGTTTCAATGGGGCTTAGAGAGGTTGAAAAAATTAAATAGTTTCATTATCGTGATGCACTTGTTAATTTTTTTTTTCTTTTTTAATAAATTAGTAACTTGAAAAATATAATAATTTAATACTTCGTCGGCCTCCCCCCCTCCGGCTTTATCAAAGCCATACATATATTAGACATCGATTCTGTTAAATTTCGTAATGTACTGGCTAGTATGGACTCCCAAGTATCCCTGATCAGACGTTTCAGTCCTGTAATTGTCTCCGGTCGATTCCTTGCCACCTTTAGTTTCAATATAGCCCAGACATTTTCGATTGGATTGAGATCTGGGCTATATGGAGGCCAGCTTAACACTTCGATATTGTGATCTTGTAGGTAGGTCTTCACCTGTAAATTGAAAAATAAGCAACAATTATTATCCGGTTCAAAACTTTTTGCTCCCTGCTGGCAGATTAACTAAAAATCTTTAATTTAACAAAGTTTTTACAATGGTACTTACCGTTCTAGCAGTATGGCATGGAGCATTGTCATGCTGGAAGACAAAGTCACATGTGTCTCCAAACAACTCGATAACTGCGGGCTCAAGCTGATTCCGTAGAATATCCAGACTGTGACTTTTCGGTCAATAAAGCACAATCGACACTTTTCATCTGCAGAAAAGCAACCCCACACCATTACACATTCCGTTTTCTTAGGCAAATTCTGCATGCATTCTTCACCCAGTCTTTCTCCACGCCTTCTCCGAACAAACAGTCTGTCATCTCCAACATACAGCTTGAGCTTAGATTCGTCGGAGAAGATTACTTTGTCCCACATATCTTCGGTCCACTAAACATGCTCCTTAGCCCAAATTAGACGCGTTCGCCTCATCAGCTGGGTCAAAAGTGTCTTCCTCATAGAACGGCGGGCTGGAATTTTGGCCTCTTTTAATCTCCGCCTTACAGAACTTGTGGAAATTTCTATCCCACGTGCTCGATAAGGTCATGCCGAAGGTCTGTAGAAGTTTTAAATCTATTACGTAGACTTTGGAGCGCCAAGAATCTATCAACAACAGGTGTTGTCTTCCGCATCCTACCAGACCCACTGTTTTGTTTCATACTTGCCGTTTCATGAATTTTTTTTCAATTTCGTGCAACAGTTCGTTGTGCACAACCCAATCTAGCTGCTATTAAACGTGTCGACAAATTCTCTCGTTCAAATACCAACATATTCCTTTTTAACTCTGCACTAACTTTTCCCATTTTTTTTATAAATTTCACTGCAAATTCACTTCAACAAGACGTATCAAAACAAAATGCAATATTTGAAAAATTCGGTTGCTATTAATAGAAACTAAACACCCGCACGTACCTAATGACTGCAATAAAATTTACAGCCCTACCCTCAATTCCAAGAAATTCGAGCATTTGGTTTGAAAATGAAAGTGAGCAATTTTTTTGCACAGCACTGTATGTGCGTATAGTGATACAAAAATCGAGAGTTTCATTCTGTTATGAAGTGGTCCAAAGTGGTGATGAAGATTTATTTTATAGTATTCTTTGGTGCTTTCATGAGGTGTATTATTGCGACCTATTTGATGACTGGTTGTCCTCGGCTACTTTATTTCAACTCCGAAGTCACGAACAAGTTTCAGTGCTAAATACAAAATTTCATTAAACTGTTCACAATCTCTCTCATTTCTTGAAAATACTGAGTTAAACTCTGAACATGCGGTAACACTGAACAAGATCAAAATCCACCTTCTGAAGTGCCTAACATAGCCATAGCTGTGGCAGTATAAAAGAATAACTTATTTAGTAGGTACGAGTAAGTATATTACGAACTGTCCCGATCTTACACAATGTAAAAATTGAAAATCTTGCTGTGATATTTCTTTGGTATTGGAAAAAGTTGACAACCGATTTGACAGTTCTTGTATTTATATTTCACATTATGTTATTTATCAGAACAAATTCGAGTAGCGCGATGGATGGCTTGTTTCAATCAAAAACAACTACAACATGGGTCTTTCATGTAAAATAAATTTGTTCGGATGTTAATTTAAAAAAATTAATAAAACAAAATATTATTTTTAGGTCATTATAGTGTAATTATCTGAAATACCTTAAAAATTAAACAAATATTTTTTCAAGCTATTTAAACCATTGAAAATATTAGTTACCATATTATGATTAGTTACAACAAAAGTTGTATCGGGCGTTTTCATTACATCGAAATCACGTAATTTTGAGGAACTGATTTCGAAATCACTGTCAGGTGTTGCTTGCTGCAGTCATGGATAACAATTTGTGCGGTAAATGTAATGATCGTATCTCTGATAAAAAATTCGTGCGGTGTGGTTTTTGTGCTAATTTATTTCACAAACGTTATATATTGATCCAGTTGGTACAGATGCTGCCGATAAGTCTGATCAGTGCAATGACTTCAACGCTATCACTTGTATTCCTGCAGCTATAACAGGTGCTGCAGATAAGTCTGATCAGTGCAATAACCTTAACGATATTGCTGGTATATCTACAGCTATAACAAGGCCTGTTACAGAATTGAGTCACAGGCAGATATCGTCTGCGGATATTGTTGCGAGTAACGCTGATAATCGTAGTTCCAACTGGACTACTGTTCAAAAAAGATCTCACCATAATAATAAAAATATTGTTGGCACAGCTGCTGTCGTCGATGACTTTTCTCCGATAAACAATATCAGACATTTGCACTTATCACGTATACGTCCTGATGCTACACCTGATAAAATAAAAAATTATGTTGCCAAATTGATTAGTATTTCAAGCAACCAAATTACATGTCATTCACTATGGAAAAAGGATGCAGACTTAAATAAATTCAGATCTGTATCATTCAAACTAGGAGTACCCGAGCACTTTATATCTAGATTGCTTTAGCCTGACATCTGGCCATCCGGCACATGTGTCAAGAGATTCATCAAATCATCAAAAAACGAGCTGGTTTCGAATCAACCTCAAATCCAGTTTTAATTGATAATTCGATGGAAATCGATTCCCCGGAACTGCCTGATCTTATTCCCAATGTTGACTTCTCTAGAATAAATTTTTTATACGTTGATAATAAAGAGAATGGATTGAAATGCTATTATCAAAATGTTCGTGGCTTAAGAACGAAATTAGTTATCCAATGAGTCGGGAATCATTGAACAACTTTGTGTTCGCGTGAGAAACTTCAATACATCTAATTTCCTGGATATATGCATCAGTTATATTCCTCCGTCTTCTTCACTTGAGGTTTACAAGGAGCACATACTCAATATTACTAGTTTATCTGATAATATCAAGGACCACCACTTATGCTATTATAGGTGACTTCAATCTAAGTAATTTATGTTGGATCTGGAATGATAATGACGCGATGCTAATACCTATTAATGTATCTTCTGAAGCAGAAAGTTTTGTCATAGATAATTTATTAGGCTTAGATTTAATTCTATTAAACAATATTAATAATATTTTTGGCAGAATTCTAGATATGTTATTTGTTATCCCTGATTTAGTAGTAAACATTAATGACATTTATAATTTTCCTCCTTTACAGAATTCTACCGATAAAATTGAATTTAATTTTAACAAAGTTAATTATTTAGATCTTAATACCTTTCTCTCTAACATAAATTGGTCCTTTTTGGAACATTGTGATCTGCTGAGAGCATACAACAAATTTCTTCACGTTGTCCATGAAGGCCTACATAAATTTGTCGCTAAAAAATCTAAATGTAGTAATAAACACCCAAAATATTTTGTAAACGGTCTTTTAAGATTGAAAAATGCTAAGGCAAAGGCACATAAGTAATATAGGGCTACTGACAGCAGCGCTGATGAGGCGTTGTTTCATAGACTTAGAAAGGAATACGAGGTCATGCATAGGTATCTGTATGGTCAATATGTAACGACCTTCTCTACTGTGGTCCCAATGGTAGGGGTTGCCGGGAGCTCTGGAGTAGTCCAAGGTTTGAATAATTGAGAAGACTTAGTTACAAAATAAAATATTTCTTTATTTTACGGATCTTATCCTATACAGTGTGTATTTTCCTTAATCTTATTAATACATAATATTTTCTATTTATACATATATACATTTGTACTGCCGAAGAGAGAGAGATAGGTTTAGTTGTTCATTATAGATATTATTAGATTGTGCTTACTGGGAGCTGGGCGAATGATCAGACAGGTTAACAGCTACAGCCATACGGCACGGCAGCTGAAGGAGGAAGCGGGGCGGAAACTTATATAACTACAGCCATACGGCACGGTAGTTACACAGGAATATTATGTTGAACATAGATACAGCCATACGGCACGGCAGCTAGAAAGAATATCTAGGTAGGGTAACAGCTACAGCCATACGGCACGGCAGCTGGAGGAGGAAACGGTACGGGAACAGATATAACTACAGCCATACGGCACGGCAGTTACTCAGGAATATTATGTGGAACATAGCTACAGCCATACGGCACGGCAGCTAGAAGGAATATTTAGGTAGGGTAAAAGCTACAGCCATACGGCACGGCAGCTAGAGGAGGAAACGGTACGGGAACATATATAACTGCAGCCATACGGCACGGCAGTTACACCGGAATATTATGTGGAACATAGCTACAGCCATACGGCACGGCAGCTAGAAGGAATATTTAGGTAGGGTAACAGCTACAGCCATACGGCACGGCAGCTGGAGGAGGAAACGGTACGGGAACATATATAACTGCAGCCATACGGCACGGCAGTTACACCGGAATATTATGTGGAACATAGCTACAGCCATACGGCACGGCAGCTAGAAGGAATATTTAGGTAGGGTAAAAGCTACAGCCATACGGCACGGCAGCTGGAGGAGGAAACGGTACGGGAACATATATAACTGCAGCCATACGGCACGGCAGTTACACCGGAATATTATGTGGAACATAGCTACAGCCATACGGCACGGCAGCTAGAAGGAATATTTAGGTAGGGTAAAAGCTACAGCCATACGGCACGGCAGCTAGAGGAGGAAACGGTACGGGAACATATATAACTACAGCCATACGGCACAGCAGTTACACAGGAATATTATAGGAAGTCAACTACAGCCATACGGCACGGCGGCTGGAGGAGGAATATAGCTACAACCATACGGCACGGCAGCTAGAAGGAATATTTAGGTATGGTAACAGCTGCAGCCATACGGCACGGCAGCTGGAGGAGGAAACGGTACGGGAACATATATAACTGCAGCCATACGGCACGGCAGTTACACAGGAATATTATGTGGAACAGAGCTACAGCCATACGGCACGGCAGCTGGAGGAGGAAACGGTACGGGGACATATATAACTACAGCCATACGGCACGGCAGTTACACAGGAATATTATAGGAAATCAACTACAGCCATACGGCACGGCAGCTGGAGGAGGAATATAGCTACAGCCATACGGCACGGCAGCTAGATGTAAGGTACCGAGAGGACCTTACTCGGTTGAGTCCGGGAAAAGACTAACTCGTCAGGCCTTATGCTGGGACTTATATACCCTTGGAAGCTTCAAAGCTCTAAAGCTTCTCTCAAAGCTTGGTTGAGTGGGGGGCATATATAACTGGGAACTTGTCGAATGGCGGAACGAATGCAACTGGAATCATATGTGAAGTCAGGGATGTATTTGGTAAGGTAAAGTCAGGGCCGTATTTTGTTTTACAAGAAAATTAGATATTAAATTATGAACGAATCAAAATGGTTCGTTACAAATACGTGTGTTCAATTGAAAACAGTATTAGCTCTAATAGTAAGGCCTTTTGGTCCTTTAATAAATCCAAGCGTACGACTTCTTCTTTTCCTAAAGTTCTAAATTACGGTTTTAATAAGTCGTTCGATTTGCACACCAGTTGCAATCTTTTTGCCTATTACTTCATATCTGTTTATAGTAACAAATCTTTTAGTGAATTGGATCATGAATATCCCGTTAACACTGATTTATCCCCTTTGGATGTTGGTCATTTATCGATTAATGGTGATGATGTCTTGAAGGATCTCAATGATCTCGATTCTACTACAAGACCAAATTCTGATGGGTTATGTCATTCGCTACTTAAAAATTGCGCTGTTTTTTTGGCCGATCCTTTATGCAAAATTTTTAACCTTAAGTACCGGTACTTTTCTTGATGAGTGGAAAATTTCATTAATCACTCGTATATTTAAAGCAGGTTCTAAAAGCACCATAGAGAATTACAGACCAGTCTCTGTTATGAAAGTCGTACCTAAATTACTAGATTATATAGTTAACTCAAAGCTTAGCTCTCTAGTTAAGGAATATATAGTCCCTGAGCAGCATGGCTTTATTACGGGGAGGTCATGTGTAACTAATCTTACATTATTTTCGAACTATACTATAAGTGATTTTGAAGATCGTGTTCAAGTGGATACTATTTATACAGATTTTTCGAAGGCATTTGATAAGATCAGCATTCCTCTTCTCATTCATAAATTGAAAAATATAGGCTTCCACTCCTCTTTTTCAAGCTGGATTGTGGCCTATTTATATATATATAACCGCAAACAATATGTCAGGATTGGCAATATTATATCTGATGTAATAACTGTCACCTCGGGAGTTCCTCAGGGTAGTCACTTAGGTCCTCTATTGTTTCTGCTTTTCATTAATGATATAGCAACTTGCTTTGTTTTTGCCAAATGCCTAATATTTGCGGATGATTTAAAACTATTCGTTAGAATAAAACTCTCTAAGCGATTGCTTACTACTGCAGAATGATCTCAATATACTTTCTGATAGGTGCAAATAAGTTATATCTTAACATATCAAAATTTTTATCGCATCTTTTGTCCTTCTTGTTTGATTATAAAATTAATCATGCTATAGTTTCTCGAACAAATAATATCAAGGACTTAGGTGTTATTTTTCACACTAAATTGGCGTTTACCCCTCACATTAACACTATTATCATTAAATGAAGACGTTGTTTAGGTTTCCTTAAGCGAAACTCCAAAGACTTTTATAACATTCAGACCTTCAAGACATTATACTTTTCGATCGTGAGATCCATTTTTGAATATGCATCCATTGTTTGGTGTCCATATTATAACGTACATATTGATCATATTGAATCCATTCAAAATGCATTTACTAGTTTTGTTCTACGGAAAATAAATTACCAAAATGACAACTTACCATCATATACTGTGAGATGTGTACTGCTTGGTCTGTCTAGTCTGAAACTTCGTCGCGAAGTTTCCTGTGCTTTATTTGTCAAAGATATACTTTCGTTTAAAATAAAATCGTTCGAATTGCTATTCTTAATTGATATATATGCTCCTGAAAGACCGATACGTTCAAGGGATTTGTTGTATGCTCCTCAGCATAGAACCAATTATAGCTATCATGAACCAATATCTAAGTGTGTATTTAATTACAATTCTTACTCATCACTTGTGGACATTTGTATGTCTAGAGAAAAATTTAAAAGTATAATTTTAGAAAATGCTTTGTCTTTACAAAATTATTAGTTCTTTTATAATAATTTATTTTATTTTATAAAGGTCGATTATTAAGGCAATAATGAACAATCTTTGTTTACGTAAAATGCTATGCAAGTCTGTAAGATTATTATATTCGGTAGACTGATTCAAATAAATAAATAAAATAAAAATAAATGTATACAACAAATATCAAATGATACAGTTTGAGAAAAAGTGGAAACCGAAAATGGGCGCGTTCGGGCAAATTTCATTGAAATTACGCAAAAATGAGATAAGTTTTTTGTACTGCAAATTACGTGATTTAGAGGGTGATTTTGTCGAAATCATGCTGAAACATCGAAATTACGTGATTGCGATGTGGTGAAAACGCCTACTATTTAATATTGCCTTTAAAATGTGAACCAAATTTAAAATACCACTACGATTAAGTTGCGGTGTATCAAACCAAGCTACCATATACTAATGTATATACATACATACATACTCTCTATTTTGCACACCTTTTTGCTAAAGTTGCTTTACCTGAAAGTACAACGAAGGCCAGATAAAAAATGATAAAACCAATTGTTGTAAGCCGCTGCACAAAAAATTTGACTTATAAGATTAATATAATAAAGGTATAGGCTACAACGATGGAGGGGGTTTGAACCCATTAAACTCACCCCATGTATACGGCCTTGTTTGGAAGTAAAAGATCTAAATATCTTGGGGTAACTCTCGATGATAACCTCAATTGGAATAAACATATCGACAAGACAGTCCAGAAAGGTACACTACTGCTGTGAAAATGTAGAAAACTGGCTGACTCAATATGGGCCAAACAATGATTTGGCTATACAAATCCGTAGTCAGACCCATGATCACCTATGCTGCAGCAGCATGGTGGAACAAATGTACACATAAGACAACCATCAGGAAGTTAAACAAGCTCCAAAGGATGGCCTGTCTAATTGTAACATGTGCCATGCGCACAATATTTACTAGCGCTCTAGAAACACTATTGAACCTACCGGCATTCAGAAATGCTATTGAAAAAGAGGCCAGACAGATGGTTAAGGTGAATGGAACTCCAAAAGTCTACACAGTCACTAATAATGGAGCCGATTCTGGTGTTTACATGATTGAAACTGATATTGGGTTGGAGTACACACTTAGAAGGCATACCACTGTATCTCAGGCTGAGTTCATCGCCATCGCAATTGCAGCGAAGATAGCACTGTTGATATGAAAATCAAGGGAAAGAAAAGCCTTGATGGCTCTGAGTGGCCATCGGATAACATCTAAGTTACTAGAAGACTGCAGGACGTCTGTGGATAAGTTGTGCATCCACGACAAGGGTCTCTATTACTGAATCTGAGTACTTGCAGATGTACAAACCTTTTCTTGATGGACCTAATAGAGATTTCTCTGACTTTCTCTTGGGGCTCGGAAGAAAACAATGCAGAACTGTGATTGGCATCATCACCGACCACACTTCGATTCCCGCGCATCTAACAAAGATGGGAGTTGTTGACAGTCCTGTGTCTGTCCAGACTGGAGCAGAGCCTTTTTCCGGAGTATGCAGGATACTCTTGTGTCTGCCCTCCTACCTGTGGATGAGGTGAAAAGCTTATTACACCCAGGTTAGAGTTCATTGGCGGGAAGTTGAAAAGTGATTTTAATCAAACCATTCGAATTTCTGTTGAGTATCAATGAATATATTGCTCATGGTAAAACACTTTTTATCACTAATTAACCAAAATAATTAATTTAAAAATATTTACGTCGATGAACCCACTTATTTATGTGTTGCAGAACGCTATGTAGAAGTGAGCCCACTTTCTGTAGTTTATTTCTGAAATAAATTTTTATTTTTTTAAGTTTTGGAATAAAAATATTTTGTATAATTTTTTGAAGTTGAATTATATAAATAAAAAAATAAAAAAATAAAAAATAAATGAAGTTGAATTAAATAAATAAAAAATATATTTTTTTCAAATAACTCAATTAATTAAATATTTTTTACTTTTTAGGGATCCACCACTGTCAGTGCGTACAAAACAGATAGATAAAATTTATAAAATTTCTTAAATACAGGGTGCATCCCAAATAATATACCTATATAAAAATTCAATATTTTTTTACATTAACATTTGTAAAGAGTGTAGGTAGATATATATCGGGGTATTATTGTATTGTTACATAAACATATTATTAAAAACAAACTGTAGTCTAAAAATAACTAATTATAACAAAATCTTAATTGAATTTATAAATACGTAATTTATTTATGACCCACCCTGTAGAATTACGAGTATGACACACATTTTTACCGTGTTCTGAATAAATTAACGACACCAAGATAGCATGATTAAAATGAATTACCTAGTTAATCCCAACTTTCTTTCATTTCACTCTGAAATTTTCTAATAAAGGGAAATGGATTGGATTTGACAGTTTTCATTTCACAATTCAAATTTTTTGCCGTCGTGGGCACAATCTTGTCTATAGATTAACTTACAGTGTTTGGTTGAAAGTCCTTTAATTAAAAACCGTAGGCGTATGAGCACCATAACAATATACATATTTTTCAGGAAATATAAAATATTCCAAAAAAAACTTTTGCAGATAAAGATTCACTTCGAATAATTTTAATTAATTTTTTTTAATGCATTACTTGGCAACCTTTGTTTGAGATTTTCTTCGATTGCTCGGATTTTTAATGGCTTTTTCCTGCGACAGCTCGTTGGGTCTCGAAATCCTGTTGTTTTGGTAATTGTGGGTAGGTTTCCTATTTTCTGCTGCCATTTTTTTAACAGTTATGATCTGGGCTGCTGCTTATTTCTCAGATTTATTTAAACCATTATCAGATAAGTTTAGCCAAATGACAAATATAATTAACCCATTCGCAATTATATTTAACCCATAAACAAAATGAGTTTAAACTGAAAACAAATATATTTAAACCTTGAACGAATGAGTTAGAGTTAGACTTATACATTTTCCAATTTCTGGCTGCATATACATATATACAATATATAAACTAAATCTTTATTCTGGTATTCTTACTATTTAGTGCAAAATTCACCTAAAACTAATGTGTGAACGTGCATGTGCCTACATTTTAGAAAACGATTTTTTGATAGGGTTTAATATAGGCGAGTAAGGAGGCAAAAATTTTAGTGTTAAATTCGTTTGAGATAACAAATCGTGAGTGTTGTGTATTCTCACATTATCCATAATTAAAAATGAGTCACTAAGCGATGAATTTGTTTCCAGCTTTTCAACAAGTTCACGCAGAAATAGAGAAAACCTATCGGAATTGCAAATAGAATTTGCAATAATCTTGTAATGCAATATTCCTTCATTACTTATCGCTGCAATAAGTGTTACGTTTCTGCCACGTACTGCTGGAACCATAGCACGAGCACGGGTGGCCCTTCCTGAACGGGCTTAAGATCTTCTAAGATGAATATATATATATATATATATATATATGTTCCTTTATGGACATACAAGGCGCATTCGATACCACTCCCTTTGACTCGATCAAGAGGGTATCCGAAGATAGAGGCATTGAAATCTGCATCGTCAGATGGATTGGCAACATGCTTGAGAAATGCTGCATAGCAGCTACCATGACCCGCAAATCCACAACAATCATGGCCACTAGAGGCTGCCCACAAGGCGCGGTTTTATCGCCACTGCTATGGCTCCTAGTTGTGGATGAGCTTCCTATTAAATTTACTCGAAAAGGCCGGCTTTAAGGTTCAAGGATACGCTGATGACATTGTCATCTGTGTTAAAGGAAAGTTTGAATCAGCTTTACCCGAGCATATGCAAACTGCTTTTAACATCGTTACCAGATGGTGCCAGAAAATGGGACTATCAATAAACTCAGGTAAAATAGTGCTAGTTGCTTCTACTACGAAAAGGAGTCTTCAGATCCCAACTCCTAAGTTAAATGGAATTGCAACAGAATATTCCAAAGAAGCAAAATATCTAGGAATAATCCTAGACAGCAAGCTTACCTGGAATCCCGACCTGGAAATAATAACTATCAAAGCTATGTTGGCATTCAGCTCTTGCCACAGGCTTTTCCGGAAAAAATGGGGTCTGAATCTGAACCCTAAAATGACCTTATGGATCTTCCAAGGGCATAGTCAGACCCATACTCCCCAGACTACTACATCTACATTTGTTCAGACACCCAAGCTGTGCTCCTAGCTCTTTCCTCTCAAGTCTTTGAGTTGAAACTAGTCTGGAGCTGCTACTCGAAACTCCAATTACTGTCTAGGGACAACCAAGTAACCTTGATTTTGGTCCCTGGACACGGAGGTGTGGACGGTAATAAAAAAACAGACGAACTGACTAAAACCCGACATTTGGCCTACCAAAAAGCCACTTTGGGGGGGAAATGCTTAAGTGGGAAAACAGGAAATTGGATCTCCTTTGGCGTAGCGCGCCCGGTATGAGGCAGGCGAAGAAATTCTTCAACCCCTCTCATCTTCAGACACGTCAACTTATTGGACAGTCGCTCAGACTATTTGCTAACGCAGTCACTGGTCATGGCCCCTTCCGTCAGTTCCTGAAGAAGATAGGCAAATCCGATAGTCAACTGTGTCGACTGTGCGAAAAGGAAGATGAAACCTCGATGCATGTTATATGTAAGTACTCAGCACTTGCAACAACTCATTTCCTGTGTGCAGTGCTGGGCTCAGTGCAATGGTTGGTGCTGGGGGCGCTGCAAGTTGCGGTGCGCCATCGTGGCCAGGCCAGTTCTATTTGAGATAAGGGATAAATTTTATCATCGCACGCCAAGCTCAGGGCGATGCGATGTGCAGTGTTAGGTGCGGTATGTTGTTGTGACCATGCCCTAAGGCTGCAAATCACTGGAGGAATACTTATCTCTCCAAATAATGTCTGCAATCTAACCCCAAAAGCATTAATCGAGCTCGTTAAAAGACTCGATTTCGCCTAACCACTTTAGGCGAAGGCACAATAGATTTAACTATGGTCGCGGTGTCCGCAAGGTCCTGGAGGGAGGCCTAGTCGCCCTTACTCTTAACATTAACATTAATATGATGAACATCTCACTCATCTATAAATATCATCTTATCTCTGTTTTCCGAAGCCCACTCCGTGAAATCCTGCGCGAATGTTTGCCTCAAGTGTATTGGCCGCAGTGAATTCATTTGCACATTTTCAATGGAAGCAAGCTTGAGCGTGAGATTGTTGGTACTTAAGGACAAAGAAATGTTTTTGTGGCGATGTAAATTTTGTTGGATAACTCAGGATTACTTTCAACTATATCTACAAATACTTACTCTGTTAACTTTCGTGGTTTTTTTCCACAAGGATTTGGACACTTTGCCAGCTTTTTTATAAGCTCGAATGATGCTTTTAGCAGTACTTATGTTGATTTTAGTCCTGTGGGAAATTTCAGCCATTGTCATACCCTCTACATAATACTTTACCAAAAGCTCCTTTGTATGCAAATTCGCGCGACGATATTTCCCTCTTGGGCCACGCAGACGCTTTTGTTTTTGTTGTTGTCCGCTGTGCTGTTCACTCTTTTTCTCTTCAGCGTGCGCGCTAGTTTTGGCTGAAAATTTGTTAGCATACTTTTTATACTTTTGTCTTAAGGCATGAATATTACAATTTAAATTAGCTTAAAACTTAAAATGGATTATTTATGTGTATGTATAAATAAAATTTACAAGATAAGTCATATGACAAACACACCTCAGTATTCAGCCAGTGAAAAAATAATGTTAAACAATGTTAAACAAAAGAGTACAGTTAGAATGTATCTACTAGTCGAAATTTGCACTGCTGAACAAGAAGAGTGTTTTTTATGGAAAATGTGAGAAATTCACTTTTTGCAAGGAGATTTTTTATAATTATATCGAGAAGATCGAGGTAATAATTTTATTGCCATGCAAGTAGCGATAAAGGAGCGAGGAGCATAGGGCATCCAACATTGCTACGGTGTTCGAGCGAGTCAATATGATAAGTAATTACCAAATCGCCGAAGAGCTTGAAGGCTTTCTTCTGAGCAATATCTAATGAAGCTAAGGTTGTATCACCAGCTCCGGGCCATATATGGGAATTTTATTCCATTCTAGATCTGATGAAAGACTTATAGAGGAGCGGTAGATTTGACGGGCTGAAATATTACTTAGACCCTTTCAAAATGTCAAGACATTTTGATGCTTCTTTGACAGCAGAGAAGATGTCATGTCATCTGTCCAGCTTAACTTACTGGAAATATTGAGAATGCTTAGTGACGGTGAATCAGAAATTAATGCTGCATCAAAAGAAACGGGAGTTGTTAAGTGACGGTTTTGTTTTAATAAGATGAAACATTTTTGGTTCTTAGATCGTTATTCAATAGAGTCTGCAAGAGTGACAAAGGAGTAAACGAAATCAAAAGTACTGTCATCAGCGAAACTATGGATTGGATTGAAAGTAAGGGAAAGCAGATAATAAATGAAAATTAAGAAGAGAGACGGAGGAGAGATAACAGAGCCCTGGCAAAGTTTACCTAATAATAAGTTAAGAAGCTGTAGAGCAAAATGGGCAAATTTCTGGTGTTTTTTAGAATGAAACAAGTAATTTCATATACTTTCGTCTTTTGCATGAATGGGGGAAAAGAACTTGTCTATGCACTATTGTAGTGAAACTGAGACAACGAGTTAAAAACAAAAATCGAGAGAACGTAGGATTACCCGAACGACAAAATCCTATTAAATCCCTCAAAATCCTTTCGACCTATTCGTAATAATGTACTTCGGGCCACACTACCTCTCATTTTTAAGAAAAAGATAAATTTCGCTTTGGCCCAGATGCTGAAAGGAGATGTAAAATTCCTCTCAAATGAAATTCTCATTTTTCCCGAAAATATCAGAGAATCCAGCATGAGTTCTCCCACTTAATCTCTTCATAGCAAAACGAATGTAAACAGAAACAAGTGCTGTTCAAATATCATAGGATTACAGCAACAACATGTGTCCTTTTATACCTTTTACAACAACAACATGTGTCCTAACATTATCAATATTTCATGAAAACCGGTTTTCAGAAAAGCGCGGGAGCATTTTATGAGAGTAAAACGTGAAAACTCCGCCCCTTCTCATTTATTTACGAAAATGAAACATTTGCCATTCTGTTTCGGTGCATGCAACTTGCGCTTTCACATTTTTATCTTTATTCATAAAATTTTTAAAGAGAGTTCTATTTTTTTTCGATTTTTTTTCTTTCTTTCTTCCTTTTCTTGCCGTGTGCATTTTAAATGTAAAACACTCGGATATCTCACCAGCTTCTTAACTTATTATTAGGTAAATTTTGGCCCTGGTTCACACCGACGTTTACAGGATAAGGTGCGGATGTAACGCCATCTCATATAACCCGTATTTGGCGACTAGATAAAAAAAAACTTTCAATCCATACTAGACGAAGAGGGGAGGGAGCAAGTGCTTTGAGTTTGGATAAAAGGGCAGGATGCCAGACTCCAACAAAGGCCTTTGAAATATCCAAGGCAACGATTTTGTTCTCACCAAAATTGTGAAGACTACGGTTTGAACGTTCCGTAAGAAAAGTAAGCAAGTCTCCAGATGATCGTCCAGCCCGGAAGTCATATTGGCGATCGTTAATTATTGTTTCTAGATACTTCATTAATTAGGAAATAATGATAAATTCTAAGATCTTTGAAAGAATTGATAGTTGGTGGGATCGCTATCCTCGCCTTTCTTGGGAATAGGCTGAACGTGAGCTAGTTTCCAAGCAGTTGGAAATTTTTCTGGCGAGAAACCGTCATGACCTGCGTCTTTGGAGACATTGATCCCTTTAAGGACTTACCAGCAAACAATTTGCCGAACGTCCACAACAGCGAAACTTAAGCGATAATGGAGCTACACAATGCGAAACATGGAGTAAATGCGACAGAGCTAAAAATTATTAATGTTATCGAAGCGATATAAAAACGAAACGAACGCGAATATAAATTCTGTTCAGCGTGAACAGATCAGAAATTTGTCGTATTTGTGTTTCAGTGAATTGTAAAAGGTGAGCAATTAAAATTACATTTAATTAACATTAACGGTAAAACGAGAAGCTACATTTATAGGAGACTGGATTAGATAGATAGTTACCTTTAAACGTAGATTAATAATATCATTTGCGAATATCTAAAGTTATCGTTACAACAGTAGATTTATATTTACTTTGAATACATTTAAATTTATCACATTTTGTCGAAAAAGAAAGGCAAAGTGAATCCGAAGTGATACCACCCATGTGATACAATGTTCTGTTAAAATTTGCTCCCGCTCGACGTTTCGCTTTCATATCTCATTTGAATTCACTAGCGAAATTTATGTTCTACTTTGTGATATTTTTGCGATACGCATTGGCTTCGGAATGTTTGCTGTGTTTGAACTCATCTCTTGTACGAATGTGTATTGGCTCTTGTACACGTCCACAGGTGTCTGTCTGTGAAGTGGGTGGAAGAAGAAAATTTGAAGTGAATTTAGCAGCCAAAATATTAGCTTTATCCAGGGAGTCTACAATCACTTCACCATTATTAAGTAGTGAAGGTATAGAGGAACTGCTTAATTGGTTCCTGATGGTTTTGATCAAGGACCACCAAAAATTTGCTATCTTTGCGGCTTGCCAAAATTCTTTGTCTAACATTCTGGTCAAAAGGAAATTCTTTTCTCTGGATAATGGACTTATAGATGTTCCGTGCAGTCTTGTAGAATTGTTTCAGTTCCGGACATGGATGTTATTGATAGGGCCGAAAGCAGACTCTTTCGATTTTATAGCTTGGTTGTACCTATTATTAAGCCAGGAGCGATTTTGCTGTTATTGAGATCTGGTGATAGAATATGGAATGTATTCAGGCATGCCAAGACTTAGTATGTTACTAAGTTCTAATGTGCATTCATCAACATTCCTTGAATCAAAACAGACAGACCAATCAATTTCTCTAAGTTACTGGTTGAGACTTTCCGAATCAGAATTTTTATAGTGCCAGAGAAGCCCTACTACATAGTAGGTGGATAAATTGAGCCATGATTAAACAGTGGTTTGAGTTACTGAGACTAAGATAGAATATTTATCGGGGTGAAATGATAGAAACAAATCTAGTAAATTGGCTGTAGCATGGATACGTGCGGGTACATCCACCAGCTGTTGCAAATTCTAAGATTCACAGAAGAGTTCAACGAGTCAGCCCCCAGGGCTTTTGGTAGAAGAATGTCTGAGCCACGGTATGTTATGGACATTAAAATCGCCTGCCAGGACGATTTCGCATCAAAGGAAGACAGAAAGCAAATGATCAATGAATTTGGAGATATTGTCAAAAACGGATAATGTGTCGTCATCAGACATATTTGGGCTGTGATAAAGGAACCTAATTCAGATGTAATTAATTAATTAATAATTGGCAGAAGGATAATCTTTAAGAATGGTAAAGGCCGCATCATTCCGAATATGCATATATGGCAATCCTTCTATGCTGAGAGAAAAAAAGGTACCAAGCTGTAACCAGAGACGTGATACCTACTGACTAATATCAGCTTCAGAAACGAACTTGGTTTTACTTATAGCGCAAAAATTTCCGGATTTTTTAGTTAAAGTGGCAGTAGACCGAAAAACGATCTTAATCCGCGAATGTTGCAGAAATCTAAAATAAAATTCTTCATGCTCAAAAAAAAAAAAATAATCCAAAGAATGCAAAAATTTCTCAAAATGAACTAATCTGTTCTCACTAGTAATTTTAAAATTCAATTCAATTAAATTCAATTTATTCGTTCTAAGGCATTGTACTATTAAGATATAATCTTTATTACTTGTACAAGTTAAATCTAACATAAGCAAACAAAATAAAAATATAAAATAAGCAAGATACAAGAAATAAGCCCCTAAATTTACTGCTAAAAACTAAATCAAAAACACAAGGAAAAAAAAACAAAATTAATCACTTCTTAACTTAACTTGCTACATCTGCTGTACTATAAGCAACCTCACAATATTTGGCTCCTAAGTATTCAAGTACTACTGCGTGAGAACGTAATTAAAAAAAATCCTTCCTTGGTGCTGGCGAAAGATCTCGACACAACCGATACCTTAAAACTGGGCGGTAAGGAATTGTAAATTGATGGCATGACTGAAAAACAGGCGTTTAATTTAAGTATTCAGTTCTGGGCAGAATGCAATTAACTGTTCTAGAAGATCTCGCGAATTGAAGAATGCTGTATAGGTAGATTGGACTGCGATATTTGATAATTTTAACTAGGAGAAATAACCAATCGAAACTTCAAGAATGTTAAAAGACACAACCTATGTGATATACATATCTAATAATAGAGTTAAACGCGATCTGCAATTTGGTAAAATTAAGATAATCAAGTTTTCTAAATACTTCAAAACCGTACATTAACACAGGAATAAGCAGAGAACGAGCAAGAAACATGCGAGTGGAAAGTGAGATAAAATAGCTCGAAGTCCACAAGGAAATGAAGACCACCGTATATTTTACGTATTATTGATTCGATGTGATCACTCCAAGTGAGTGTTATTGATAACTACGCCTAAATTACGGACAGACTCTACCCAAGTTATGACAGTATCGTTAAGTACAACGGTAGAATAAGTAGACGTATCAAGTTTATTACGATACACAACTAAACAACACGATTATCTTGGATTCACCATCAAACCATTGTCACTCGTCCATAGATATATTGAATTTAGGTCTTCATTGATACAACTAATTCCATCTTTGACAAGTCCTAAGGGTCGTGATAAGAAAAGTTGAGCATCGTCAGCATAGAGATGCATTTCACTGTGAGTAAGACAGTCAAACAAATCATTAATAAGCATGCAAAAAAGCAGCGGGCCAAGAACCGAGCCTTGCGGAACACCAGAGTTAATTCTAAGAAAGGTGGAGTAATTACCATTTGAAAACACTGTTTGATAACGCCCTGTTAGATAACTAAAAATAAGCTTCGTTGAGCTTAAAAAAAAGTTAAATTTGGTAATGAGTTTTCTACACAGAATTACGTGATCTACAGTATCGAATGCTTTGGAGAAGTCAAGCAGCACCAATAGAATTAATTTATCGAAATCTATTGCTTCTCTAATTACATTGACTACCTTCAAAAGAGCAGTGATACAACTATGTCGAGGACGAAACCCAGATTGGGAGTCATGAAGGAGACTATTGATGCGCAAATAATGAGAAATTTGCAAGAACATTAATTTTTCAAAAACCTTATTTGCCATTTGGAAAAACTTATCTGTAAATGGTTTAAATAAATCTGAGATTAAAGTTTTTACGTTGATGTCTCAGAGTTCTTTTAGGGTTATTAAATCATAAACATCTAAATGCTATTTATAATGATGACAATCTCTACATTCCCTTATTACCTCTCGTTCAGCCTGTAGCAGAAAATTAAAAAGAAATATGTGAACAACTGTTAAAGAGTTTAAAAGAACGGCGCGTCACGTCGATTAAATTACTTTTCTGTGATAGTTTGGGCGTGTTTCTTCCTTCAAAGACGCCGCAATTAGTTATGGTACGAATTTTATATTATTTTAAACTTTATCGTATCGTTCGGCTAGATATAAAGGAATCCATATCCTATTTTTAAAAATGAAAGTCCTATAATCTGAGAGATCCGGTCTTATTTTGAGGCTATATCTGTTTAGGTTTTTTTAATAAGGAAATTTCCGGAAATGGCATCCGTCTTTACCTACATAGTTATGGATTTTATCGGGGAGTTTTCTCAAAGTCTTTAGATGTAAAATATTTGTAATCTGACCTTGAACTCATTACTGATTCAGCTAGGATGTATATTTTTTGCGGTTTGATGAGAATTATAGAAATTGACAGTTCGTGTATGCCACGGAATATAGCAAACGATATACAGAGTGACCCGTAAGTGGTGTGAAACCCGAAGGCTGTGAATAGGTCATACTTAGACGAGCAAAAAATTGCATGTGGTTTCCGAGATAATAGGAATTAAAAATATTTGGGTATGTTTTCATAGATCACCCTGTAAATTCTACACGTTATATCCTCTGATGATGATTTAAACTTTGGTACATAGATAACCATTGCACATTTCCAACGGTCTCTAAATTTTTCCCATTCTGAAATTATGGCTCAAGAAAGTTAAAATTTCGGAATTTTAACTCGTTTTTTTTTATTTAACTACTATTTTTATAAAAAAAAGACCAATTTTTCATATTGGACTCTCAAAATCTTAGCTTTAAAATGACCTGTAGCATTCTGCACTCAAAAAGTGACCCGTTTTTTGCACTTTTTCTTAAGCAAATACAGCGAAAAAGTTCAATAACTGCCAGAAAGTAGTCAATCTTTTGGGGACGAGCTTTTTAAGCCACTGGACTTGTTCAAGAAAAAACACACAAAGGGTTACATTTTGGGTGCAGAATGCTACAGGTCATTTTAAAGTTAAGATTTTGGGCTTCTTAAATCCAGTACCAAAAATCGGTCGTCTTGACGACATATTTTTGATAAAAACAGTAGTTAAAAAAAAAAGCGATATAAAATTCCAAAATTAAATTCTTTTTTGTCATAACTTCAAAACAGAGGAGATAAGGGGAATAATTTATAGATCACTCGAAAGGTCCAACGATTGTCTATCTACCAAAGTGTAAATCATAATCATAGGGTGTAACGTTAAGAAGCTACAGGGTGGTCTATGAAAACATACCCAAATATTTTTAAGTCTCGTTTTATCTCTGAAACCGTTAGGATTCCACCGCCCCCCCCTCCGCCGCCGCAAAATACAATTTTTTTCTCGTCTAAATCTGCAGTGTGAATGCCCCCGCCTTGTTTTACGTAGGAGTTCATAAAAAAGAGCTGGGGATCTCATTAAATTTTTGTGGCTGGTTTTAAAGTAGCTCCTCCTCCCTAAATTAAGCAATCATCTCCAGGTATTGTCCCAATGAGGTAGCATCACAATGGACTAAATGTGACTGATTACACTGGGGAACAAAGAAACAAATTTTCTCTGTGGCATTAGGTTTGATAGTGATTTTAGTATACACTATCAGTGTAAATATCCGACGTGAAGTTAATTTATTTGGGTTGGCTCTGGTTCCCAAGAAGTCCCACCTGGCACGATCATCATGGGACCCTTCGATATCTTTAAGGTTGAGAAGCGACGACTCGGCGATAAACCGACAGTGTAGATAGCTACAGCCAAGTATAGGTAAATGGAAATATCATTTACGATAGAGTAATTAGAAAGGATAGATAAACAGACAGTTCAAAATAGCAGCAATTGTCGAAAAATGCATTAAGGACAGATGTAGGATAGATTACAGATTAGATGACAGGAATGCTGGCTGCAGGTTTAACTGCAGTATAGTTAGAGTAGACTACAATAAGGTAAGGACAATTAGCAACGGACCGCAGTTTTAAGGCCTAGCTGAGAATAAATAAGATGTCGAAAGGTAGAAGCAAGGCAGTTTGATAGTTCACGATAGCTAGGTGGTAGATCGCATTCGGCTGGATTGTCAGGTTTCGAGCAATCAGGAATTTTTGTGTTTTTTGATTTTGGTAAACATGAGTTTTTTACGTAAACTTTGTGTGGTAAATATTGTCAACAAATACATCGAACAAGCAAGCTTATTAAGCTTATTTTGGAAAACAGCTTAGGCAGCAGGATAAATATTGTGTGCCGCATAAAGTATATGTAAAGCTTGTGTGGAGTCTCTCCGATACTGGATGCATGGACGACGCAAAGGACTTAAATTTGGAGTGCCGATGACGTAGAATGAGCCAAGGAATCATATTGTGGATTGCTACTTTTGTACAGTAAATGTGAAAGGTATGAACCGGTACAAAAACAGCACGTGGACGTATCCTAATATACAATCGGCTAAAGCACCAATACTATACAGTGAAGATTTGCCAGTACCAATATTTATTACATTACCAACGGATTCCTCTGATGATATTGAAATTTTAGTCACTCAACATTAAAGTAATAGGAAAGTGAATTTGAAGGATGCCGTCCTACACATCAGGGTTTTTCTCAAAGTGAGCTCAATGACTTGATCCGCGATTTAAATTTATGAAAGAAATCAGCTGAACTGCTTGCCTCCAGACTTATGCCAGGCGTAAAAATAACATCTTACCGAATTAGAGAGGAAAAAATTCTTCGTTAATCAGCAAAGAAGATGATCTGCTGTATTGTAACAATGTTCCTGCACTTTTAAAATTTATGGGTCTACCGGAATGTCGGCCAGAGGAGTGGCGACTCTTCATGGACAGCTAAAAAAAATTCCTTCGTGCAAAAGAAGAATACTGGACTAGAAAGGAATGGCCGCTGAGAGAAAGTATGACTGTAGGAAAAGCTCACATCATTCATGAACCATTAATAGACCGCGAGAAAATCCTTCTGCCAACACTTCATATTAAGCTTGGGCTAATGAAACATTTCGTCAAAGCATTAAATAAAAATGGCGATTGTTATAAATATATTTGTCATACATTTCCTGGCCTTAGTATGGAAAAATTAAAAGCAGCCATCTTTGATGGTTCACAAATCTGTACCCTTAGAAAGGATTGTAATTTTACAAGCCACATGACTCAGATAGAATCTGATGCCTGCACAAGTTTTGTATCACCTATCAACAATTTTTTGGGGAACCAAAAAGCGGGACGACCATATGATGGCGGACTATTGCTGGACATTACAAAGGGACAGTCCTAACTAAAAAGGATTATCATATAGAAAACGTTTTTCTTAACTATTTTTGTATTTTCTATTTTCATGTAATTTGTGCTATATGAAATACCATTTTTAACGCAATTTATTTTTATTTGAAAATAAAGGTCTCAATAGATATTTAATATATTTTTTACATCCTTATGTTATTACAAGTAGGTTGTTGTTATCTCAAAAACTGGAGCCAATTTAACAAATCGGATATTACTTTCGTATTTAGCGGACTGAAATTACTCTAAATCAGTTCTAGGACCCTGTGCCGCAGAATCACTGTTCCCCAGTGTGGTGCATATTTCGATAACCGCTATTCTAACCTGACTTTGATAAATTTTGTAACATATCGGTACATTTACTTTGTATACCACCAATATCTTTGGAACAGAGTATATCCGCCTTTACTTTTACTTTAACTTAACCTAAATTTTATTCTTTCATTTTGACAACCAAAACTCTATTCTTGGGCTGTGTTCAACTTTTGGCTAGAGCCGGCTAGGGCTGGCTATAGCCAGAATGAGATCGTTCAGTTGTTGGCTATAGCCAATTTTGAGCCAAAAATGACGAAAAATCATATCTGTATATGTTAGCTCAATTGTCAGAATTTATTGTTCAACTCTTGGCTGTAGCCGGCTATTGCCAAATTGGTTAGTGCTCTGGAGGTGAAGCCAAAATAGCTTGACGTTTGTTTGTTTAATTTTTGATGTCAAGTAACCAAAACAATGTCTCAATTTTATTAATGTATGGATAGCAAAGGTGAAATTATTTACGAAGATAATGTGCCATTATTAGCAGACAAGGACGATAATGTTGAACATTTGTGCTGTGATGAAATTTCTTATTAATATAGGTTTCACTTATTTTCTAGGGAATCAATCCATTCTTTTATTATAGTTGCTATTGCAATTAATTTACTTTTATTACTCGTCATAATTCTTAGAATGAAATTGAAACAATTTATGGATTGACGCAAGTTTAACATTTACTCACACAAATAAGAGCACTAGCTACAGCCATTCTGACTATAGTCAGCTCTAGCCGGCTCTAGCCAGAAGTTGAACACAGCCTTGGTTGTCCACTAAATTAGTTCAAATACTCAAACCACCAGATTTCTTCAAATAATCTTACTTAGCTAGTTTTATATGTGCTACAAATTTGTGCCATACGTCACAAATCACACAAATCTAATAATTCCTATAAAGCAGGACGTTCCCTATAAGTAAATAAATGAAGATGTCTCCAAAATTAATTTTATTCCTGAATTATAAATAAAATCAATAAAATTGTAAAGACCATTCAGTATTAGAAGAAATGTAGGGCCGTAATTACCAAGCCATTTGAGTTGAATTTAATTTAATTTCTGTTTTAGTACTCCTGTAAGAGAGGGTTAGGGTACACTTAAAATTAAATTAAAATTTAATTTGTGTTATTTTATGCTATAATAACGCACATATAACTTTACCTATAATTCAAGTGGGCCCCAAGCCCCAACCCTCTCTAACGGTAGTACTAAAACACAAATTAAATTAAATTTCAATTAAATGGCTTAGTAAATATGAGGTTTCCATACACGTTGCTTGGTGGAATTGTTTCCGAAAAGTGATTATACACAATGATATGATCAAAACTTTCTGCTAACTGTTTGGAAGCTTGTAATGATATCAAAAGTTTCCATCTCTTTCATCATCTAATAATGATTTCCGACGACAATCTATTATTAGCTATAATTAAAACAAACAGACATTTTTAGGTGGTATGTAGTGGTGGTTGATACTTGAGGAATCTAAATTTTTTTACTCTTGAAAGTTAAAACACAATTTTTATCCAGTAATTGATAATTTTCATTTTCATAGTACAAATATCCTTAACACTATCAGCACAATTATTTTTTAGCCAATTTACGGACATTGTTAATACCCATTCCATATATAAGACGATTCATTGGCGGATGATTGTGTGAATTATTTGTAACGATAATTTCATTTGCGTTTGATACAGCCCTCGCACAACATTTCAGGCGCTTGGAATGTTTACATCTCCAATAAGTATTATATCCAAATGAGTTATTTTTATGGAAAATATGATTATCTATTATCAAAACTCGACCCAATGATGTGTTTTGATAATGTATCCTTTGCTCTACATCGGACTCGACAATTGAATCCCCATTTAGGTCATCTGCCTCGAATGAATTTTTCACACTCCGTGGAGAACCATAACCTAAAAAGAAAATGTTGAGTTATTAAAGAAAATATTTTTCATTGTAAACTACATAGATAATTCAAATAAAATCAACTTATAAATTTTATAATCAATCCGAAATGTTAATTTTATGTGGAAAACCGATATTGATCATTTTCGCATTGAAATTACAATGAAAGATAGTTTCCAGTCACCTTCATCCCATGGGTTGGTATTATATAACTGAGTAATAGTTATACGCTAATCTAGATTGTCTTTGATTACTGAAGCATTTAAGGGTAGAACCTGAACCCTTTTCCGACCTTACAAAAAGGAACCTAGCAGGAGAAATCACTATCAAAAACTAAAAAAGTTAAACAACTACAATGACAGAGCCTACCTGGAGCAAGATAGATGAAAAAGTTGAAGTTAAGTTAAGTTCAGTTAAGAAGTCATCAACTGTGGTAAGTAGCAGATCAGACTGTTCATTGGCACAATGACTGACCATTGCCCACTTAACTACATGCTTCAGAAAATGTGCTGAAGATAACTTCTAATTCGGAAACGAAAAAGTAAAATGCTCAGAAGACTCCAATACCTGGGTAAGAGATTCGTAATTCTATCAGACGTCCAGAAAACAACCTTATGAGGTAATAACCTTCCGAAAAGTGTGAACGTGGTCTGAACCTAATACGCTAGGGACATACACAAAAGATCTTTTAGGTCGCAGTTCTCAGAGGTTGGATCTCCGGTATCCACCCCCGCTTATATAATAATAATAAGGGTAGATTTATGTTATGCGTTACAAGGCTGTCACCAATAACTTTCATATGGTTTAAAGTGATTAGTTGCAGTCAATTTCATCTTAAGTTTCAATGTGAAAGGGCCAGTGATAGTCACCAGTTATCTTAGTGAATTTCACTTCAGACATTTTATAATTGATCTTGACTATCACCGATTTAAAAGATTTTAGGTGGTAGATAGCGTTCTGTAAGCTAATCTTGACTATCACCAATCAATTCAGCATGGAAGTTTCAATAGAAGGTAACCGATGATAGTTACCTAATAGATTGCACATCACCATATGATATTCTGTAAGGGGATCTTGATTGTTATCATTTAAGCTATGATTAATACCCGGTAATCGGTGCATTAGTTCTTCTTAGAGGATGTGTAGAAAAAAAAAACAATTTGAGGGTATAGCTGGACAACACCCCAAAATTTTTCTTCTATAGGTGACACTGTATCAAAAGCCATGATGACTGAGTACCTGAAAAAAAAACTAGAAGATAGAGTACAACCAGGTACGCTAAATAGGTTTCATCTCAGCTAAGCAGAATTCAAATTGTAGCTAACGATAATCCCTCGATACATAGTACTAGTAGAGAAAAGGCTTCTGACATAACAGTGTCAGAAAATACAACAGTTGGAGTAAGACATTTCGATTTTAGTTTAATGATTCCAGTGTAACTTGCCTGACCCTCTTTGATAGACAATATATTTCATTGGGAAAGGTGGTAGAAAATTAAGTATTTCATCTTATACTAAGGTCATTGCGAATGGGAATATGTTTCTTTCAATAACAGCAGTTTCAACTCGAGAGCCTTAGGCAGGTGAAGCAGTTCAAAGACAGCAGAACCATCAGAATTTACTGGATTTAAGAAACAACGCATCGTTCCGAAAGTATCCTTAACTAATTGTAACGCATGAAAGTATTTGTTGGCAGTGGGGACAATAGACTAACGTCTTTTATAATATCAGTCGAATGGAGCATCCGATAACTTGGCGATAATCTGATTATATACAGCAGGGGTAGTCAATCTTTTTATATTTACAGCCCACTTTTGTATCTTTGCTGGTAATAACATTTTCTTATACCCCACCCATTCCTCCATAGCTTAATTTAACGCAACTACAAAGTAGGTACGCGTAGTTTTTGAGTGAAGCGATGCTTGCTACGAAGATGCTTAGTTTGGAAAATTTAAAATTTTTATGCTTGCTGCTTATAAAACGGCTACACTTCTCGTACGCTGCAAAGTTTCCTCGATCGAGTTTGATACTTTCTTCCGCCATGGTGATTAGCTGCAGCAGCATAATGCTTGCTGCGTTTTAGGCCTCACTTTAACAACTTTAACCCTGTGAACTCTTGCCAACTTTTGGAAGACACAATACGAACTTTGACACCTATTTTATAATAAATTTCTGCAGCAGCAACTGGCTGAATTTATGTGTACAGCACCTTTCTCTCACAGCAGAAATAGTTCTTTTAATGCTTATTGAAATAAAAATAACAGAAACAGCTTAGATCTAAGTCCTGTAGAAAAGCTTATATTCTGTACTTAGAATACATAACAAACAGGAACGTTGAAAAGCTAAACTAAGTGCGGTACAGCCTGCTGTGCCAATGAAAACCCCTACCATCAACCACTAAGGCTTGAATAGGCCACTAGTGGGCGATAGGAACAAAACCAGGTTGACTACCCCCGATATAGACCAGTGTTGGGCAAAATGTAATCTGATTAATGATTAACAATTACAATTAACCATGTAATCTGTAATCAGATTACTTTGTAATAGATTACTAATGTAATCCATTTCCATAATTACATAATGTAATCGATTAACGTGTAATGTGATTACAAGTTAATCTGATTACACATTAATCGATTACAATTTAATCCCACTACATGTTAACCTAATTAATGTGATTACATTTAAGACATTTAGGATATTTAAGATATTTGTATTCTAATTCTTCATAAAACTCCCTAAAACTAATTTCGTACGAGAACAATACTATTTTCTTTCAATTCATTTCATTATATTATTAATTACTTTTAAGTAATCTACAAAGTAATCTGTTACAATGTAATTAGATTACAAAACAATCTAATTATATTGTAACAGATTACACATTTCATTGAATACATATTCTCTCATAAGTAATCTGATTGATATGTAATCGAATACAATTTAATTAGATTACTTTGTAATTTGACTAAACTGCAATCAGATTACGCCCAACACTGATATAGACCAACGCAGTGGAATTAGACACAGCTAAAAGTGAGTAATTTGCGAGAATTATTTCAAGAATTAAGAAAAAAATATTTAATGAATTATATGAATACGACGAATGCAAGCCAGAAATGCTTAGACCGGTAAACAAGGATATGGTCCCCCACGAAAACATCTTCAGATAAAATATGGCCACACATTTTCTCTCTCTCCAGTAAAGCATTGTTTATATGGTTACTCAATCACCAGTTTTGTGCTTGTATTGTTATCCCTGGAGTATTACGCACAATGGAGAGTAAAGAACTTTCGTAACAAAAATTGATTTTTTTGAAAATCCAAGTTAGCAAGAAAATGTAAAAGTCGTGAGATCAATGGTTAATCATCAGAGTGATTTAGAGAACAGCTGGTTCGAGTAGAAAATTGGGAACAATTAATAAGAAGAATATTTCCGAGTGTGCTGGGTTTTTTGTTTTTAACTATAGAAATTGTATCAAACATTGCCCTCAGTTTGATGCGATTTATGAAGAATAAAGCACAAAAAGTGCCGAATAAGAGATAGGAATACCATCAGAGCTGTAGTGTAAAACTCGTGCTTGAATGCGGTACACTGATTTTTTAAATAAAATTTGAACGCTGTATTTCTGATTTTTAAGTAGATTTCAGAACAGAAATTTTGTTTCAGACTTTAAAAACAAAAAGCATCCACAAAATATCACACACAAATGTAATGGAAGGCGAAAAATTCATAGCCAAAGGAACGATGAAACTTATATGACAGAGTATTTGGAGAAACTTCTTCATTTCATACAATGAATACATAACACATCTGTAGTGTCGCAAAAAAGCACAACAGTTTTATAAAACCAAGTGCACTAATGTGGTACCAAGAGGAAGTACACGTCTTATTGGGCGATATTGCGTACATATGAAATCTAAACTCTAAATCACAAAATCCAAAGCGAAAAACATTGTTCAGTTTCGAAATAAAGGGGGAAATCCACCTCCGAATCCGATATCAAAATATTAATGAAAATTTAAAATCAAAGGTCTGACTATGTTCATATTTAAAATACAAAATGTAATAAATTGTGAGGTAATCGTGGAATTTTGATTATGTTATTTATTGATTACTTATCTGCAGATTTTTGTAAAAATCCTCATTGAAAAAATCGACGGGAACATAAAGGTTCATATAGAGGAGGTTAAAGTTATTATTGTTGTTGATGATGATGATGATAGGACTATAGAAATTATTCACAGGAAAATAGCAATTATTAGAAAAATACAATAACGATAAAAATTTCAAAAAGCAAATTAATAAAAATTCTCATTAATGCAAAGAGAAACAATTGCAATCATATTAATGTCAGGCAATATGAAAATTTTCAAAGTTATACAAACAACAAAGATAGCTCAAAGGTTGGACGAACTTCTATAACGTATCTAGATCGTTTTCCAAATGCAGCTAACGTCCTGAGACCATCAAAATGTTACAGATGACAAATGTTCTTGAATCTATGGAAATCGAAATTAAAAATTCTTATAAAAATGCCTTCTATACTAACCTGCTTTTAATATATTTGACAATTGGTAATTATAGACTGGCTCAACGACAGTTCTAATAAACCAAACAAAATTTACAACTTTTTTGAGGAACTCTTAGCCAGTTACAGTTACTAAGTTACTAGTAAAATAATTACACTCCTATAAAAAGAATTTAAACCTTACGGTACTAAGGTATATTCTGGAAAGCAGATCTGTAGCTAATTAGATAGGTCAAAACCAACATACTTTTGGCTATTAATGCAAAAATAAATCTATATAAAACAACAAGAATCATGTGATAAATCTAACAAAGGTAGTTTTAAACGTGTCCAGTTAAATGGAGAAGAAGCTGAAATCCTACAAGCCCATTTTTAGAGACGGCTATATATTAACCGAAACTCATGACAAACAAAATGAAATTGTAACAACTACAAGCAACTTAATTTTTCAAAGATGAACATATGAATTGAGAATGAAATAAACTTTTTTTTTTAGAATTAGTTATAAATTGATGTGATTATTAGTTTGGCTTACACTACAAAAGGTTGTTGTAAAAAATCAAAATCAAGAATTGCAACAAATTAAGAATGAGATGGACACAACTCAAATTGTTATTGAATCCAGAGACTGAGACGTGTTGGAAATGTATAGCGAGTAATTTTTCTTCGAGACCAAATGTTATTTTATCCGAAAATAATATAATAATAGTGTGTGCATATATAAAAGTATTAAAATGTATCCCGCAAAAATAAGAACGATTTTATTTATATAATTTTTTTTAATAGTTAATAGTTTAATAGTTTCACAAGGATATAAATCATAGTGCACTAAGTTATAACTGCGGAAAATACATGGACCTAATTGGCAGATTGAGGGAAAGAATTAATTATAGCTCAGAGACACTAAGAAACTAAAGGAAAGCGCCAAGAAACACAAATTTAAAAATATGGATCTAAAGATACTATACGCCAACACAAGAAGCTTAAGAAATAAGTTAGAGGAAATAGAATTAATGATAACAGAAGTAGGAAAAGTGGACATTGTAATACTAGTGGAAACCTGGATTAAACAAGATGAAATACACTTCTACAACTTGCAAGGATTTACCCCGATAATCAACTGCCGCAAATCTGATACGAGAGGGGGCGGAACAATATGAGCAACTAAATGTGATACCTATAATGATTGAGGACATAATTCCAAAATTAACGATAATTGCATACTACAAGCCGCTTAATGCTAATGGTGAACAGTTTCTAGAAGCATTAGAATCTATACTAATTAAATATAATAATTGTATACTAATATCGGATACTAATATAAACTTGCTTAATGATAACGAAGACACTAGGAAATACTTGGAACTACTATCAACTAATAATGCAACAATGCTAAACAGCATTGACACAAAGTATGCTACCAGAATTTCGGAACATAGCTGCTCAATAATTGATCACGTGGTAACTACTCTTAATGTGGAAAGATACGACTTTGGATTGGAGCTTAAGGACAGGCCTCAACTGGAACACCGCATCATAATATTCACGCTTAGAAAGGCTTTAGAGAGGAGACCAAAAATGTCCAGCAAGAAAACAGTAAGAATAAATACTGAAAAATTAAGAACAAAGGTAAGATCTGCTGTTGACGATTGCGATAGTCTAAATTTTGATAAGCTTATCGAATTAATACAAAAAGCGAAACAAGAAGCAACTGATATCAAACTCGTTAGATCTCGAGAAAATAACTGGATCACATTAGATATAATAAGCAAAATAAAACAAAGGAATAAATTATATAAGAAAATAAAAGGGGGCTCAAATGATTCACAACTGATACAAAACTATAAAAGGATTAAGAACGACATCACCTGGAATATAAGAAAAGCAAAAATGAGTTATGTGGAACAAGAAATGCAAAAAGCGGGAAGCGACTCAAAAATGATGTGGAAAGCAATCAACGAGACATTAAGAAATAGTAATTCGGATGACAGAAAAGGCAGTGTAGAAGAATTAAAAATTGAGGATAACAACTTTAAAGACAAAGAACAAATTGCCAACTATATGAACAAACACTTTGTGAATGTGGGCCCCTGACTAATAAAAAAATTGGAGGACAAGTGCAGGTTTTCTTGTGAACCAACTAAAAACGTAACAAGGTCAAACGTGTATTTATCAGACCTGTGAATGATGCTGATGTTGAAGGGGTACTATCTCAGTTGAGAGAGGACACAGCGCCAGGATTAGACGGAATGAGAGTAAAAGACGTAAAAAATATCAAAGATATAATTACTGAATCTTTAACGAGAATAATAAATAATTGTATCGAAAAGGCGGAGTTTCCAGCCTGTTTCAAATCTACATGCATAGTGCCAGTCTTCAAAGAAGGAGATAGAAGAGACCCAAACAACTACCGACCCATAGCGCTCCTCAATGTGTTCAGTAAAATATATGAGAGACTATTTCATAATCAGCTTACAGCATTTATCCAAAGTAATGGTGGATTTGATAAAAAGCAATATGGATTCCAAAAGCAAAGCAACACGACGGCTATTATGTCTGATGTAATGGAGTTCATTAATAAAGAACTCGATGCAGGAAATTATGTTATTGGAGTATTTGTCGACTTGAAGAAGGCAATTGGTACTGTGGATCATACCGTATTAATAGAAATATTAGCCAAATTGGGAATTAGAGGAAAGCAAACCAACTACTAAGTAATTATCTGCAAGCAAGGCAGTGTTGTATGAAAGTGGGAAACAGCTATAGCGAGAATGAAGCGATGAGTACTGGAGTCCCGCAAGGATCAATTCTAGGTCCACTCCTTTACTCTCCGTACATCCAAAATTTAATGGAGACTGGACTGGCTGCGGAATACTACATATATGCTGATGATACCCTGCTCCTGTATACTGGGAAGGATGGCGATGACTTAGAGACGGTAATAAATGAGGACTTAATACGGTACACAAGATGGCTATATGGAAATAAACTTACAATAAATACATCGAAAACAAGTTTCATGGTTTTCAAACAGAGAGGCAAGCAAAAGCTGGACATTGGACTGCAAGTGGAACGAGAGCCCATTAAAGGAGTAGACTTAATAAAATATCTGGGAATGATAATGGACGATAAACTGACTTGGAAACAACACACAACATATGTGAGGAAAAAAGTTGCACCACTTATAGGAATCATGAGGAGAAAAGACTTTTTTAATCGACAGACGAAAATCTTAATCTACAATGCATTTATACTACCAATAATTACTTACAATATAACTAACTGGTCACAATGTAGCAATCACTTATTAAACTGGATACATAGGGTATTAAACAAAGCAATAAAGTCCATATTTAATTTACATGGAAAAAGCTAAAATGATATATAAGATAAGAAAAAAGAAGATAAAGTCGAACATAAACCTAATAGAGCATGGTGATACACATAACTACGGCACACGATTACGCCAACATCTGCGTCTATCGTACGCTAGAACAGAAAGAAAACTCAAGAGTCTAAAACACACAGCTGTACCCATATACAATGAATTACCAGAGGAAATAAAAAATACAGACCAAGTGCACGAGTTCAAGAAATTAATAAAGAAATTTGCACATGAGAATGTTGCAATAGTATGATGTGTAAACTGATTAGAAAAGAATTGTTGAATAGGAGAAGTGCTCTTCACTAATACCAGCCCTTGGCTGTCTGTGAAGATGCCCAAATAGTTCATATAAGAAAAAAAAAACAATTAGTCAGACTAGAGAGATGGACAGAGTGGTGGAAAGGAGGATAGCTCTGTAATTTTTTTTTTTTCTAAAACTAGAATCATTACGAGCTTTCTGTCACATGTAAGCATTGCATACTTGCGTAGAAGCAAAACAAGTACAATAAAATGCCAGAATTTCCAAAAGAAAACAATGAAATGGAATCAAACAAAGGATATACTCATTTTTATGTAAAACGCAAATCTGAAATTATTATTTATTTGTTTCTATTTTAGCACGTAATAGTCTCAAGTACCGTCGAGCTAGGAATGTGATTCCTCTGCTTGCTGAATGTCCTTCATTTCAAGGTTACTTGGAAATAAACAGGTTCAGTGAGATTGTTATTTAGAAGCATGATACAAAGATTAACAAATTCGCTGGAAAAGACATTGTCACCTCATGACGTAGCAACACAAGAAATTCGTCTCGAATCGGCCATACCTTGTTATCTTTGTATCATGATTTAGAGGTACATAAATATTCTAAACTATACAACTCTAACTACTTCCAAAAAAGGATTTTGTCTCGCATTCAGAATGAGTGATACACCACCGTGACAACTCTTGTTAATATCATTCGAAGAGTAACCGGGTTTATGTCATGACAATTCACTGCGACAGAATCGGATCCCTGAGCTACCATACAACATATCACCTTGACAAATCAATGATGGTACACCTACAAGATAACATCTTGACAACTCAATAGTGTGGTGCACATTTATACAAGCTATGCATCCCTTAGAGCTTGGTCGTTGTCCTAAATTGGACAGCTCGGTGCACAATTCGTTAAGATTTTGGGATTTTTGAATAAATCTCAAATTGATTAATGGAATATTTATTTAAACACCTAAGACAACAAAATAACATTTTCTAATTTTTAAATTTATCCCTCAATTTTTATTGAAAATGATTTAAAAATAAAAATTCAAAGATTTTTTTTAATTTTTCCGTGGTTCGCGGAGCTGGGCTCCCATAAATATGATCTTAAGCAGAAAATAACGTTTTCAGATTTTTAAAATAAATTTTCATAAAAATAAATAGAATTTTCAAAATCGGAAAACGTTATTTTCTGCTTATTAACTTCAAAAAGCTTATGTTAAAAATTTATTTAATTTAGCTCAAATTTGTGGCAGCCCCGCTCCGCAAACCAGAGAAATTAAAAAAAATCATTGAGTTTTCATTTTTAAATCATTTTCAATAAAAATTGGGGGACAAATTTAAAAATTAGAAAACGTTATTTTGTTGCCTTAGGTGTTTACATTAATCAATTTGCGATTTATTCAAAAATCTTAACGCCCCGCTCCATCTTGCGTATTGTGCACCGAGCTGTCCAATTTAAGACAACGACTCAGCCTTAATGGAAGATGGAAAAAATATACTGTCAGATTGAACGCGGTGACAGTTGAGATTCACCAAATTTGTTTTGAACTTTTTGTTATAAGTTAGCCCGATTTTTGCGTTGCGTACGGTGGTAAGCTAACACTCCCTATACAACAAGCAAACATTCGATATTATCTGTCAACGCATGCTACGCGTGTTGCATGCTTAAAAATTTTCAATTTAACTCCCGCTTTCGGGCTTCGGCAACAATCGTCAATATAATAATTAAACTTATGAAGCTCGCATTCAGTCACCTTATCACAAAATACCTCTCAGTATGAAAACGAGTTCCATGCACTCCAACATTTGAGTATATTTCCTGCCATTGGTGCACGTTTTGATGAAAGTTATCATTTATAATATCATCTGATGTGAAGTTTGTGAACTGTGAACATTTTTGGTTTTTAGAGAAAATGGTTTCAAGTGAAAAATTAAATATTGAAAAGGTCATAAATTGTGCAACAATGTATTTAATGATATTAATTTCGGAGAAAAAAATTCTAAGATAAAACAAAGTGTGAGTACGTTCCTGGCATATTGATTGCTAAATAATAATATTTTTGCTTTCATTCATAATTATCTATTACATTTACTAAATTTCTTACTGAAAAATTAAAACCACTCCCTTCGTATAAAAGCCAAAACACAAATATATTGACAATTCACAAGTTCCACACCAGCTGATATTATTAAAAACTACTTAAATCAAAAAATGTATCAGTTGCAGAAAATGCACTCAATTTGACTATTTCTCAGGTTCCACTTCGCAAAAAAGTTAAAATTTGTGGAACTCGTTTTTGTACTGGCGCAAGTAAACTGTTTGGTTTATCAAGAGGAGGTGGGGGATTGAAAACGAGGTTAAGGCACTTTCACATCGAAACCGATAAATTCTACACTCCTCTTGTTTTCACATCAAAAACAGAATTTTTTTTTTCGGTTAAATAGAAGTAACATTTAATTATCATAAAAGTTGTTTGATGAGAGCTCATATGAAAAGGCGTATTTTAATTTTACTACGAAATCCCTATCCATATTATAATAATATAATAAATAATAAAATAAAATAATATAGTTTTCAATAGCTGCGTTTTTTTTTATCTCCGTGATCTGATCCGGATCAAAGGAGATTATCGATTGACGTCGGTGTCAAAAACGGTTATAAATTTATATGGTTTTCTAAATTCATAAGAAATCATCACATTGCCATGCTTTTGTTGGGCAAAAACTTCAAAATTTGAACCAAATTTTACTCAAGTTCTATTTTGACGTTTTGTAAAGATTGAAATCATGGCAATTTGATAATTTTCCTCATATGTAAAATCATAGCTAACTACAGACATTTTTTAGAACCAAATCAACTTGAAATTTCCAATGAACTGGATCAATATAAAAAAACGCAGCTAATGTAAACACAAAAGTGAAGTTTAGTACGACCGAAAAAAATTTTCGTCCCGAAACGTTCCACATGTGGAAACCGAAAAGAAATTGAAAAAAGATAAAAGTTGTGTTTTTCTTAAAAATCTGAGATAAATATACTATTTTATTAGTTTATCCTATTTCTCATGATTTTATTAACCATTGGAGTAAAAATCTTGTTTTAAAGTGGAATAAATTTAGTTTTTCGGTTTTGATGTGAAAGTGCCTTTACTTGGGACAGTAACTTCGCTTGTGAAAACCATGCTTTAGCTCAGGCTTAAACACTGTACCTACGCGCACTACATATTGCGAGCACTCACTGAACTTAACTGACCTAGCATACTCAATTAGTTTCATTCCTAACAAAACCCAGGAGAAATACTTCCCAAGCCATGAAACAGAAATCTATGTGTGTGTGCGAATCCGTTCTCTAAAATGTTCTATATTGATACTTATGGAAAAGTGCCAGACATTGATTTTATATATGATATGGAACCTAACTACTATCCATACGAGAAAATAGTCTTCCAGTAATTTTAAGCTTGGCTCCTTACTATACTCGTATACCTTATTTAACAAAATAATAAAATCGTTTTTATTAAAACGTAACCTTACTGTATGTGCAGCCAGAGTACGAATCTGTAGGCAGCCTGATTCGAATTCATCAGACCACGGCACAGCACCTTATACAATTATAACGCAGCTGAGAGTTTTTGTTCGACTAATCGTAGTCATTTGGTTAAGATAGATTTTTTTAAATAATTTTGTTAGGAAAAGTATAAAAATGTTATTTCGGTTCAGAAGATAAGAAAGCAAGCTTAAGATTATCAAAACACAATTTTTCTGTAAGAATAGTAGTTAAGAACGGTCAGTTTTACATAATAACACTGTAAAGATATTACAATGTTAGGACCCAGATGGGACTCTCATGTGGTAGTGAAGGAGTCTGTTTCATGCCTTCGGAAGTATTTCTCGACGGTTTTGTCCTAAGCAATTTTTTTCTACCTATACTAATACGTGCGAGTGTACGAAACATTCGCTTACTTATATGTGACACAGCAATTCAAGTAAAAATTCTGCACAAAAGGTACATATCTCAGATTTCCTTACTAATATAATTCAATTCAAACAACAGTTAAGTTCTTTTACGAATTTTCATTTACACTTTCACTTCGATTAACTTTCTTCAACTTATTCCCAAAGCCGATTTACATTGTAATTGGAAAACATATAGAGTTTGTAACATAGAAAATGTAATGAAGATAAAATTCAGTCAATTTGTAATATTTTGTATAAGGAAAATAAATTAAAAATTTTATCAATAAAACAATACAACCTTTTTTTTCTAACTAAAAACAAATATACGTAATAAAATTTATGGCTATCGGAATATAGCTCAGCGCAATAAGTCTATCTTAGATGAAATATTAACAAAAAAAAAAAACAAAAACAAAAATGCAATATTAAAGTAGGAAATGTTTTCTTTCCTGTAATTTTATTAACTCATTCACACTGGGGCAGCACATGATTCGCAGATAATTTTCAATTAAGGTTTTCTATAAAATTATCTACGTACATTTAAAATAAAATCGAGAACTATATTATCGGCATAAATATATAACTAAGAGTTTCAGTTTACACACACACAAAATTAATCATCCTTTTTCACAAATTCATCCACGATATTTAAAAATTTCACTGAAACTGTGGAGACATCTTTTTTAACCCGTTTCTTCCTTTTTATAATTTCTTCGTGTGTATGAAATCTATTAAGCGGAAAGATTAAGTCATTCATTGTATAAACTCTGGATCGGCATTTTTGATTCCACCATTGATTGCATCGCCAATATTTCTTCTCCTCTCCATTTGCTAGTTTTAAGGTTTTTTCATAGATGAACGGTTGGCCGCAATAGATTAACTGGACTCGACCCCGTGACGTTGGAGCATATACAGCCATATCTAAAACTATTAAAATATGTTAGTAAGAAGAATTATAATAAAAATTTGAAAGTAAACATGAAGTTTATTAACATTTTTAAGTATTGTTTATTGTATCAGCGCTTATTGGTTTAATAGTAAAATTAAATATTCAGTCGTTAGCAGAATTTCTCCATTATTTTGAACTTTTAGAGCAGGCTAACGGATTAAGGTCAATTCGTTGAATGATGGATAGTGAATTTCAAAACTTGAACACACAGTCTACATCAACGGTAATTTCATTCTCATTTAATGAGTAAAACCGTACGATTGTTAATATTTGCAATTGATTAATTAAAAAAAAAAAAGTCGTGAAATTTCACACTTGAAAAACAAATTTGCGGAGATCATCAAAAAAAATTATTGCTGGAAAATTTTATTTCGTACAAAAAATTTGCGTCCAGGAGATAAGAGATGGATCCATGTTTCATCAATAGTCATAGACCGATGGAAAAAGTGGATTTCACCAGCAAATTTGCGAGCATTGCTTAGAAATTTTCATTCGATTTTGCTTTTGCTCAACTGTGATTTATGAGCAATTGTGCGCACACCTAATGCATGCTGAAAACTTTCCTGCATAATGGTGAAGATACTTTCTTTTGATATACCGATCCACAACGTCTACTTTTCGATTGACAATCATTCAAAATAGTGGAGTGTACTTTTCTATGGTTTTTTCAGTGTATGTATTACCTATGGTTAATTTTTTTTTACTGTTAACAACAAAGGAGCAGATTCTACTTGAAGGAATCTAGCTCAGTGGCACATTAAACCTTCAAAAAAAATTGTTTTACTACTCAGTCAGTTTTTTTTTCTCATTAAAAAACACTGGTCACAAAATGTTTCTTTGCGATTTTACGTTTTTTAATCTTTCAAAGGGTGAAACTAAGTAGACTTTGTGATTGTGATATCATATCTGTTCTAGGTAGACATGTTTTTTTTTCTTAAATGCAACAGATATCATTGATTAAATTTTGGAAAACTTCATGAATGGCACGCGAGAATAACACATGCAGAAGAGTAGTAGTTTTAAAACCCATCTTGTAAAGCCCCAAATCTACTAAAATAGCGTGTAATAGCGATACCAATATTGGGTAGTAAAATTTCAATAAAAAAACCTACTACAGTCATTTGGTGCTCAAAAAGGGGGTTAGCTGGAAAGTTTTCGATGTGCTCTTTCCGAATTTTCATTTTGCCACCTCGTATCTTTGCCGCTCGCGCCGTCATCATACTGATAAAATGGCGCCGCCCAAAACCAGTTTCTTCACAATAATTCCTTTCCGACTCATTTTACGATGAAAATATTTGTATAATAAATTAAATTAGAGAAATTTCCTATAATTTATGTACCTTTTTTTTTGTAAAATGAATGGTTACAGCGTACGAGCGCCGCTGTCTATTTCAACACGCGTATTGACAGTAGGCAAGCTTTTCAACGTGTAGTAAAATAGTAGTAGAAATTTTACTAAAAATAAATAATATTTTAGTACATAAATTATAGGAAATTTTCTCTAGTTTAATTTATTATATAAATATTTTCATCGTAAAATGAGTCAGAAAGGAGATGTTGCCAAAAAACTGCTTTTGGGCGCAATTTTATCAATATGACGGCGCGAGCGGCAAAGATACGAGGTGGTAAAGTGAAAATTCGGAAAGAGCACATCGAAATCTATAAAAATACCAGTTTTCAAAACTCCCCGAAAGCTTTCCAGGTAGAACTACCAAATAACTGTACTACACGTACAGCTAGCATTTTAACATTTCAAAAAATGTCTTGTTACAGAGCAAAAAAAAAAAATTAAAAACTCCAAAAAAGAGATTTTGATTTTAAGAATTTATGTTCGTATTTGTTTGTATTTAGTAACTACGTTGATAATCAAGAGACTGAATTTGAATCAAATTAAGAAGATAATTCTACATTTATGGTTAGAAAATTACTAAGCAACATAAATTCCATGGTGGTGATATTATTTTCAAATTATGCGATTCCACATTTTACAAAAATTTTAAAATTGGCAAGCATTATTAAATTAGGTTGAAAGAGTTTATATTCATTTTAGATTAGGGCTAGATTTTGTCTAAATGCAGCGATTTAAATATTTTCTTTATACATACATATATACTAGAGTTTCGTAATAGATGTATATCTATACACACACGTATTTAGAAAAATGTTTATAAAAATATGAGCTCGAGCTGCAGTGTATCTACAGATATTCGTGTGCATATGAATCTGCTAACGTTCATGAACAAGTAGAATTGCTAAACACTGTTACATGTTTTTTTTTTCACCACGAACTCTATAGTTCTAATCTATGAAGATTACTGACATTATAATAAGAATGGACTGAGCTTTCTTATGCTTCGAAACTGGCACACATTTTGAACAGAATGTGAAAACCTTTTATTTTGTACAATTGTACACCGATTCATAATTTATTATTAATTGTCGATTAGAAACACTAAAGATGTTATAAAACAGTATTGCATTACATAAAAATTGTTTTGGGAAGTTAAACTTGTTTTAATTAACAAAAAAATTAATTTTTAATATCACTGAAAAATGTGCTCTTCTGCAAATTTGAAGTAAAACAAAATTGAGCTTGATGGAGATAGACGTATATAAGCAATATATTTGTCTGAATTTTTACGTCAATTTCAACGCAGTCCATTTAATATACAACAGTACTGCTCCCAAAATTGGTTACAGTTCAGCGTACATTTTGAACATGAAGGAGACATACATGGCTCAGTTCATTCTGAAGTTGTGCTAATTGCAAACTTGTTTAGAAGGGGAGGTGAGGAAGGCTAATGTATGAGATGGTGGGTACAAGAATTATTATTAAACCATTTTATTGCATATCTCAAAATCTGACATTTTTCAGATAAATCAATCAATAAAAATTAGTAACATATCCACCTCAATTTCCCTTTATTAAGATTTTGTTAACTAACAACATCTGTTCTACACTATTTTCTAACTTATTTTGTTTCAACAGGAAAGACGCAAAGCCTAGAGAAGTAGAGAATCATCCATGCAAAAGCATAAAGTTATGTGTATTTCGAAAAAAATGTCTAAAGCTTTCATTTTAATATTTTTTCATCTAATACATATGTATATACTTTAAAAGAATATTGCTTCATAACCACTCATTTTCCTTACATAAAAATTATTAATTTTAATAGCTCTTCTCCCAAATACTCTTTTGTTGGCATTATATTTATTGTGAAATATTCTTTATAATTTCTATTTCTATTTTAATTAGGGATCAGCTGGAATTCTTGAACACCCGGAAGTATGAAAAATATATCATGGAAAAGTTCTCTAGTTTCTCTAGTTCAATTAAAGGATGATGCGAATTCCGTCGTATTACTTATCAGGTGAGTCGATAAGAAAATTCAGTTGGGTTGTCTCGAAAGCGTTACCAGGCAGGATGTTGTTACACATTCCCAAAATTTTAAAGGAGGAAGAGGGGCATCCTTTGGTAATCTTGAACGATATTCTCATTTTAAGCATACAGACCAAGCTTACTTTTTTACCAATTGGCAAAGGTACCTACTTTTGAATCATTCTATCGATAAATCTAGACTGAAAAAATAGCTTTCACATCGAGATACTACGTATTTCGAAAAATGAAATTAATTTAACTAAACCTAATTACGATTACAATATTTCAACAAACAAGCCGGTTTTATTGCGGTATATTGACTATTGGTGAATTGTGCAGTCATAAGGATATAAAAACAACACGGTTAAAAATTTCAATTTTATTCTCCAGGCTCATGAGAGACTTTTTGTTAAGCCGAAGAGTGGGCAACTATGATAAGATTGGACATAATCTTAAAAACTAACAACTGCTATGCAACATGTCATTTAAAACTCGCTTTTTCCCACATTTATCTGGATTTCTTCCCTGACAACCAGCTGAGGAGTACAAAAGATAGGAAGAAGAAAAAAGCCGGTTCATGAAAAATGCAAGTTTCATTTTTTACATTAACTGTGTTCTTTTCATTCGGTGCAGTACATTGCACTACACTGGAGATTATACGAAGTGAAAAATCCTTAAAAATAGGAAATGCTTTGAAAATTTTCATTCTTCTATTCATAGTTGCCAGATGACCTCTATTTTCATATTTTGATTGTGTCTTTTTTTTTATTAAAAGCATTTAAAAAAATCATTTTTTCCTTCATTTCTACTTTCAAAAATATTTAATGTTTTATGAACAATCATTGAGCAACTGCAAATATACCCGAAATAAGTTTTGTTTATTTGGAATTCCAAAAAATGTTCTATAATGAGGAGAAGTGAAGATTGGATTACATGAGCAAGTCGTAGACGAACTGGTTTGATGATTTATTAGTTTGCAAGCAAGTATCCATTAGAATCCATTATCCATGGATCCATGGATTGAGTCAGCTTAGAAGTTCGTTATAAGCTTTTCGTCATTTTTAAAAACAGATCTTTACAAAAAAAGAGAGTACAATTTTATACAAGCTTAGAATACTACCAACGAACCACGAGTGTGTAATCAGAAGCTAAGAAAAGATCCTTTTTTGCCGAGCAAAAATAATCGTTGCTCGTTAATACTACTCAGAAGAGCGGCAATCAGAGCCACTGATGCTTTTATGAAACATTTCCAAAGACTTGTATGCCCCGGGTCTAGTCTATATACATATTTTTATAAGTAAATTTTTCGTAATATTAGTCGACAGACTTCTCCAAATATGTATAACTTTTCTAAACTATTTCATCAATTCATAGTTGGTCAATAATCGCGTAGGTAGTTAAGCTTCAATGCAATGACTGAAATTATATTAAATTACAAGAAAAGTAATTTTTGTTAAAATTGCAGAAAAGTGAAGACCGAGAATTTATAGCTGAAATGTCAAGAGAGCTTACAATAAGTTTCAAATGAATTCATCAACCCGATTCCTCAGTAGTCGCATTAGAATAAATTTTTAATACGTGAAAAACATGCACGGTGAAGCTTTTGGGAGACCATGGATGCTCACATGTCGATGTCCAAGAAAATTTGTTCAGTAAACGACTCGTGAGATGAAAATTATAAAATAGTTCGTCCATAAAATTTTAAAAAAGTACCTACACCAGTTCGAAAAGTTTTAAATAATGTTTAGTCCAAATGAAGATGATCCTGACCGAACGGAGCCTGGCAAAATATGTGAAGGACATATATATATGTAGGTGTTTTTTGGAGATATGGTGCCATATTCATAAAAAGCTCAATTGTAGCCACTGGACTACTGAAAATCTGCATATTACAAAGGGGCAACATGAGAACTAACAGGTGTTGAGTGTGTTGCGGATTGATAGCGTTGGTTTTAGTTGAACCATTGTAAATTAACATAAATTAAAGTTGTGCCATGTAATGGCATGCATTCTTTCCAGAAAGATGCACCAATCTACCTCCTACTTCCATTATGATGTAATGACTTATATTAACGGAAATATGCCGAATAAATGAATTATGAAAAGACGTGTAATTTTATAAGAAAAGGTCAAATATAAAGTTTACGAATTAAAACAAGCAACATTTATTAAAGAATAAACAGCTGTTGAAGTATCTAATAAAAGAAATAAAGTGCTCTCAATAGTTCATCAAGCGCTCACGCAATGGAAGGTAAAACCTTCCAGATTGTATATAAGATATCGATTAATTTCATTCTTTGATGATACGAACCAATGACAGAAAAATTCACTTCTATTATAGAAAAAGTGTCGAATTTCAAGAAAATGTTATATGTAAACATCACAAGTTCCTATATAGTTTCTTGACGAGTTGCAATTTAAGTAGCACATTGACAATATAAGTACTACGATCTAGAATGCTTGATGGATTACCTAATTTTGTCATGGTAGAAAATACAGAGTTCTTAGTAGAAGCAAAAAACTAATGTTGAATTATTTTCAACGAGTTCTACACCGATTTAGTAGAGCTCTACGTCCTGTTGTTTTTGTAATGCAACAATAAAAGTCCGTAGAGCTTCACACCGTTGATGTAGAACTGTTTGGAAAGAATTCGCCAAAAGTAATTTTGTTTTTTTTTGTTTGCGGATGAAGCGTAAAATCTCAGAATACCACCAAAAGTTCAAAATGTCATAAGAAGCCTTATTGTATGGATGCTCGCAAATTTGCTATAGACTTTCAAGTTAGTTAGAAAACTTATTTATCAACGTACGATAATTCTTGACGTCAAGAATATCCACTGTCTTCGAATATTAACAAAATGGCGGGTCTGGATTCTTAAGATGAAATCTGATTGTATCTGAAACAACAAATTTACGTTTTAACAACAAAACTGAAATGTGATCTCTTTCAAGCAAGTGGTAGCGCACCTTCTCGTATATGGTTCATAAACAAAAGCTGATATCATTGAGCTGACCCTAAACCAACCTTAAATAACTAGAAATATTTGATTCTTCATCTAACAATTTTATTATCAACTTGCATGCGTTGCAGTTTATCTCCCCAAGCTTCCAAGTTTTAGTGTAAATGCTTCACACAAGAGATAGTTCCTTGCACTGCCAATTTACTTGTGAGCTGATTTGGAACAAAGTGCTTTGTATGCTTTTTTATAAGATTGGTTTCTTCTCTTATATGTTTTTTTTAAGGTTATTAAAACAAATGGCAAACAAAATAAATTTTTAATTATTTAACAAATAATTTTCATTTCCGTTTTTTACTTTATTCATTCGAGTTTATTTTTATTTTTAAAAATTCTCATAACTTGTTCTATTAAAAAACCAAACAAGATACAATTATAGATTTTTGCATCAGTAGTAATATTTACTAGTATGTACCTACTGTTTGGTCTTGATTTTTGTATGAACCAAACGCAAACTAACTAGTATGATACTAAAATTTTGAACCAAAAATTCATTTTTTAAATATTAATTGCAATTTACAGCTTCGAAATTATAGTAAACATACATATATTGTAGATTAAGCCCGCAGCAGATTGTTGCGCACAGCCATGTTGGATACGTGTCTGTTCATGGCTTAATGTAAGCATTAAAGTATTAAATTTACCATGAATATCTCGATACTGTGAAGATGTGGCTCTGAATCAAAAATTTACGCTGTTTATTCACCAGTGATACACGAACTAAAAACTCGAAATTATCGTCAGAGTCATCTTCTGACGAACTATCAAGCAAGAAGAATGACATTTTGCGCAAAAACTGTGTTCTTTCTACGAGTTTTTGAAACCAAATAGGGTCAACCAGCATAGGAACGGGCTTTAGGCGCACGCGTACATAAATTCAATACCTTACCAAATCGGTCATAATGCGTCAATTTGGTCTACACATAAACGCAACCATTTGAAGATTTTTATAATAATTTAGATTCATATGAACACTCCCGATATCACTGAAACTCTTTAAGCAATGGGAAAAGATAAAAACGATGAATTTGAAGAAGATCTGATTTTATATTTAGTGGAAAATATAGCAATCCCATGAACAATTGAAGAAAAAAGTCAGGAAAGCGTCCCGTCGCTGGTATCTAATGGCAAAAATATTAATTAAAATAATCCACATAACTCAAATTCCGTTTTGACTAGGCCTTACGATCGAAAACACTTTGGATTACTGCTTGAGTTTCTTTACACGGAATTAATAGTTGCCATTTCCAACAAAGGCAACCAAAAAAGTTTGATGATAAGTAACTGTGGTACCTACAAGTTAAAATATATTATAACAAGGCCACTACTTATTTAGACATTGCAAATACAATGCCAAAAAGATGTGTATTAGGTATCATAGCATAGCATGCATACTTGTAGAACCAAAAATGTCTATTATCCCTGCAGATGAGGCTCAAACCTGGGCACAGGCAGCTGCAGAAAAACATTTTTCTATAAAATGCACAAATGAAACTTGATTAGCAACAATACTATTATTATTGATACGTTTTAGCAATGCTAATAAAAATTAATCGACTCTGAATGACTCTATATTCATTTCCCCTATCACTCACTCACTTCCTGCCAAGGCCTTGAAAATGCATGGTAATCCATGGTGCTTTGGTAACTAGTTCTAAAAAAACAAAACAATTATAATATTAGTCACAATTTGTGTTTTTTACATGAAGAACATGCAGCAAATAGCAAATTGTGAAAAATAAGGACACCCATAAATAAAAGGTCCAGAAAACTTCAAATGCAGACATTTGTTTTAGCCAATTGGATAAGGATACCATTCAAATAGATGACAATTTTGAAACTATACATGACGGTGTAGTTCGGATGAAGTTTTCTACGACACGTGGAAGCTTGTGCTTAGAAAGGAACGAGGATCGAAAATTTGGAATTTTGCGCAGACACCATTTTTTGCTTGATGGAAACTGCTGACACACAAAGAAATTATAACATTATATCCAACAATTAGTTTACCATATTGCTCATCTTAGAATAATTTCGGCAGCGAGTGGTATGTAATGTATGAGCAACTGATACAATTCGGCAAAATAGATTAGCAAAATCATTGAAGTAGGAAAGAACTTACATAATAAGGATGGCCATGAATCAATAAATCTACGAGTTCCTTATAATATAATTGCTTTAAGATGGTTTAATTAGTACAATTAACCTTCAGTTTACGATATAATCTTTATCAGATGTTGGACCTTTTAACTCAAAGGAAAAAGAGGAGTTGGAAAATATATATAAACAGATCGAGCGTTGGTGTACAGTAGCCATAATAATATGGTGGTGTTCATAAAATAGATTTTATCGTTTCCCTATATTTTATACTAATCCAAGCTGTAAATGGACCCTGAAACTGTGGGATCATTTGGTTTGCAACGATTGCCTGAAACTAGCACCCGTGATCAATGTGGCAATTGTGAGGCTGTTTTGTGTCTGCTAATATATACAGCGACCATTTTCAAGATTTTCATGTTTCTTAAAATTAAATTATTGTAGTAGAAAAAATAAATAAAAATCTGAGTATGAAATGCATTGATTTCATGAGACTGTATTTTATTGAGTTCCATTCCAACTATTCACATTAGAGCAATCGCAACATTATTCTTCGCCCAAAATGGTCGTGCCTTCTATCAGGTGTGTACATAATATATAATCAATTTTTACTGTTACAATTCGCGCCAAAAGTCAATATATCGTTAATTATAGAATTGGATTGAAGATAACCCAATTCATCAACATAATTATTTTAACTCGTAAATTAGTCCTACACAATTTAATTCTGGAAAATACCGATACTCATCTATATTAACTGCAACATAAAAAATTTTAATTGTTTACTTTTATTACAATATTATATACTAGACCTACATGATATGCATACATATCTCTATTGTGTAAAAATAATATGTATCATTTATAAATAAATTTATAATAAATGCCAAAGCTTGAAACAAGGTTCCAAACAAAGACTTGGTTGTCCATGACATTGCTTGCAATAGTACGATGTCATCTTTCTTAATTTATTCGCTCTACAGAGTCTACAATCTTTGCGTTTTGTTCTATTTCTTGTATCTTTTGTTTCAAATTTTGATGGTAAATGTTGATCACTTTCGAGAAAGTTAATACTAGTCGCATATGTTGATTTATCGTAGAAGGTTTTTTTTAACGGCCCATTGTTAGCTAGTTCATTCAAAATATATATATCTGAAGATCCTGATCCTAAAATTAAAAAGAAAAATCAGTAAAAAAAATCTTTGTTTATTGGAATTGCAAGAAAAGGTGCAGATAAATCTGTGAGAATGCTTTAATGCTGTACTGATTAAAATTGTGGTTTGGAATAATGCGTCAGGTGCAACTTTAAATCTAAAATCTAGGAAATCGGTACAGATCGAAATAAAAATATTCCTAGAAAATCGCTTTGACGGGTAAAAAGATTGTGTGGAACAAGCAAATAGCTTCGTATCTATATATTACACTTATAAAGAATTCTTAAGAGTAATAAAATTGTGTTTCTAGGCAAGCAGAAAAATATTCCGGTTTAGTTGATCGGAGGAACAGTGATAGTTATTCATTAGAGAATTGCTCCGCTGCAACTGAACTGCTATTAAAGTATCTCAGCTTAAAAGTGATAGTAACTCTCCTACAATACGTTGAAGTGTCAATGAAACTGTTAGATCAAGAATCCACACTGTAACTTCGAAATGTATTAAAGGACATGGGCTGCCTAACAATTCCAATATATCAAGATAGCAACCGGAGCTTGAGGAGAAGTATTGGAGAAACACAACGTTCTATTACACGTAACTCGAGAGTAATGTGTACATATTTTTGGATTAGATTTTATTTCAAAAGACGAAATTAAACTGAATGCACAGGCTGTGGTAATGTATGTAGTAATACCTATTGCTGCGCTCCTTTTATCATTACGGATTCAATCGTTTTCAAAGATTATTAATCTAATTCTTACGCCAAACAATATATCTGTTATCACCTTTTACACAATTAATGATTCTGCGTAAAGTTTGTTTATTTCAGTTGCGAATAGGACACTATTATTTTGTATTAATATGTGAATGTTTATTGCTTACATTTATCACTGGGTACTAATTAGGGCTAAGTTCTCTAGGATTATTAAATATAAGATATTGGAAATGGCATTCTTTTTTTATAAACATTAATTTGAGCTTGAAATAGTTCTGCTTCGTTTATATTCTGTGTAAACTAAGGTATGTGCATTGTTCTGTCGAATTATGCAGATTTATTTAGAACGAAAAGAGGAACGCAGAAAGTACATCTGTGAAAGTAGAATCCTCATCATTATCATCAATGTAGTATGTAACTACATTATTATTCGTCCCATATGGTATTATGTGTATACATAATATATAAACAATTATTACTGTTAAAATTCGCGCCCAAAGTCAATTCATCTTGCCTTGAATTGAATGAACAAGTAACATGTATCGATAATTATGAAATTGAACGGAAAATAACCCAATTCGCCAACATAATTAGACCAGACGACCTAAATTATTCATTTTAACTCATAAATTAGTTCTACACAATTCAATTCTGGAATATACTGATACTCATCTATATTAACTGCAACATAAATCATTTTTAACAGTTTATTTTCATTATAATATTATACACTAGAGCTACATGATATAGTCGTACATACATATCTCTATTGTGTAAAAGTAAGATTTGAAGTTGTAGATATATGTATATAAATTTATGATGAATGCCAAAGCTTGAAACAAGGTCCCAAACAAAGAGCTGGTTGTCCACGACATTGCTTGCAATAGTACAACGTCCTCTTTCTTAATTTATTGATTTTGCAGATTCTACAATCTTTGCGCGTTGCTCTATTTCTATTATCTTCTATGCCAAATTTTGATGGTATATGTTGATCAGACTCGAGAAAGGTAATAGCTTCATATGATAAATTATCGTCGAAACGTTTTCTTAACGACTGAATGTCAGCTAGTTCACTAAAATTGTATGTACGTGAAGATCCTGATCCTAAAATCAAAAAGAAAAATCAGTAAAAAAGATCTTTGTTTATTGGAATGGTAAGAAATCATCATTATTATTACTGAATAGATTCGTTTGACGGGCGGCGAAGCTTAAGACTATTAGCCAGCCAGAAATATCATATCAAGTTTATTTATATCGCACATATAGACATTTCTTTATTACAAGAAAAATATGTATTTCAAAAATTACCCTGGTAGACAAGGCATGATGAGCTTATCAATGAGCTCCTCATAAGTATCAATGAGTGTCATGATGAGTTCATAAATGAGAATCAGATTTTGCGATTGATTTCATATATTTTTTCGAATTAAGTTCTGGTTGCAAATCAAACTCTGCGACGCTGAGGCGGAAGGATTTGGGCATAACATCTTGTTCAGCATTTGGGCGATAATCTTTCCGCGGAAGAACAAATCAAAAAATTAATTTAAAACCAATAATAAAAAAAATTATATTATAATCCGATAAATCATAAAAATCAATTCAAACTGTCCTAGTAGAAATTTCATCTGACACGGTGATAACAAGAAAAAATATTTATTTATTGCTGGTTTATTAGTTTCCTGATATCCATTTATTGAATCCTCATCGAGATTAATATTCTATATACATATTTCTTTATAAATTGCAAACACCTGGACGCTTTTCAGTCAAATTAGTATTGGTTACATAATCACTGCCCTATGCGGGGCAAGAGACAAGGTAACACTGTGACAATTTCTACCAGGGAGTTAATTAGATACATACATACATACACATATATTAAATGCAAACTAAACGCAAATTCTTGCCAATGTATTTTGCATGGAAACAAACAGTTCATTTTTATAACAGGAGTTAAAAGTACCCGTGTACTTAGTATACAAGCTTTCATACGTGCATTTACAAAAGTATAGGTATACGAGTCTGTGCAGAATGGAATAATAATAAAGCAAGCGCTGCTCTTGACATTATAATATTTCTAAATTATATTTTCTGTACGGCTTCAAGGTGTTGAAAAGCTTTAAAGACTCTTTTCTTTCTATATACATATAAATAAATATGAAAACACTACGTTTAATAACACAAGCAAATGTCTTCAAAACCATTTGGTAGCCTCTTAGGAAAAATATTCAAACCTAATTAAATAAAGTGGTCACTCAATAAGTGCAAGCGCTACAAATCACCGTCCTACTCTAACAAGGTGGGAGTATTCCCATATAACAACTTTAGTCACAATTCTTAGAAGTATAAACAAACACTAACTGATAGAAAGCAGTGATAAGCCTGTTGATATCCTAGAGAGTGAATAAAATAAATCTACTGCCCATAAAGAGCTGCCTCATGGATGGGTACAATGAGACTTCCTATTATTTCTATTGTTTGGAATTGAATATTATGGATTGTCATAAATAGCACAACTGTGAGCAGCAGTTAGTGGAACGCTCACTCGTTTGGTACACGGACGAATCAAGGCTTGAGAAGAATGCAGGACATCATATGTATATTTTTTAGACAAAAAATTATGCCATAAATCTGTGGGGTAAAATAGATGTTAGAAGGCGCTAACTTATCGCGAATATTCTCAAACAACCAGGCCTTGAATTTAAGCTATTATGCAAGCGTTTAAACATCCTAAAAACATTGGTAACGGATTAGTACAACACTCCAGGACAGAGATAAGGAAATACTTGACTTTTGCAAACCAAAACTGAAGATTTTAACTAGCGTGTTCGGTTCACTAAAGTAACAACTAAATCGATAAAGTAGCAACTAAAAAAATACATTACAATTTTGGTGCATGTCTGAATTTATATGATGAGGTAACAATTCATCATATTAGAGACATGTTGCATATATAAAAACTTAATAATAATAAATAAATTGAATAAATAACAAATAGAGTCCAAACAATTATGTTTGTTGTTAGTTAACAAAATTGTGTCACAACGATCTAGTGGTGCATTATAAATAGAAATTAATATAGTTCAGCTTTTAATTCATTTTTAATGTTAGAAATTCAAACAGCGCATATATGTACATACTATAAGTGAAAAGCAGGAAAGCTGCTAGAAATAAAATGTCAAGACGAACAAAAATCTACATTCATCAAGATACAAGAAAATTTTTATTGAATATTCTAAATACTCATGTACGCTATTAAGATATTGTAAATCACTCTTTTTTTATTGTTTGGAACAAGTTTATATATATTTGGTGATTGCCGTCAAAGCAACTCGTACTCTAACACCTAGCTACAGTCGTACGAAAACTGAGACAATAACAACGAAATCAGCATGAAATTGGCTAAAAAAAGAAATGTACTAAATTTCATTAGTAGTAAGCACGATGATTATAAAGGCATTTTTAATCCTCCCAATATGTATTGTGTATATATTTATTCATTATTTTAGATTGAATTCAAGTTATAGTCTTGGATATAGTATAATATATTTTTTTAATCAAATTACAAAATGCCTTAACAAATGTGGCAACTTATTGAGAAATGTAAAAAGAAAGAAAACAAAATATATTTGGCATAAAATATTCACTCGAATTTTATTAAATACAATATGCTCTGTCGTCTTAATGAATATTCATCTTAAACTATACCTTTACACGGCAAATGATTATGATACGGTCTTGTTATTTGAACCCTATAAAGACCATTCGATTTAAGAATTGTTGTAAGTCTTGCTCGACAAAATGATTGACCTGGCTTACGTCTTCGACATCGCCAATATGTAGTTTTATTTGCGACACGATTTCTACTAAATTTGAAACCTTGAAACATTAAAACTTGGCATCCGCGATCATTTTTTATGAATTGCAATCGTTGATTATCAAGTGTACGTCTAGCCATATTTACATATTCCAAAATGAAACCTGAAAAGAAAATTTTTGTTAATTATGTTATTTTATGATGAGGATTTTATGAGAGTTACAATGAAAACACATACATACTTATAAAAACAAACAGAGCACACAGCTTGCCTCATATTATGTTGACGATTTAATTGCTGATGACACATTTGTTTATTAAATAAAAGAATTCCAGTGAAATTTTAATAATTGAGCAGTTGAGAATATAACTACATAGTTAATGAATCTTAGCGGATATAACCGTAATCTCGAATTTTTTCATTCGGGTAATTTATGTAAGAACATAATTTAGGGATGTGATCGAAAGAGAAACTGATGAAAATTCATGCAAAATTCAATGAAAACATACAACCGAGCACATAATTCAATTCAATTAGTTTGATTAACTGGTTAATGTACACAGGAGTTATAATCTTCTTAAATATTAATAGAGATAATAGTAAGCCGTGATCAAGATAAGTCTATTGCACATGCTGAGTTGAGTATCGTAGATAACAGGGTTTCCCTTGTAAATAATTAGATATAGGGGGAAATCACTTACATACATATTATCAATATTTTAGAGTAGGAACAGATGGGGAAGATCTTTTACTAACCTCAAAAATCTTTGATTTGTAAAATACAGATTAAACGCATTTTTTAAATGCGAAGGTTAGAAGTTTCCGTGATATGAACAAAATAAAACATTTTGTTTTTTTAGAAGAAAATTAAAAGCAGACGTTATTATTGCAGGAGTTGTTTAATATGCTTACTATAAGTTTCAATATGGGATGCTTAGGTTAGGTTAGAGTGGCGGCCATCGTAAAGCCACACTCAAGGCCCTCATTCACTTACACACTTACAGATTATCTGCAGTTTCAGACTGTAAATGCCATCTTTCAGTTCAAATCTGTTTTCGTCCACCCACTAGTATCAGATCACGTCTTAGTTTGAAAGTTGACAGACAGAAAACTTTAAATAAACTGACGATTATCACACACCTACAGTTGGGTCTGCAGTCAATATCGTATCATGCCATTCGAATGAATTTTTAAAATAATTTTTTTCAAAAAAGGAAATTGCTGCTCTAGTAATAATAATTCTTTGATCAGAAGTACCAGTGAAGAGTAAAACAACGTTTCTAGGTGAAAGATTGGTTGCTGCACAAACAAAGTACTACTTACAGATGAAGTTACAATTTTTTTTCTTAACTGAATCAGTAGTAGCTTTATAATGTTCTATTAATTCCTTATAACCCTTTTCTTTTAAATTTCTGTCCAAATAAGTGTCATACTTTACGTTCCATGTTTCCTGTATACTTCAATGAATTCTGAAGTAAATTTTGTACTTCTATCAATGTTGGGAACGATGAGAAACGCCAATTATATGACGAAAATATCAAACGAACTGAAAATAATGGATTGACGATGAAATTGTACAATTTGTATGCAATTTACAAATCTGCAGTCCTGTTATCTGACGATGAACTGCATGTGTGTGGTGTATTTATCTACAGACATATAGCTGCAGTTCATGAACTGCCGATCTAGTTAACAATCAAATCATACATGTTTTCAACATACACACGCAGATTACCTAGCCCACAGATCTAATCATACGATTTGAACTGTTAATGCTAGGGTTTGCTTGCTCTCGTTGGAGATTCAATACGAAATATGTTACAAGTATGTATATGTAGGTCAAATTCAAAGCATAAAATTCATTATAGTAGTACTATGACACTGGGTGTTATCATTTAAGCTTCATTGTAGAACGGTAATGCTGCATTTGGAATTTCTATAATTTCCAATAAGACTTATTGTTTGTGATTCAATTACACATTTTATTTGTTAATATTTATTACACAGTTATGCCCAATAGATTGGCAGATATTTGATACTAAAAGTTAATTTAGAGCGATCAACATACAAGTTCGAAAAGGCAAATTCAATTCGTTAAGTAAAAAGATTGTTCCCTATCATACTATAATAAGCCAATAATGGACAACATAAGAATTCTATAAAAAAAAAACAATAACAAACTTGCAATAGCCACGAGATCTGTCAGAAATTCCCCACATTAAGGTAAAAGTGCAAGTTAGCACATTACGTTCATGGTCTAGATCACGAGACGCGATCATATTGCAAGAGCCATGAACCTGTGTTAAAAAGAAATGCATCGAAATATATTGAATTTTACAAACTCTAGACGTAAGCAATATTTGGATATAGATAAACTAAGAATCTTAAATAAAGGTGATCAGTATAATAAAATCGTCTTTGACTAAGGAGTTCATGATGTTCAGCTATTCCTATCATTAATTCCGGAATTAATGCTTTCCTAGCTACTCCAATGGAGCAAATGGAGCTTCTCCAATCTATAAAGTTAAAGCTATACAGCTACCCTCAACGATAGACTATAGTATAACATAAATGAACTGCAACAATCCTCGATAACGCGGATTGCATAGTGAGTTCAAAATATCAGGAAAAAAAAACTAAGGTTGTTCATTTTTGCTATAAACTGTCCATCCCTAGAAATCCCATATAAATGGGGAATACATTGAATCCCAGTATAAGCATAAATTTTAATGTATTAGACTCTGATCTAATTAAAAATCATACAACAATATATCTGTTATTGTTCTATTTTGAAATCCTTTAGCCTAATAAAGATGTTATCCTGAACTAAATGGGGCACTGACCCTATTATCTTACTGACGCTACACAAAACACTAATGTTATTACAACTGGACTACGAAGCAATACCAAAAAAGTGTAAATGTATCATTGTCTTCACTGAAGAAACTGGATCCAGTACGCAATGCACAAAGCTGAAATTCCAGCCATAGCAGCATATCTTACTAAAAAATTTCACCAGATTTTTCATCCACCCAATATATAAATTCTATCAAACCACACGAAAAATAAATATCAGAAATCACAACCGCAGGTCTTTGCTACAAGCCTCTCATCGTTATTCAACGAATATGATATCGTGATACAACAGCTATCTCGGGCTTTTTTTCTGGATTAGAAAACCTTGAGATATTAATATACGAACTAAAGAACAGATAATAGTTGGTATGTGAAAAATATCTTCTTAGTGATATTGAGTCACAATTTTAAGCAAACTTTCGCAGGTAAGGAAAAAGCAAGGAAGAGTGAATCGACATTCATGTCACTGATCATATGCATTTTTTGTATCATCGCCGTGTGTTACACAAGAAATTCGCCAAGCCTTTCTACCAAGAAGCTTTTAAACGGATTTTATTAGTTGTCCACGATCGAGAAAACTTTTCTCTTTCACCATTGTAATAAAAAATATAATATAATATCGAATGATTTGTGGGTAAACTGTATAATATTGTTTTCATATCCCGTAATTTGGAATAAGTTCAAATTAGAAAATATTTTCATTTTCTCTCAGGTTTTTACTCACACGTTCCAGCACAATATTACAATTCCATTCCATTTGAAAGCGCTCAATTTGTACATGTTTTTGACTCAACCATTTCCGAATTGGATGAAACTTTCAGTTTATATGGAATACGAAAGTAGCTCACCCGTATACTTATTTTGGCAAAAACACTTTATCCAAAACATAGTTAATGTAGAAGTATAGTGGAAAAATTGATAAAATAATATACTTATTTCTAAGCTTCCATCGTATCACTATGAATTGGATCCAGTATCTTACAATTAATATAAACATAAATGATACGATAAATTAGAACTTATAAGATTTACACAACATTACAGAAGACATTCGAGAAGAAAAATTTAGGGTGAAGAATTTTTTGTGATAGTGATTGTGCGATTTACTTAAGTCATTCAGTGTGTGTAGTCTTTAATAACCAAAAGTAAGAATATTCATTCCATTAAAAATTTTTGTTTATTCAAAAACAAGAAAATGTAAGTTATACTTAGAAGTTCTGTATTTATTTTCGTACCTGAAAACCAGCTACCGCGATAATTTAATAATGATAAACTCAGTTATCTGTTTTCTTTCTATCTATTGGTGATAAAAATTATGTTCACGAGTATATTTTCATGTGCAATTCAACCTTACAGTTATTCCTTGGGAGAAATATCTGAGAGATCTCAAACAACTAATCAAATCACCAATTAAATTTAATTGTTAAATTTTAATCAATTTGTTGAATTTAATCAAATTATACAAATTCTTTCTGATTTTATTCGACAAATTTGCATTTAATTAAATTTATCACTGAAATCAATAAATTTAAGTGCGAAAGTCCAATATGTATCGGACAAATATTGAACATTATAAATAGAAATTTTAAAAATACAGTAGCTTAAGATATGGTAGAAAAAGTGTGTTTCCTACATAAACATTTTTAATTTAGGTCTTAACTTTGGCAGATTTGAAGCGGGAAAACTAGCTTAAAGCCGTTATTGGACATGGGACCTATAATTTTACATGTGCACCGTACCACGTAATATCAGGCATTATTAAGAATAATTATAGATTATGGAAGACAGGAAGAAATATCTGATTTTTTATACGAACAATTCTCAGTACTAGTTTTAAATTAAGCAACACAAAATTAAATGAACGAGGTACATACATTCAAAACTAGTCGCACGATTCGCTTTATTAAAATTGTTAAAAATTTGCTTACTTTTTAGGATGCCAAAGACAACTAAAAGTTTTTCAAGCAATAAACCCCACAAAAAGTTTTAAACCAAATTCGGCATACTTGCAATATATGTACTTTTCAGTTGAATTTTGCAGTAACATTCCTTTTATCATTCTTCGCAGGCTAAGATTTCTTAATATGATTTATTTTTTTATTGCAATTAGATGCAATTCGTATAACATATAACGTATAATATATAGCATTGAGACTTCACTGAAAATATTTCGGCCTTCCATCAAACAACACTTTCGTCCGTATATGTTTTGCTATAAGGCATATGCATAACTATATTTGAGTCGTTAATATCCAAAGAGGGCTCTGTGTTACATTTCAACGAAAACTAAAATAATAATGAAACAACATTACTCCTTAGCTACAGTAATACTTCTTATTATAAGCAAATTAAATAAGCGATAAGCAAATATCAATTTTATTATTAATGAAATACGGGAGTTCTTTCAAATCTTTGCCTTATTTTTCTCGAAAACAATAATTTGTAACACTTTTGAAATTAATGACTCATCTGTACCAGTGTATTACTGTGAATTTGTAGAATTAAAATCGTTACGAAATTAGTAAATAAAATTATATATTTAAAATTAAATCTTACGAACACCCAATATTTATGACAATATAAATGAACGGGTCTATTACACTTCTTAACAGATTGCAGGATTATTTGAACGATATTCAAGAACACTTTAGAAACTCAGCCTTTTGTCATTATCCAAAGAAATCCTTCATATATTATTTCATATTGCCAGAATTGAAATATGTTGTATATAGGTATGTATATGTACTTACAGTAAGTGGGACTCTTTTACTTCATCTAAAGAAGCATAATAATTCCAATAATTTCCGGTCCTTAGCTTTAGGCTCAAACAACTTTAGATGCAAATCAATTTGTTATGATATTCAAGTACTATGTTTAATTAATTATATAATGTCAAATATTCTCTCAGACGAGTGTGAATGTTTCAAACTTTTTAAATTTTTTTAACATTCTTAATGATGGACTGTGATTATGATCCGGTCTTGTTACTGTCAACTTATACAATCCGTTTGGTTTTCTTATTGTTGTAGCTCTAGCTCTGCATGCTGGTCTTCCAGCTTTTCGACATCTACAACACCAATATGTTGTATCGCCAAGGGAATGATTTTTTGCAAATGTAAATCCATTATAAACAAGTAGATATTTCCCACGTTGTCCAGGTATAAAGGTGAGATCTTGATTATCCAAAATGATTTCTCTTTTTAGTGCTTTTAATGCTTTATCTGCAGCATCGAAATATTTACTGGCATCATGGTAGTATAAATCTGAAAAATAATATTTTGTCAGTAAAATGTTGATGGAGAAAAGTGATTTTTTCAATATAAATTTTTTCCTTTTTCTATTTTGAATTTTATTACAAGTATAGTAGAAAAGGTAAGGAAAAAAAATAAATAAATAAAAATACGGAAATAGATCACTCACTTACCACAATATCTATGAACAATATTAATTTTTGATAGAATTTCCATAATTATGTATAAAGAAAAATTATGTATTTCTTAAATATTCATATTTTTGCATTTTATTTTAATAACATAAACTCTAAACTTAGGCTTCACTTTTTACATTGATTTTAATTCTAAAATTATCCTTCTTTTAGACATGAAGTTACATAAAAGGAACTCCTTTATCGAAAAATATGGGCGAGTGATTATGCAGTTTTGATGTTGGCCGTGCATAAACCACTCTATCATGATTATTTTTTGTTATTAAACGTGCCTTACATTTCTCTCTGTGATACATTGTACATTTCCAGTCTCGTGTAGTTTTTCCTGGGTAAAGTTTTTCGTTAGGTGTATAAGAATTTCCTTCGTATACCAGTAATTTTGTGCCACGTCTTGAATAGGTATAACTTATTTTATTGCATATATTATTATCTGAAACGTATTAAATGTTTATAAATGTATTAATTTCTGATTTCTGTGTGTTTTTACATAATTTGTATATGGCATAGGCAATATATTATGTTAGAATGCAGAAATTACCTAATAAATAGCAAAAATGTTGTTTTAAAACGAACAATAATACAAGCAAATTACATGGATAAAGAATAAAATATTTCTTTAAAGGCAAGTATTTCATCAATAATTAATTGCGGTTACTTAAATTTACTGTGAACACATTATTTTTGTAGAACGCACATACAATGAACCATACTTGTATTTATGATAACCTTCTAACCTTCGGAAAAAATTTGATAGTCAAACTTGTGTCGGACTTGTTACTACGTGAGCTTCAAACATAGTATTTCAAGACGTCAAAGTACATAATTACTGTTTTGTTGGGAATTCAAGACGGATTCATAAGCAACGGCACTACACGTATTCTTTGCATTCGGAATAGCAATTGAAATTTAGCACGAAACTAGACGTTTTAGCGCCTTATAGTGTTTTGTGTTCAATGGTCACAATGTGACCTACAAAAATAAAAAAACAATAAATAAAATAGAGACTAGACACGTTTTGATAATATGAAGGTTTTCAATACATTCATGTTTATTATTTTCGATGCAGCGCTGCATTTTCCTTGCTATTTAGGCGAATTTCGACGGTGATGCATACATTTAGCTAACTTCGAACTAAATCGAGGGAGTTTCCGATGACTGTGTTGTTTTAAGCTGTTTTTTAAGTTTAAATGACATATTCTGGTAATTTACAAAACTTCGCAAGCTTTTTACTAGTATTATTTTTATAAAGAAGACAAGCAAATCTAAAAGTGAACTCTACCGACTGTGCGAAGAGGAAACTGAAACCGCGAAGCATATCATATGCGAGTGTTCCGCTATATTAATAGAGGATCAAACAACGTTTCTTTAATTCTATAAGACCTGAGAGAAAAGAGGCAGTGACAGAAGAGAGGTCTAAATTTTGCAGAAATTGGTTTATGAGGTTTAAGTAACACAGCACATCCATAGTATAAAAGCGTATGATTGCTAGTCGTGATGTAGAAGTTGCTAAAACATATCCGGACGTATTAGCAAAAGTAAATTTTTAACGTCGGCCTTAAATTGGAAGAAGATGCCGCTAGTATGTATTTTCACAGCTAAGGACAGGAGTGAATATCTACCTTAAAATCTACATACGAATGGTTGACTCTTTTGTAAGAATTTAATGCAATTGACTGATCTATTATTCCGAAAATTCTAGAGTCCTCTAGGATTATGTTAGCTTTAACCTGCCTGGGAAGAATTAATGGAACAAAAATTGCCTAAATCACCGATTTATTTACTACTGGGTTTACTATATATTTGTATCCTACTATTGGAGTCTACTGCTTAGAAAAATAAATCCATTCAAGATATTATTGGTTAATAAGAATACACCCAAGATTTCAGATAGATCTATACGAGGAGATTCTCTTCTTTAAGGCTTATAGCTGCCTTAGACAATAATATCTCTGATGGAACTGGGATATGAAAATATTTTACATCCCACCTACGCGAATCTTTTAAATATTTCAGGACATCAACGGAGAGAATTATAGGAGAACTGAAATTGGTAGTGGAATTGAAATGGAATGGATTTGATTCTGGTAGATTTATTTCTTAAGATTGACTCAATTCCAGACGAAGATCCAATCAAATTTTGGCAAATTTTTAAGAGATTGATTTTGAAGGAAATTCTACAATGGAGAATCTCAATATATTAAATAGTATAACAACCTACAGAGAAATTTTTCATGAGAGGAAGCGTCAGTAAAATATCTAAGCTCTATTATTATATTATTTTAAGAAAAATATGACATCTACCTGACTTTTAAGAGCAAATAGCTCTTCAAGAGGTGTTGATAATTTGTTAATTTTAATGTACATATACTTATAATTAACAAACCCGTTTATTTTACTAATAGATTTAAGATGGTGAAAAGCAGGATAGTCAACTTCAACCTCTGCGAAAGAGATTGTAAAAAATTATTTTACAAAATATGTAAAAAGTTTTGTTTTTAATAAAGTAACATCACAAATTGAAGAGATTGAAGATGATCAGTCATTTAAAGAAATAGCTTTAGATTTTATGCTTCAATCGGACACTTCAGAAAAGGATGCATTATAGCAACAATAAATCAGATTTATTCGTATTTGGCAGGGCCAAATATAGGATATAATTTTTGGTTACTCTTGTTTGATGGAAAACTGATTTGGATAAACGCACTACAATTTTGAATTTATATAGCTCTAAAATAACTCGGTATACCAGCAATATCAGCCAGATCGGAAAAGAGTAAATATTATGTATTCAAAGAATAATTTGCTTCTTAGATTCGTAAGGAAATAATACATTATACACTTGCCTAGTACAAATAAGGGTTACAGCTTAGCGCATCAAATTGGAGAACTTACATACAAATTATACTTTGGGAGTAACGCCACTACTCAACTCCAAGCCTCTCACTACAATTCCTATTCACTTTTCATATTTTGAAATAAAATATAAAGTTATTTCTGTTGCTATTTCTAAGTCATTTTCTATTTTATTTTCACAGTCTACAGTTCTTTGGTTACTGTAACCGTACAGTTATGCGTTTATTCGTAACAGAAACCCGCTTTCCCGTGTCTTAATAAGCTAGACGCTACTTTAGCCAAATTAATAATAATTCGTTTGTAATTAGATTTTTCAAAAATCTCTTTACCTTTTTAATTTTAAGAAATGTTCTGTCATATGTATATACAACAAAGTTGACAAGATTTTAATTAAGAAAAAATTGAATAATGAGAAATTCTTGAAAAATTTATTTATGGACGAATGATCATCGACTTTGTCCACTCGTTAGAATCAGACGTATGTCGGTTAACTGGTCAAAATCAACTCAACAGGCATAACATGAAGGGGAAAATAATTACCACCAAAAATAATCTCCTTGAAAAATGGCTGCAATTGACTTTAAAACAATATTAACAATATGTGGTCTGGAATCTAAGCTGCAGAGGGCGTATTATCGAATTATAACCGTATTAAATTTATGCTACTGGTAGCTGTAAAATCAAAATCTCTTCTCCTGCAACCTTTAGAATTAAAGCTAATAAATAAAACTTCAACAAGGCTCAATAAATAAAGACTACAATGCTTTCTAATATCAAAATTGTCAGCAACTTGTGGAGGAATTGATTTGTATATAACTACCAAAGAATTTACTTCAGGATGTATTTGAATATTCCCTTTTTCTAGAATTGCATTCAATATGGAGGAGTAGTGTCGAATGATCAGGAGGAAGGATTTCGCCAGGAAAGAAATTATTTGAGTTAAAGAGGAAATTTTGTATATTAGGTACATATGAGGAATTATAGTATCCCTAAGTTTAATAATTAAAATGTAGCTGTATGGGAAATTAAAACAACTTTTCTTCTTTTCACCTAAGAAAAGTTGTTTTAATTTCCCATACCAGCTACATTTTAATTATATTAGGTACGTTACAAAATTGTAAATAGATTACCAGATCAGAAATTTTGTAAAAAGAGGGCAACGTATAGCACTTAATTGTGCTCTGCAAATTAAACTTTCAATTTTCGCATACCTAACATAAAAATATTTATAACTTTTGATTGCAAGTAGTGGCAAAAAAAATTCTCGTCCCTCCCATTGAAAATTCCAACTAATAACATTATGAGCATTAATTTAAAAATATGTAAAATAAAAAAAAAAATTAACAGGATGCATTTTGAGATATTGAAGGATAAACGATTTATTTACATATTATCCATATACATACATATATATATATACATATATATATATATACATATATATATATATATTTTTAAAGGCGTCCGTTTTATAATATTCTCTGAAAGATTGTAAGATTCCTCATTAAAATAAGCTAAAGATCAAGATCAAATAGAGTTATGATTTGTTTGCATTTAATTCAGCGGACGAAAAATGGGCGAATTTTAAGGATCTTGAAGTCCTTTAATTTAAGCCTGTATTACAGGACATAACTATTTAACTATCAACTAAAGAGGAACGAAATTGGTGATGGGCCGGTTGGAAAGTCCGAATTTTGACCATTTCCTTCCTGCGAACCCTCCTATATCGTCTTAATATTAAATTGTAACAATATTTACATATTATGTTAGTACTTCAAAGATTAATATTTTGTAACTCGCAGTATCTGAGATATAAATAATTAGCTAAAAATCTTTGAATGACTACATTCTTGGTCGAATTTATCAAGTAGTCCCGATAATCGTTAATATAAATTCATAACTTGAGAACGACTTAATCGATATTGATGAAATTTATATGGTTTTAATGGGTCCTTTTCTTATCTCGATTTGGGATAACTCCTTTTCCATCTCATGTAGGTTGATGTCACACATCTCTCCGTCTTGCATGAATTAAGCTGAAATAATTTGCTAAGTAAAAATCAGTTATTTTTAACAAATTAATTTTTTTTTGTGACACAAAGAAAACTATTTTTTGAAGCAGTAAAAACTAGAATGAAAGCACTTGTCTGTGACGTTAGTGGCTTCTGCTCAAGAGTGCGAATTCGGAGAACGAACATAAGATTCAGTTAGTGACTTTAAGAATTATCATAATACGCTTGATCGGAAGAGCTTAATGAAAAATATGGAGCCGTTACTAATAACTTGAACTAGGAAAAAAATTTATTATTATTCTAATACCAATTTTGACGACACTGTAGATCCGATACTAGATATCCGTAATCTTCTTGTTTTGAAAATGTGCTCCGGTAAAAATATCCGATCATTTTAATTTTATTTTCCGACGTATTCTTCAGTACATTAAAAACAAACTACTGTGACCCCATTAAGTTCTCTTTTGAAATTTTAATGTTATTACAGTAACCAGAGTTTGGGCTGTTTGTGTGGAGACGTTCCCAACCAATACCCAATACGTGCAAAATTGCAATTTATATGTCGCAATCCTACGAAGGAGTCTGAATTCGTTTGCGAACAAGTATCTACAAATTGTATTAAAAAAATATATACTTTTAGCTCTATGCATTATCGTTTCACATTTTGAGACCTTTTACAGGAAGTCACGAAAAAAGTTCTGTTGAATACCGAGTATCTCAAAAGTGGACGATCAAAACAGTGAGATGAAGGGGAGGTTATTTCCAATCAAAATAATAGTATATGTATATTGTTATTCAATTGTTGATGGTTCCAAAGTTATAACAATTGGGCGACGTAGCATTTCCTGGCAAAATGACACCTTTTTGTCAGCGGATAAAAGTGCTTGCAAACGTTCCACATGGTATGGATCTATTACCCTTGCAAAATACAATGCACCGTCCTCCTGAGTGTAGTACATTATTTTTCCGTCAGCGACACTTCAAAATGGACTAAAATTTAGAATTAATAACCAAGTTTTATGAAAATGCTTCTGCACCCCCTCCAGGATAATACTTAAACAAAACATTTTTGCTTTTTTTTCAAATTTATTTTTTAGTGCATTACGTAATTTGAGGGAAAAAATAAAAAGGTTGCAGTAACTTTTGAACCATCAACAATTGGATAACAACATATAATATTGATTTTAAGAATGACCATTACCTGACTTCGTTTGATCGGCCACTTTTGAGACACCCTATATAAAATATATTAAATCTACGAAACGTTAAGCTAGACGCAATGAGAAAAATATTAATGATCTTTTATGGAAGAAATGTAAGGGATTGAAAAAAAATTATAGGATTTTAAACAAGATACTGCTTTAAGGAAAATGACGAGATCACCCTGTACTGCTGATCGAAACACACATTATACTCTCAAGATTTCTTCATGGAATTTTGATTTTCGGCTTTAGGCTAACAAACTGACAGTACCTAGGTACTTGTGTTTTGATTCTCTGCTTATATCCAGTAGGTTGAAAACTGCCTATAGACTCTATATGGGTCTCGAAAGAGTAAAACTCAATCCCGCTTCTATTTATTTAATTTATTTTCAATCGCTGTATGACGTTTTAAAAAGCATTTAAATTTAGTCAATCTGACAAACACTTATAGTTTTTTTTTAAATTATTTCTGTCGTACATTAATTTAGGTTTTTGGCGTTTTGATAGATTACAAAAACAAAAGTTGAAATTTTATCGTTAAAAATTATTTCAATTGTACTTTCAAATTCAAATTTAACTAAGGATTGTATGCAATAATCGTAAAATCTAGAAATGTACATAATGAACTACATAATATATCAAATACATTGCAAAAGACAAAATCACTAGGACACGCCACCCTACCTTTAGCGAAGGTCTAATCAAAAACGAAGTTACATTACAGCAACATATATCCAAAGTCTATCAGTCGAACATCATTAGTAAGATTGTACCAAACACGAGCAGGATGGACAGTAGAGAGACAGCTAAGAATTTAAAACTGATTATATAAATAGCTAGGTTTTTTGGCGTTAACTTGGGTGGCAAGAGATACTTTCGAAGGGTTCTTGCAATAAGTGTACTTTTAAAGAACAATCCAGCATGGACTTACTATATTGTTAAACAGGATCAAATCTTCTTAGAAAAAAAACGGAATACAATCATTGAATGCAACATTACATTTCGCAGCACAAGAAGAATATTGACAGTATTCGAGACTTACCTCAGTCAGTCAGTTCGGTTACACGATGATAATGCAAGTATTTCTTAGTTAGTTACAAAGTTCCTATAAAAGATTGAATGTAAGCGATTGGAGTGAAATTTAATTTTAATTAATTTTAGTCATGTACGAAACAATCCGTGAAATAAATGGTTAATCTACCACCACTGAAAATTCTCTTCCTCGGTTAAGTAACTGCAGTAGTATAAGAGGATTTGAAAATGTGTAAAACTTCACTCACCATAATCACATGCATATCAGAGCTAACAAAACTCTCAGATAACTAATGTTTTGGATAGTTTGATTTCGGAATTACGGTGGTAAATCGTTACTTTTTTAGAGAATTTAACATTAGAAAAAGTGAGGCTTAAGATTTCTGTAACAAAATCCTATCCCGCTTGCCAGATAAACGTTAGTTGATGAAGAATTATAAATGGTTTGGAAATCGTGTCCAAACCTAAACGAATCAGAATTTGTGTGGTGATTAGTAGAAACCCATTGGGACGAGAACCAGCGCTTCTAAAAGAAGCACAATTTAAGTGCATTTGGAAGATCTTTAGACGAATATTCTATCCAGGAAAATAAGCAAAGGTGAAAGTAAGTATTTATCTCAAGAGCTTCTATAGTCATCACTTGGAAGCAAGAAATATAGAAGATTATTTGATTTCATCTAATTTTCTACAAATCTAAACTATGGATTTTTCCACTATTTTGGGAAGTAACGCATTTCTCAGTTTTAATGATTAAAGTTCAAATTGATTAGATGTGTAATCTGATATTTTGGTTTATTATTATATTTCTTGGATCAAATTTCCTCGTTCGCTACTCATAAAACATAAAAGTAAATAAAGCTCTAAGTAGTCTACTGAAGCGCTTCTTTGGAAGCATGCCCCGCTACTTTTCTCCATTCCAGCACCTTGCCTCATAGCCATTCTTGTAGTGCCGAGCCCGTCAGGGGAAACTGCTTATTCTGCTTAACTAATATTTTTATTTATTTTTCCCATGCTGGATTCGAACTCACAATTTTTAGAATCGGTCATACATAGATGGAGAATAAAAGAATTTTAAGAACTTTTATTTTTAACGATTCTAAATTGAATCTTAAATACAAGAGGAAGAAACAAAAATATTTCAAATAATTTATGCTTTCGAAATTCAATGTATTGATTGATTACTGAAGTCATGAAGTAACAAAGTATGCCTAGAACTAGTGCATATGCATTAGGCCCGAATTACAATTACGCCTGATGAATTTCAGTCGAAATCAGCGTCAACTGTGTATTTTGTGCTTTGTAATTAAACTGCGACTTCAGTTTCAACCACTGGCCCACGAAGAGCCCTATGGAACTACGTTAATAAAGACAATTTCAATCAATATATTCTTGAGAAATCATGGAAAGATTTCAACATAAATCCAAACTATTAACAATATGTGAGTATGCCATCGATATTATCGGTATGACTCCAATAACTTAAGCGCAAAATTGTGTAAAGCTACTACATTAACTCCTGGACAAAATTACTTGACATAAGCGCCATACCGGCCGTGTAATCGATTGGCTATTTTACAAATGCAAGTCGTACTTCATGAATCATTTCTATTTCTAATAGGTTTGTTCTTTTATTTCGGATAGAAATATAGAGTGAGAGGTGATCACGTATTGGAACATAGAATTCTGACAAAATATTGTATTTCGATAGTATATAGAAGCATCAAGTTTGTTTTGATAAAGAAATATTATTTATCTTGACAAATAACTTTACATTAGTGGAAAAAAAATGACATGACGAATCTCAATGCCACATAAAATCTCACAAAGAAATTTCTCAGAAGATCTCTGATGTTTCTATGTAAGTGAAAAAAACCAGTAAAAAAGGTATACAAAATTTACACTTTTAAATTTATACATAAAATAACAGAAAAAATGAAAAAATTAAAAATATTTTAACTTTTAAGAAAAACCATTTCAACGAACAATAGAAAGAGTTGAAGGGAACACGTGGTGAATTGCAACTCAGGAAGAATAAGAGGAGTTTCCAGGTTTTAGGAAATATTTAGCATTAAATCTATATCTTGAAAGGAAGGCTCTTATATTTTTCGTTTTCGCGGCTTTGAATACCTACTACATATATACAGGGTGGGCCAAAAGTCACCATGGGGTTTAAAAATTTAATAACTTTTTCGTTTATATATTTTTTTTATTTTTTTTTTTTAGATTATATAAATAACATCTGGAGAATAAATAATGGAGAGATACACAGCTGAACAAAGAACCAGAATAATACAGGGTGGGCCAAAAGTCACCATGGGGTTTAAAAATGCTCTTTGCGTTAAAATAATTGATCGCTGATTTAAGTAATAAAATTCTATTATTCTGGTTCTTTGTTCAGTTGTGAATCTCTCCATTATTTATTCTCCAGATGTTATTTATATAATCTAAAAAAAAAAAAAATATATATATATAAACGAAAAAGTTATTAAATTTTTAAACCCCATGGTGACTTTTGGCCCACCCTGTATAATTTATGTTTATTTTTATATTCTGAATATAAATCTCCAAATAAAGGATAAACTAATATAAAATTAAAATTGTTGCACAGTAAAAAGATCATCGTGTTCTCAAAATCAAAAGATACAAACAAATTTAAGATGCAAATACGATCCTCATTAGTTTTCTTACTTTGTTATATTATTTTTAAACATTAAAATATTAAATATTAAGTTTAATGAGTTATATCGATTTTATAAAATTTGTTTTATTAATGGATGCGAAGATTAAACGTTGTCGTCTGAGTTATATTTTGGTAGTTATATGTTATTAGAATTAAATGAAAGCAAATTTTTCGACGATATTTGTCGTGTTGCTTGCATTATGTTTTCGGCCATAGATTCTGTCCCAACGTCTAGATAAAAAAATCCACAAAGCTTGAGCTTTCCATTCCAAGCCATATAAAAACTCTGAAAAGTATGGATTGGAAGGACACATATGTATATTAGGGAATTATACAGTGGTCCAAATAACTAAATATAAATTCACCTTAATTTATGATATTTCTATACTCAGCTAAAAGTATGTAGTTAACTAGATATTTTCATTCCATAAAACATTTAAAGAGAGCACAAAGAATATCAAAAAAACGCCTAAATCATATTATAAGCAGTACAAATATGTATAAAAGAAATTTATCATTCAAGGCATCACAAATCATCTCCCCATAATGCTTGTAGGGAACACCCGGAACACAGCTCTTCCTGGAGCAGATAAAACATCACAGAGAAATCCGATTTGGACTAAAGCAAGATAAGATCGCATAATATAGTTGGGTAGATTTCATATAGTTATGGTAGGAAAAATCGTTAAAATCTCCCTCATAAATTTTTCTATCGTGCTTGGAAAGGATTATAATTAATATTACTAATATGGTTAATAACGCGAACCGAAGAGAATATGGACTGAATGTGCCATCGTAGAGGGGAGGCTGAAGACAAGACGAAGTTACAAGAATATACTCGATTATAGAACCGACGACAATAAATTTTTTTTTATAAGTTGATCAATAAAAATAGAAGCAGCTCTACCACTACCTCCATATACCTGATAACTTTGATTCATATAGTTATTGGCTGGATTTACGAAAAGTACCATAATATTTTTCAAATAAATTTTTTTTTCGGGGACTGCTAAATGTTATGAAGGCACTTAGTGCACTTGGGAATATTGACATAACGACCTCATCACAGATAGATAGTATGAGCAATATTGTAGAAGGTCACCATATTGTTGAAGACAATTTTTAACTCGTCTCATAGAGAATATGAAAATTAGAATTTTTATACCCTAGATGCAATCTATAGGGTATACTAAGTTTGTCATTCCGTTTGTAACACCTCGAAATAATGATGGTAGAGCAAAATGGATTGGACAACCATTCATAATATTAAAAGTTATGGTGATTTTTGCATGTCCGTCCGTCCGTCCGTGCGCACGATAACTCGAGAACGCGTATACTTAGAGCTGGAATTTTGTACACGGACTTTAAAAAAAAAAGTAAAATTAAGTTCGAAAATGAGACAAATCGGGCAACTCCTTCGTGGGGTTGCCATATAAAAATTTCGTTTTCCGCTATTTATTTGGACACTGCCTGAGAACGCGTCGACGTAGAGCTGAAATTTCGTACATGATGTTTTTACTACATTAGCAAATAAAATGTCAAAAATGGACTAAATCAGGCAACTTTTTCTTGGTGTTGCCATATAAAAATTTAGGTTTTTTACGTATAAATTGACAACGATCAGTCCAAGACATTTTTATTGTACTAAAAACTTCTGCAGAATACGAAATCCTATAAAATTGGTTATAATCATTTTTTCTGTGCGACAAACCGTTCTAGAAATATATGCGAAAAACAACTTCAAAATCAAATTTGAATTGGTCGGTGACCATACGAAATTTAATACGGGCATTCATCTAGGGTATCATAAGAATTGGTCTTAGACCAATTCTTGCTTTTTTTCTTGTTTATATTATGTTTTTGTAGTTTCAGTTGAAATATGGACCTATATTTATGTTGAGGTATATTTTAAATTTTTTTAAGTTTTATTTTTATATTTAGCAATAAAGTTTGAATTTCACTGTTTTTTTAGTATTCATTCAAGAAAACTGGTTACTTAATCTTCCGAATTGAAAAAAACCCGTGATATTGAAATCTAACTACGATGGATTTATAATTATGTAAAGCACTGAAAATTATATAGTTTTGTCATAGTAATGTAACAATGCAGCAAAAATAACTAAAAGTGCTATTACGAAATATCGACGTGCACACAGTCATTTCCTTAAAACATTCGCGGACAGCTACTGCATATGCAGTATTTTCTTTTTGATCTGATGTGTCACCACTGCATATGCAGTATATATATATATATTTTGTATAATTTGAATAATCAGAGAAAAACTTATCGGTAAAATTGACAAGGTAATCTACGTTCACCATACATACAAGAATCCGACTGCCGTAATTCCGTCATTCTATTGTCAATTTGACCCAACAGACGTTGAAATAAAGTTCTGGAGAGTGATCATATTAACACCCCATGTGAATTTAGACCATCCGCGAACGTGTTAACCGACGAATAGGAATGAACACAATTTTCTTGCATTTTTCAGGCTTATTGAAAAGATTATTACAAAATTTGTTTTTATAAATAACATTGTTGTTAAAAAAAATAATAGATAAGGAATGAAACGATAACACAAATTAAATAGCATAACTACATCAAATAAGTCAAGTAGGAAGTAATTAGCAAAGAAAAAGAAGAGCCCACCAATCAAAAGCTAAACAAAAGTGGTTATAGGAATCTGTGTTAGAAGTACCCGACGAAAAAACAAATCAAGCATTCTGTAGACAACAAAAGCTATTGGAATTATTGAATATACTATCGTCCGTGCTGCATCTAAAATTGTAACCTTATTAAAGAATTACATATGAATTCATCAAACTCTATATCCTACGAAGGATTTTAGAGAGATAAATAAAAAAAGAAATAAAGTAAAATTAGGTCATAAATTTTATATTTGTTCCATACATAATATGTATGTACATTCAAGAGTGTTATTTATACAAAAGGCACATTGTGTACATCAGATGAATAATAAGAGTTGAATTAAATTGTATGAAATCATTAAACACAATACGAAATTTAAGCATAAACAAAAGTAAACGTGAATTAAAGCTGCGTTAGGCGAAAACACTGGTAAATTTATTTTCAAGGCCATGAAATAGACATTTTTATTAATAAATGATACATAAAAATAGGCGTATGTTCCGTGCAACAGTGCAGTGTTTCATATGGAAAATTGAATACTGATTGAATATTACTCTACGTTTATGCGGAAAAATGTTATTAAAACTAATTTTTAGCCTGGTAATTTGACTTGTTATAGTTGATAAAATTTATATTCTTTACTAAAAAAAAAATAATAGTTGAAAATTGTAGTTGAAACGAAACACTAAAATTTCTCAAATAAAAACTCTGAAGTTTAAGCTGAAATTTTTGTAAGGTCGTTGAAATAACGTTTTAGGTTGATACCCACATATCTCAAATTACAACAAATAGAATAAAGGAGCTATTTGAATCAGAAAACTATACTCGAGATGTCAAACAATTGTTCGCCACTTGCATGACCTTATTAATGTTATTGATTTACTAATGGCTATCCCACGACTTACCAGATTAGAGCAGTAAATGGATACACAAATTGATTTTCACCCAATGAACAAAATGAAAAGCAATTATAACAAATTTCAATTACATTTAAATAAATATTGTATATGAAAATGTTTAATTGCATATAATTATAATTGAAAATTTTTATATAACAATATAATTCAAAATATAAATTATTTCATAATTGATAAAATATTTGAATAATTTGAATAATTGTTAAAAGAGCAGTAATAAATATTGTTTTTTTTTTAAACACAGTGATGCTAGCTTTGAAACGTTAGGCTTATTGAAAACCACGTTAAAATTTATATTAACAGTGTTAATTTTGAATTTGTTTTATTTGGAATTACATATTATAATTAACTACATGCGAAGTAATTAGATATCATTACTGTGAGTTAAATTGTAGACTAATCGAGCTTTTAAATTTTAAATGCAAGTTTACATAAGTGTAATTGTATGAATTTCAATTACAATTATGTACTTATAATTAAGTTTCTCGTGCACCTAATATCAGTTACTTGTAATTAATCTTAACATGTAATTGATTGTTCTGAACTCTTGATTATTATCTATTACGACACCAGCAAAATTTCCCTCGAGATAAAACAATTATATGTATGTACGACAAAGAGAGGCTGTTTCCAACTTTTTAAACTATGTAACGAAAAGACCGGCTCCAGATTGTGTTGACGTAGATGAAAAGAATTTTTTGTTAATAATATTTTAGACATTAACAAATGGAAAAGGGTTTGAATTTCTTTCCGACGAAATGGCATTTTGTTTGCACCAACCTAAAACATACTTAAATATTAAAACCTATGGTAAACTAAAGATCTAACATAAAAATTAGATTTAGATAATAGAATTTAAACATTTTGATGAGATCTTATAGAAAACTATTTAAGACTATGTAGAAACTTAGTCCTAGCAGCAGCGCACCGACGTTTTTACTTGATGCCTTGATTAGGTCACGACCAATCTAGCATGTTGTAAATACGTTAACAGTAGAAAAAAAGTAGTATACATAGTTTTAAATACATATCAGCAAACATTTTTACAGAAAGTTGGTCTGGTTGACCGTGATAGAGTATATAGACGTACTTCAAACAAACCAGCACTTTTTATTTGGTAAGCCATAAATAGATTAAGCAAAATTTATTCTTTATTACAGGTTTATCACCTCAATCACAAATGCAATAAAAAGAATTATTGTAACATACATATATAGTGAAGATAAATTTAAATATGATTTCCCAAATATTTGTTAGTTGATTTTGGATACGAAATTAAGAATCAAAGCACGCTAATTAATCAAACTCACAAGCTTTTTTTGGTGAGCTAATTAAAATTTCGGGGAACCAGAAACAAGTGCTTTATTTAAAAATATTACCAAATCAAAATTTTTGTAAATGACTTGTTTAGCAAAATTTGAATTTATTCAACTATTAAAAAGTTTTTATTTACATTTCTACAATTACAATCTTCTAAGTACGGGTATAACATATTCAATATAAAAACAAAATAAAAAATCTAAATATATTATTTATTATTACTTTATACATTTTTATAGCCTATTTTCCAATCAGGATGTTCTAAAGAGTGATTATGTATCGAATACGTCACACAAATCCGACTTGAATCTTTGCGTTGAGTTGCTCTAGCCTTGCACTTATTTCGAAATTGTGCACACTTCAAATAATAGGTCTTAAGAGATTGTGAACCAATCACAAAACGATATCCATTTATTATAATTCGCCTTAAATCCGTTTTGAACTTATCGTCGCTCTGACCTAAAATATACAAAATAAATACAAAAAATCGTTCAGTAAATACATTTATTATTTATACTCTTTCTCACAAATGATATTATGTTAGAAAATTTAGATAAAAACAAACAAAACATTATTTATACATATTAACACAGTTGTGTATGTTTGTATTATAAATACGTTAATCAAAGCAAAATCAGAAATATATATATATATATATTTTTATTTTCAATGCATTATATATTGTAGTAAGTAGTACATACTTTTAAAATTTTTTATCATTATCATCATTGTCATCATCATCGCTATTATGGTTGTGTTTATTTTTTCCAAATTTTATATAATTTTCTGAATTTGTAATGCAACGTGCATTACAATTCGGATGACAACAAACCCAATTGATGCTGGTTTTAAATGATGCCTCTTTACGATACTTATATCCGCTCCATATTAAATTTTCGCCACGACGTTGATTTTTCACAAATTCGAAGGAAATATTTTTAAACCATATTCCCGGCGTGTATTCTGAACAAGAGTAGAAAAACGATTGTTTAGTGAAAAAAAAGAATAACTAAATTAAATGATACGATATTTATCAAATGCGTATATACATACATACATATATCATTGTTACTTTCCTAGATAAACTTCGTTTAGTAAATATGATAGAAATACATCTATGAGCACAAGACAAAATTAAGCCAATGACTTCTGTTTACACTTTACACTTTATAGGGGAGTCTCAGATGGAGATGGAGATTTTTCTCCACCATATTTTATGAATCACGCTATAAAATCTGAATGACAATATATTCTATGACGATTATTTAACATTTATGAGATAATAGATGATCACTGAAGCTTCCCCTAATCTCCTTCTTTTCGAAATTGGTGCGCAAAAAAATCTAAATTTTGGAATTAAGTATACATACTAATAGAAATCAATTTTTTATACATTTTTTTTTCTCTCAAAACAACACGCTATAGTTATTTATATTTCATGTAAAAACACCCAAAGCCCTTCTTTTTATAATGATCATTATAAATCTATACTCAAAATGTAACCCTTTTTGAATTCTTCTACTTTTTCTAGTTGCTGCAATTATTTTTCGGTACAGAGAGCGAGAAAGGGCATTTAAAAAAACAAAGCTCTTTGGAATTCGATAGAGAAAATTAATGTTGATAACGTGTTTTTTTTAGAAGAGAAAAGAAATAATGGAAAAAATTGGTTAAAACTCCAAAACTAACTTCGAATCTGGAAAGCTTCAACAATTATCTATATTCATAGAATACATCATACAAAAGTTATAGGGTACCTAATTCAAATTCAGAAAAAATCGTTAATTCCTTATACCTCATAATTGAATAATTTTTAGCTCTCACCACCACTATCTCCACTCTACTGGGACACTCTGAGTTATGACTTTGCTTTGTTGCCTTCGTGTAAGTCTGGAATGCCCCTAATCGGACCACATGCATTAAAATAATGTCGATATTATACTCAACAAAGATAGATGATTGATAACAACTACTGGAAATGGACACATCCTTATTAATTTTTATATAGTATACAAAAGAACATATAACTCTGTCGTTCCTTTTTCTTCTTGAGCATGCAGAGTAGAGTGGAGCAACCGAATACTTAATTATTTTGCAATAAAAAGGGATAAAAATATATTTGTTAATAATATAGAAACCATGTTTCCAATAAACGTAATAGTTTCAAACAAATTAAAAGTACCTACATTGAGAATAAAATTCTAACTAAATTTCTTTTCATTCCCTTATCCTCAAAATACTATATTGTACTGTCAAAGCATTTTGGCGTCTGCTTCAACTCAATCAATAAAAAAATGTGTACCATATTACAAATAACTTTAGCTATTCCTTAAAATAATATGAGCTACTATGGATTTTAAGAAATGTGTTTTGTAATTCTTTACAGCCCGCAAGTAAAGTTTCAAACCTCCTTTTGACTATTTACACATCGCAACCGTCGAGACTGTGGAAACACGTGAAAGCTACGTACCACTGAGCTACAGACAGGCATAACTTTTTGAGTTTCAGATGTGTTTTTGCACATAACACCTTAAAATATCTAAGTAATTATTTCCTCAAAAACTATACATATTAATTCATACATACGTATTACGCAAGTGTAATAGAAGCAACTTGAAATTTTATTGCGCTTGAACAAATTCGTTATTATTTTCCTTCTTTATATAATTTATGTTAACAGCTTGCTAAAATATTGACCTTGGAGGTGATTGCAAGATGCTTGTAGTGTACAATACATCAAAGTGAGACATAATATTCAATTGTTGGAACATGTTTTTGTAACATATAACAAACAGTTTCTTTTCTTTTAAAATGGTTAGAAATTATATGCATAAGACTGAACGTGGAAAATGTACCTATTAAGCTATGATGAATGCTGCTTTTACTGTCCTGGACAAAAGATAGATCAGTAACACAGCTAACATCAAAAATTGATAATGGCAAGGACGATAAAAACTAATACTTGGATTTTTAAAACTACACCTAAATTTTAACAATAACAACATAATTTGCACTGGAAACTTTGACGTCCATCGCCTTGAAGACCAGATGCAAATCTATCACAAAAACATGTCAGAGACAAGCTTGTGCGCTAAGGGTGTGTGTAGTATTCCGTAATGATTTACAAAGTTCATGATCTTGAGTGGGGGCGGCGGAAACTCGTTCCCACGTTCCCACTGTTGGCGTTAAAGAATTATTAGCTCTCAACTTATTCAAATCATACCGACGATATTTTTTTAACTGACATGTTATCAGTTACTGAGGGAACAAATTATCTGTGGCCTGAATAGGTTAAAAGGTAATAATCTTTTAACGGATACAGGTAGGACATAGATGTAATAGATCAAATTAAAGAGGAGAGTCCACAGCTTACAGCTTTGATAAAAATAGAAGGTTGTTTATCAGTAGATGCCCATGATAAGACCATTGGAAAGCATTCTCCGTTCAACCATGTCCTAGCTAAACTTGGCACAGAACTGCTTTGATATTGGATTATTCTTATAAACGCCATATATACCGAAGTAAACAATTCTATTCTACTCGTAAAGCCCGTATACACGTGTGCAAAATTTAAAAGCTCTAGCTCAATTGAAACTAGTTGAAATTTTGATTGCAAGATTTGTAGCAGGTAGACAACAAAGAAAGGTAAATAAAAGCTTTTAAATCAGGAGAAAAAGTTGTAATTTGTCTAAAACCAAAAATATTATGCCCTATATGAAAATAAAAGTTAAATAAAACGAAAACCCAAAGTTTTGTATGGAAACACAAAGAAGGAGTTGTCCGATTTAATTCATTTTTCAAATTTTATTTACTATTTTTATGAAAACGCTATGTACCAAATTTCAGCTCTTTACTAGACGCGTTCTTAGCCAAAAACGAAATTTTTGTATGGCAACCCAACAAAGGAGTTACCCAATTGGTCCCATTTTCGAACTTAAATTTACTATATTTTAAAGGACCATTAGCAAAATTTCAGCCATCTAAATGAATGCGCTCTCGAATTAGAGGACAGACAGCCGGATCAATCAATCAAACAAAATAACTTTTAATATTATGCGTGGCTATCCAACTCATTTTGCTCTACCAGCATTATTTTTATCCGTTTCAAACGGAATGGCAAACTTTCCTTATCCTATTCCATCTAGGGTATAAAAAAGCTGCGCTAACTGAAACTAATCTTTCGAGCTACCTTTGACTAAATTACAAATTTTAATTTAAACTTAATATTTATATTATATTTTATATTTTTTTGTTGGGCCCCCTTTAAGAAAACAGTTAGTTCATACTACAAAAAGTTAAAAATCAAAATAAGCACTCCAAAATCATTTGGATTGCTGCTGGAAAGAAAAATTAAGTGTTAAAATTCTTAGTATACATTGTTTTGTGAGTATAGAGGAAAATTATAATTACACAAGACTGCCTATAACGGATAGGTACTATCCCAATAAGTTGCTCAAGATTTCCTGTTTTATACATTTCGGAACAATTTTGGAATATATGTACATCACAATAAATTCCACAATGCTCTTAACCTTCTCGATCCTTACTTTCCACATTCACCTCCAACTCTCAAAATTGTGTAAACAGGAATTACATCAAACTAATTTTTTTTAAGATAAGGGAAATAAGGGAAAGAAACAAGATTCCACAAAAGCTTTTCATTGAATCAACAATTTGTCTACACGAAAACAATTTCATTACCTATACACATATCTTGATATCCTTATGACTACATGTATCTAAAAGGACTTGAAATGAAGAAAAGAAAACCCACATCAACGCCAAAATAATTTCTCAAGCAATTGGAAAGAAACAGTTAATCGGGGAGTGGTAACAACTTAGAATATCATACGAGTGTACTTATCCCTTAATTCCTAATTCATATTTTACAATTTTGTTAATTAAATTATATACACGTTTTTTATGGCAAACAAATATGTTTTACAAATTAAACCGATAAAACCTAGATTCGTCTAATTTCTCAAAAGAAACAATCTATTGTTCAAGCACAGAGCATATATAGAGATGTAATCGCAAAGAAAAATATGTCGACAAAATTGTTGTGAATTATATATACATATGTGCACGTTTTTCTCACAACGTACAATATAGTACCTGTTAATTATAATTTTTAAACTAGTATTTACAATAAATTTTTAATTGTCCTTTTTATAAATCGCAGACACTTTTTGAGGTTATTAAGTGAATTTTTGATTTAAATTTATTTCCTACTTAGATTACCAAAATCAAGAGACAAAATCAGAAAGACAAAATCCCGAAATTGTCTTAAATTTCGGTTTTTGTCTTTCTGAGGAATCAGACTACCTTTAAAAATCATCATCATTGTTCCCTGGAAGGCATTAAGATCCGTTTTTCAGATTCAAACGAAGGGGGGGGGGGGGGGGGGCAGAGTGAAACTCAATTAATTCTGAAGGATTCTAGAGATCAATGAAGAAGAGTTGCATTATGTTTGGTGTATCTAGAAAGAACTAAAAACTTTTAGGAGATCTATTCCTTAAAAACATTCCTTAACAAGCATGCATAGTATTAAATTTAAATAAATATCATATATTCGGTTTATTTTTTACATTTTAATATCAACCATAACAATGGATCTGCTCTCTTAAATAGTTTTGCATTTCGATTTTCGTTTATATATAAGTAGCTAAATAAAAGGAAAAATGTGTACTATCAGTTGCTAGAAAATTGAAAAAGTTTAATACGAATCTTCATAAAAGATTCAATAATATTGTATTGATAAAAATCAATATTCTATTCATGAATTAATCGATCAGATTACACGAATTCCTTTACGTTGTTATTGGTCTAACATGCCGAATAGAAAAATCCAACAGATTGAATTTATAGAGATACAATATCACAAAAGTCAAGAAAAAGAAACTTTGTAAAACTAGAAAATTTTATTTTGTATGAATCAGTCATTTATGTCAAAACCGAAGAAATATAATCAACTATTATTTATGTATAATATTAATTTATTCGTAATATTAAAAACTATGAAACAACAAAAATATAAATAGTAAAACAAACAAAAAAATCTACTTTTTACATATCAGCGGCATTATAATAATCATTATAATAATCTTTTATGACTGGCTCATGATTATGAAGTTTCCTACTTAATTTAATCGAATTGTGTCCTGCTGTGACACATCGAGCAGGACATTTTACATTTGAGTTACTATTTTTATTGCAGACCCAATTCACGGTGCTATTGTATTTTCTTTCAGCAGTATACAAATATCCATTATATATCAAATTAAGACCACCTCTGCGATTTGGCATAAAATTGTATTTGGTTTCCAGCCAGACTCCAAGCCCTAAAAATAGATTTAAAAAAGAAAAAATCTGTCATGTCAAGAAATTTTGTTTCTTTAAATTTAATGTTTTTGTTTGTTTTGTTTTTTTGTTTTAAACCAAAAACTAATAAGTTAGGTGCGAACGAAACAAACACAATAAGAAAATTCATTTTTAAAATGTATTAAATTGAAATTTCTACACATCATTTTTATATATATATATTTTTTTTAATAGATATTTATGTATTCATAATTCAGTCATTCATGATTGTGATAACCACGTAGAGATTTTATTGTGTTGTTAATTGTCACTACTCTAGAGGAACACTTTAGCTTGCTTCGTCTTTTAAGACATTCCCAGTAGCATGTAGTCTTTATTCGTCGATTCAGGGTGAATGTTTTTCCTCCAATTGATAGTAGTGGATTTCCTCGAACGCTCTGTACGAATTTAACTTCCGGGGATTTTACAGCTATTTCGTAGTATCCTAAAAATGTTTAACTTGCAGTTACTTTTCAGAAATAGGCAATGTTTTTAAGGAAATATTCTGTTTTTTGTTTTTGTTATATTGTCTGGGATTAATGAAATACTTTTGAAATAGGAAGTTTTTTATTTCTTATTTTACAATTTTGAGTGATTTTACGTAAAGATAGATTTAGAAAATATTTATGACAAAAGAAGAGAGATTAAGATTTACTGAAATTTTATTCTTCTTTTTAATAAAATAAATATTTTAATTATTGGAAATTCAAGAAAAAAATGATTATATCAAATTTAATATTATTATACACAAGCAAATAAAATTTTCATAAGCTTTTATATTCAGCGTTATAAAGTACTGTTAAGAATATTTGATTTTGACTTTCTCATATAATAAACAAAACTTAAATTTTTTTTTGCAGCACCGCGATAGCATTATAAAACCTGTCGTATGGTTATCGTATAAAACAAATTTAACAAATTTTTGGCCTTATTAACATCTCAAAGGTGTCATATTGTAATTCAGCATTTATTCAGTTAAAACAAATTTTTAAATGCAAAAATCATCGTGAGCTGAATCTAAGAATTGCTCGCTTTTGCAAAACGGAACCGATTAAAAACAAAAATAATGTGCCTAATTATTGATAACAAGGTCTCATCTGTGTATTTTTGATAGAAATTCCTTTTTCCGCTGTAGTTACATATTCGTGTGCAGAATGAAACACAGGCCGATGGTAAACATTTTTGGAATTATGGTAAACACGGATTTAGGTTCATATTTGCGAGTACGAAAATGTTCTTCGAAAATTTATTTGCTTCTGCTTCCACAACATAAACAGTCAGGGAGAACAATATCTCAACAAATTTGTTTGAATCAAAATGAAAAAAGTGAACAAAACAGGGAAAGATTAATTTTCTTATAGTAACAACAACAATCATTTTGTGATAAATTGGAACGATAACTTTGTGCCATGATTGATTAATTGGCATAGGTGGAAATCAAATTTTCGATAACTCTGAGAAAAGAGAAATTGTTAGCGTGCCAATATTTGAATTGAGCTAAAGTTTTCTAGTGTTAAAGACCACAGATAAAAAAAAATTAGGAAAGGTAAATCAAGTTATACTAATAAGAGTGCCAATTTGTTGTCATTTATACAGCCTGGCATTCTTTTATCACTTAAGCTACAATTTGTTACTTGTTTTTCTTGCACTTGAAACTCATTTTGCCCTGTATATTGGCCGTTTTGTATCACCTACCACTTCCAGATATTATTAGGGATTTTAAGGAGTTTTCGCCTTCACTCATCTACATGAATTTAATACAATAACCACATTGTTATGTGTTCTAAGATCAAAAGAGTGATCAATTTCAAGAACAAGAAAAATCATATTTAGAGCGTAAGTTCTTAATGTTAGAATGGTGAAAAAAAATGTACAAGATGTAATGTATGTAATGTATGGGGAGAAAATTCTAGACAAATTTGCGTTTGGTTTGTCAAAGTATTTAAATAAGTAGGTACAATCACAGTTAATAAGCGTTATTAGGTATTTTACAAACTTGAACTTTAATCGTAAGAAACTCAAAAATAAGAAAAACATGAAAAAGAGAATAGTTCAGGGCACAAATCAATTTTAAATGAATATAAAATATATTTATATATATATATATCTTACTGAGGGGAATATTTCGTAGCCATACCGTGAGCTTGGAAAAGTAATTAAATGTGATAAAAATACAATTAAAAAATTACAAATACACTTTAAAAAACACAACCTTATTTGATACGTGTTGATAGAAAAGAATGGCAACCAAAAAACGTTTATAGGAAAAGTTCTTTATGATAAGCTATAAAAGTTAACGAGGTATCTCCAAACCAGACTTCTACAAATCTGATTTAGCAGTTAACAAAGAGATTTACATAAAGTGCTCCATTACTAAAATGAAAGATTTTATCAACATTAATTATAAAAACGTAATTTTCTTGCTAGATCCACTATGCCACAAACAAAAATCTGTCTAAAAAATCCCCGATATCCAAAAAGATAAAAATTCACCAAACGTGTCCCACAATTGAAGCTAATTGGAGAATTCTGGGTGGCACGGATTTACCGCAAAAGCAAATTTTACTCGGAAGATAAAAAATTAAAAGTTTTGGCATATTATCTAATTTTTGGAATGTCTCGATATTTTTGGAATGTCTCGCTTAGAATATCGAGACAATAGGAAGTGTTGATACCTGTAAAATTCGTGTGCATGAGCGTGGATTTTTCAGCATGCCGTGAAGTAGCTCAGCATTATATTGAAGAAAGAGATAAATCTATGTTTAGCTGTTGAAAAAATCCTTCCTCCACCGAGATTTGTTTACGTTTGTGACAGCTGCGAAATTCCTTAGGTATGTGGCGTAGTGACAGCGAATAAGAACATTTTGGATGGGAGCAAACGTAATATTTTCAACCATATATCTTGTTGTCCCGCTCTCTATATTGATTGTACTACACGGCTGTACTGAGCGTTCACTACAGCGGCAACAGATACTAAAAACAACCAGAATTTGTCTACACCAAATTTGGCTTATCACACTTCCTGTACTCTCTATATTCTAAGATGTATCGCCAGAGTAAAAAAAAAAATATTAAAATGTCAGTAAAATCATTCAGAATTTTCTTCATTACAGTTTACTAGCTAAACCCTAGACAGACGAAATAAATCAATGATCGTTCGTAATTAAATTTTTCAGAAATCAAATTACCCAAGATTTTTGGAACTAACTTTAAATTTCTGTCAATTTTTATATGTAATTGACAGCACATTTTTAAAAATAAAAATTCAAATTCAAAGGTAGAGGGATTTTTGAAAATTCCAATTACGGACGAATGATTATTAATTTTGTCCATCTGCCCAGAGTATTAGTCTGTTAAATAAAACTAATTTATTTAATCATATTTGAAAATCTATTTTCTTGTGATAATCAAATGTTGCCAAGATATTTCTAAGGATATACACTACATGAAAAATAAAAAAATAATAATAATTATCACGCCAAAATAGATATAAGTAGATCTTGACAAAAATATCAGGATATTAAAATAGAATAAAATGTGAACTAATGAGATTAACATTAAGGCTGATGTCATAATTAGGACAACTCGGTACACAGTTAGAAAAGATGGACGTGGCGTTAAAGTTTTTGAATAAATCGCAAATTGATTAATGGAATATTTATTTAAACACCTAAGGCAACAAATTAACGTTTTCTAATTTTTAAATTTGTCCCCCAATTTTTATTGAAAATGATTTAAAAATGAAAATTCAGTGATTTTTTTTTAATTTCTCTGGTTTGCGGAGCGGGGCTGCCACAAATTTGAACTAAATTCAATAAATTTTTACCATAAGCTTTTTGAAGTTAATAAGCAGAAAATAACGGTTTCTGATTTTTAAAGTTCTACTTATCTCTACGACAATTCGACGCAATAATTTGTTTTACCTGCATTTTACCCATTAAGAAAGCAATCTATTGCATCAAATTTTCACAAAAATAAGTAGAATTTTAAAAATCGAAACACATTATTTTTGTGAATATTTGATCCAATAGATTGCTTTCTTAATGGGTAAAATGCAGGTAAAACAAATTATTGCGTCGAATTGTCGTAGATATAAATAGAACTTTAAAAATCGGAAACCGTTATTTTCTGCTTACTAACTTCAAAAAGCTTATGTTAAAAATTTATTTAATTTATTTCAAATTTGTGGCAGCCCCGCTCCGCAAACCAGAGAAATTAACAAAAATCTTTGAATTTTCATTTTTAAATCATTTTCAATAAAAATTGGGGGACAAATTTTAAAATTAGAAAACGTTAATTTGTTGCCTTAGGTGTTTAAATAAATATTCCATTAATCAATTTGCGATTTATTCAAAAATCTTAACGCCACGCCCATCTTTTCTAACTGTGCACCGAGTTGTCCAAATTATGACATAGACCCAGCCTTAACAGATATTTTCACTTTGATTTTAATTGGTTAATTTACTCCAAAGCTCTTGTACAAAACAGTAGTTGCTATCTAGACTGTATAGAATTAAAATAAAGAAGCGCAATACAACAAATACATGTCTCGTTGTATTCGCTTTTCGTCAATGTGTATTCGCTTTTTGCCAATGGTTCTAATAACTTTAAAGATGTGCTATCTTTAACAGAATACTCTTATTTAAGGCGGAAATGTTGTCAAAACTTAACCATATCTTATGTAGGTTTTGAAAGATTTTTTCATATTCCAAGAATAAGTTGAGCTAAGAAAACAATCACAATAAATTAAAATGTGGAATAACTAATGTTAAAATTAAATTCTTATGAATATTCCCTACTAAACACTTGGAGGAGCTCCATAACTAAAACAAGCATAGTCGATATGATCGAAGCGTTTTTGGTCCTGTTGCATCAGATTTAATTGCAGACATAGCCAGCAATACCTCCTTTTCGTCAACATTCCGTAAGGCAAAGCCATCAACTGATAATAATAATAATAATTTTACGGTTAGTGATGACACTGTTTTCTCCTCAAGTTTTTTAAAAGCAAGTAAAAAAAAAAATCTAGCGCCATTCGCCCATTTTGTATCAAAATGTATTATAAATGACAATTATGAAACTATTGAATCATGTGGCTGCCGTAAATTCCATTATTTTGATAGAATATCAGCCGAAAAGATATGAGAACTTATAGCAACTTTCAACAGGATGGTGGATAGGAATAATTAATCAGAACAACTACTTGTGCCGATTAATCGGGCTAAAAGATCTTCAAAGAATGCGATCCAGAAAAAAAGCTTAAAGATAATTTAGATGTGTTTAAACTTAGGATCAAATGAAATCAAAAGGATATTATGATAAAATTTTAGGTATGATGCCAAAAAACGTTTATGTATTTACATGGAAATACACCAATCTACGTATTTTAGCTCGAAAAATATATTTAAAGAATTATTATAAACATAGCTCTGATTACATGATAGGTAAACAGAAGAATCGCTCCTCCATTCATTCATATATATATTTTTAAGGGTGTAGAAAGTCGCATTATACAAAAAATATTGCATCATGTAAAACACGTTTGAAAAATATTTAAAAGTAAGAAAACTCGTAGCTTAAATTATTATTTATTAAATCTCTTCCTGCACTTTTCTGGAAGATGTTAATTCCATTAATTTTTGCAAAGTCTCCGCGACAATACAGTTTTATGTACAGTTAACCAGAAAAATTGTTGAGACTTGTTAATAAAGTTGTAAGTACATTTTACATTTTTTAGAAAAAAATATTTTTATCTAAATCTTTCTATAGACTATAAGCATAAGTTCTGGTACGATAGACGGATTGTTTTCGGAACACTGATAATACTATTTACTTAAAACTATTTGAATATTTCAGAAGCGTAATGTAATCCGCGAAAATATTGTGAAACTAGTGTGGGATTTATTGAAAGGTAGTCATTTTTCTGGAGACACTCATTTAATTTCCATGTATTGTGACATCATATAAACATAGGAGTAGACCTATTGGCCACACTAACATATTTCCTGCAAACCAAAGCTTTTTTCCCAACAGTTTTCATGTGGAGAGTTTTTTGTATTCGGTATATAACTTTTATCCACACTGTTATAAAATCAAGGGCACGCCAAAGTTTTAAATTAGGCTAAGAATAATACAAGTTTCTTAGTTTTTAATTGCTTTTTTACTTTTTTCCGTTTATCCTGCACTGACATACCTACTCTTGCTTTTGTTTAGGCAATGAAGTAATATTCTGTAAATTTTTTTTTCAGTTGTTCCTTGCAGCCTCCACTTCTTTGTTTTTGTTCAACACTTTGACACTCAAGTTATCTTTTAACCATCTTATCTTTATCTTTGTCCTGCGTGAAACCTTAAGCTCGTGTTTGCTATACTAAAATTGAAGTGTGGGAAAAAATTCTAATTCTAGTTCTTCAATATTTTATGAATTATATATATAAATTTTCGAAAAAGATTTTAACATTCGCTTCGGTTATCTCTACATGATCTGACATAATATGTGTAATGATCATTTTTTAAGACGGTTGAAAGTTCTATTGATTGTTGTGCTTTGCAATAGATTTAGCTAATTTAATAATTTTAGCTTTACCCGTAAACCTCCTCACTTCCGACTACATACAATATCAATGGTATTGCTCTTTACAAAATTAAATCAATGAAGTCAGAGACCTTAGTATACTTTTAGACACCGAGCTTAGCCTTTCACTACAATAAAGCCAATGGAGTATTAGGCTTCGTAAGAAGATGGTCTGCTGATTACGATCATCCTTTCACGTTAAAAACTTTGTATCTAGCTATTGTGCAACCTTCTATTGAGTATGCTATTCCCATTTGGTGTCCGTTTTGCAATATATGTACATCTAAGACGCTTGAATCTATACAGAGGATATTTATTCGCTTCGCACTCAAACATCCTCCATGGGATAATCCTCGCATGCTTGAGATTAAATCTTCTTAAGATACTTGCGGTAACTGTACTCTTCATGTTTCAAATAATTACAGGTACTGTAGACGCTCCCCAACTCTTATCTAAAATAAACTTTAATATTCGCCCACGAATTTTGAGAAATGACTCTTATAAACTGTTACATGTATCTTATCATCGTATAAACTATGTTAAAAGCCTTCAATGACCACTCAGACCTACTTGATTTTGACAAAGCTGAAAGGTCTGCTTTACGAATTACATTAATTTCTTGTATTTTTGTTTATATTTTCTTTCTTATTGTACTTTTTTCTTTCTCTTTATTTTGTTTTATCTAAGATTTTTATATTATTTCATTTTCATTAATATTTAAGTAATTGATTACGCTAACTTTATTTTTATATTTTATTTACATCTACAGATTTTTCTTTTGTTTTACATTTTTTTCTATCTTTTTCTTGCGAATAGTCAGATGGAATGATTTTGTCCTGTTGACTCGTTTTAAATTAAATAATAAATCATAGTGTAATTATAAAACTTGCATCACTATAAGCAGAACTGAGCAACACAATTGAAATAGACAAGTTAGACGTAAAAATTATATTAATAAACTTAAAAAAAGTACAATAGCAGTCACAATCTACAATGAGTGCGTTTACTGCCACTTTGGTAACATAGTCGTTGTCGGACAAATCGACCGTAGTGGAATGTAGTCGACTATTTGTTACATTCTTACTGCGGAGTGAACGATAGTCGTAGTCAAACGTAGTCGTTAACTGTTAAAGTGTGGCAGAGTGAACGCAAAATAATTTTTGGTAGTGACTCGTAGTCGACAAAAACTCACTATTTCGGTGGTGGTTAACGCGCTCAATATAAAGCGAAATGCTGGAAAACAATTAGGGCAGGATAAAAATCTACCTCTTCTCCCTGCTATTATCACCACAAACGGAAATGACATGTACTACAAATTTGTTCTTATAATAAAAAGTTTTAAAATTCCTTCCAAATGGGTACATGTTTTTAAAGTTGCAAAATCACTGCAATTTCTTTTAACGTTATTCAGTGGACAAAATGTTTTTTTCTATGTGTGGACAAAAGTTTTAAAAATTATGTAATAAGTCAATATTCGCAAACTGTGGAAACAAGATACAAATGCGATGGAGCAATTTTATTTTATCCTGACACCTAGAAATCCATGCAAGAGGATTCGAATATAAAATAAACCTTACACTAACCTAATTGCCCCATGAAATATCAGCAGTTGAAATTTTTCCAAATATTCGCGGAAGGAAATTTGCTATTTTCGCTGTGTTGCAAACAATACCATTTATATCCGAGTTTTTTAGTAATATAAACTAAACTTATAAAATAAGAAGAAACATTTTTTAGCTTTTAAGAGATATGTTTGATGTTATGTAGATGAACTGGATAAACGTACGAGATTAGCAAATATTGTATTGAAATCTGACATTGGCAAAGCAATGACCCTTGACATTTAAATGAATAAAGGAAATTCAGTGATTTTCTGGCTGGTTTGGATAGCCCTAGTGAAAAACGAAAAATGTTAAATAAATTCTAATTATCTTCTAATATAAAATAATCTATACCATTTCAACACAAACGTAACGCAGATTCCGCATCAAGTGAAAACATTAAATTCAAGTGCAACAATATTCACATTAACGGAAACGGTTGTAAATTCACCAGGAACATTTTTAAACGCAACTGCAACAATATTGAAAGCAAGTGAAACGTTATTAAATTTAAAAGGGATGCAACCCATATTATAAGGAACAGTTTTAAAATCAAAAGTACATAAATATATTCTAGACGAAATCTATAGGATATAGTAGGATAGTCATTCTTTTTGAACGTATAGAAATAATGCTGGTAGAGCAAAATCGATTGGACAGCCACGCATAGTATTAAGAGTTATTTTGATTTTTACATTTGTCGTCTATGGATAGACATCCTCCATCCATGGCTGTATATATCCATCCATCCATAAATCTGTCCGTCTGTTCGCACGATAGCTCGAGAACGCGTTCACTTACGACAGTTAAAATTTTTCACATGGCCTTTTAAAAAAAAATTCCGATTTAAGTTCGAAAATGGGACAAATCGGGTAACTCCTTCGTAGGATTGCCATACAAAAATTTCATTTTCGATATATATTTGGACAGTATTCCTGAGCTCACGTCTGAGCGAGCTGAAATTTTGTGCACGCCATTTTAATAAAAATAATAAATACAATTTCAAAAAATGGACTAAATCGGGGTTGCCATACAAAAATTGAAGCTTTTTATTAATAATGTGACATGAATCAGTTTTAGACCTTGTCATTGTACTGCAATATTCTTCAAACTATAAAATCATACGAAATTGGCTATAATCATTTTTACGACGTTCTAAAAATAGATGCTACGAAGCGCTTTAACATTTCTTACGGGCATTTATCTAGGGTATGACAAGAATTGGTCTTGACGAATTCTCGTCTTTTTCCTTGTTTTTCAATCAAATTTCACAAAATAAATAAAAACAAAGAAAACGCTATAATCGTTATCGAGAGGATAGTCGGACATGAAAGTCCAAAATAACTTTTAATATTATAAGTGGGTGTCCAAAAAATGTTGCTCTACCAGCTTTTATCTATGCGTTCCAAACGGAATTACAAAATTAGTACACTTTGTGGAATTGCATCTAAGGTATAAAAAAATCTTTATGTGATGTAGTATAAACTAATGCTGATCATCTCCATTCAATGCTGGTTCAAGTTTTAGCAACATTTCAGAGAAATAATTAAATAAGTTGTCGGATATCAGCGGACTGCCTTCCTCTATAAGCTGCGTCAAGCTTAAATCCATAGAGAGATCACTTAATCTTATCCGTACTGAACTTTCAGTTTTTCAAAACATATTCAACATAGGAAAATAAAGTGGTAAATATTTCAAGATGTTCTATCATTTCGCTAACTTCACGAATTTTGTGGATTTGGAGAATATCCATCACATGTCTGCAATTATTTATACCGCCACCGGAAATTTTTTAACTTCAATCCTTCCTATAAACAAATATTTAAAAATATTCGACATTTATAAAATTATAGTAAAACATGTTGCCAGTAGTCAAAATGACATATTAGGATTGTCATTTACAATGTTTAAGTTCCAGAACCCATAAAAATTGACAATGGGCGCGTTCACTGCCACCGAAATAGTGACTTTTTGTCGACTACGAGTCACTACCGAGCGTTCACTGCGCCAATTTTGACAGTAAACGACTACGCTTGACTACGACTATCGTTCACTCCGCACTTTGAATGTACCAAATAGTCGACTACATTCGACTACGCTCAGGAGGATAGTCGATTGTAGTCGGTTTGACAGAACTACACTACGACAACGACTACGCTACCAAAGTGGCAGTGAACGCGCCCAATGCTTGAAAAATTTGTATGAGAGTAAGATTTTCGAGCACGCACAAAATGACAAAACGAGGTCTGCAAAAAATTAAGAAGGCGCTTGCTTTTCTAGTTAATCAGGATTTACATTATGATGGCATGCATTTTTTACAGAAATTGTGAGGGAGATAGTTTATTCAAATTTAAATGATCCCGGTGCAATCCCCTCCAGCTTTTATCGTACAAATCGCAAACTGTTACATTGTCAACTTGTCAAATTGTAAATTTTTTAATCGTTTGTAATAATAATTGTTTGTTAAAAAATGGACAAAAAACTATGTCCGAAATATTTTCAATCTTTTCTATAAACAAATATGCAAAACTTTTCGATTTCGCAATATTTAATTACAAATTAAAAATTTACATTTATTTTCTTCCATTTTTGACAGATGATTTAATAAATATTTTCTATAAAATTATAGTAACAACAATATGGCAGCACGAGTAGTCGAAATTGACAAATTAAGGTGGCCATTAACAGTGTTTTAGTTTCAGTAACTATAAAAACTTACTATACTTGAGAACTTTTTATGGTTCCGGACACGCACACATTGACAAATCGAGGTTTGGAAAAATGCAGAACGCGTTTGCTTCTCTCGTCACTCATAAATAAATTTCCGTATACGATGAACTATCTTCCTCACAATAACTGGAAAATATGCATGCCATCATAATAAAAATGCATCCTCCTTTACAGGTTGATTAAGAAAATATGCTAGTTTTTCATAAAACACCCCACCCCGCACAGTGATTTTCAGCTCAGATGATAATAAATCGTCTAAGGAATCCAACCAATTTCGAACCATCACTCCAGCAGCCCTCATTCGCTGGTTATAGGACGTCAAGATAAAAATTGGGGAATAAAATTATTAAATTTTAACGATTCTCCCCCCAAAATTTCAAATAAACGTTACATTTTCTTGCAATTTTTGCTGGAAACCTCAGAATACTTCCATTCAGTCGATCCTTCACATGCAACCGTTTTTTAGATAAACCTGTTTTTATGATGCATAATTTCATTAAAACTTTAAGACCAGTTGGTTTTAGAAATTTGATTCGGGACTCGTTTACTTGTTTTGGTGAGACAAATTGCAGAAATTAAAGTAGCTTGTTTTGGTGTATCTTACAAAGAAAAATATTTGTAATGAGTGAAGAAATCTCTACTCCTGGAAGGAGAATTAGCAAGGATATGGTAACTTTTATGCTATGCGCGAATTCTGCAGAAAATCATAAATCTAAATTAAGTTAGGTTTTATGTAATTCATCAGAAGAACAGGAAAAAGCTTGATAATGTGCGTTGGAAGAACTTGATGTTGATATATACTAGTTTTACTAATTTCACCCCATCAAATGTTACAACCCCCCCCCCCCCCCGCTCCTCCCTGAAATTGCAGGAATTGTATTTGAATAATAATATAAAAAGTAATTTTAAAGTCGTATTTTCTTTGACAAAAACTTGGATAAAACTACGACCAAATTGATTAGGGCCCAGCAATAATTTGTTCCTTTTGTCTTTGAATGAAAACTACGCAAATGGCAGCTTACTTAGCAGCAACTTATTTCCAGTTTCAACTTTACATGACAAGTCAGATTTAGAATATCAAAAAACATTAAGATGATCTTAGTTTTGAAATTTCATAAATCAAGTAAACATTCTTTTGTGCTTTTTTGTCCATGAAAATAATGAGGTTTTATTGAAGACACCTTCTGTAACACAGCAGGAGGCATATTTAAATGATAAAAAAAAATTAAACTGCCAACACAAAATAATATTGTTGCACGATAGAGATGAAACAAAGTGTGTAGAATCGAAGCGAAAAAATAACAACCAGTCAAAAATTATAGTAATAAATATAGAATTATTTGTTACGAATTGAAAGTCAACAGTTCAAGATCAATCCAATTTCGTGCAATTATTCGGTCGGATCACCTAGGAACCCCTGTATTTTTGAAACAGTTTTAATATGACTTAGATCGTTCTTCGCCCTTATAGTACTCAATTGCTTGTGACTTTTTGGGATTAAAGTCTGGCTCAGCAGCCTTTTTTTTTATCATAACAAGTATATGTACAAGACATTTTGATAATACCATGAATTTCGAATTTTCTGAGTTAGTACAAATATCATTGATGAAAATCAAAAAAATAAGGGTTCAAAAATAGCTCCTTGTGCAACATTCAAAATTAGATTTATGTATACATTGGTTTTCTAGATGAAATGGGCTGTATATATAAATAGGCCACAAGTGGTTTACAGCACGTGGAAATTTAGATTTTAGATAAAAGTAATTTAATGAATTTATAAACAGCGTTGATAGCGGGATGTTTAACTATCAGAGCCCGAGGCATAGAACTAGTTATTAATACTAATAAAGTATAGAAGAATAATAATAATTTTATGAAAAACACTGATATGCGAATTTAAAAAATTCGACGATTACTCAGGTTTTGGCACAAAAATAATAAAAAGTATTGTAATATAAACTTCATTCATATTTAGTGAATTATAAGATTCTACAACATAAATAATAGATTATAATTTCTTTCTAAATATTATTTTTAATTCATCAGAGATTCAGTTTTAATATATTGATTGATATTTTACAGTTTCTTTCAAGCCCTGTTGTATAAAAGAGGTAAATGATTCTTTTTGAAACACTAACAATATACAAACATCATTGCATCATTCCAGTTAAAGTTTTTTTATCGTCTTTACATGTAAATAAAACAGATAATTCACACACACAAAGAAACTGTGGCATTCAGTTTCTTCTTACTTACCGGTATTTAAAAATCTGTATATGCTTATTTAAATTTTCTGATTTAATATATAATAATACACAATAATACATTAGCAATAAAAATTTACTCAAACACTCAAAATTATAATGATATTTACTGACCACTAAATCACAATACTCGTTGTACTACGGCACCATATCGAAATGCTTATAGTACTTATGAAAGTGTGCAGAAACAAACCGCGTTTACCGTTATTTCTGAGCTTCAAAATAACAACAAAAAATACATTCAACAGAAAACATGCACTACTGATAAATAAATAAAACTTACCCCAATATTGTAGTCATGTTGACTTACAGTTATGGGGTTTAATAATTATTTGTTCGCCAGACTAAACAAATTATGATAGAAAAGAGATAAGTTTCTGCCAAATAAGTCTTGTGTTTGAAGACAATAAAAATAACTATTTTAAGACATGAAGGAAAATAATTCAAGGAGTTTTCAGCATTGAGAAAAATTGTATGTTGTGGGCGTCGTCACAGTTCGAGGGATTAGAATAGAATGCGAACAGACAATAATATTTCTCATAATACTATTCCGACTAAAATACCGACTGAAAAAACGATAGTTAAAACCCAATAGAGAGATACTAAAAATTTATTTTAAACACTAACTATCATTGGGCTTATCGTTTCCACAGAAAAAATATATTCTAGCAAATTGCAGTCCAATATGTCTTCTTTCTGAAGCCTAGAATGCTGTTCGCTAAAAAAAAATAAAGAAAACAAAATACTTTTGCCAGTATTAAAATAAAGACCGTCTTTTTCAGCGCCTACATATATGTTACATATAAAATTCTACTGACTTTTTTTTAGCCAAGCCTGCTGTTTTCTTTCATTCATTTTATTTATTACTGTATTACTGATGTATTCCATAATTTATTTTCTGTCCTTTTTTAGAGCTGTACTTTTGCGCGAATAGCATACATACTAAGCATAATGATCTAAAAAATATATTTTTTTTACTTTGATCTCAATTTTTTTGCAAAACGGTGGTTAACATAATTTTTTTTTTTTATAAAAACTAACAACTGTGGACACTCCTCTTTAATTTGACCTATTACACCCTATGTCCTAACTGTAGCCGTTAAACAGTTATTACCTCATAACCTATTCAGGTCATCCCGAAATTTTTTTTAAATGACGTGTTTTCAGTCACTAAGGGAACAAATTATCTTTGAAAATAGGCTAGAGAATAGCTTTGAGAATAGGTTAAGAGCTAATAACTCTTTAACGGCTACAGATAGCACATATGGTGTAATAGGTCAAATTAACGAGGAGAGTCTGCAGTTAACCGTTTTTATAAAACAAATTATGTTAATGACCTATTTGCAAGAAAAATAGAGGTCAAAGAAAAAGATATAGCGTATTTTGTGAAAACCATGAAAACCCAGCGATAGTTTTTTAATCACCCTGTAACTCCGAAACGGTTGATATGCCCCCCCCCCCCATACAATTATTTGTTTGGCTAGGGTCTAGGTGAGTACTATCACCTCCCGCTCCCGGAGGAAACACCCTATATATTCTAATTCGAGTAGACCTCGATATGTATTTTTTTTATAAAGCTCAGGGGATACTCATGATGCAAAGCATAGCGTAGAAGGAATGATATATTGAATCACGCGGAAAATACGCAGGTGCTTCGTAGATTCGATTAATAATAATGCGCGGTAGGTCTGCTTCTAGAGAATAAAATGTAGAATGTGAGAATGTACGTATTATGCAGGTCATAAAGGGTGTTATTATTTATTTATTATTATACTTGGCATTGACACAAAATAATTACCATAATTTTTTATGCGGCCAAAAGTTAAGCCAAAGAAGTGAATAATATATTGAAAAAAATTATAAAACTAACTGAGAGAAGGAAATTGTTAATCGTGAATTACTTAAGGCAGATCATTGATGAATAAACTAGAAAGTAGCGGGTTAAGAATAGAGCCCTGATACACATATACATACAAATATGTATTTTACTATTGAGATATGTATTGAAAAATCAAATTATTTCCATTGCCCGCATAGGAAAATCCTTACCAGTCGAAAAGCACTACAAGAGAAATTATAGAACAATCTAAGTTTGTCTATGCATCTTAAATCAAAATATAAAATGCTAATGTGTCCCGGACTACTTTAAACTCTATAGCTATTTTTTAGTCCACGTTTTCCTGAACTTTCCAATAGACCATTTCTAGACAACAAGAATACTAATAAAATGATAATCTTTGGGAGTTATTACTACCACAGTTTTTAAATAGCAAATACTCTAGCACAGTTCTCCAAGGTTTGGGAAATTGAGACTTGGTAAAACTTGATTGAAAATGCTATTTGTTTGCTTTTAGATGACAGCCATGAAAGGGTTAGCAGAGGAATAGTCCAAGCGAACAACATTTTCCTACTTTAATCATGCTTCGAAAATGTAGACATTTTGATAAGATAAGCAGTTCATTAAGCTATTTAAGCTAATAGATGCTATACCTTTTTTCATTTTAATTCAACCTTAAACCAATTGAATTAAACCTTTTTAAGCCATTAAAATTAAATAAAAAAAATGCAACCTTAAACCAAAGATATTCAACTTTGTGGCAATTAAATTAAACTTTACTCCAAATAAAACAAACTTGTAGCCAATTAAATAAAACTTTATTTCATTTTCACAAACTTGAAACCAATTAAAATAACAACTTGAAACCAATAAAATACAAGGGGCTCTTAAAATTAAAATATTCCGAAGAATACATATTAAATATTCAATCTAAATTATATGTTGCAGCAAGAGGATTTCTTAGTGATTCTAATATTGATCACAATCTTTCTGAGGTAATTAGCGAAGGCTTGACTTCAATTTCTCATGAAGACTGCATAACCTATATTATGGATATGTTGATATAACTTGGACCAGCTACTGCAGATCACCTTCATTGAATGACATATAAGCTGTGTTCTTTTGGTTCCATCCAGTGTTCTGCCGAACGCAGGAGATTGCGAACTGAATTGATTTGTAGGGTGCATAGAAGTAGAAAAAAAACTTTGAAAGTATAAAGGATATAATTAAAGTGCCATGACTTTCATTTCTACAAAACGCTAAGCCTGCCAAATTGTGGCCGAAGTTGATAAGTTCTATTTTAACATTTTGCGAGGATTCAAGTCATGGCAATTTGATTATTATCTCCGTACTTTCAAAGCCTTTTCTACTTCTTGAATAAATTATGAATTATGGATCATTTTAATTTAAAAACACCGTTGTAGTTGCAATATTATTATTTTGATTATTTTGATTGGACTAAAGCTCATTTGAAATGAATTAGAGCTTAATTTTTCTACAAGTTTGTTTTATATTTGAAGTAAAGTTTAATTTACTTACTAAAAAGTTAAATTCGTTTGGCTTACGGTTGAACTTCTTTGGTGTAAGGTTGACCTTCATTGGTTTAAGGTTGATTTTATTGGCTTAACGTTTAATTTATTTGAAGGAAGGTTTAATTCCATTGGTTTAAGGTTGAAATGAAATGAAAAATGGTAAATTAACAGCAATTTGTCGTTCAAGGGTTACAGTCAACATTTAAGCATTACCAGCTATTTGTCGTTTAAATCCTAATACTGAGGTCCGCGCTAAACTAAATTTTAGCGAGTCTTCATTAAAATATGACAGCGGGGTCTCAAAAATGAGATACTAAAAAAAGAAGAAGAAGAATTTTTATTATTTTACTAATTCTATTGCAATATGTTGATGTTTTTACATCTTGTTTTTTTGTTGTTGTTAGAACTTTATCAAGAAATTTTTTTAGCATGCTAAAGGACGACCGTTAAATTAAATTGGTTAGAGATTTACTGGTGGTGCCACCTCTAATCAAGAACAACAAACCAAATTTAGCGTATTGACTGGTCTTGCCAAAATTCAGGATAAATTTTCGCCAATAGCTCTTAGCGGGCTAAATTTTATATGAAAATTGAGTTTAGCGCGGACGTCAGTACTAGGCTTAAGATTTCTCAAATAAATTATTTTCTGCAAAGTCAGAGCTTTGACAGTTCTCGAGAGCATAATTTAAGCTACATATTTTAAGGTATGTTCGTGCACTGTAGCTAAAAAGTAGCAATAGGAAAATTGTGTATGTGTGAATTGACACAAATTTTAAGAATTTTAATCACGTTTTTTATTTGTGAAGTGACAGTAATGGCTTTGTATTGGAATTTATTACTTGAAATAAGTTCCCCCTACACTTGCAAGCTAATTTGGTCGTTCAAGATTTCGTGTAGATATTAGCTTATTTTGTCTGCAAACAAATAAGGTGCAGTCTGCACAAAATAGCTTAAATCGTGAACGTAGTCCATGTACAGTATAGTATATGTCAATGACTAGAACATGGGTTAATCGGGAAGTTTCTGTTTAGGGGGCAAACAACACCTGGATATGGGTAACAAAAAACTACATTAATGAATGTGTAGCCCAAAATTGTTACCGTAGATTGTTAAATCAAAGCGTTAGGATTTACTGAAAAGTTTCGAAATGTAGACCAGATACATATTTCTGAAAATGCCAAAATAGATCGAATTGAAAATGTGACAAAAACAGCAGCCATAAATGTTTAAGACTTTACGAGAAAAGCAAACCAACCGTGCTCGAATAAAAAAAAGGATGTCTCAAAGTTTGAAAACTCAACAGTAGAGGAGGCTCTACTAAACACCTATATAGAACGCAGGAAAGTATTCTACGAAAAGCTAAGAGAATAAATATTAAAGATCTGAAAGAAAACTTTGATTCTATCGCTTATACCAGCTATCTATTACTTACTCGATGTACATAACGTTGTAACGTAGCGTAAGCTGAGGTTCTTCAACAAATGCTTTTCTATTATATTCTATTAGCAGCAGGCAAAAGGAGTTCCTTAAAAGTTCTATCGCTTTCAATCTCATTCCTTCTGTTCCGTATAGCAGCGAAGCTTAGCGATAAGACTAAGCTACATAAAGAGAAATTCTAAAATTTGAGTGTTATTTATAGACATTTAGTCGGTATTATCTTTTGAACATTCTTTAAAATTCTCGCAGATTTAGACAAATTCTTTTATATTCCAACTGACTAGAGAAATCTAACCGTCTATTGACAAATTCTGTAAGCTTACTAATCTAGGTGGACTTGTTAAGTGTTGATTGGTTTCACAAATACAGCTGTTCTCTTAAGTTTTTATTGCTTCAATCATATTTATTTATTGCCTTTCGTATAATTCTTTATGCTTGCTTTTCTGAATGTTTCCAGCTTAGTGTATCCCTGTGATGAATAATGTTGTCCACAAAATGTACCATTACCAAACCTTCCGAATATTCTAAACTGCTATGGTTAGTATAAAATCCTTAAGTAAACATCCTCGAATTAAGTTATACTAAAATTTTATCTTAATTAACTACTTAATATTCATACCAAAATCAAAAATAAAACTGTTTGTGGAACAGAACTGAACAAATTTGCCTAAAATTCCGACATTCTTTTTTATATTAAGCGCCAGAACTCAAAATAATTTACATATAAAACACAACGACAAAGAAAAATTCAATAATTGAAATCTGCAACTATTTGTTTATATACTAAACGTAGCCAAAATATCAAATTGCCTTTGGCTTGGGCATCAGTCCAGCAGTATCTCCTCAAGGGGGCCAAAAAGCACCAACCAAAGCCCAGACCAAGTCGTACTTACCGAAATATAATAAACACTTTCCTTAACATTTTAATTATTAAAACATTTCATTTAACACAATTTCCTGGAAAATTTATCTTTACAAATTATTCGTAACACAAATCGAACGTTTAAACAAAAGCAAAATAAAATCTTTTCCAGCAAATATCTTGTTTTACTTAACTCTCAAAATAATAAATAACACCCATTTGAGCACTGCCTTTGCAACATTTTAGCAATTGAAATTTTTTACCACAAATAAAACATTACTAGATGGAAAATCAAAAACTCAAACTTCACTCATTTCACCTCTTCACTATCACCATTTTCTACATTTTATTTTGACAGTAATGCTAATATTCAAGAACAAGCGGGCGTGCAATTGGCATTTCTTTTTGCAATATTTTGTACTAGAATATACTTTACTGTAGTACTATATTGTTAAACAGAATTTATATATCTTCTAGTTAGGATCTTACTTTGCTTTAATTAAAATCATTTGTGTAAAAAAAAGTATTTTATCTTACATGTTAATAGTTTTTTTCAATTTTTTGTTAAAAATCTGATAAAAATGTGTGTATTTACTACCACCTAGGCCGAAAAAAATTTAAATTTCACTGCGCATTATTTTTATTATTCACGGCCAGGTGGCTTTGGTTGCAATTATAAGTTTAGTACATTTTAATTCAAAGAAAATGGAAGGAAAAAACGAAGCCGCCATCGCCATGTCCCATAAGTAGAATAAATCAAATGACAAATGTCAATGGAAGGATTGTGGTCATAATAGTGATTTTAATTTTTAGAAAATTCAAATTATTTGTGTTTTAAATTGATAAATATTATATTATTTAGTAGTAAGGAATTGGTCTACTAAAACTGGTGAACTGTGTCAGTGCCATATTCAGTTATAAAGTGTACAAAACTATTTCATTTGGAAAGTTTTAAATCAATTATTAAAATAGGCTAGCAGTTCTTAAAGTATGAATTCAGTTTTAATTTTATAAATCTACAAAGGTAATAAGTAAAGTGCTTCTGGGAAATTTCACACTTCAAATTTACGATGTAGAAAAATTCCTGTAAAGTTTCAATTGTTTTTGTTTTGGAATTTGTAGGTACATAGGTAGGCATTTTTTCAAATTCACAATTACTTTTAATTACTCAACATAAAGCAATGTCATATGACGGCGGAGTGTATATATCAATTCTTGTAGAATAATATGTACTTGATTAAACAAACTTAATTAGATAACAGAGGAACACGCCAATTTGCAGACAACGGCGCTGATGTCTTCATTCAAAGATGAGAAAGAGAGAAGAATTTATGGATAAATTTACACCTTGGCATGCCTAAGTATTCCCAGGTCAGGAGAGTAGATGAATGATTACATTATTAACATTACCAACTGATACCTTCAAAGATATACTCTTGCCAGCGCTGTAAAGCAAACATTGTTTTAGTAATTGTATCACGCCCAGTCCGAAATATTTAAATTCTGAAAAACCTTAATTGGTCTTCTAAAACAAGATAAGATATGATAAAATTTATTAGCATGATAACTATGACATTAACATGTTAACAATTAATGCTATGTAAATTTTTTTCATGTTTCTTTAGAATATAATAGAATAAATAATTTTATTAGTATTTTAAATACTTTCACAACGGAATCATTTTATAAACTCTACATATTTCTTTTTAAACAAACGTCTCTTAACAGGCGTCTCTCTTTCTCTCTATACAAGTTCAAGCCCTTATTGATGTATTAAAGAACTCTGCGTTCTCGTTTTGTTGTAAGTCTCCAATCTCAGATCGACATCAATATTCCTTAAATTGTAGGGCTAAAGATCCGCCACGGAGATCGTTTTTTCTTTAATTTAGTTTGGTAAATCCCCCTTTTCAATTTGTACCTATTTAACCTCAATAGCACTGACCCCACAGTAATATATTAAAGTATCGTCCGCATATAAATTTACCTCCGAGTGCACTAAACTTAACTTTAAATCATTAACATGTATAATAAATAACAGTGTGGCTACAGATAACTTTCAAACCATTCCCATTCTTTACCCCTTATTCCATACTTCCATAATTTTTCCAACAAGGTATTTCCATCCACTATTTCAAACGCTTTCTTTAAACCCAAAAATACAGTCGCGATCTTCTTTCCAAGATGCGATGATAAAATTCAAAAAAGTTTCGCATGAATGATTCATCCGGACTGTTCACTGATTATTAATTGGTTTCTTCTCAAGTATTCTTCTAGTTGCTGTTGAACCACATTCTAATATCTTTTCAAATATCGGCAACATGTTTTTCGTGCGTTTATCCTCACATTTTCTTGATTTAGTGACTCCGCACTGGGTTTATAATTGATTCTTTCCAAGTCGTCTCGCAAATGCCTTCGTACATCGTATTATTCGCAAGTCAGGATGTTTCCTAACTCCGACCAATTATCTATAGCCATCTTTGCACTAAATTTATTAAAATAGTTTGTTGGTTGATTTTCTTACAGATGGATTTTATTTTATCCTCACTTACTTTCCAGCATTGAAAAACATTGAAAGATTCATTGTCTGATTTACGTACTTCTCTTTAGGTATTGTTTCATTTATTTTCAGTATTCAATCTTTCTGCCATTTCCTAAATTTTACTTCTCTTATTTCTGGCTCTACATTCTTTAAAACAGACTGTTTTCTAATTCGCCACATTTCTTTTTGCGTCGTCGTTTTGTTTATACTGTTTTCGATACTAGTTTTCTTAGCTTTTTGAATTTTCGATTTACATATGCTCCTTAGCAATTTATACTTTTCCCAAGTACTTTGGTTTAATTTCATTGCGACTATGGGACCTTTGTCATAGACAAACTAATAACTACAAAGAACAAAAACCTGCAACGCTTTTCTCGAATATAAAATCGACAATGCCTCGATGATGGCCCGACTTGCTGACGTAACCAATGGGTAAGCCAGCAATGCCTCGCTCAAATACAAAATCGACCATACCTCGACTGAAAAACAGCTTCAACGTTCTCCTAAGCAGCGCTCCAAGTGATGTCCGTAAAAGTTTTTTGAAAGTGTCCTTTCGAAAGCTGTAATGAGCTTTTTGGGTAATCATCGCAGTGCTTCTTCCTTAATCTCATAAGAGGCCTTCAGGAGTGCTTCCTGAGAACAACATTGAAGCGTTTGCGTTTGCTTGTGATTATCTGTGGTATTAAATTTTATGAAGTTTAACTATATATATATATACATACATACGTACATACATATATAAATATAGAATGTTAGGACTCCGTTGGGACTCTCATGCGGTAGTGAGGGAGTCTATTTCATGGCTTGTGAAGCATTCTCGAGGGTTTTGGTATAAGCCAGTAATGTCTCGCTCCAATACAAAATCAACGATGCCTCGACAGATGTACTGAAGGCTTCAATTTGTTTCTACAAATTTACTGGTAATTTGTTTTTTTAGAAATTTTTTGCATTATTTGGAGGCCGACACCGGCACACATTATGTCTGAAAATAGCTCCAGTCGGCCACCAGACTAAAAAAATATTCTGCCGAATGAATGAAATCTCAACCACAAAAACCTTAAGCACCAACACGAATTTATTACGCGAAATCTTCCTTATCATGTTTTCTATTTGTTATATATTATACCCTGATAAAGTACCGAAAATGTACTTCCGGAGGCCTGAACCGAAGCCTTCCAGCTACAGTGAAAAAGGATAGGCAGTCGGGATTAAATTCAGTGGTAAGCACTAATACATATAACCATTGGCGCGTTTTTAAATGATTTATTTGCGTATGTAAGAGCAGGACAGGTAGCGCTACCAAAACTGAAAAACCCGCACTTTCAGGAGGGAAGCATCAGTTTTTCATTACTTTTATGCTGTAGTCTTTGGGGGATGTATTCGGTACTTCTAAACTAATGAAGAGAAGCACAATTTTCAGGCATTTTTCAGTAGTTTTGAACCTTGAAGAGATGCACAATAGCACAATATTCAGGCATATTTCAGTAGTTTTGAACTAATGAAGAGAATCACACCACTCAAGCATAATTTAGGAGATGACATTTTTCCAAAACAAAAAACTTCTCTTTTAATATATTTAATATACATATATAATACTTTACTAATTAGATTTAGTAATTTAAGAACCTTTTTCACAACAGTACCTCTCCAGTTATAACCTTTTCACCGAGTCATTGAATTGCTTAAACACGTACGCTGTATTTGCTCGGTAACCCACTTCCTTATTAGTTATTTATTCAATGCTCACTCTATGAAGCGTTTAAGTTCCACGTTCATTATCCTTTCGCATTCACTCACATTTTCTTCTTTAATAAATACTAATGGGACGTCAGTAAACAACATTAACTTAACACTATTAAGTACTGATTTCATGTCATTAATATAAACTATAAATAGTAATGCCCTTAGTATAAATCCTTATGGGACTCTTATAATAACATCCTCAGGCTCTGAGTACGATTTTCCACATTTCCTTCGCTGTATTCTATCACTTAAGTAGTTTATGAACCATTTCAACCTAACTAACTAGCTCTCAACGTTTTCCACATGCCTTGATCTCCCATCTTACTCTGAATTTTCCCTCTAACATAACTAGTTTTAGCTAGTTTAAATTCAACTTCATATTTATTTCTTATTTCTTTATATATGTATATCCAGTCATTCTACGTACTTCTGAAATGTATAACTTTCGGCAATTTACTTCAGTTATCTCTGCTTAATATCATCTAAGCTCATTTTGGACAATGCCTTAGACTTGAACTGTGTCCATAACTGAAACTTTATTATTCTTGCTTTACATAAACAATAGTTCACGCAATGCTAATGATACATTGATACTTTACCATAGATGAAATTAAATGAAAAATCAAAGATGATCTGTAATCTGAAATCAAGCCATGGCATCGATAGAAATTAAATACTAGTAAATCGAAATTGAATTGAAAATTAAATAGCAAGGTTGATGTGATGATCACAATTGAGAATGAGCATAGAAGTAGTAAATGAAACGAAATATTTAAGTATAGTGTTGGGAAATAAATTAAACTTCAATAAATGTAGGTTATTTATGTAAAAATATTGGACAAGAAATATACCCTAGAAAATCAGTTTCACTAACGAGTGCAATAAGAATCTACAAAGTGACTATAAAACCTCATTTCGAATACTGCCCGATAGTACATTGTCTGTGCATACGTATATACATCGAAGAACAGACTAAAGAAACATTAAAATTAGGTATTGAGGATAGCCTTGCAATGTAATAGAGTCAAGTCAAGTCTTACAGTTGTTGTAGTTTCCCTCAATGTTCGCATTATTGTCCATGGGGTTCATCTTTATCCCTCAATTCGGTTCTATGTCATCTCTTGTCCTCTTGTTGATGGTTATCCTTTGCCTTCCTTGCAACTTTCCGTTTTGCTGTCGTGTTTTCCTTTACGGATGATGTACCATATCAGCCGTACTGACTGTCATTCTATCATTGGAATTAGTTGTTAGTGGGAGGGAAGGGGAAGGAGATAGGATGGGTAGTAGGATGTGGATAAGGTATTCTCATTAACATTTTAATACTAGAGCTGTGACGTGTTTCGTCCTATAACGTATATACATTTTTATTGAAAGGACAGAGAGAGTAGAGAGAATATTATGTTCTCTGTACCGTACTTTCCTATACATTCGGACACAAATGGCGGAACGTGGTTCGTAATGAGAATACCTTGTATCTCTGTACCGTGGGATGTGGATTGTTGGGAGAGTTTAGGAATCGAAGGTTCCTAAAGAATTTGTGATCTTCGGAGACACTCTGAGTAAACTTGGTTAAAATGGGACTACCCGCGCCGCGGTAGTTATCACCTTTGTGGTCGTAAAAACTTATTCTGCCATCATGTAGATGGTAGATATTTATAGCCTCGGGCTTTGTTAAGAGCAGGGGTGAGGTTTTTCAAATTTGCCGTATGAAAAGTTCCGGCAAGTTGTTTATAAGTGGGTTAGGGGTTTTATCGAATTGTCTCAAGTTCGAACAAGTACTCCTTTATTGGAAATGCTTACCGTTGGTTCTTCTCTGGAGAGATGGTGTGCCATATGGGGAAACAATAGGTGATTACTGACCTAATTCGTTGCTTATAGAGAAGCAGCTGTTTTTGTGGAGAGTCCATTCCTGAAATACATTAAAGGGCTGAGTAGGCTGCAGGCGTAGTTAGCTTTTCTATTGACTACTTTGGCATTGCGATTGAAACGCAGCAGTATGTTGAAATTAAACACCCAAGTAATTGTAGCAATGCAATAGACACATATCAATTAGGTGGATGCATGATGGGACTCATTTATTGATCTGAGAATGTGTTGAAGTTTGTATTTAAAATAAAGGTCGAGGATCTTCCGCCATATATAACAACTGGTATAACATTTGTGATGAATGCGCAGCCATGTAACCTTAGGAATGCAGATTTAAATATAAGATTAGTTAACGACAATAGGTCAGGTACTCAAAATTCCTCAATATATATAGAAAATAAGGTGTCATCTTCGAAAGATAAATAGTGTTAGCCCCGAACGAAAATCTACTTTATAAGACAAAAAAAAAAACGTTTATAATATACACGAACCTTTAGCTTGCCTCCTCAGAATCATATTTTTCCCTTTGTTATGATAAACCAAACCCCAGCGGTTTGGGATCGGTTTGGGATGTAAATAAACTTCAGTGCAAGGAAAAGTTTGAAAAGAAAAGCTTTCTTGCTTAAGGATCATTAACACGCAAATATATCACAAAGTATATCTGAAGAAGTTTAATTAAAATTCAGTAATTTTATTCACTTTTAACAATTCAGATCTTTCACGAAAATACTTTACCAATATACACGAATTTTCTTTTTAATTTTACATTTTATGTTTTCCTGTAAATGAGTGTGACTTATTTCAAAATGAAACATTAATACAATTGGTTTTGTCAACTACAAACTATTTAATTGTAGTGTCGCTGTGCCATGGTCTGATGAAATCGAATCAGTCTGAGGTTACGTTTTAATCAAAACTATTTTATTATTTTGTTAAGCAAGGTATATAGTAAGGGTAGCCTTTGGGAAGGTATGTAGCCAAGCTTAAAATTACTGAAACACTATTTGCCTGTATGGATAGTAGTTTATGCTCCATAGCATATTATATAAAGTCAATGTCTGGCACTTTTCCATAAGTATCCATATCGAACAATTTAGAGAACGGACTCACACACACATATAGACTTCTGTTTCATGGCTTGGGAAGTATTTCTCGAGGGTTTTGGATGAGGTGTGTATTCCGATGCAACAGGTATACACTAAAAAGATGTATGCCAGATAGAAGCACTAAATTGGATGACATTAAAAGAGCGCAATGTACTGAGTGTATTGCTGTTCATAATCAAGGTAAAAGCTGGTCGTCTACCTAAATACTTGCGCCGAAAATAAAACCTATTAACAGATATAATTTGAGAGGAGCTGACGTATACTTCCGTTTGGATGTACGAAGAAGTACCAGGGCACAGAACTCGCTGTTATAAGATGTTGCAACGGTTTAAGATTTAATAATTTTAAAAGTAGAATTACGAAATATTTAAAGTGTAATATATAAAATAATTTTAAAATGAGAATAAGTTAATATTGTATATCTTAAAGAGTTTTAAAACTAATAAAGTATTATTATTATTATTAAAGGAGCAATAAATAATTTTCTGGAGATTCCGTTTCATATTCATTCTATTTCGTTAGCAATCTCAATTCTTAGGGCATCGATAATTTCGTCATGCTTACAGCATTATCAGTAAATGGTGGAATATAAACAACATCAGAAACAGCATTTGCAAACATATCAACATTTTCTTCATCATCACCATCTAACAACAAAAAATATATCCATATACCACAATTTCATTAAACAAATAAATAAAATGTTTTTACGAATCCTGGTGCTTACTACTGTTTCATAATTGTCAAGAAACTGAGACGGTTGCGCATTTGAAATGCAAAATGTCAGTTAATCAAAATATAGTGCCGATTTCATATCAGTAAATTCAACTGGACGGTTGGATTTTATACGGTTTATGTTACTAGTTAATTTCCACTCAGTGTTTATGAGACGGAATTATTTGTTCGAATAGAAGATCACACTCATTTGTGCAACTAATTCAATCCTTACATCTAAACATTTTAAATAGTCAACCCAACTACTTACTAATATGGGGTTTTGTGCAGTCAACTCCCAGCTATGTATATAGTCGAATAACAAATTGCCTTTCGAGGAAACTTTAATAACATTAAGGAGAGTACAGCCCCGACAAGAAAAAGTAAATCACTTCTTCATTGGATGAAGTATATGGAGCACCATTTAAACCCCAAATGCATATACTAAAATAGTAAATGTCCTTTTTGTTATTTAAGATTTTTGATAAACGACCATGAGAAAGCTACATTTATTGGAAATATTTATGTAGGGGACATTGGGGAATTGTGAGTCACACTTTTTCCAAGCTCCAGTACTGACGCATTTCAAATGAACAGCTCGATCGCATAAATCACAGCGCATGGAATTGTTCAGGTTAAATTTCTTCGGCATATCCTCCATGCAAAGTATGCAGAAATCAAAATCTTCGTCTTCAGAAAAAGAAGCATTTCGTTTCATGCTCCCCAAAAAAAGTGACTCACAATTCCCCAAACGTTTTGGTTGACAAGAGTACCGTGTATGATTCGCTCATTGTATGTTAATGGAAAATGCCTTTAATAAGTTGAAATGTCAATGCAATACGATAATTATGAATATATTTACCTGTAATCGTTGTCAGATAAATGCAAACACAAACGCTCGGAATAAATATTTTGAGAAAATTTTCCAAGTGGTTGTCGCACGGAACGAACGAGTAAGTGTACACGCATCGATTGATAATGGAAAATGAGTTTGGTTAAATACAAGAGAAAGGCAGCCATTTGCATGAGTCGGACTTTCCAACTGTGGTGAAATATTAACGTGACTCACAACTCCTCATGACTCACAATTCCCCAATGTCCCCTACAGCTAAAAATTGAAAGCAGCCACTATTACTATTAAACTATAAAAAACATCATAAACTCGAAAATCCATTCTGTTTAAATTCACATTTAAATTTGCTGAACTTACTTTTGAAAAAGTAATTGAAAATGTGCTGGTTTTTTTCTTTTTGACAAAGATAGAACTTACAATTCTTAAATCTGATTAACTTCGACTGTATAAATTTTTATATTGGAAATTTCCAGTAACTATTGTTTTTTACAAGTGACCAGGGATTTAAATGTATTCAACAAGCACTTTTTAATTAAGGATAACTACTAGATAACCAACGATTTAACCAGTAGTAAAACCGGACATTACACTAGCAAAAAATAAAACTGTTAATCTGGCTTGCAAAAATGTTCGAAATAATAGTTTCCAGTGAGAATAAGCAGAAGTGCTTTTAGGAGTCTTATTTTCCAATATTTACGATCTGATGTACAACAGGTAATGAATTTTGAGCTGAGCCATCCTCTCACTTTGTTTCAATGACATTTAATAATAACATTCTTAACTGAATTTTCTTTTTCACGCTTTTTTAATAATTCCAGAATTTTTTTCTTTCACAGCTCTTACTAAATTTTAATAATTTTGTGTTATAATATGCTTTCGTTTTTAACTATTTCCCTGGTAGACAAATCATGATGAAATTTATTCCCGTTTGAATCAAACCCGAGGAAAAAATCATTTATTTACTTATTCACAGATAGTGTGCATGAAATATTGCATCTCTTTCACTTATTTAGAAATGTACACTTTGCTTCTCTTTTGTGCGTTTTAATTTGATTTTAAAGATTGATTTCATGTATATTACCGAATTCAAACTCTGAGACGCTGAGGAGTAAGAATTTGGGCATAACGTCTTGTTCAGCATATGGGCGACAATCTTTCCGCGCAAGAAAATATCAAAAAATTAATTTAAAATACGATAAATCACAAAAATCAATTCGAATTTTCCTAGTAGAAATGTCCTATGACACGAATAAATATTGATTTATTGCTGGTTTAGTATATAGGGAGATTTCATGATATCCAATGAGCCCTTCGATGAGATTTACTGAATACTCATCGGGACTAAAGTTGATATTTTAGTACAGAGAAAATATTGATGTACAGCTGCTGAGAAATAAATTTATTGAATTGAATACTGCGATTTATCAGTTGAACAGGTAGGTTCAAGTGAGCGCAAGTACAAGTTTCGACAACCATATACAAAAGAAGAAACTTAGACGGTTTAAAAGGTCTAGCAAATACACAGGATTTTTTCTAGTCGCCGATTATTTAACATACAAAAACTTACCGGCACTTCCTTTTGATAGCTGAAGAAATTAATCAACGTTTTTGGTAAAAAAATTGTTTGTTAGATTTGATGGTCTGAATCATGTTACAAACAAAAGTCGCTTTTACGCACTGATGAACCATTATATACCGATAGATATTTCAGTCTTATGCCACAGAGTACAGTCGGAACTAATTTTTTTGAACAACCTACAGACAGGCCTCTATTTAGACTGTCACTATGATATGCTGGGCCTTGTTACACAAGCCAATGGCTAATATTCAGTGGATTTAATTTTGCATTGCAATTAATTGTCAATAAGCAGGTACCACATAATTCACGTTTTTCTCCGACTTTAGTAAATAAGGTAAATATTGGAGTTTGCTATGACGATATGTTTAATTTTATATTGATTTCTATTACTATTTTTGTTTAAAAGTACTATGGCATTTTTTGTTATCTAGAAGAAGGACGTCATTTACTGAATAACTACTTCATGCAGAGATCTTTATCAACTACTTACCTCGGATAACAACCACCACAGATGTGGATTGAAAGAAAATATAAAATTAATTATTGTTATAATAAAATAAACAATTATACACCTAAAATGGATACAATTATATTAATATATATGGCTTTTTTTCTTTCTGGAGGCTGTACTATAACAAAATAAAAACAAGTCCTAAAATTTATCCCTCCCCTACCTTGCCTGAACCAAAATTATTTCAATTATTTCTATATTAATAAAAAACTATTTATTTTCATTCACAGATAAAATTAAAATTGATGACAAATTGAAACCGAGAATATTTCTTTCGCCTAAATGTATAAAAAGAATTTCAGTAAGTCCAGATATCGCGCCAACAATAATCAATATTACTGCTACCCCATCAGAAGAATTGAATCGCAGCAATGTTAAGATTAAAGAAAATTTGAAAAATCAAGAGCAACAAAATGTAGCACATCATGTAATAAAAGAATCGGTAATTACTGCAGATAATAAAGAAAACATTGTAAAAGATACGGAATCAGATAGCAAAATAAAGGTGGAAGTAGATACACCTGAAATTATAACTACATTAAAAGTTGAACCGTTCGGAGATGTTACTCCAAAGGACATGATTCGTCTTCATGCCGGATCTAAAATATTCGTTTCAAAGCATGAATTAATGAAAATCTTTACACCAAGTCCAAAATTATATATTTTTAAACTTACTGATTTGCTATTTAAAGATATTCTTATGGAAGAGTCTGCTGATGGAGATGCATTATTATTAAAACTAGATCCACATCGTGCATATTCGCTAATAAGTAATAACTATATTTTCGTAAATATATTAAATTTAATTTGTATTTGCTAAACAATAAATATTTCAGCTCATGTCGTACAAGTGTTTAAAAGAAGAGGGGAGCCAGTAACTGAGGCATATGTTCGTAAATTACTAAAATTCAAACTTTATCGAATGGCTAAATCTAGGAAGTGAAAATAAGTCAAATGATTCGCTACAGCTATTGTGCAAGACAGAGCAGGTGTAGCGATATTAAGAATGTATAGATTATAGTGGAACTGTGTTAAGCTTTGTTGAGAATGAAAAAGTATTAGGAATAAGCGTTTTTTTTTGTATTTGGATGCAAATTTATTAAATAAACTAAACAAAAATTATTATAAGTTTTTTATCCATCCAACTGTATCCAACTTGATAAGATCTTTTTAATCTGGTGTAAAAAAAAATCAAATACTTTATCGAATTGGTGTATATTTCTTTTAGGTTGTTTTGGAAAAACATTACAGAATACGATTACCAACAATTTAATACCACTGCATGCCGGGTGCAGTGTATACGTTTCCAAATTTGATCTTGTTCGGATATTTACCTCGAAACCATCAATATATACCGGAAAACTTGCAGACTTGGTGTTTGGTGAAGATATAATGCAAAAATGTTACAATACAAAAAGTAAAGATCGTCTACAGGAACTGGATCAAACACGCTTACAATCCTTAATAAGTAAGCAAAAATAAAAAAAAAATAAAAATAATAAAACACGTTTTCCTTCATACTTATATATATACTTATCTAGAAACTAATTTATCATGCATTTTCAGCTCATGTAGTACAAGTTTTTACCAGACGCGGAAACAACATCAATGATGAAACTGTCAAAGGATATTTGAGGAGTAGAATTAATCGAATGTCTCATCGGAGTAAAAATTTGTAATAAAATAAAATCGTTTAACCGCTGATTTTACAATCATGACTATATAAATTATTTGAAATAAATTTAGAAATAAATAATGATTTTTAATTCATCATTCACCCCATTTATAGTTTACAGATAGAATATAGCTAGAGAAAGCAACACAAATCGAACACTGTAACAAAAACATTCAGATCGCTATTAGTCGAAGTTGGAAGCTGTTTACAAGAGAAACTAAATGGAGCCAAAAATTTTTTGAAAAATTGATTTTCGCACGGAAATACGCAGGTGCAAATGAAAATAAAATAATTAACATACGGACATTTTACATAATGCAGTAAGAAAATATTATTGATATCGTATCGAAAGCGCTCCTCCAAGTATTCAAATGTTAGAATCAACAGCAGTATTCTTAATTGCAGAAATACTTCGAGGTCTCTGTATATAAGTCAACCATCTCGAAAATTAAGGTGGAGTAAGCATCAGTTTTTATTTCAATTCATAACGATATTAGAAATATTCTCCACCATTAAAAGTCTACCAATTAGCAAGTTACCAGGCATTGACAGAATACCTAAAGAATTATTGAAAGCAGATAAAGCATAGAAGTCACTCATTTTTCTTAGAACACAGAATTCTTAGTGAAAAAGGATGATTAACATTATCACAGGAAGGAAGAAGGCTCTTATTTTTACATCAACCATCAAACACTAATTCGTCAGTAGTGAACGAAGCTTCCATATCTCTTGTATATTGCTTTTATACTTATACATATGTAACTACGAGAAATTGGTCATTGAAATTACTGAATTATTTGTTCACGATGGAATGCGAAAACAATTACTTCGACTAAAAATCTGTTGTCAAACAGACCGACAATCCAAAAATTGTTAGGCTATGAGAAAAGCAGAGAAATGCAAAGGCGTCTCCGAAATTGGTATTAAGCATACAAACAATATTTAGTATGTCTAATTTCATTTGAGGAGTTGAATTACATTGACAAAATCGATCTAAGAAAAGTGCAGCGGTGGGATATGTTATTCCTGGTAATGAGAAGAAGTTTGAAGATATCTGCAAAATCTGTTACCTCAATAATATAATGAGTATGACATACTGAAGTACATATAAAACATGCTGGTTTTTGTATCTCGGAAAAAGTAATATAGAGAAAACGATGAAAATAACACGAGACGAATGTAGATGATAAGTTTTTGAAAAACATTTTGTCACTAGAATGTAAAAAATTAAACGACCTATGCTACTAAATATGATTGAAATGGATGCATCATGCTAAAACTATTTATTATAAGGAACTAGATCTGGTGTAAGGTAAAGTACTCTTATGAAATAGCAATCTACATAGTACGGAGTTATGTTATGCCACTTTGTAAAAGCGTACAACAGTTAAATTGTTTGAAATCGAGTTGGCCAAACTGGCTCCTGAAATGCATGAGAGTAAACCAAAGAGAATTAAGCGCTATTGTTATTTTTATGTAAGATTAAATATAAATCAAAGTTTTGTTAATATATTTAATCCAGTAATAAGAACTTACGATTTGTGTGTAAGACAATATATACAGTGGATGAACATGTTTAACCAACAGTCTTTCAAAATATATGTAAAGTTGAAGCTAATATAAATTAGTTTACAGAAAAATAATGTAGATATAAGTAAGAAAAATGCGTGTTTTTAACTTAGAATTAAGATTATAATGATCAATCGTCGAAATGTGGTTATCTTAGATGCAACCTAGATAATAGTTTTCTTCTTTCAAAAGAAATACCCGCGTAGCTTTGCTGTATTCAAAACTTCAGCTACCTTCTTAAAATCTCTCAAAATAAAGGCAAAACTCATTTTAAAATTCCTAATATTTATTAAAAAAATTGTTGAGCCTAATATTATAATCTTTTGTACATGTATTTTTTAACAGTGGAGGAAGAGAAATATATAACAAAACTAGAAAAATTTTAGTATTTATACTACAAAATATTGGGATAAAAAATAGAAGAATAATTAATAATAATTGTAAAAATGCGTTAAAACTAATACAAGAAATAAATAAATAATATAAAAGAAAAGTATAATAGAAAAAAAAAAAAACTGCATTACTCTCAGTAAAACGAAGTTTTACGGGCCATAACAAAACTAAATTTCATGTCCGCCTAAGGACTCTACTAGAAGTTATACGACAATCGAGTGGTTCAAGCAGCAAAAAGGAGTGCTCTCCAACAAAAATTCGGTACACTGGCAAAAGTAAATTATTGCGTCTTTGAAATAGATAAAAGTGAAGCTGAGAATATAAATCTAATTAGGTCATTGTCAGAAACAGATGTTCGAGACAGACGGAAGAGAAACGGAAAAATCAAAGCTTTGACAAGAGATTTTCGTACAGATCAAAACACAAAATTTCTTTATTGTCATAAATTTCATTTAGTGAAACACATGACCTCGATCACAGAATGTCATTACATTATTTAGCAAAATGTCAGCATTCTTCATGCGATCTATTTAAACATCTGTTAATAAAGCAATTTCTCAATGACGACTTACAAGCATGTCTAAGATCCCCTCATTCAATTTTAGAGCTAACATATCAACAAAATCAGCAGGGGAATTAACATAAAACTATCCATTTAAAAATTAATGTGGGAGTGGGAAGTAACAATTTTTCAGATTATTTATAAATATCTAAGTAATAAAGACACCAATGTGTAGCTATATTACCATTCTAAAGAGAATACATATGTCCAACATACTAAGAGAGACCAAACAGAACAATATACATATTATGTAAATTTCAGTGCCGTAATTTGAATTGAATTAACAATTTACTCAGTAATACTATGATTTAGACAATTAAAGACAAGAAAAGTGCGTGATAATACGATTCATTAAGATCTAGAATTTATCGAATATCGGAAGTAACCCTAAACAGAGTCGTTTCGCAGGAGTGATGATGATAATCTGATTGTCATCTGGATATAAGGACATGATTTACTCACTTAAAATTTTCTCGAATGCTTTTGAAAGTTTGAAAGTAAGCAGACTATGCTAAATTGGCTGAACACCGAGGATTACGGATGATGACTATGTGGAGATAATCAACTACTGTACTATAATATTTCACTACTGGGCCGGACTCTACATATATTTCCTGATATTGAAATTTTTTCACGTTCGTTTCATCATTATCCAAAATACTTCTGTAACCTCTTCTTTTTTTTCTCTCAAATCCTTGACTTAAGAAGAGATATTGTTTCTGTTAATGATATGAAATTGGTTTTTAAAATTTACATGTGTCGAAAAATCTATTATCAGCTTTCGGGTCAACAGAAAACTTGATTGTACACTTAATTCGTCACTTAAGTTTTTGTAATCTAATTCATTATTTTTGTATTAGATAACATTTGCTGTACCTTTAAATAATATTTACAAGCTTCCAAGCTAATTCTATCCTTTCATATCTTAACGTGTCATTTTTGTCCTAGTCGATCTAATCAAATAAATTTCAGTATGGAACCTTTGAATAACTCAGAATTAGTTTAAGGACTTTTTCGCTGTTCAATTTAGAACTGAAAAATCTTTTGTATTGAAATGATCGAGTTTTAGAGAATTTATTTACTTTTAAAATTTTCATTTTTTTTTTTTTATAAATTCTCAAGCAGATAAAATTATGTATGTTCTACATGGATAATATCACAATGTAAGTAAACGTCCGAATGTCCAAAGTTAATGCGTGCAGTTGGGTTAATTCTCTGCGCAAAATTCGTACTAGCTGAAAAAAAAGGTGTCACCGAAATGTATTTTAGCTCAGTACTCTGTGATATAGTTATTTTTATAAAAAAAAATGTGTACAGAAATACAATCTTACTTTTATTATTCTTATATTTTCATTTAAGTTCACTATTACTATTTAAACGAACAACATTATTAATTAAATTCATTTCCTATTTTCTAAATTCTAACATATTTATATTTTTTAGGTAAACATCTCATCAAGATGGACGAGAATAGTAGATATCTGGCAGTAGGTGAAGATGGAACATATCTGCAATATGCAACAACACAGCGTGGCAGAATAATGCTAATATATGCTGGATATAAATACGTTGAAAATCGCCAGAGTCATAAAAATATATTCTGGAGATGTTCTAGATACGTTAAATATGGATGTCGTGCCACCGTCGTCACATCTAAAGTTGGCAGAGATGTTACAGTAAGAGTTGCTGGATCCCCGCACACTCATGATCCTGAAGTTAAAATGGAGGATTCCTCGGCAATAAAAGAATATATATTTAAATTTTAATTAAACATACGATTTATATATTTACCATTTATATATTAGAATGTGTGCTTGAAATATATGATGATTATACACACATTTACACCATTTTTAATAGAGATTTAAAATTTTTGCGGGTTTTTTTTTTTTAATTTAGGAAATATTTCTGTAGATATCTACAGAACAAAACATAAAAAAAATTTATTTTATAAGATATTCGTATAGGAAATTTTGTTTTAACTTGAATTAAATATAATTTATTTGTTTGGATGAAAGTCTCGGCCTTTCATATAATTTAAGATCCTTTTTAAGATATCGACAATATTAGATAATATCCAAAGAAATGTTTTTGGAAGTTTGTTAACTATCGCATTATTGAATCAGCATATGACATTTGACAAGTACAGACATAATCCCTGTTGTAGATATGACGCCAAAACACCCGCATTTACTGGATTTTGATTTCGAAAACTGCGGATGTGTAATAACTGAATATGCCTCTTTTCTCAGAAGAAAATTAGGAAACAAATGGCGTGGAGAAAATATTTTTATATCAACATGTTGCGGAATTTATTTATGTATAGTCAGCAGATTAATAGTTCCTAAAAGGTGAAGAAATTACAAGTCTGTGAATCCAAAGGACACCAAAAACCACTTATTTCAATATCGAAACATTAACAATATCTCTTTGCGGTCAGATATTGAAATAGTATTCACCGTATTTAAGGTGGACATCACTTCAATTTTTATTATCAAGTTCAGCTGGATATCACTCACTTTTTCAGTTGCTACAGCTGAGATCGTGTGAATTCTCATTACATGCTATTGTAGACAATTGCTTGGTTGCAAATACTCCACCTTTGTACTGATCTCTCTGCTAGTATTGTTATATGTAGGGGAATATGTTCAGGGTAGGCCACCCATTTTGTCTTTTGTCCTATAACTTCCATTAGTGGAAGAATTTGGTTAATCCAAGCACATCGTTGGAAAGGCCTGGGAAAAGGGAAAACTTTTGTTCAGCACCGAAAACTGATTGGGTGAAAAATAAAAAAATATAGGCATTTAAAAAAAAAGTGAAATACTGTCAAGGGCGGCCCGTGCTGTTGTCTAGGTTGGCCCATCACTGAAAATCGACGAAATATCTGCTGAATTGATTGAAAATGACCTGGGAGGATTAATTGAATGAAATAAAAAGCCGAATTTGTTACATTTTCTGTTTTTGATTTAGCCAAATTGAATGAATTACAAATTATTCGGAATGCAAGTTCCGGCAATGTAATAGACTAAGCGTTGGCGAACAAAATACTTACGTCATTTCATAAACAACATTTTCTATCTTTATCTCTTAACATCGTTGATAACTTATTCGGAAGTCTGCCTGGCTTGCAGTCGTTTAGGGCTCGCTATGTGAGTCGGCGTGAAGGCTTAAAAAATCGGTAAATTACGTGATATCATAAAGGCTGATTTTTGGTGTGGCAGTTTGCAATTAAGATGTTCAATTTATTTAGTATATGTAATGAAACATGGCTTATCAAGAAAATCGAAATTAAAGCAAATTCAAGTTTCTTGAATGAAAGGAACCAAAGAAGAATAACCACATATTAACTGAAAAAGTTCTGAGAATTGTCGATAAAAAAAAGTAGGTGTCGAGAGTTCAATCCACATTTCCCTCTGTTTTCGCTGCTCCTGTTGATTTTTGAATTCATTTGTTACGTGCTCTTATGATTTAGTGACATGACTGTCACAATAAGGCCCTAAGAGCCTATAAAAAGTCTATATAATGCAGAAGATTTAGATAATTATTATTCGTTTTTGAAAGACATCAGTGCTTATAAACTGAATTATGTTGAATATACGCAGGAAAATTGAGCTAAGGTTGCATTTAAGTAGGTATATAGACATTATCAGCAAACAATTTCTAATGCAGCTGAAAAAAACAAATTGATCATATTTACTTGAATGATCTCAGGGAATTAGTTAATAGATTATGATAATTGTTGGCAACAACAAAATGGGATGATAACAAAAGTCATAATAACGAAATTGTATCCTTAATTACGAGAGAATTGGGTATTATAGTGTAAATACTATGCTATTACCATACAAACTGCACAATCTAAAGATGAATTTGTATAAACGTGGACGAATTCCTAAGCGTAAAACACTTGGACGATCGCTCAGTCAAGAATCGTGTTGCCTTAGTCAAATAGTAGATAAAATATTGTTAGGGTCTGTTCGTTGGCTGGCTGTCGAAATCAAGCTAAGCAAACGAATTCGGACAGATTAATCTCGTCTTGAGCTTGATGGAAAAATTAAGCAAAAGTATTGCTCAAGCCTTTTATTAATTATTAGGCTCAAATTAAAAGATTTTCCTTCGAAAGAGTTTACCAGATAACCATTAATGAGAGAAGCTAGACAATTTCCGCAACGAGTCTATGTCTGGTATATTGATGGATTCAAGAAGAATGGTAAAGCAGACGCAGGGGTGGTCGGTCTTGAAATAGAACTCTCCATTCCGCTTGGAGCTTGACCTTCCATTTTTCCGGCGGAAGTCTATGCTATACAGGTTGGAGCTCAAGAACTTCAACATCTACATTTGTTCAGACAGTCAAGCTGCGCTTTTGGCCCTATCCTCTCAAGACTGTGTCGAAGCTAGTCTAGAGTTGCCACTCGAAACTTCAGCTGCTGTCCAGGGACAACAAAATAGCCTTGCTTTGGGTGGAATGAGTTTATGGTAATGAAAAAGCGGATGATCTGACTAAAACTGGAGTCGACAGAGAGATCCGAACGTCAGTGAGTGGCTTATTCACGTACGCTGTATTCACTTGATATGCCGTTTCCTGTTAGCTATTTCTTCAATGACTTTATCATATTAATTATGCTTTGATCTCCACGGATCAGTTGAAAAACATTTCTCTTCAGAGACATATTATGTTTCATTAAGAGGATAGATCAAGTCAAGTCAAATCAGTTCTTCGCTATTTCCCTCTTAAGATTGTCGTTGTTTCTCTTCATGTTTTATGGTTTTCTATGGTCATTGAGGCTCATCTTTAGCTCTTAATTCGGTTTTGTGCTCTCTCTTGTCCTCTTGTTGACAGTTGGCATTTGGTTCTCTCTTTGGGGGGGGGGGGGGTGTAATACTAACACCGACTTGAACAGGATGTATTGTTGATCATTTATTCATTAAACGAGCCACTACAATGATCTTGTATTAAAGTGTAAATTTTAAGAAGACTAAATTGCCTACATTTTTGGTATAAACACTGTAAGTCTGACGTGTAAGAATTTATAGCGATGGAATGGTGAACATGCTTCCAAAAAATCGTGCAACTCCTCGATTTTGTCATTTTAATAAATAATTTGTAGCTATTCATTACACTAATGATGTCGTTTTGTAAATTCAAAGTCAACTTATTGCCACACCACCACGAGTTAGAGTAAACAGCGCGTTTTTTTAAATTGTAGTATCCCCAGTAGGCCTAGTCCACAGATATTCTTTTTTTCATATTAAATACGGCTCATATTCCGTAATTTATATACCCGAGTATGTTTCCTAATATTTCTTTCTTTTTGATAGTCCTGATCAGTTGATGATGACATCATAATCGTCTTCGTTAGTGTCATCCTCTAACCCATTTTCCGCACTGAGAATCTGGGCTACCATCCATGTTAATGCCTCATCTTCGTCGTCGCTCTCGATGATGACCTCTGGTGCATTCTCGCATGTTTCACCATTCAAATTTATATGAGATAACCGTTGCGGAATTATTTTGGAAAAAAAAAGTTTTATATGTTTAATCCAAGATGGCGGACCACTCTGACCCCACCCTAAGTCGAAAACTTGGTTTTTAATCGGGGCCCGGAACTAAATGACATATATCAAAATTGTTTTTACCCCATTGACTGGACTAATATGTAATTTTAAGCAAAACAAATGAGAAATATCAAACCAAGTAAATTTAGATAAACTGGAACGCAGCTTGAATATTTAAAGCTAAGATTTAGATCTTTTACATATGACTATGGTAAGCATTAGTAACTTCAACTACAACTCTGCCATCCACTACTCTTGTTGTGGCGCGAGCTTTACAATGATTTGATTTGAATTTTGAACATCGCCACGTTACAGATGTTAAGAACGTCCCATCGCGAACAAATGTTTCATTCTCGACTAGTAGCATTCGATGATTTCGTCTTGAGAGGCAAAGCACTGCATCTGGTAAATCTGAAAAAAAAGAATCAATTTGAGCACAAGAAATAAATTATTGGAGAATTTTATTTATAGTTATTATAAAATTTGGTAATTAATTACGTGCAACAAAAAGAGACAAGTGTTGGCATCTACTGGAAATAGAGAGTAAACAACTTCAGGTTCGGAGAATCGATGATGGAATCTTCGGGAATAGAATAGAACACTCCAGAAGAATCTGAAGAGTTTCTAGGGTATAAATATAACATATTATATATTAAATATTTATTATTGTCTTTTAAATAACGAACCAAAGGACACGCTAGCAACAATATATAAATGTAACACTGTTCACTGACTTCTTAACTGCCAGCTCATATTATTAGAACCGCTTAGTCATTGGTCTTTGAGTACTTCATTTCATCCGTATATGTGTTGCAGAGTTCGCAGTTGAGGAAATCACCACGTTATAACACTTTATTTGACTTTTATTTAGGTAAATCGAAACAAAATAAAAATACATTTTACTAATAATAGTTATAATTATAATAAAAATGATTTTTATGAGCCTTTTTATCATGACTTTTATGGGCTTTGATTATGGTGTATGGTCTTATGAGGCTGAATAGCTTATTGGTCGTTGTTATACCTACTTGCCTTTTTCCTTGTTTTCGAGCATTTCTCTATTTTTAATCCCTGTCCTGAAATTATTTCATCTTTATGTTGTTTCAAATTTTCACACTTGTTCAATTTATTCTTTCTTTAGTTATGATTCAACACCTTCTCCTTCAAATGACTTCATTTGAAGCTCCTACGCATAAAGAATTTGAACAGTTTCATAAACGGTTCATCTATTTCATTTAGATCTAGATCCTCTATATTTTGCAAATTTAAATGGTCTCTAATGGTATTTCCATTTTGCTTCCCTTTACTCCACTTCGTTTGAGACCTGAAAAAATAAGAAAAACTTTGAAATTATAAACATTATTAACATTAACCCAAGAGGATGAATAAATTCATTGAAATAATTTTATTTTTATTATTTTTTGCAGACATAAAAGGGCGTTTTTGATACAAAAGGTCGAGGAGTTAAAATTTGGTAGTTTACTTCGGTGTTCTAATTAATATTCCGAGTTTGCGACCTTGAGCGACCGCCGCTTGCGCCGGCATATTGGAAAAACGGTACTGAAAACCAGTATTTCGAGAATATCTTCTCTCCAGCGCCACATTGGTTAAAAATACCTATTATAAAAATTATGGAGCATGAAATTTCCTGTAGCTTTTGTAGGAAACATTTTTAAATCAGATGAATAGTTCACGAGTTCCAGCAAAGTTGAACTCAGCAAATTCTACAATTCGCAAAATCGCTGCCATGGAGACGTGTGTAAAAACAGCTCACAATCTCGCTGTAGTGATACGTTTAATAAATAAACGTTCAACAACAATATACATGCTTTTCATCACTTAGCCGGTGTTAGTTTAAGTATGTTAAACGAAACATAACCTAAACACCGGATGAAATGAAATGCAATGCGACATAGAAACAGAAAACTAAGTATTATTATTTTCAGAGTTGTACGATATTCAAGTAAATTGTTACTCATTCTGTGTCCCAGTACTAGTAAAAGTGAGTATTTTTTACTGGTACTTTAAATGTTTTGAGTATCAGTACGAAAACTAGCACTAGTGTGCATCAGCCCAGTATTTACCAGTACTTTTCAGTACTCGCCAGTACAACACTCCATTTATAGCGTGTAGTGAAAATTAATGCTTATTATGAGGATTTTTTCAACATAAAGCAAAGTTGGAGTATTTATGATTAGAATATATGGAAAAAAATAAGCAAGAATATGATATATGAAGCTTATTTGAAGACTGTTATGTAGGTTACATATATGATTATATGAAATGGAATTCATTGACTTTTTTGTGTACACCATTTATGCGTCTTAATAATAATAGTAAACTAAAAAATACTTAAAGGGTTAAAATTTGGTGGTGCTCACTTGTAATTATTAGTTTTTATAAATTTAGTACCCATTTATAAAAACCAGTAATTACAAGTAAGTACTAGTAAAGTACCAGTAAAGTACTGGGAAGTACTGGCACTGGACATTACCAATATGCTTACTGGCACTGGTAAATTTTCAAGTAAAAAGTAAAAATATTTGACCTTAGAATAAATAATTTTTTTTGTATGAGTACTGATACTTGACTAGTATTTAAAATCATACAACTCTAATTATTATATAGACGTTTTTTAAAACATGCTTAGAAACGTCAACAACAAAATGTTAAACCTTATTATTAACAGCAATGCACATGCGATTAATGGGTTCATACATGCTAAAGTTAGAGCTTGAGGAGTTAACATGCAACAGAAATAATCTACTCAAATTGTGCCCACTATCGGCAAATATACGACGTTTTTCAAGGGAGTGCATATTTAAAATCTTCAAGCGCTCTTCATAAGGTGGAAGAATCAATAAATTATTCCAGGGTAGGTGCCAAAGAGCGGAGCGTGTAGGAAGTTCCACTGAATAGAGTCGATACGGTCGATGTGGGTATACCGTAAAATGTAGATCAGACCGGGCTAGCGTATTCAAGAAGTGGTGTCACTAAGTAGGTGTACAAACGCAATGTTATGGTGGGATTCGAGAACTCTCGGGACCAAGGTTTTTATAAAGCCAAACATAGAGCTACTCTTTGATACTCTGTAGTTTATGTGGGAGATAAAATTCAATATTTGGTCAAACAAAACACACACAGATCCCACACGGCGAGTCAAGGAATCCGAGAACACAAACATAGGTGATTGGTTAATGATTCCTGTGGAAATTCGTAACTTCACATTTGTCGATGTTGAGAGCCAAATTATTTTTTGCACCAAACGTAAGATTTGTTAAGATCACATTGTATCTGTTCACAATTGTTAAAATATTTAATCTGAGTGAAAAGTTTAATGTCATCAGCATAAATCAAGACTACAGTGCCGCACAATAGACACAATGTATGTCGTAAATAGATAGAATAAAGAGCAGCGCCCTAAGTGACTCCCTTGAGGTAGAAGCATTTTAAGATTCTAGAGATGAAATGACGGAAATAGATTTGGTATGTTCTGTTATCTAAATAAGACTTCCTCCATTTTAGAAATTTTGGAGGGAAACCCATACATTTTCATGTTAAACAGTATTACGAAGTGAGATAACTTATCGAAGGCTTTACTAAAGTCTGTATAAATACAACAATCTGTCTGGTTGCCTTTTGTAAATACGCCAATGGTATCTGTGACAAATTCCTACAAGTTAGTGATTGCAGACCTTAGATCTGCCCGAAATAAACCCATGTTGGTTTCAAAACAGCAAATTCTTGCAGGAAATTGAAGGGCCTAGTTAGAAATATAATTTGTACTACCTTTTTTGTGGATATGATAAGAGAATTTTTCCATAGCTGAGAGAAACAACCACTATCGAGAGCTTTTTGGAAAATAAATCTCATCAGAGCTGCCAGGGAAAAGCAGTATGATGTAAAAAAGACTGGACGGATCCCATTGTGAAATCTCATTTGGAAGTTCATTATAATATGATCAAGAATATTCTCTTGTGCAATTGTAAGGATAGTGAATGAAACATTAAGGAGTTTATCATATGACAAGCTATAATTTCGAGGTTGGAAATTTCACAAGGCAAACGGTATGCGAACTAAATTATTTCAATGTCAACATTTTTAATAGCAAATTGTAGCTTATGTCGTTAGAACTTATAACTGAAACTTGGATGCTAATTATTTCTTCTGAATTTGTTGACACTTCTTTTACATTGTGATTTGCTCCATATACAGATATTTGCAGGCACCGAAAATAACTGGTATTTTGACAATTTTAAACAAAAAAGCTTTGATAAATCATGATCGTGGAATATACCAAAAGATGTCTCGTGAAGCCCGTTTCGATTCCTGTAAAGCTTTTGAAAACGTAACTCTTTCAAAAAAAAAAAAAAACTAAGCTGGAAAAAATAAAAAGCCAGCTTGAGTTTTTATTTTTTCGAGCTGGAAGTAACAGGTTTTGAGGCCGGAAGTATAAAAAGCCAAGTTGGCTTCTTATTTTCAAGGAACGAATCAGTTATGAATTTTTACTTTATTCCTGGCCGGTAATAGTTTTGAAGCTAGAAAAGCAAGCGCAACGGCTTGATACTTTTTTTCGGTAAAAATATAAAAAGCGAGCCGGATTTTTATTTTTCTAGCCAAGCTGGCTTTTTATTTTTACTAGAAAAAATTAAAAGCATTGCCAGCTTAGTTTTTCTTAGCTTCAAATTATTATCGGTCAGGAATAACAAGTAAGGTAGGCTTTTTTCATAAAACGTCATAACTGATTCGGTCCCTGTTATTAGGTGATAAAATTATGGCGACCTTAATTTCATACTGCGTCAGTGTGCTGGTTTAGACCACGCCATTTAGGACTAGTTTTATGTAAGTCGACTTACGTAGAATATGAAGCTGTTTAAACATGCCCGGACTACGAAAAACTAGTTCTACTAGTATCTAATGCGGTATTGACCTACAAAAATTAGTATTAAACGTTGACATAAACCTCACATGAAGAATTGTTTACAAACTTGAATGCGTGTTTGTTCATTAATAGATAATTTTGTTTTAAGGAAAATGATTGGAATTAAAAAGGAAAAAAAATTAGAAATTTGGAAGTTTTTAAATTTTCTTCTATGTTCCAATCGTTTGTGCTTCCTCGTGAAGTAGTAGACAGATCTGACAAAATTTATCAATGTCAAAACTTTAATACGAGTGGACTAAACGGCAGTCGGATTAAATTACGTTAATCGATCTACGTAAAACCGGCGAGCGTCTACTAAAAGAGAAATCTCAACAAGGACTACGCAAAGAAGAAAGCATTCATTAGGCTACCGCGTCTAGAATTATAGTGAAATTTTTTTGCTTAATAACTCACATTTGAATTAAATCCTTTTCAACTTTCGAAGAATTCGAAAATGAAAAGGTATTTGGATTACTAAATATAAATTCCTTTGTTGTATAGGTGCGACTGATTGTGTTCACGTTAAGATTACAAAATCGTTTTCTCACAAGAACGAGTACTTCTCCATTACTATCCAAGGAACATATGTATATGATGCCAATAAACAATTCACAAGTGTTGATGTGTGTTGGTCAAGCTCTGTAAATGATTCACGGATTTTTAAAAATTATGAGTTATATACGATTTTGCAGAGATATATCTCAAATGCTCTCTTACTCGAAGATGCAGGATATGGGATAGCACTCTTTTTTATGGTGCCTCTCATAAACTGTGTGGATGCAATGCAATTCAAATCAATTTCAACAAATTCTTAACAAAGGAAAGAGTAATATTATTGAAAAGTGTTTCGGATGAGATTTTCCTGTCTGCTGCTTAAGTTAAGAATATCTCTAGAATTAATAGCTGCAGTCATAGTATCGTGCCTTATTTTGCATACCGTTGTAATTACTTTATCTTACACAGTGTGAGAAGATGATGAAGTAAATAAGTACTTATGTACATATGTATATGTTGAGGACTTTGCGAGCAGGATGCGGGGACAAGGTACAAGAAAGCCTATCAGATAAGTTTAGACACATGACAACTATAATTAACCCATTAACAAATGAGTTTAAACTTAAAGCAAATATATTTAAACCTTAAACGAAAGATTTTAAACCCTTAACAAATATGTTTAAACCTTGAACACGAATGCGGCCCAACAAAACTAATATACTTAAATACTTTCTCAATTAATTTTATAAAACATTTTCTTTATCTACATATATAACATTTCCATGGGCGTACATAGTTACTTCTCGACATAATAAATGTACAATTGCGCAATGTGTCCAAAGAAAGTTTTCAATGTGCAATTGTACTTAAGTCAAATTGACACTGAAGACATTGGGGACATTATTTATTTTTCCGAAGTAAGATGATTAAGTCGGGGTAAAATGTTGAAAAGATTTTATGATTTGCGAAATGAAATCACGTCATTTATGGAATCAAGTATAAAATCTGTGCCAGAACTTGGTGATGAAAACAGGCTCACAGATTTTGCTTTTCTAGTAGACTTGACAGCTCATTTATATGAGCTAAATTTGCGTCTTCAAAGTGAAAAACAACTCATAATACAATGCCTCAAACTATAACGGCTTTCGAAATGAAACTGATACTATGGTAGTCACAAATTCAAGCAAATAATTTTATGTATTTTGAAATGTTGATTAAACACTGTCCTGAGAATAACAAAATATATGCAAAATTGACTTTCGATTTGATACAGAAATCTGAGAAAAGATTTCCAAAAAAAACCATAAATTTTTTGACATATTTGCGACTCCATTTTTAGTCGACATAAACTTGCCAGCAAATTTTCAAATGAAATGGCTAGAGCTGCAATCTGATGTTCAACTTTAAGAAAAATTTAATAATTTCTCTTTACTGGACTTACTTTTAAGAATTATCTTCCCAGAGAAAAGTACCCCTTGCTTCACAATTCGTGCCATCGCTATTTGGAAGCACCTACATTTGTGAGCAGCTATTTTCTAAGATGAAGCACACAAAGAATAAAAATAGGAGCAAAATAACTTATGAGCACCTTGAGAACATACTGAGAGTTCCAACAACTTCGATCGCAAAATATCGAAGCATTATTGTCTCAAAAACAATGTCAAATATCACATCAATTTCATGTTGCTATTTCTTTAATTTTATAATAAAAAATATATGAATTAATGAAGCTTAAATTACTTAAAATTGTTAACTAAGTATGTATATTCTTTCGTTTTTGTTCACTAGCTATCTTTAGGGTTCGTATATTTTATGTGTGGCCCAATATAACTCGCCTACTTCCAATGTGGCCCAGGGAAGCTGAAAGGTTGGCCTCCCCTGGTCTAAACTAAAAATTTCGGATTTTATAACTTTTTTTTTAGTTTGACCTATTTTTTTTTTCACAACGGTGGGTGGTTCACATAATTTTTTTTTTATAAAAATTGTAAACTGTGGACTGTGTGGACTTAATTTGAACTATTACACTAAATTCCCTGAACGTTTTGTATCAACAATTTTTTGAAAGTCCTGATTTGTAACATGTTACAGCGGCGGAAACGTTAACATTCTTTAGATTTTTTTGAACTTTTCCGACTTAATCTTTTCACGGTAAATTTTGTAAAAATGATAAAATTAATAATATGTATTATATAGCGAAATCTGTTTTAAATTGACGTGATTTTTCTTGTTACGTATAATTTTTTTGACTGCAACTGTCGTTGGCGAAGATATCAATCTTTTAGTTTAGCTGACAGCATTAGGATCATCCAAAACGATCATCTTACCTTCGCAAACCGGGGAGAGGCAAAACTGCTGAAAGAGTGTATTCCGCGAATAGTTTGAAAGTGTAAGAAGCATTCGGAAACATCCTGTTTTTACATGCGATTGCTGTGATACGACATCATCTCTCCTCAACCAAGGAGAAACTAATTTTTTTTTCGCTTGTCCAAAAAAGAAAAGACTCAGGCGTCATTGGCGTCATTGGCATCTTCAAAGATCAGAAGACATCGCAGATAATTTAGCACGCTTTCTTGTTGCTTTGTATGGTGGCAACATAGAAGAGAAAACCTTGGAAGAAATCCGCTACCAACATTTCGCAAAATCATCAATAAAATGCAACTTCAACCTAGCTTTTTTACCGCCAGCGAAAAGCGCTGCACGGTATCATCCGTTTAAGGCTTATCACCAAGTCCAAAAACGGTATGGAATCCAAAATATCCATCTGGCTGGCCTGAAAACTTGGTAACAATGGCCTCACTCCTGTAGATATCAATGTCAAAGAAATTTGGTATCTGTTTATTAAATGTCATTGGATAGAATACGAACCGTACTCAATTGCAAAAAACATTTGCGGATTAAGACGACTGGGGATACTACAATAAAAAAAAAACGCACTGTTTACTCTACCTCGTGGTGGTGTGCCAATAAGTTGACTTTGAATTTAAAAAACGACATCATTGTTGTAATGAATAGCTACAAATTATTTATTAAAATGACAAAAACGAGGAGTTGGATGATTTTTTGGAAGAATGTTCACCATTCCGTCGCTGTAACTTGTTACACGTCAGACTTACAGTGTTTATACAAAAAAATGTAGGAAATTTATGTTTTTACATTTTTGTTGTAGGATCAACCGTTGAGGAATTATTTTGATAAAATAAATTTTTTGTACCTTTAATCCAAGATGGCGGACCGCGCTGACCCGACCCCAGGTCGAAAACTTGGGCCCGAAACTAAATAACATTATATCAAAGTCGTTTCTGTACCACCTTTTGTAGGTTAAAGGCCTTTTTTAGTTCCCATTGACTGGACTATATAAGGTGTGTTTGTGGCATGGGTTTTTTTTGTAAATTTTGGTCGAGAGAATAATCAAATTATTTTATGGTTACTTTTCGATTCTCACAATAGACGACATAATATGTATAGTGAGAGCTAAAAGTCATTGGTTAAAACTTCTTTATACACAAATACAAATAAATATGCCATTTTAAGTTTTAAACTAATTAAAATTATAATATTCATGCCTTAAGACGAAAGTATAAAAAGTATGCTAACAAATTTTCAGCCAACACTAGTGCGGATACTGAAGAGAGTGCAAGCGAACAGGACAGTGACCAACAACAAAAACAAAAGCGTCGGCGGGCCCAAAGGGGGAAATATTGTCGCGCAAATATGGATGCAAAAGAGCTTTTGATAAGGTATTATGTAGAGGGTATGACAGTGGCTGAATGTGCCAGCAGGACTAAAATCAACATAAATACTGCTAAAAGCATCATTCGAGCTTATAAAAGAGATGGAACAGTATCTAAAGACCGTCGTGGTGGAAAAACATCACGAAAATTAACAGAGGAAGTATTGGGATATATAGAGCAGTATGCTGAGAGTAATCCCGGAATAACAACTCGAGGTATCCAACAAAATTTACGCCGCCACAAAAACATTACTTTGTCCATAAGTACCATCGGAAATGCTCTTCGTGAGCTTAAAATCACGCTCAACAAACATGCTTCTATTGAAAATGTTCAGATGAATTCACAGCGAACAATACAGTTGAGACAAATATACGCTCAGAATTTCACGGAGTGGTCTTCGGATAATAAAGATAAGATGATATTTATCGATGAGTGTGATTTTAATCTTCATTTCAGACGATCTCAAATCCGATCAAGAAAGGGAACCAATGCTCGAGTTATAGTTCCAGAAGTACGTTGCAGAAACGTTACACTTATTGCAGCGATAAGTAATCAAGGAATATTGCATTACAAGATTATTGCAAATTCTATTTGCAATTCCGACAGGTTTTCTCTATTTTTGCGCGAACTTGTTGAAAAGCTGGAAACAAAACCATCGCTTAGTAACTCATTTTTAATTATGGATAATGCAAGAATACACAACACCCAACAAGCTCACGATGTGTTATCTCAAACGAATTTAATACTAAAATTTTTGCCTCCTTACTCGCCTATGTTAAACCCTATCGAAAAATCATTCTCTAAAATGAAGATACATGCACGTTCAGTTTTAGGTGACATGAGTAGAGAACATAATCTTGTCTCAGTTATCGAAGATAGTCTGCAACAAATTACACCTAATGACTGCACCAACTATATAATGGATATGGTTTTACTTATTCCTAAGGCAATGGAAGGTCAACCGTTGCTCTAAAAATTATGCTGATATAATATATGCACCCAAAATTTGAAAAAAAAAACTAGTATGAAGTGTTTACTTAACTTGAAATAAAATATTTTAAATAAATTTGTTAAGAGTTTAAATATATTTGCTAAAGGTTTAAGTCTTTTTGTTAACTATTAAAACTAATTCGTTCAAGGTTTAAATATATTTGTTTTCAGTTAATGGATTAAATATAATTGCGAATGGGTTAATTATATTTGTCGTTTGGTTAAACTTAACCGATAAATAATGGTTTAAATAAATCTGAAAATGGTATATAATAGAAATCTTATTTCTTGAAGCCTCTTTTTCTATTTTAAAAATTTTAACAAAGAAAAATAGTTAAATTTATTTAAAAGGAAAAATTTATACAAAGTAAGGTATAGCCTTCCCTCTTCGTTATGTAAATTAAACTTATTTTGGCTTCTTTATTTAACTTTTCCAGTTTTTTCTGCAGTCCCGCATATTTTATTTCAATAAAACTAATCTTTGCACTTGGACCGTACTGAAATTTTGGATTTTTTCTATTTTATTATTATCTAAAACTTGAATTGAAAAAATTGAAATTTGTGTTTATTTTTAGTTTTTTTTTAGTAGGGGAGGTATTTGCTCTAAGCTATTCACACTGTTTTCGAAATTCTCACAAGAAGACACAACTTCGAATGGCTTTTTCGATATCCTTGATGCAGTTTTTGATTTTATATACAGTTGAAAATGCGCATACAAAAATAAAGAAATTTTTTAAGTATTTTGTACCAAGTATTTTACATAAAGATAGATGTTACTGCCATCTTCCATTAAAGCAAATAGTCTTTTTTCCCAGTTCTTTAATTTTATTGGTTTAGTTCCCGATTTGCTTGATTTGTTTTCACCTTTAGTCCGTTTTTCAAATTTATTATTTTCTTAGTCCCGTGACACACGATGAACCACACTCGAGACTAGACACGACGTAAAACCGATTTTTGTATCGAGTGTGTATCAGCCTATGGTACACGTAGTTTATACACGGTTGATACACGTTCTTGAGGAAGCAAAGAAAATTCATCATTTCCATATGATGTAAATGCACACAAACCGAATACACGCATACATATATAATAAAACACTCGTGTATCATCCGGCCTCTGCTCTAAATTGAGGTATACACGAAAATATTCTAAAATAAAGCTAAGAAAACCAGTTTTTAGTGCGGTGTATCGCGTGTGTATCATCGTGTGTCACCGGACTTAAAAATTACTAAAAATTAAAGTTATTTCAATTCCCAAGTTTTGACGATGACGACCCCGCCACTGAGCGGTGGCTTGTGGCCTGAGGCCGTGAATGTATTTTGGGCCTCAACATTCCTCGATTGTGCGATAAACAATAAAATTGAGACCATCGGGGACGAGTATTTACGAATTTAGGCTTGAATACTTTTCTATTTGCTCATTTAAGTCACTCCCATCATCCGACGCGATTATAGATTTTCAATCATAGGAAGTAGTATTTATTTAAAAAATAATACAAAATTTGCACGATTTTAATTAATTTGGCCTAAGATTGTACGAATTAACCAATATTTTTTTTCCATGGGTAGGGGGGGAGGGCATCTTCGCCCCTACCTAGCTACGTCAATGATCTCAAAACGGAATGGAGAGATTCATTTAGTAAATTGAAATCATCATCATAGGATGCATCATTCAGAGATTGTATGGTGATCTTCTATCGTTTCTGGCTTCTACATCTAAGCAAATACCCTAAATACCGAAACCATTTAGAAGAAAAATCTATCGACAGATTAAAGTGGTCTTCCGATCCTTTTTTTAAGACTTCACCAACAATATCAGTTGTCTGGAACTATTACCCACCGTATTAATTACGCTATCTCGTAAATATCTGAATTATACATACATATGATCTTACTAGGTACACCAGCACAAAGTTAAGTCAAGTCGCCTGGATATAATCCCACGATTAGACTGATTACAAACGGCTTGTTCATTATAAAAATGTTGTTAGGCTGTGCAGAGATTACTCGTCTGTATGCATTTCTAATCATTTCTCCTTATCTCTAGAACAAAAAAAATTATCATTACATTGTATTTTAAACTCTTTTCAGTTATTTCCCACTCAAAAGAGAGAAGATTAGAAATATAAACACAAATTTCCATTAGCATCTACCTTTTATTTTTAGTTTTCGCCATTTTAACCTTATGTTTGACAATTTACTGACTGACCAGAAATCTAGTCAGTAGAGTCACGAGGCTGTGTCAGTGTCAGTTCTACTGACTCGTGTTACCCCCGGTTAAGTGTCATACAAATATTTTCTTGAAAGCAATGATGTAGCGATGTTGGTAAATAAATACCTGACGCCGCCATTCAAACCAGCCTATGTATTTTTTTCTTATACAGAAAAGGTGAAATTTTCAACTTTTGTGGATTATTGCATTTTGTAAATTTTCATTGAAATAATTTTCAGTGAATTTCAGTCTAAAAGAAGATTATTTTTCCATTCTTCTTCTTAATATTTATAATAATCACATACTAAATTTTTTTAACATTAACAATTAAAATAAAAAATGTATTCTCTTCATTTCCAGTATTTCAATGCCTTTTCCTTTCATTTATTTACAGACGGTATGTACTATATTTCACAGTATAGAGCGAAAAAGTTCCCAGGATTACAAATACGAAGAATTCGCCAGCAACCAAGAGCACAAGAATCACGCATAAAAAGAAAAGAATCCTCAACGAACCAACCAAAGCAAATGATGAAATTCATTGAGGAAAACAATCGTCTTATGTCTAAACTAAGAGAAGAAGTAGTATCCTTAAGGAGAGAAATACAGTCGCAGAGGGATGATCCACTCGGTGACTCTTTACCCAAGTTTCCATTAGAATCAAGAGAAGAGTTTTTGAAGCTTGAAGAAGAAATTGAGAATAACGATACCATAAAAAAAGAAATGGTAAATAATTTTTGATTTTCTATTTTTTATAGCTTTTTTTTTATGTCTAACTAATATAATACGAGGGCGTCCTGTAACTGAAGCATTAAGCTAAGAGGGACATAAGCCCAACCAAAAAGTCTTAATTAAAAGGAAAGTAATTCTCTCATAAATTGCAATTATCGCTGTGAAATGATGTAAATTTTCAAAAAAGAACCGCTAATTAACAGTAAGTATACTTAAATTCCTCCAATTCTTGGTAAAATAAATTTTATCTGGAGTATCATAAAATATAACAACAGTTGAAAAAGTATCTCAGCGCACATACTTACTGTTCGGACAGATCCGTAGGGACGGCACTCCATAAAGTAGTGCATGCATTTTAGAACACTCAATTTACTACAAACAATGCTAATTGCATTCATAGATGGAATTCCTAGTCGAGCTTATCTTGATCATTGGATAATAATAATGTTACGGAAAAGAATCATTCAGTCTCAAACAGAAGGCATTAATTTCATCAAATCGGTCCTTAGGTTAGGTCCCGGAGAGCAGCACTTTCACCTTAACTTTGGCTAGTACAGGGTGTCCCATAAGTGGTGTGAAACCCGAAGGCTATGAATAGTTCATACTTATATGAGCAAAAACTTGTATCGGTGGGGCGGGGGGAATCCTAACGGTTTCTGAGATAACGGGACTTAAAGCTATTTGGTATGTTTTCATAGATCACCCTGTAACTTCTGAACATTACGCCCTATAATGATGATTTAAATTTGGATTTAGATTTAAAATTCATATTGATATCCTGGCACCTTTCCAATGGTCTATAAACTTTCCCCTCCTCCCCCCCCCCATTTTGAAGTTATGGTTCAACAAAATTAAAATTTCGAAATTTTAGCTCGTTGTTTTTTTTATTATTATTTAACTACTATTTTTATCAAAATCTTAGCTTTAAAATGACATATTACACTCTGCACCCAAAAAGTGACCCTTTCTGCATGTTTTGCAGTTTTTCTAAAGTAAATCCAGCGAAAAAGTCTAATTAGTGCCACGAAGTAGGCAATTATCTTTTGGAACGAGCTTTTTAAGCCATTTTCACTGGATATATTCAAGAAAAAGTGAAAAAAAACGCAGAAAGGGTCACTTTTTAGGTACAAAGTGTAATAGGTCATTTTAAAGGGAAGTTTTTGGACTTCTTAAATCCAAAATGAAAAATGTTGTTGTTGATGTGTTTTTTGATAAAAATATTAGTTAAATAAAAAAAAACGAGTTGAAATTCCGAAATTTCAACTGTGCTGAGCCATAACTTCCAAATTGGAAGAGGAGAGGGAGAAATGTTTATATACCACTGGAAAGGTCCAACAATTAACAAATTTTAAATCATCTTGATAGGAAGTAACGTTTAGAATTTACAGGGTGCTTTATGAAAACATACCGTTTAGATTCCCCCCCACCCTCATGAGAAAATTTCAAAAGACATTCACCAATAAGAATCAGAAAATATGAATTTCCTTAGCTTGCTATCGAGAAAGATGGTTGAAACTTTCGCTGATTTATGCTTTAATTACCCAAATTTTCGGTGAAATAACATAACAACCTGCGCTACGTCTACAAAAATATGACCTTCCTTAATAAAGGCAAAGCAGCCGTAATCCCATTCAGAAGCGACAACAGTATTTCCAGAGCCATCACCTAATTGGGAAAAATGCTGCTACATTAGGTGGTCCATTTAAATCACACCATCACAATTGCAAAGAAGTCGGTAAAGAAAGACCTCGGTCCATAAGTGTCCGATAGGAGTCACTGGTGTCTGACATCATATTCTAACTGACTTCTTCGTCAATTACCTTAGACAAATCTCGGAAAAAATTAGAAAATTATTATATCTGAATTTTTTTTTCCTAATAAGCATTTCAATCGTCCGGCCTAAAAGTTCTCCGACGCTCACAGCTGTTTACAGGTAACCCGAATGATAGCATTCAAATGGCAGATGTTTCTAATAATCTTAATTGCAGCTCTAGAAAAGTAATCTGAACCGATCATTCTAACCAACCATGTGTTATTTAGTTAGTTAAATAAAATTTCATATTTACATCCTGCTTACTGAACAGTTTTAATAGATTTAATTTTCTGTATGGATATATTTCGCTTACGGGATCCCCTGTTTGTTTTTTTAGAAAGACTACAATTTATGTAAATATAAACTCAATTTTTATTTCTTCAGGTGACATTCTTTTATCGTCAGGGAGGAAATGATGAAAAAAAGTTTCTAAAAAGATGTCTTAAGACGATCATAACAGACGATGTTGCAAAAGGTTACTGTTGGTTGGGTACTAAGGAGAAGACGGGTATCAGAGGATTTACTAGCATATCTGTATTAAGAAGTATTTCATCGGCTATTATATGTAAAATGTATTATATTATGTTATTTATTTTAGTGGCTTACATGCAACGGTTTCCTGAAGGTGATGACAGATTTTTTGAATCAGTTGTGAAAAGACATTTTCAATATGCCAATGATAGAATCAACAAGAAGGCCCGATATACACCAATGGCTACAACAACTTAAAAAGATTATCTAATAAACTATAGTTTTTTGTTTTTTCAAACAAAATGTTTAGACGTTTATAGAATTTTCATAATAAGAAAATAAGGATTTACATACTTACTATAACTTCGCAAAAAGTGCTGTTTTATTTGGAATTTATTTTTGTTTTGTTTTTTTCGTTTTAAAGGAATATAATAATTTTATTATCAAAATATTAGTATTCCTCGCTATAGATTGTATGTACGTTATGTAGGCATTAATGACCTCTGACCCTTTCCTCTCCTACCTATAGTAAAAACTATGTAAAAACTGAAATTATATATACATATGTATGGCCCAAAAAAATTTAGCTTATATGCAATGAAATGTATTAAATGATCAAAAATTTAACGGAACTAAGATTTAAATCATATTTAAATTTGTTTAGGTCTTCTTACATAAAATTTGAATAATATTTAGCTGCATATTTTGAAAACTTCCCGGAGATATTTTGCAAGTCATGAAATAGAATTCTTAGCTTCTGCAAAGTCGGTTTTTTTTCATATGTAAAAAGTAAAAGAACCGATGAAATAGTTCACCGTCCTATTTCCTAAATTTACAACACGTCTGTCACACCTATTCATATTGTAAAATTGTTTTGAATGTTTTCTTTTTTCCTTGTCTTCTCAAGACTCCAGGTCTATGGATGAAGGTGAGGTCAAATCTAGAATTATATCTATTCCACAGACATAGTGTGCGTTCTGTCAAAGCTAAGATCAAATCTTGAATTCTACGTGTATGTGCACTATGTTGCAAACTTTTAAATTGTTGATTTTGATTATCTTATCTCAGGGCTATTCTGAAACATTCGGTCTGCATATTGTCATGGAAAAAATCACTTCAACTCTCGGACGTTCTTTTTTCACTTCTGAAGAACATTCTTTTAATGGTCTGAACGTTTGGACTTTGTGTTTTGCTATTAAAAACTGAAGAATGAGTATAAGAGTGCTCTGCGCAAATTGCTTATTCCTTCAAAATTATTACAAGGAGAATTTTATAATAAAATATTTATTGGTGGTCGATGTTCAACAAAATCAGTAAATCTGTATTATGCATGTATTATCATCATTTTTCTCCCAATTATTTTATACTTTTTTTTTGTGTTATGTCCGCAAACTTGCAATAAATGCAATTAGTTTATATTTGTATACAATAGGTATATGTGGGAATCGGAATAAATATTTGGTTCCCGTATCTCGAAATGCGAACCTTGACCGAAATCAAAGTATGTATATTTGTAGTTCTGTGTCATACCCACTTATCCATGAATGAAAACATAAGTAAAGCAAAGAATCAAGCTATTGACTGAATCTTTGCTTTAGCTATGTTTTCAGTCATGGATAAGCCTCGATTTCACATACAAATGTACCCCCATGATTTCTAGTTGCTAAAGTAAATATAAAATATGTACAATTACGTAACTCACAAATGGCAAGAGTAACTTTCTTTAAATTTGCAATTTTCATTGTAATGGAAAAATTAAGACAAATTTCGCATGAATGGAGTGAAGAAAATATTTGATCATACTCAACTGATGCAAAAAGTGATAAATCAAATTGTGCTAACTTTAGAAATGTTATAAGGAGGTTACAGAGAATTAGTGATGTGCGATTTAAACATATTTTTCCTAAAAAAATATATATGATTCTGAATGTGACCGCATCAACCGAACTATGAATTCAATTGCACCCAATAGGGATGGTTTCAGTTTTCACTGTATAGAAGCCATAAGAGTCAATATCGAAGACATTATTTATTATTTTTTTAAAGCTCTTATCCATTTGTATCCTCCAATACTTACGAATTTTTATATCCTAGATGAAATCTAAAGGGTATACTAAGTTTGTCATTCCGTTTGTAACGCACAGAAATAATGATGGTAGAGCAAAATGGATTAGATACCCACGCATAACATTAAAAGTTATTTTGATTTTTGGATGTCCGTCTGTCTGCCTGTCTGTCTTTTTGTGCGCACGATAACTCGAGAACGCGTATACTTAAGAGAGCTGAAATTTTGTATACGGGCTTAAAAAAAAGTAAAATTAACTTCGAAAATGAGACAAATCGGGCAACTCCTTCGTGGGGTTGCCATACAAAAATGTTGTTTTCCACTATATATTTGGACACTGCCTGAGAACGCATTGACATAGAGAGCCGAAAATTGGTACATGGTGTTTTTTTTATAGTAATAACAAATAAAATTTCCAAAATGGAATAAATCGGGTAAACCCTTTTTGGTGTTGCCATATACAAATTTAAGTTTTTTACATATGCTGTGAAAACGATCAGTCCTAGACATTTTAATTGTACTAAAAACCTCTTCAGAATACGAAATCCTATTAAATAGGTTATAATCATTTTTTTCTGTCCGACGAACCGTTCTAGAAATATATGGCAAAAACCACTTCAAAAATCAAACTTGCATAGATCGATGACCACACGAAATTTTATACGAGCATTCATCTAGGGTATCATAAGAATTAGTCTTAGACAAATTCTAGCTTTTTTACTTATTTTAATTTCAATTTAACTTCCTTCTCTACTATGCGAAAGTCCACGTTGGAAGTTCCCGGCTCTTTTATAGTTTTTTATATCTAATTATACTTCGTTTTAGTTGTCAATGATATTCAAAAAAGTCAAAAGTAACCATCATTATCTCCGCCGTCTTTGGTTGGCTGCTAAGTGTACTATCGCCTAAGCTCCGTTATCATCTTGTTAGGTTTCTTATTTCCCAACATTTCACTCACGCCTCTCTTTGCTAAACCAAAGCTCAACTCGCACTGTCCAAAGGAATCTATTGTCGCTTTTAACAACTGTACTCGATTTATTTTTGGACTGAAGAGGTTCGATCATGTATCTGACCTTGATTTCACACTGTTTTTAACTTGCCTCGCACTTCTCAACTGATCTATTTGAGTACATTCTTTCAAAACTTCCATATTCGACGGATGTTCTATTTTTTTAACTGACTAGAATGTGGAACTCGCTGCCTCATCATATCCAGACAGCTAACTCGCTCGGCAACTTCAAACGACTTCTAAAGTTCTGTTCTATCTAGGCGGCATAGTTCACATTAGCTTGCGGTGACCTATATTGTTTGAATAAAAATCTGAAATTTTAATTTAATTTGAACTTCAGGCGCTGTACATAGTCAGGATGTAATTATCGATGATAATATTTCTGTAAAAATAGTTGTAATAACAGTAACAGGTAAACAAAAGTTATATTCAGGCGAAAATGACCATAATAATTGAGTTCTGAGTTTCGACCATCTAATATTTGACATTCGTTTCCTGAATCAGGTTCAATAGTTAACATAGGCTCTACCAACAATATGACAAAGGAAAGTGGCAAGGACGCAAGACAAACGAATAACTTAAGTAATACCTAAAAAAATTATTGGAAAAATAAAACACTCCAATGACTTTTCCTTGCTCTTCCAATTTAAAAGATGTCAGTTAGTGTGACCACTATCATACAAAGGATATAAACTTCTAGTGCTCCAGCTCCTGACTTCATATATCTTTCACTTTCATTTTTTTTTCGCATAGATGTCGCGCACATCATTTGAATCCTTTTATCCTGTGATATTATTTTAAAACCTTTATATCCATTAACTCTGTAAGTATTTGGATGTTCTCAGATCTTTTATCCCGGTTTCTCTAAATTGTGATGATTACACATTTCAGCAAACAATTTTATAATAATTTTAAAAGAATTTAAAAAACTTTGGTATATTTTTCACAAGCTCAAAATAATACTTATTTTGATGACGCTCCGTGCAGCACTCCTTACAGCTCCTGAAATGTTAATCGTTGACAGCTTATCTTATCGTATAGTAAGGTTTGGCGTAGGGTCCAACCAACTTTGGAATTATGTCATTTCTAAATGCGATGAAAAATTACCCAACCCTGTTGCACTAATGTGACACACTACAGTGCCCATGACAATCCTGCAGTTTTCTTTTTTACATTTATTTTATTTTATTCTAAAATATTTGCTCATATTTTTTAATAACTTTTATTTTAAGCTATTATTTATTTATAGGCCTTTATAAAGGAGACACAAGACTTAATTTCACATGACGCCGTGATTTTGAGCTCCACAATAGCAACTCTTTTGATTAGTGTCAACCAATTTTTTTCTCTATGCTCCTTAAAGACAAAGGTTTGCACGATTGGATTCAGATTAGATAAATTCTCGTGCCTACACATTACTTGAAATCCAAAATCCAAAATAGCAGTAAATAAAACAAAGAGTTTCCTTATATATTTTCTATTTAATATTAGGACAATTTAGCATAATTTCTTTTGAATGAATAATATAATATTTAGGCATAAAAATGTTCATGTAGCACGTGATGTTGACGGAATGGCTTCTGAAATCCTTTTCCTATAATAATAAATTTTTTTTTTTATTAATTAATTAATTATGTTAATTAAATTAAATATCTCAACATACTTCTTAGAAGCTGTACATTTTGCTCTATTGTAGCGATTATGCGAGCGCAATATACAATTCCTAAGTTCTTTTTCGTATTCCTTTCTTCCAATATCTTCACCGCAGGCTCCTATAAATTTTAGAAACCATTAAATACTTTATGTATACTTAAAGGATACTTTTATATTATATTGAATGCTCACTTACTGTAAAGAACCGTATCGAAAAGCTTTAGAGATAAAAGTCTACTCTTTCCAAAACGACCATCTACATTGAACCCTAAATAAACCTTATCGTTAGCGATGGTTCGGAAAATCTGTTCGATTTTCTTGTTAGTCTTAATATATCTGTTTTCAAAAAATGTTGTCTGCAAAATATTAAAAATTAAGAAAACAAAAATTTTTATTGCAGTAATTCAACGATTTACCAATGCAGACGCAAATTGTGTTTCTTCCAATCGAGCTTCCATGTCAGTCAGTTCAGCAATGGTTTTTAGTGGAAGCATTAAATTAGCTTCTTCTTTCTGTAGTTCGCTTGTTTCATTTCCAATCAGCTGATTTAGATTTCTATTAACTTGTCTTAATATCATTGATGAATTTCGTAAAATTCTATTATTATCGGACAACAGCTTTGCGTTTGTCTCAGAATTTTGGAAATCAATCTGCAATAATAAAACAGAAGAAATTAGAAAGAAAACTCAAACACTTCTTAGGTTTCACAAAAAAATTAAAGTAATTTATTCAAGCGTTTCGATTTACTATGTAGATCATCATCTGATGATTGAAAATGAGATTCAATCAAGTGCCAACCAATAAATCTGTTGATTACAGAAGAAATTAGCTCTGAATAATATTTATATTGGATGTTTTCGATTAGGAAGGCGTCAGGAGAATAAAAAGAAACTAAACCTTTTTCGCTGCGAAGTCTAAATTGGAATGAAATGAAGGTAAATTTTGAATCTAATCTGATATTGTTATTTTTCTAATACGTCAAGATTAATTAGTAATGTCATTATTGAATTGAATTCAATGCAAAAAAATCTCTGATCCAATCCCATAGGAAATAATGGCATAACTTTTCAGCTAATCACATTCCCGCTAAGACAAGATCAGATATGAAAACAATAACAGAAATTAACGTATGAAAGCGTTCGAGAGCCGTCTTATACATTGGAGTTGACTGTTAATAATTTTCAACTATTTTTGGCGATATTACCAAGTGATCTTATTCACCCATACACAGAATGCGACTACAAAATGCCATATGAAATAGAAAATGGCCAATTATAAAACCCAACATAGCTATGCAATGCTATGAATATTAAATTAAAACTTCACTTTAATGAAACGAGTTCAATAGCACCTAAGCGGGCCGAGGAAATCTGAATTTCATATTTAACCATAATTATAATTGGCAAATATTTTATTCATGGATATGTTACTATAAATATGTATTTGAAATTATATCTAACTTGTGTTTGCATCTATTTAGATATGAATTGCTGCGTTCCTTTTCTCGTTCGATTTGGGTTCAATCTGTTGTCGCTTTTTTTTGGGACTCGGAATGGTTCTGTCTGAATGCACCTGAGTTTTTCTCGGATTCAAGCAGAACGATTTTCATTTACTCTCATTACTCTGGACATATTTTATTTTAACAATGTTTATTTCAATTAAGCTGGGGAAAGCTTTGGTGATCGGATGTATTTTGAGAGACTTTCTTGAGTGAAAAGTGGGCTTTTCTACTTCTCGTGATTGCGCGGAATTGGTGCCTCGTGGAAAATGACTTCCTTTTGAGAAAAATGCTCACAACACAGCACTAATGGCTATGGAAGAAAGAAGTGCAAAAATATATGAGAAATGTAGGAACGGGGGTGTATGTGTCCCAAGTGCAAGAAAATGGGTTTTCCGGCAACAAAAATATCTCGAGAAAGTTTTCTGAATCGATAAAAAGTACACAACCCGATAGTACTCGGCGAGACCTTTAATTTGATATGCAACATGCCGTATTGCAATCACCTGCCCCCCGCCGGGGGTCCCCACCCCACCCTAAAAGTATGCAGAGAAAAACTTTCTTCTACGAATTGTAGCTGGTGATGGCTGAGACGAATAGTGAAACGCGTTTTCCGATCGGTATATAACCCTACCGCGTTAGAGCCGTTCCAAGGTGCGAAAAATCTAGTATACCTCAGTTTGAATAAAAAAGAAGGAAAAAGTGAGTATGAAGATGGCTATAAATAGCTATCTAAGCCTCCGAGTATAGGAGTGTGAGTACTCAAACTTCTTCTCAGAACCTAAGGAATTCGATTCTGTACTAGATTTCGCAAAATGTACTAGATCAAACTTTGACACCAACCACACACCCCCACCCCGCTGCTCAAAATATCATAATGCATCGTTGCATCTCTTGTTTGGAGGTGTCGTGCCGGTCCTAAAATGAGCATTCCCCTTTTGTAATTGCTGAAGATATGTATATATGTACATACAATAAAGACTTGAATTTTTCAGTCTTAATCAATTAGGGAGCTTCAACTTCATTGGTTAAGAAAGATGCTAACAGCTATTTACAAAGAATAATTTCGACGATATTGTTCAATCTTCTAGTTGCGTATAGATTTGTGATAATCAAATTAATGCCAGAGATAAGGTAAGTCTCATCTTTTACATTCAACTTATACTTTTCTGATTGATATATTAAAAATTTGCTTTACAGGAAAAAAGCGCTTATCTTCTAAGTGTTCAATTCGAATAGAGTGAGTTACAGTTTTACAATATTTGCAGACTCAGCCTTCTCCTTTAACAGTTTTTAATTGTTTTTCAGGGAACATATTTAGCTGATATCGTCTGTTCGTTGGAGTCTTTTTCACTCATGAAACTGAACTTAAGTCAATATAATGCAATCCGGTAATGAGGTTCGAATCTCCCCAGTGGTCTGAAAATATGGGCAGATGATATATAAGAGCAGATGTTAACTATTCCAAGACAGCAGAATTGTGGAATCAAAGTTTCTCCAACAAATTGAAGAGAATCGGACAAGTCGGTGAAGGTCCTGTTGATGGGGCGCATAGGTAAAAATACAAGTATTTTTCCAATTCACTCAAGTAGTATATGCAATTAATAGGTGACCTTATTACCAACACTAAGAATTTAATTCAACTGAAACAAATTGAAGCAGCAAATGCATGAGATGGGTCCGCTCTTGACAAATATTTAGGTAGATTTGTTGAACTTATATCTTTTGTCTTTCTTTTCTTATTCCTTCTATTTTTCTGTTCTTTTCATATTAATATTATTTTGATTATTGAAAATAGTTTTTACTTTTTTTTTCTTTTTTTTTTGTTGCCTAATTCTGACCATTTTCTATTTTTATTATATATAGTTAAAAGACTTATCTTGATTTACACAGAGAATAGAGCATTTGAATTTGAAAGCGTAAGGCACACCGACGACGACAAAATCTTGCATGTAATAAAATCTAAAAAGTTATACCCCAAGCAAGGAACAAAGAATTTCCAAAAAAGGGATATTCTATTATGCCGGCATACTGAAGATAGGTCGTTGCTAAAATCAATTATCCAAAACATCCTTCGACCCAGTTGATTTGATTTGCTGGGAAAAGTTTTTGGGTAAAAAAATGCTAAAGTATCATGAGCAGAGGTAATGCAGTAAAAATAGAATAAGAAAAAAAACATACGTTTCAGTAGTCAGACGGTGGACCTTAAGGTTTTGATGAAATTTTATGATAGTAAGGGATTTAAGGAGTTCTACACAAAACTTCTTCCAGCACATAACCAGTTTGAATTGCAAGAATTTTTTTTTTAATTCTCATTATTTTTGAAAACTTTCCTTTTATACATTTTTTCTAAAGAATTGTTTTTATTAGATCTGTTAAAAAAGAATAAATTGAAAAATTTAACAAACATTAATGCTTTTTTTTTTAAAGAGGAGTGAGGTTAAGCTAAGGGACGAGTATTTGAAAAAAATAAATTAAAAAATAGTTCAGCTTTCTGCAAAATATTAAAGAAGTAATTTTAGTTTGAAATCCATATCTTCTCTAGCATTAAAAAAAAAAATTCTTGAATTTTACCCAAATAAATTTACGTAAAAGTAAGCAGGCAAACCTATTATTGAATTTCTTAACAAACTAGCAAAAAAATGTTAGAAATGTCAATCCAATTATAATCCTAAAATATTAAAAACTAACTTAAAATTTTTTAATGCATTTAGATATCCAACTCGATCCACATAGATATCCAACGCAATCCAGTATTAAAGGGAAAAAAGGCGGGCCGCGAGTAATAAGAACCGGGAGAAGGTGACGTCCAAAAATAATAGTAAAATCTCTGGAACTGTTGAAGAAAAGGATGAAAAAAAGGAGGAAAGCAAGAAGAAAAAGTATTTATTAGCTCAAGAGGAACTATGTATAACAACAATGTTATCCATAATTTCATTAAAATCTAGAAGTGAATTCATCAAAAATTAGTTTTTATGTAAAATTTCGAATTGAACCTTTTAGTTTCATATTATTAAATAATTGCAGATCTTTTATTTTATTTTTATTCCTATTTCTTCTTTATAACTATGTAAGAATGTAGTATATATATATATATTGTTTTTAAATCTTTTTCTCCTGAGTCAGCTGGCCACCGTAGGTAGGTATATGAATTGGAATTGCAATCATTGCATACCATAAACCTTTCTTCCACAAGCCTAAGCCGAGAGAAAAAGGTTCAGATCTCTTCAATCATTACATTCATTGCTTACCGGAAAAATGTCATAAGTGAAATTTATCATAACAATCAGTTTTGGAGTTAATATCTGCCTTCATCCTTCACAAATATCTTGTAAAGCTCTAGGTAATAAAATTAGAAATGAGTTACAGCACTGAAAATTCCCCATATAAGTTTTATGTTGTATGTTTTGTCTTTTCAGAATTATTTACGCATTTTTCTAATTTAAGCAGCAAAATATTACAATTCAAAGTTTCGTAAAAAGTTCATTTAATATTCAAAAATATTGAAATTTTCTTTTGCTTCCTTGGCATTCCTTTATAAATTCAATGCCGTGTCATAAGAATGCTCTCCTTTAAAAAAAAAATTAAATTTTACATAAGATAGTTATCGAGATATCAAAACATAAATTTAGCTTTATTTGTTCTCAATGTCCAATAACTCGATAAGTTCGTTTATTTTATTTTATTACCATAAATAAAGCTCAATTTTGGCTTCCTTTAACCGTCGCGTCGTCACCTTTTTCGTAGTATAGACTTTATTATATAAGTTCTTTTCCAAATTTTCTCTTATAGCATTTCCTGCTTTCCCAATACGATTTACTAACTTCTCTTTTGTATTTGCTTCCTTTTGCTAGATGATTTCTTTCATTTGTCCCCGCAAGTAAAAATCCAGATCTGAGAGGCCAATTAATAGGACTCAATCTGCCGATCCATCTATTGGGAAAGTTGTGATTTAACTAAAGTCTAACGATTTGTCCACAGTGACCTTAAATAGTGTTCGCTATTCATCCTATTAGGGAGAATACAAGGATCGATGAGTCTCTTCCCGATTATTCCAGCCCAAAATATATAGAATACAAGGTATTCCCATTACGAACCATGTTCCCCTATTAGGTGATGTAATATTGTGAAATGTATAGGAAAGTATGGTACAGAGAACACAATACTCGCTCTCCTCTCTCTGTTTGCTATAAAAATGTATATACATTAGTCAAAGAAATACGTCACAGGCTATCAGCTGCAATGTGTCAAAATCCTAATGGGAATACCTTGATTCCTGCCCATATATTGATAGAAAATCTGAAGGTGCAATATCCTTTCAAGTTGAATTCCTCGAAAACCGTTAGGAGGATTGAAATTTTTATGTACATTTTTTTTTCGTTTCTCGAGCACAGTTATCACCTCCGGCAAGGATGACATCCGTATTTGAAAGACCCTTATAGTTAGGTAAAAAAAAAACAACCAATATCATGAATTTTGGCGCAAAAATCGTTGAAATATGAAATTAAACTCCTTCCCAATTTCTTGACTTTTATGTCCTATAACTTCCGAAAAAAATAGGAATAGAGCGTTAGCGTTGGTTAGATATTTTCTATAATTCTTAGATTGTTTACTATCTATTTATTAAACTATAAATGAAGGTCAAATACCCTTTCACTTACTGACTGATCACTGTACCTTAGGAACAAACAGGGCCTGGGGAACTAAGATTTTAGAGCAAGGAGCATGGACTACTAAGAGACCTAAAATTGCCCCAAGGTTTAAACCCATTTATCAATTTATTTCCATGGTAACAAGCCATAGAACACTGAACTGGCCCAAAGCCAGAACACTTTATCCCCCTCCCTCTGCTATCCACATGGTGGTTCGTCTTTACTCTTATTTTGCAAGGTGATTCTTCTTTTACTGTAGAAGTACACTATAGAATGCTTTTTGAACAATGAAACTTCGAAATGAGATTCACAGTGTTGGACCTTTTTTATTATGGTCACAGTGCTGGCATTGCTGCTGCCAATTGTAAACTAACAAGCTGGGGTTACGGCATATATACTCAAAATCATAATCCTCTTACCGCCGAATACCTACTGTGCTGTACACGACTTCCAGAGCACTGCAACTTTATACATGGTGTTTCCGCCTAGGAGGTCAATAGAGCAGGAGATGATAGTACTTACCTAGTCAAACAAATAAATTGCATGGAAGGCGGAAGGGGGGGGGGGGAATATCAACCGTTTAGGAGTTACAGGGTGATTAAGAAACACAGCTAGTTTTTCACAAAACACCCTCTATCTTAAAAAGTACAAGGTGCACGGTCACAGCTTGTATGCAGGACTTCATGGCCTTTTCAACGACTGCTCAACCAGCTCCGTACTCTTCGCCTCTCAGGGGCCGAATTCTGTAACACCGAGAGTTAGGGAGTTTGGGAGAGGAGAATTTTCGTTTTCCCCGATTAAAACTCCCAAACTCTCCATTCGCGATTCTCTAACATATTTGGGGAGTTAGGGAAACGAGGAAAGTGTCGCATTATTGAAGGACGCCTAAGTCTGTGTGGGAGGGTCGTAGAGCATTGGGGTTTGGAGTCAAAAAATATAGTTGAATAATTTCTGAGGGAAGGACCTTTGGGGAGAGTGGGTCATACCAACACTCATTGGGGTTGTCCAAAATTCGTCAGGTTTGGTATCAAATTAAAGAGGGTGGAGCAAGTAGTCGCGCGGTGTAGTTTGTTTTTGATCATTTTAACGTCATAACTGACTATTTACCACCGAAAGACGGATATTTTGCACTTGGGTAATATACACCCCAATTCTTATATTTTGCATATATTTCTTCCGTTCTTTGTTTCACATCCATTAGTACTCTGTTGTGAACATTTTTCTCATGTAAAATGACTTTTCACGACATACCAGTTCTTCATAATGAATATATATCAATTTTTGTACTAAAAAAACGGCCATGTTTTCATCTTAAGAAGGACTCATTCATTTCTTTTGCAATTGTCTCCAAAACCATTCATCGAACTCGAAAATTAATTAAATATCTAATTAGGGGACAAAATGTAGATGCGATTTCATCCTACATGCAAGCTTTATAGCATCTCTTCTGTACTTGAAGACGACCAAATTGACCATTTTCGAGTGATTTAAAATTTTTAGCGGATTCCTTGAGACTCCAAAATTCATATTTCTCTGTAAGTAATGTAAGGATTTCCATAATTTGTTTTTGTAAATATAGCCAGGATATATGGTTAATCCATATTTTTATTTTAAAATTCCTAGGTATCTAGATACTTTCACAAAAGTTGAGAAATATTCTTGTTACTTCTCCACAACTAAAACAGCCGAGAGTTTTGTCGAGTGGAATAGAGAGTTTGGTAATTCCCAACGCAAATTCTCTGAGTTACAGAATTCCCAGTGGAGAGTTAAGTGTCAAAATAACTCTCATCTCCACAACAAAACAACTCTACGTGTTATCGAATCCGGCCCAAGGAGTTATGAGGGTTTAAAATAAAAAAAACGGATTTTCTTACCTTTTTTTACATTGACCTCTATTTTTTTTGGAAAAACGGTCGTTTTTAATACGAACTGTAACTCCTCTTTAATTTTATATTCCACTCTATGTCCTAACTGTAGCCGTTAAAGAGTTATTAGCTCATAACATAAACATAATTTACAAATTATGTATAAATTGTAATCTGTATATTTTTATACAAAGTCCGATAAAAATAATAAAACATTTATTTTTCCGACTCCTTTTGGATTTGAGACACTGATGCCCCTGAAAGGTGTCAGCAGGTCCACTCTTAATTTGGATAAAGTAAAAACTTAAATTTTAGATTCGTACATTTTATATAAAGCTATTTCACCAAAGTGTAGAGTTTTTTTAAAAAATCGCACGAGGATATTTTCTATTAAATGCATTTTCTTTGTTTATCTCACAAAATCGTAGAATTATTGAATAAATCTAAAATGAAGAATTTCGAGAGCTGTTTACTGCGGCACTTTAAATTACTTCGGTACAACTTTTACATTCTAAGCTAAAATTGTCCCTGTCAAGAATTTTGACTTAAATTTTTATGTAAAGGTACATATAAAATTTAATTTCTAATTTTACATAATATTTATTGAGTTAAAATTCGAAATGTAAGTTCCTATAGCAATACCCCTTACCACAATGCTCATCTTATTTGATTTTATTCCTACAAAACTTACAAAATCAATTTGCGATAATGTTCTTTTTTTTAACATTTTTCTATTTATTTTCATCTTTAGATCAACCATCTCCATATGAATCTGTCTACATCGAATGCGGTTATCCTCCAGAAAAAGAAATTCCTTTAATGGAACTATCAACGAATAATAATTCTAACACTGACTTGTTTCGTCGAATTGCGTCATTAGAAGCTGCTTTTGAGATGTTGAGAGACATTAGGAATGAGTTCAAATCCGTAAAAGAAGGATTACAAATTACGAAATCTTATGATGTATCCTTACCAATTGATTCCAATGTTGAGGAATTAGAGCGTAAACTGTGTGGTGATCCCAACTTTAAATGCTTTGTGGTATGTAATTCGAATGAAATCAAAAATAATTTTCCAACAATTTCATTATAGAGTTTTCGATGGCACTACAGTACAGTTATACGGTGATTTATTGGTATCACAGTTATTGTCACTGGTTTTGGATCGAGTGCTCCCCACTGCGAAAGTATTATTAGTGTTGTGGATAGTATTTTTCAATGAAATTGATTAAATCTGAAAAGCAGTGATTTAGGATCCTTTTTCTGGGAGACGGAATAGGTTTTATATGTAAATACGTATAATATGTACATACTACCAAAGTTTTAAATTGTATAATGTGCCATCGAAAACGTTGTCAGTTTACATGGATTTAGCATTAGTTAGTAGGCGCTGGACTGTAGAGCGAGCTGTTAAAGTTTAACAGGAAGATTTTAGTATGATACGCTTTGTTTGTCTTCTTATAAGTAGTAATAGTGGATTGGGTATAATAGTCATTCTCTCGTAGCTCTTCGTCTTTTAAAGGTGTACAAATTTTTTAGAATTTTCTTGCGTTTTAATATATCTAGTGTCGAAAAGTCATCTATCGTAACTAGCACAGGATAGTACTTTTGGAATGCCTATTTTTTTTAGTATTTGATTTTTTAGAAAATGGCACGTAGCAGCCCAGCTATGAAGATGCTTTTATATTTTTGTTGCGCCAATTAAAAAGTTTAGAAAGTGTTATTGTTTCTACAAAATTGGTTAGAGATCATAATTTTTTTTTACCTATCTGATTTTCCGATGGTAGACAGCAGCGGGAAATTCGCTATCAAAAAAGGTAGACGAAAAATTGGGAGTACAATCGCAATGACAGGTAGTGAGCGGCGATTGTGAAAGAAGAAGATACTGAAATTTCATTTATTATTAGTTTTGAACGGTTTGAAACAAATTTTATCGAAAATATTTTATATTATATTGAAAGAATTGCAATGGACCAAAGTGCGGAAAGGAAAAATTTAAAATACAGAAATTAACTAAATTAAATCAAACTAAATGCCAAAAATATCACAATTTTACCATTTGTATTTAAGTGCCTCGAAATATCCATCCATACCATGTCTTTTTTGTCAACTCGTCTATACTGGTTGTCTTGTATATCATAAATTATTTTATGACTTCACAATTCCTCAATCAATTTTTCATCAAAATTCATTATTTTAAAATTGCCGCGATATCCTACAACCTTGACAAAAATAAATGCCACAACAAGTTCATTCGTTTGATTTTGTTGGTAGGACTGCAGCGACGATGGCAAAATTAGAATTTGATCAATCCCGACGACAACTTCGTCGCCCGTCGTAATTTTGGCATTCGCATAAGACGATATGCTCTTAGAAGTTCGACAGCAGCATTTTTTCGTCATTTGCCGTTGCCCGTCGCAATTGTATTTTAGCCTTGACTAAACAAATTTTTGTTTTACGGTTCTTCCAGTAGAACCCGAGTTATGGAATCAACGTCTTGCCACCCGTTGATTTTTCATAGCGACACTGATTCAAGCCTAAGTTGTTCAAAATATTTACATTCGTAGGGAAGCATTAAATTGTTCTTGGGGTTCGTGCACAACAAGGCGAGGCGAGGCGATGCGTGGCTAGGCAGTTTGGCGAGACGAGGTGAAGATATATCTCGAGGTGTATTGTTTACAACAAGGCGTTCAGTTTCTTGGTAAATCGTGAAGTGAGAGTATAAATTATGTCATCAGACTCAGAAGTAGAAATTTTGTGTTTGTCAAGTAGTGCAGCTATATGGAATTTTTGACCTGAGTGTACTTTCCGCTCTTTTGCTTGATAAAGACGAAACGTCTGGAATTTGGCGAATTCATCATTCATGTGAAGATTTTCGGACTGATCCTGATAGATTCTTCCAATATATGAGAATGAATAAAGACCCCTTCGACCTCGAGGTGTCTCGGCACATCGCACGCTACCACAACATTTTTTATGAATTCTCTCATAGTAAATCGTGCAATCATTTTATTTCTTTAACTCTTGATATAGCCTCGCCACACTTCGCCATGTTCTGCACGTACCTTTAGAAATATAGTTGCAAATTGTTCTTAAGAATTTGAATGATTAACTATTCACCGACAAAAGTCCAAACGAATTGGTGTATTGATTCTGGTCGTTCTCTCTTTCGACAGGGGCACAAGCATTCAGTTTTCTTAGAAAGATCTGAAAATTTTTCTTTAGGTTTTTCATGGCGGCGGACAATGGTTCCAAAGAGTTATATTGATTCAGGTGTCTTGGCTGATCTGGGTCGGTAAAGATATTTATGAGCGTTGGCAAGGATTTTGTTCTTAGAAATTTACTTAAACATTTTCCTTTCGAATTTTTATACAATATTGGTTGCTGAAAACGATCAGTTGGATTGATGCCACTAAAATTAATTCTACAATTTTCTTCACAATTTTTACGGCAAGACTATAAAAATAAAAACCATTCGCTTTCCTCTGCCTGCGGTAATTGCCGTTGCTTTGCTTATACTTTCGTATGAATTCAAGTAGTGTTGTTTAACTTAACTTCACGTTTACTTTTAATTTATAGTTAGCGATGGAGGTAGAAATAGTTGCAAAAGTGGAAAGCAGAAGACTGATAAGCACATTGATAACTTTTTTCAGAAGAAAGCAAGATCAGCTAAGTTCCCATCAAAAGATATAGTCAGTGCCATATCATGCATTTCTACTCCTATTCCTCTGAATGTGAATAAAGGTGCAAGCTCTCACTCTCTGTCATTTACTTCAGCCTTGACAGAATCGGTTGCATCCACTGACTTATAACAATGGACTGAGCGTATTGTAATTTCCCTATAGGAAAGCATGGCACAAGTTTTATAGTTCTCTCTTTCGCCCTATGGCAGAGTTGGAGCTACCAACACAAAATATTCCATTCTGAAACGTTTGCTTATGCCATTTGATGTTTTTATGTTGGCTACAGATGCAATCACCGCAGAAGGAATAAGGTAAAGATAGTGTTTACCATGCTCCGTCTCTCTTGCCCATAAGCAGGATTCAGTTAAGAATAACTTTTGAAAATTAAAGTCGGAATGAGTTTAATTCCTTATAAGCGATTAAAATATCACTTGGGCACAAGAAAATATATTTTTTAATTAAATTCGATTTTCGGGTGTAAAATTCCATCTAATTGATTGAGTTTTACATGTTTTTTATGTAATCGTTTTAAAGGGTGCTCTAACGGTGATATACAGAAACACAATATTTTTTGTGCCACATGAAATAGCAAATCGCTCAGTCCATTGTTATAAGTCAGTGTTTGCATCACATCAAGTCTACAATCTTTGCACGAGAAATAGTATCTGGATATGAGTCCGTAATGTCTGAGATCAACATTGATGTGGATAATATTATGGACAGGTTTTCCAAATCAAACCAAAAATTGAATTTTGTGATATCTAACTTGAATATGATAAAAAAAAAATTTAAAAGCGACTACTTCCGACTTTTTCCTCCCACCTCGAACATTTTAGTTGTGACCCCCCCCCCCCCCAAGCTGCAGGTCTGAATACGCGCCTGAGTTAGTATCTACAGACTACCAATTGGAAAAATCCAGTGATGAGTAATTTGTTTAAACTCAATATTCCCCAAATTCTGTACCTACCACCTTTTAGCTGAGTGATTTTGCTTTATTTTGATTTCGATTACATGAGAATCTTTAATTAAAATCTCACCAGATACCATGGACAGCGTAAGACGCAGAATCAGAATGAAGCACGTATTTTCTTTTAAAGATCATAAAATACAGGGAAATAGCCTGTTATGGTACTAGGAACAGTTCAATGTATTGTGAAATGTGACCATAACGTTCAGGTCTTCTAAAGTCTGAAACACAGGCTTTAAAGTTTATCTAATACTAACAGTAATATACTCCATAATAAATAAAAATACACCCAAAAGAAATGTATTCCAAAAGTATATCAAGTATTTGAATCCTCAAAGTAGTGGATAGATAAAATAAAATAAAATGAAATACTTTAAGGACATGAATTCGCTGTTCCTGTTCTTCTTCTTGCCATTAAATGAAAATCGAACACCACTTTATCAAATTGTAGAATATTTGGGCGAAATCTAAAATGGAGCGAAGGAAGACACTTGTGAGCAGTGTTGGACACCATTACTAAAAAAGTTAACTTCGTTAAAGCATTACTTTACGGAAGATTTAACATTAATCGTTAAGTCCTATTAGTAATTGTATTCTTTATGTTATTGGATTAGTGAAATGAGCAAGTAAATCAAACGTATTGCTTGTAAAAACAATATTTGGGTTGGTGAAGTAGGTAGGACATGGAAGATAAGTAAAAAAACAGTATATAAATCTTAGTTTGTTATAAAAATTATTTGGGAATCAAATTAAAATTACGGGAGAATCTAAATACTGGAAATCACTGGTGAAAATCCGCAGCAAATTGACGTTTTTCATCGTCGTTTTAAATCGTCTCAATCGTTTAAATACAATTGCTGCAATTGTCGGTAGGAGTAATCCGAGATATGCTTGAGGTTCTCCTTGAAGCGTGATGTCAACAGTCAACAGGGGGCTTCTACGCTCGGAACATACGCGTAGCCACCCACATACACGACCCAAACTAGTCAGAGCATGATTTCCGTGGCGTGGCGTCATTTACGTCATAAGTAGTAGTAGTTACCTAATTAACGGTTAGCGGACTTATGGAAAGTTAAGGGATCATCTCAGTGTAAATTTTTTGAAAAGTTTTCAAATTAAAATTCACATTATTACGGTCGCTACAACATTTCTTAGACAAAGAGATTCGAGCGTAAGGCGACGCGCGGATGTTCCGTCCCTAACGGCACATCCCTACCTAGGGTTCTTTTCTTACCTGCTCTCCTATAACCGAAATAGAGTGGTCAAATTCGTGAGTTTCGTGTTGTTATTTAGAACGGATAGACGTACGTCTGAAGAATCTGTGAAGCAAGACCGAAAAGGTTCGAGAAGTAGGTACGCATTCTTTAAACGCGTTTTTCTCGAAATGCCCTTTTTACAAACGGTGTCAACTCTCAGAGGGAGAGTTTTCAAGCTATCGACTTGAATTTTTTTCGGAATTTTCGTTACTTCATTCTTTAAGTCCCTATGGAAGTTTTTTTTTAAATCTTCCTATTTTTCCACACGAAAAACTGTTGAAAAACAGGGCTAAATTGCGTACTTTTTCCCCAAGCCGTCGCCATTTTGTCAAATTTCAAAAAAAAAAAAAAAACTTCCATAGGGACATAGCGGCTTACCTACAGATAAACAATCAATTTGATTTTTTTCTTTTAGATGCTAACTACGGCCACGACTGTGTACACCGATTGCACCCATTTTTTTAACTCATTTTCTAAAATAATTACTAACAACAAGTAAAAATAAATAAAAACTAATGAAAAAAATATTTTTGTATTGCTAAAGAGTAGTCTTATATTGTTATATATTATTTTTTGGGCGGTTACACTGAGATAGTCCCTTCACGGAAGTTAAGGAGTCCGTTAACATTATTAAAAGTTAATCTGTTACTTGGAAAGTTAAGTTCGTTAATTAACGATCTTGTGCCCAGCTCTGCTTGTAAGGATATATCTTAAAAGTTCAAATGCCTTAATTGGCTTCCAAAGTCAAGTCTACGAAGACTCATTTGATTTTGTACAAATTGGAAGCCAGAACTACGTTTCAGTGAGTTACCTGAGATATGCGACATGGCTTGACGAATAAGGGAAACCAACTTAACCTCAACTGAAAAACAGAATAAAGTAGATAAAAATCATGCCGACCTACGAGACTATGTTCAATGGTTTTTGGTTTATGCTTTTGCTTCATCCGGCATTATGGAATGTCAATTTATGAAATGATGGATGTATGTAATGGTAGAACAAAGAAGAAAGCCTCAAAGCACAATTGATGAATCAAAGGAAGCAACAATACTGCAAAAAGATGAAATATGAAAAATATTATCAAGAAGGAAAGATAGTGAAATTCTATAATAAAATTGCAACAGAAGTGAAAGCAGCAGCAAAGCAAAACACAATCCACATAAATTCCATAAAAAAATATAAACATTAACAAATAAGTAGGCAGGATTAATGTAGTCAATCAAAGCAAAAAGAGAGCATCGAGTAAATCTGCCAATGGATAAAGTGCACAAACTTGCCAAGGCTTATTACTGATAATATTAGCTCACGTAAAAGATAAAACCCATCTTCATCTGCCTCAATTCCATTTATGGGGGGCTACTGGTAGAATTTGTTTGTTTTTTTTTTACTGATGACAAAAAAATTATCCAGAACACAATAAAATAAAGATGTTCTGCGGAGACTGTAAGCTTCCAAAAGGAACGCAGCTTAAATGAAAATGATTATTCCAACTAATCAGAGAGTTTTGAAATAGGCGTGATAAGCCCTGTGCTTCAACGAAAATGGCGATAGTATCATTCGGGATGAACATGGTTTGATATGTAAGTCAGAACTGGAAGCACCACTAATGAGGGGGCCGGTGCTGGTGTTTACTTTCTTGAACATGACATTTGGTTGGAGTACTCACTTGGAAGGCACACTAATATCTTACTGAAGTCTTCGCCATCACACTGGCAGCAAAGATAGTCCTTGATATGGAAATCAAGGGTAAGGACATTACTATCCTCTCCAATAATCAGGAAGCCTTGATGGCTCTGAGTGGTCCTCGGATAACATCTATGTTACTGGGGGACTGCAGATCGTCTTTGAATGAGCTGTATATCCACAACAAATGTTCCTTCAGTGGGTTTCTGGGCACATGGGGATCATGGAGAATGAAAGGGCCGACCTTTTAACAAGGTCTGGCACTCGCTCTCCATTCCTTGGACAGAAACCCGCCACTGGCGTTGCCACATCGGTTATCGGGTCTCTCATCAAAGCGGATGTTCGTATGAAACATCAGCAGAGATGGATGAACCTGAACACTTGCAGGTGAACAACATTTTTGTTATGGACGTAATAGGAATTTCTCTGATTTTCTCTTGGCGCTCAGAAGGAAACAATGTAGAACTGTGGTTGACATCATCACCGGTCACAGTTCGCTTCACACTCATCTAACAAGGATGTGAATTGTCGACAGCCCTGACTGTCCGTCCTGCCTGAAAGGAGAGCCTAAGACAACCGAACAATTTTGGTGTGCTTGCCCTGTCTTTGCCCGAAGCAACCTGGATACGCTTGCGTCTGCCCTCCTATCTGTGGATGAGCTGAAAAACTTACCTCACCTAAACCTGATCCGCTTCATTAAGAGGACAAGAAGGTTTTGGTAAGATGGTTTTTAGCGTTTTTGTACAATGAGCCGCCTTGGCCTCCATGCTTTGGATTCCCCGTCATCCTGCCTTTTGAAACTGAAAAAAAAAATGCTTATTGGAAAAGATCACCTCCTTAATGACTTTGAGGTTTTATAACTCTGTAACCAGACATGTGTGTTATGCGAGTGCTCACGCTCAATACTCTCGAGAAATAGTTCCCAAAGCATATAAAACAGAAATCCATATGTGTTCGTGCAGATCCGAGGCTCTAAAATATTTTATATTGATTCTTATGGAAAAGTGACCAGACATTGACTCTATATATGCTATGGAGCATAAACTACTATCCACACAGAATAATAGTCTTCTAGTAAATTTAAACTTGGCTCCTTAGCTTTCCAAAGGGTACCCTTACTATATACCATACTTAACATAATAATCAAATAGTTTTGAGTAAAAAGAATCTTTATCATTTTACGCTCAATAATTCTTAGTCGAATAATTAGTTGCAGATGTGTATGTGCGACCGTAGTCCGAATCTGTATCTGTAGGCAGATTCATTCGATTTAATGGGACCATGCCACATTTACATATGCAATTATTACTCAGCTGAGAGTTTTTGAATAATCACAGTAATTCGGTTAAAATAAATTTTGCAAATCAAATTTTTGTCAATTTACATAAGAACACTGCAAATATTTTTTTAGAACCCTACGACTAGTTAGGGCTCTCATGTATTAGTGAGAGAATCTGATGTTTCATGACTTGATAAATATTTCTTGATGGTTTTGGCATGCTAAAAGCTATTTGAATTTTTACATTTCAACGTCGGCATGTGATTCGCATTAAGGGAGTATTCTAGTCTAGAGACCCGAATTTTAGGTGATTTTTTATTAACATTGCAAGAATACAGAAAAAAATTAAAAAAGTTAAAAATTCAAAAAATTAGCAGCTGATGAAGTGGGGGGCCTCAAAAAATTGGCGCGTGATCATGCCCACGATTCCAACGCGCCTAGCAATCCGAAAAAAAAATAAAAAAGATTATTAGTCTAGAGTAATGTCGCTATGTCCGGAACTACGGAAAAGTTGAAAAAATTTTTTTTCACAAAATGGCCGCTGCCTCAAAAAAAACGCAATTTTTGTACCACTTTTTTGACTTTTCGAATTTTTTAAAAATAGTGGGATGCGGCTAGTTCCGGACATAGACAAGTCTATAAAGAAGACTCTCAAAAAATTTCAAGTAAATCGGTCCAGTAGAACTTGAGAAATCGTGGGCATCGTCTTGAAAAAGCCGTTTCGAGAAAAACGCGTTTAAGGTGTAACACCACTGTAAATTTTTTGAAAAATCGTTTTTTTTTATTGGCTTAAAAAATAGTTTAAATCCTATAGAATAAGAAAAAAAAAGGTCCCGTGCGAGAAAAATTTTTTTTTTCTTTGAAAATGGAGGTCGCCACCAAGCGCGTCAAACTTGCTCCGAAACATGTCCCGGGAAGATGGATGTGGAGCCGCCATTTTGTTTTTTTTTTCGCTGTCAAAAATTTATCAATAAAGTTCAATGTATGCCCGATAATACCCTTAAAAGGTCTTTTTCAAACTCCTTTAATTTTGCGAGAAAAAAATTCGTGAAAAAACCTTTTTTTTAGCCGTTACAGAGGCGTTACCCCTTAAAGTCCATACGACCACGTGGTTTGGAAGTTAGCATTCAACTGTTAGCAGCTGGATGCAAGTGAACACTAAATATAAAGATACAAATTTGAAAAATCCTCCTGTAGGCATATTCTTGAATAGTTAAACTTTGAAAATATGAAAACAAAAAAAATCGATTTTTTCGAATTTCTAGACTAGAATACCCCCTTAAGCTCTTTTACTTGTTCAACACAAAGAACTTTTATTAAAAAGCTACTCACTGCAAACTTTACACTCGACAAGCGACGAAATTAATTATTTATTGTTATTAATGCAGGTTATAATAAAATCGCAATCAAAATGGTGATGGATATAGAATTTCTCATTAGCGCCAATATCTAACTGACTTTTCTGAAGTTCATACTATGCTCATATAGTTACGTTGGATAGTGATCATGTTTTGGATCTAATTAGTAGTTAGCTTCTCTGTGAAGTTGCATGTATCCCTTTTACTTAAGAGATCGCTTTCATCTTTTTTATAGCGAATATTATCATTGCCATATCATGTAAAAAAAATCGATTCAAAAACGATTCGAATTCGAATTTAATTAAACTAGCTTTTACAAGTTGCAATAGAGAACGATGGAATACAATTTCGAAACGATAATTCGAAGCGATTCGCTGTTTAATGTTTTTTTTTTTTAAACAGAAAACTACTATTTTTACCAAATGTTTTAGAAATGCCAGAACACAGTCAAAACTTCAAACACGATCAATTTAGGTCCGTATGTGTAGGCAATAAAATCATAAATAAAAAACGTTTGAGTATAGGAAACCTACACAAAAATTATGGCATCATCCAAAATTTAGTTTCAATAAAAAAAAAATCGAAAAGTTTTCCACTTACAATCGGTTTATCTTTTTCGAATTTCTATTTTCTATTTGCAAAATTCAGGAACAAAACTTTGATAAATTTTGATAGTCTAATATTTAGGTGCATATGAAGCAAACTTTAGCAGAAAGTATATATCTCACTCAACCCATAATCTTTCATTTCTAAGAACCCTGCGCCATGCTAACTATAAACCTAATTCAGAAACTGACCTGAAATTGATTTAGCTAGCTTTGTCTCCCACATTGTGAAATAAGTAAAATGATAGCTGATACAAAATAATAACTTTCTTCTTAGACAAGATTGATGGCACAATATAAGCCAACACGTAACGCAAGTCCTAATTCTGTTGGATTAGCACGGATTTTTACGGACAATCTATTGGAAAAATATAATTGGGATGGCTCGCACAGAAAGAAGTCTTTTGAGAGTTTAAAGAATTTGAATGCTGTTTTATTTGGTAAGAATAATAATAGTCTTATAAATAATGTAACAGTTATATTTATTTTATTTTATCATAGACGCTTGGAAAGGTGATTGCTTCGAAACTTTCAATTCATATATATTATCAATAAGGAATCAATTTAGTGCAGCAAAGTCCAGACGACACAAAAGAAAAATTGCCTTATCGAAAAATCAATGATGACTTGGGGATATTTAAATGGCTTTTTCAGTAATGAAAAACTTAATTGTTTCAATAAAATATTCTACAAATTTCCATTGTTTCACTTTTATTTCCCAGGTCCTAATTGTCCTAATTGTCCTAATTGCCTATAATTCAGACAAAGAGGTTTTTTTTAATGTATACTTAACATAGTTGGCTAGAATAAAAGATTTGCTATAAAGAATTCGTACTTCACGAAAACTTGAAGTTATTAGCATGATGGGTATGAGGGAGGGGTCCTTTTGTACTCTACACCAGTGTTGGGATCTATAATTTTGGAAAGGTGTGTATTTCCAGCATGAGAATGTGCTGAAAATTAACAAAAAATAGTGAAATATACATGAAATAATTATTTACCGGTACATGGACTTAACTTCATGCTTCAACATTAAAATGTCATTTAGTTCATAATAAAAAATTGCAGAAATGAACAAAATGTAATTTATTTATAAAAAAAAAACCCCCCATATATTTTAAAATTAAACGAAGGATAAATGATAACAAAGTACGGAAAAAAACAGAGCAAATGAAATGAAAAAAAAAATATTTAGTGATAAATGAATGGCAGCGTGTGGAAATATCTACAAATTTGCACTCTAATTAGAATAACTTGACTGCCCCTTCATGAAATCTGTTAACTGTTTACACCGGCACGGCACTGTGATCTCACACTATAAAACTTGTTCGGCTTCATTTAATTTGGCTTCTTCATATATGTATTATATTCTAGATGAAATCTATGGGTATACTAAGTTTGTCATTCCGTCAGTCCTCGAAATAATGATCGTAGAGCAAAATGGATTGATTGGACACCCACTCATAATATTAAAAGTTATTTTGATTTTTGCATGTCCGTCCGTCTAGGCGCACGATAACTCGAGAACGCGTATACTTAGAGAGCTGAAATGTTGTACACAGACTTTAAAAAAAAAGTAAAATTAAGTTCGAAAATGATACAAATCGGGCAACTCCTTCGTGGGGTTGTCATACAAAAATTTCATTTTCCTCTATATATTTGGACACTGCCTAATAGCGCGTCGACGTAGAGAGCTGAAATTTGGTACATGGTGTTATCATTGTACTATCAAAAAAATTTCATAAATGGACTAAATCGGGCAACTTCTTCTTGGTGTTGCCATATAAAAATTTTGGTTTTTTACGTATACTGTGAAAACGATCAGTCTAACATTTTTATTGTACTAAAACTTGTTCAGAATTTGAAATCCTATAAAATTGGTCATAATCATTTTTTCTGTCCGACAAACTGTTCTAGAAATATATGCGAAAAACGACTTCAAAAATCAAACTTGCTCAAAAGGGTGACAATATAAAATTTCATAAGGGCATTCATCTAGGCTATCAGAAGATTTTGTCTTAGACCAATTCTAGCTTTTTTACTTGTTCTATAAGTAGATAATACTTTACTAGTTTAGCTGCAGTTAAGTGCAAATCATTGGTGGAGGGGAATGCATAGTACCATACAGGGCCGTCTTTAGCGAAGTAGGGGCCCATGGCACTTTAGAATATGGGGGCCCTCGAACAAAAATTATTTTGTAAACTAATTTGGGTTAACAACAGATAAAAACAACATTCTAGTTATAATTGTTTTTTTAATATTTGAAAAGTGCGAACATACATATTTAAAAAAGTTACACTGATATAAGAGGTATTTTTCTTGTTTTTTGATTTGCAAAATCATGAATGACTCCTTCAAAGTCTATTTCTTGAAGCACATCACTTTCTACTATAGACATCAGCGACAAACTGCTCAATCTTTCTTGAAGCCTTGTACTTCTCAGTTCATTTTTTATTCTTTTAAATTTTGAGAACGAAGGTTCCCCACTGCAGTTTGTTACCATCATGCATAAAAAGATTCTCATTACTATTTCTACATTTGGAAACGTGTCTTCGATTTTGTCTTCTTTTATAAGATGATATAGTTCTGAAATACTAATAGTTTCTTCATTCTCACTAATCTGGACAGCTTTCAAATATTCTGTGAAATGCACACATTCTATCTCTAGTTCTTCAGCGCTAATGTCGTTGTGGTATATTTTAGCAAATGTTTTGCAACTATGACTGATTTCCTTGTAGGAATCTAGTCGCTGTTTTAGATGCACGGTTAGGGTATCAATTATTGGAAGAAAAATTGCTATCTTGAACTTTTCTTTGCCTTTTAGTTGAACAGATCGCGCAGAGCCATCAAAAAATGTCATATGTGAGCTTCTAGCTTTGATTCTTTGAGATAGGTCCTTATAGTCAGCTTCTGTATTTTTTTCTTTTGCGAAAGATTCGAATTTATCAAAATTATCCCTGATAGTATTAATGAAATTGCCGAGCGACGTAAACAAATTTGTTGCAACGTCCATTGTTATAGTTTTTTTTTGAAAGCTGTTACTTGTTTTGTCTATTCTTTCCAATATGGTACTTCACATTTCTGTTAGAATAATAAATTCCAGTTTTTCCATTTTTCTGGATAGACTAACAGCTTCGTTTCTGGTTTCTCGTGGCTGCTCGGTATCTCCAGCGATAGACGTCAAGGCTTCTAGAATTTGCTCATAACCTCGATGTGAGGCGTTTACTGCATCGGCTCGTGCAGACCATCTAGTTTCAGAAAGGCTTTTAAGAACTTTATGTGAGCCTAAATATTCTGTCAATATATTCCAGCGATGGGTAGAACTCGAAAAAAAATTTTACAGTTTTTGAACAATTTGAAAAAAACTTGTTGCCCCTTGTACACACCCGGCAGCATGAAGACCTACCAAGTTAAGAGAATATCCCGCGCATGGAACAAAGGTAGCAAATTCACATTTCTCTTTGATTCTCGCTTGCAATCCAGAATATTTTCCCGACATATTTGACGCATTATCGTAGCTTTGTCCTCTACAGTCCTTTATAGAGATATCACAATTTTCTAAAAATTTCAAGACTGTATCCGCTAAGTATTCAGATTTGTGCTCCTTAATAGGTATAAATTTCAAAAACCTTTCACGGTCTTTCACGTATCGAATTATAAAAGTCAACTGGTTAATATGAGATAGGTCGGGCGTACTATCAACGCTAATTGAAAAATATTTTGCTGATTTAAGTTCACTTATAATTTTCATTAGGACCTGTTTTCCCATTATGTCAATGAACTGATTACAAATAATTGCTGATAAATAAGAAATGTGTCCTTTTCCGGGTTTCCCATAATATTTCAAGTGATCTACGAGAAAGGGATCAAATTCACTTAATAACTCCATACATCCCAAATAATTTCCGTTGTTGACAGATCCAAGGATTTCGTTGTCTCCACGAAATGGAAGCCTCTCGATGCCAAAAATTTTACAACTGCCACAATCCTTTTTAGTAAATTTTTCCAGTAATCCACTTCTCTTTTATATTGAGATAACAAGTCTGTATCGACTCTACCAACGGTTTTACTTCGTGCGAGATAAGTCATCATAGGTAGATTCTCTATGTGGTGAGCTATTTTCGTGCTCCAAAATGATGTGTTTAATATGTTTCCAATCGTTGCATCCACTCGGAGAACAGAAGCTTATATTAGAAGGGTTGAATAAACAACATGGAAAACAAAATAGGGATTTCTTCGAAGGCGAATATAACAGCCATTTTCTTTCAACACTTTCATTGTTCTTTAATTTACGATGAAAGAGTGTTTTATTAAAAATTTTAGTTTTTGATTTACCATCTGCTTCTATGTAAGTTCTGGATGCTTCGGAGTAGTCATTATCCTTATTTTGAAAAAATGCAGGTCCTTTGAAAATCCAAAATTCGCGTACCTTTTCTGTAAATGTTTCATGAAAATAATCGCCAGGATCTTGAGAAATGTTTTCTGTGGCTGAAGACAGTTGTTGCTCAGAAAAAGCAGTTGTCGGTGAAGTCGATGTATTTTTGCCGCCGGGACGATTACTTTCTAAATTATATAATTTATTGCTCTCTTTTTCTGACCCGGAAGAAGCTAGCTTAGAAGAAGTGGGTTCTGAAGTTCCCTAAATATTGTGTAGGTATGACTCGTGTGAAGAATTTTGATCGCTACTTACAGAGGCTCCTGGTGTAAAATACGATGTTAATTTTGGTAATTTCTCAATTAATTCCTTTTGATGCGCAGCTTTTTTTCTTTTTTCTGAACCGCTAGGATATGATCGTTTAGACATATTTTAATTCAGTATTTTATAACACTAAAAACAATTATAAAAACAACACGGGAAACACACCAAATAAAAATTTTAATGCGAGTAAAATTATTTTCAGAAGAAAACGTTAAGCGGTGCTAAGTATAGTCCCCACTGAATCCCTAATTTTCGTGTGAAGCATTTTATTTGTAATACTGAAAACAACACATATTTATTTCGTCAGAATTTATGTATGTAGTATATGTAATACTATAAATATAGCTAAAAAGATAAAGAAGCAAACAGTACAACAAAATGTTGATCGTTTTTAATTTGCCTGTCCTAAAGACTGTTACCATTTCATGGAAAAGAAAGACACATCGGAAAGATGTGATTATGTGAGTCTTTATTTACAATAATTTTTTTCCTGCGAATTTTCTTGAAAATTTTTCTTCTGAACTTTTGTGCGTTATTTGTAGCTAGCAGCAGTCCCAAAAAGTTGGATTCATTCGGTTCTCTGGGCCGCTAACCATTTTTATGAGCATAGCTCATTTTTTCTTTGGAACTCTTACGAGAATTTTTCCTCGTAATTTGTATGCGCTAGGTATGGTACAATCGGCAGTATTTCCGGAAACAGAAAATTATACAGAAATTGGGGGTAGAATTGATTTTGCTACTAGCACATTTTGATATTTTGTGTTAATGAACAGAAAATTCCAGAAATTTTCTATTCAGCGAAAGAAGGCGGGAAATTTAATAAATGGGCTGTAAACACTGACACTATACAATATGTTATATGTATGTTACTTTGTATTAAAATTTGTTTGAAATTTCGAATAAATCGCATGGTCTACTTTCAGTAGCTAAATTCTAACAGCTAAACAAACTTGTAATAGATTGTTGCACTGATTGAAAAATTGGCATCGGTTGGTATACTCTTGCAGGGGCCAGGGGCCCGGGCCCATGCGTAAAGACGGCACTGCTACCACAGATACAATAAGAACTAGATGTCGCATGCAATACCAGAGCAGAGTGTACAAATTTAATACAACATTTGAAATGATGGCTACGTTGAGTGATTCATATTTCCTCGCATATGCCATATTGAGGAGGTCGATGAAATGTTTACAAAACTGCTGTTAAAGGAACATTTGCTCTCGGCAGTTCGAAAATATCTTGGTACCATGCGATATCTAGTTCTTGTGCCATTTCTATGATAGTACGTACATGTTACCATATTTGAATAGAATATTTGAAAAAGTGCGTAAAGTGCTTTTTAGAATAAAAAATGCTGAAAGGACAATAAAATGATGGCAAATTCCATCACTGTTTTACGCTACACTCTGTAGGTGGCTGCATATCAACGATAGCAGCATGCGCATGCCTGAAGTAAGATTAAAAAATGCTTTTGAACAGTTTTTGATGTAAATTCCTGAAACAGAATGCAACGCAGCCACCCCGCTAAAATACGGCGATGAAATGTCAAAATCATAACCACTAATCTCCTGAAAAGAGTGGTCATTAGTGATTGCATCAAGATGAAATTTCAGTTTCTTTAACTGTATTAATTAGATTTAAATTTGTGGAGGGGTGTACAAGCGTTGGCTTCGCATTAACTGCGACCTGAGAAAAACCTATTCTGAGTCCGCGTTCGATTTACTCCCTTCCTACATTTAGGGCCGTATTCACCAAGCCATTTAATTGAAATTTAATTTAATTTCTGTTTTAGTACTCCTGAAAGAGAGGGTTAGGGCACACTTAAAATTAAATTAAAATTAAATTTGGGTTATTTTATATTATAATAACGCTTATATAACTTTAATTTTAATTTAAGAGAGCCCTAACCCTCTCTAACGGGAGTACTAAAATAGAAATTAAATTAAATATCAATTAAAAGGCTTGGTGAATACGGCCCTTAGAATGTTAATAAAGTCTAGTACCATTCTATTCTGGGGCTTAGATTCCGCACGTAGTTTTGGTGGAGGAAAAGCATATTCCAAGTGGAGTAGGTATATCTCCGCCTGTTGCAGAGGTTTCATGAGCATCCTGATAGAAGCGGCAGGATGAAGTCTCGGCCAAGCCCATCTTGTATATATGATACCTCAATGGGCAATGGTCTGAAAAGAGCTCTGTGATGATTTTGAGCTCTGTTCTCCTAAGGAGTAGGAGTTCCTTGGTTTGTGTTGGGCCAGAGGTGTCAATAATCTTTTTTGCCAGATGAAGTCATTGTTGGCTTTCCCAATAAATGGATTTTTGTTTGTTCTCCCAGCTATTTCGGGTAACTCTGAGGTAACACTTTGAAGTGCCACAAAATGTCTCGGGTCCGACAAAGGGAGTATCTGCTTCTCTTTTGGCTAGGCCATCACCAATTTTATTGCCTTTATGGCCTCATGTCCAGGCACCCACACAAGAATAACTTTGTTTCTCCTTGATAAATTTTTGAAGATTTGCTGACACTCCTAGACTATCCTTGACTTAATAGTGAAGAATTTTAAGGCTTTAAGGACGGCTTGACTGTCCGAGAGGATATTAATGATTTATGGCTCTCTTAATGCAGGTGAATGCCTCGGGTTTCTTTTGATTAGTTTTTAGCCACTATACGAGGGCCGCATAGGTTACCATGGGTCTAACAATCTAGCAACCGTGGTGTGTATCCAGAACATCATTTTTGGCTTCAGACCCCATGTGCTGCCAATGAAGTGACGACACGTGCAGGGAGTTTCTACCGCTCTTTCCTTCACTCTGGATAGATGCCAAACTCCAAAATATTAATCAGCTGTGAAATTTCAACTCACTTAATAGCATTTGCCTTATTTCTGCGATATGTTTAGTTACTCTGCCTGCTTGTTGGCTACGTTGCATTCTGTTCCACTTCCAGCGGTGGGTTAGTTAGTGCGCCTTTTCAGATCGTATTGTGTGTTGTGGAAAAAATTATCAGAGATTCGTGACGCAGAATTTTTCTAATGGTAAATTTTCATCCGGAATTTATACCATAACTTTAAGAAATTTTGTTTTAATTTTATCTTTTATGATGTTGCCAAAGCTGATACATTTTAATGCCGTAGAACAGCTTTGACAGGAAAGGGAGAAGGGGTAGGGAATTTGGGATTATTGGGTTGAGCCAAGAAGGTTACTGTGAACAATACGCTTGAATGTTTGCAGCTCATAGCTGAGGGGAAAAACAGAGGATGGGAAACTGTTCCACATTCGTACTGTTCTGCTTATGAAGGATTCACGGAATTTCACGGTACGGTCGAATCTGATTTTAAGTGTGTGAGGTTGACTTCGGGCTACAGCTCGTGTGGTGCACATAAAAAGAATTCTACAAGGGATCAGGCTAGAGATTTCGGCAGAGTAGAAGTATCGATAACAAAGAAATAGACATCCAAATCAATAGTTGCGTTTGATATGTCATCGCTAATAAGCCCTCTTTTAGGCTTTGTCAAACGGGGACAAATGTAATGCGTCCAGCCCCTGCCCAAATATGTGATTTATGTAGAATTGCTAATTTCTAATGGAGCCCACCTAGCTACCCCCCCCCCCCTACCTAGTTACGTCAATGGTCTATTCTACTGTGAGCATTTAAGGTATATTTTGGAAGTGCAATAATTTAATACAAATTTCAATACTTTACTATACCAAAAAATTAGCAAATGTAGGAACAACACTATTGTCCTGTTGTGAGTGCAAATGATTTACAAAAAGCTTGATGGCAATAACATTTTTTTTGTCAAACAGTTGTGTATTTCTCAATATGTTATTACTAAATGTAAATAGTCTCCTATATTGACTACAATTCTGAAAATGTAAATATTATTTCCATAAAAAACCTATCCAACAGTCAAAACTAAATCTGAAATATTTTTATGTTATATTTTTTATAGATTGTCACGAAAATTTTAAAGAACACAAAAGACTTATAACATTGATGGACTATAAGATTTCAACTATACTAGAAAATCAAAAACAGATGTTAGATTTCTTGATGTGCAATCAAAGGACTGAATCATTAGTGAAAGAATTGGATGAAGAAGATGTTCTTAAAGAGTTTCCTCTTACAAATTCTTCCGACATGAACCAAATTGATATCAGACTCCGAGAGAATAAGGACTATTACCAAAAATTGGTTTGAATCATTTATATTTATACAGTTATATTCATTTTAAATTTAACTTTGTAATTTTTTTTCTAGAAAAATAAATTGAAATATTTTCATGTTGGGAATGCCAAAGCAAGCGTATTCAAGTTGCTACCAAAACTTCTTTCAGATGAATTAGCGATCGAATATAATTTCAATGGAAAGAAAAAAAAGAAGCCATTTGCAACGCTGTCAATATATAATTTATTGTTGGGTGGGAAAATATTTTATAATGTGCTTTATAATTCTTATAATAACCACTAACTATTAACAGACACTATTCGAGCCGATCCTAGATCTGCCAATACAACAAATAAGGAAATAGAAGATCCTATTAAAACTTGGTTGCGCCACGCTACTGAACGGCTTACTAGAGAAAAAAAAAAGTAAAATATGGCACTAATATCGAAAATATTAATATTTCTCCATTTTTTTATATTAGCATTAAAAATGTCTCAAGTTTAAAGTGACTGACAAAAGTGGAACCGTTTATAATTTATAGACATATGTTTTGATTAAAATCAAAAATTTATTAAAATTAAATACAAATTTTTTTTTTTTTATGTAATTTTTACTAGATACGTATGTATAAGGAAAAGTGTAACTCAAAAACTAACACATTATAAATAGAAGTCAGGTCAAATTAAAGAGTAAACTTTAGGGTTTTAAGAGTAAAATAGCGGCTAGTTTGGAAGCATGTGTTTTTTTTTTGCTCTCTTATGGCCTGTTTCACAGTCCAGGATAAGCCAGAACTTAGCTAATCTACGGGTGTGGCTTAAGCCGAGAACTTAAGCCTACTCGGTTTCACAGTACTGAGTAAGCTGAGGCTTAGTAAAGCCGCGGATGATAATTTTTAAGTTGTCAGCACTGCTGTAATTGTGAATTTTATTAAAGGAAAATTGCCATTGTGGATTAAAAACCAAGCGAAAAGAAGAACTTTTTATTTACCAGTTTGTTGTGGTTTTTATCTGAAAGGATATCAAATCCAAAATCATTAGGTCTGTTCGCGTACTAGCTTGAAAGCACAAACTTGTAAAACTTTGTGTAAGTTTTTACTCGAAGTGCGTTCTCGAAAATTGAGAGAGAAATTGTTGACGTCACTTTTCCCCTCCGTTCAATTTATTACTTGATTTAACTCGAGAAAAATCGTCGATTTAAATCTTCGAAAGTGTCAGTTTTGACAGGTCGTCGCCGGTTTTCAGTTATTTTTCAAGTTTTTAATTTTAAAAATATGGGAAAAACCTGTTACTCCTCCTCCAGTAGAATGTTCTCCAAGAACATTTCAACGTATTCAAAATGGTAAATAAAATTTGTTTATTGTACTATGTGCTAGGAAAATTTCACGACATTATTACAGATCCCGAATATTTGCAAGTTTTTACAAGTTTTTTATTTCTTCGCGTACTTTGTGAGTGTCACTCTCAATTTCTCTCTTTATCATACATTTTGACGTTTTTCATGTTTTTACTTGAAAAAGTACGCGAACAGACCTATTGTTGCAGAATGTTTCGACAAAGTAAACCATCATAGCCGAATGTTTCTACAGTCTGAACCGAGATAAAAATCCCGATTTCTCGAAATGTTGCGGGCGCCTTCTTATAATATTTTCACGGGTCACACCTTGCGATATTATATTATACATTTTTTCGTCGCTTATATCCTCTGCATCAGATAAATAACTCAGTTTTGTCCTAAACTGTTTGGTTTCTTCTTAAAACGTCAAATGGAATGCTGACACTAGCTGCCAGACAGTACTCAAAACTGCTAATTAGATAGCTTTTTTTCCCTTTGAAAACTTCAATTTAACTTTTGAAATTTGTACACGTTCATTTAATAACAAAAATTATAATATTTAGGCAATAATTTCTTATGTGTTACACAGCAAAATCTGAGGCTTAAGCCTTCGAGATGAAGGGCTTAAGTTAAGCTTGACTTAGGCCAGTGTTTTCACTTAAGCCTTGATTGTGAAACCGAAATATTTATAAAGCCCTGGCTTAAGCCATCGCTGTGTCTTAAGCCTTGACTGTGAAACCGGCCATTAGCCTACCTTTAGAATATAGAAAGAACAGGAAGTGTGATAAGCCAAATTTAGCGTAATCAAATTCTGGTTGTGTTAGAAGCTGTTGCCGCTGTAGTGAAAGCTCATGTACAGACGCGTAGCTTTAATTGGGATTTTTGCTATATTTGATGCGAGTCAAGAACCTTTATTCAATATTTATTTTATTATTTATTTTTATTTATTTTATTTATTGTACTATTCTATCACATGTCAATCAATATCTATATAAATAAAAATGTAAATGTTCGTTTGTTCAAAATCTTAAATTTCCGAAAGTTAGTCCAGTCAGTAGGGATTTTTGTAATTGTGATTTTTATATAAGTATGTTATTCAGTTCCGGGCCCCGATGAAAAATCCAAGCTTAGACCTTTGGGGAAGTCGGCGCGGTCCACCATCTTGGATTAAAAGTACCCAAAATTGGCGTTTTCAAAATAATTCCTCAACGGTTGAACCTGCGACAAAAATGCAATAAAAATACAGGGTATTTTGTGAAATACTAGTTTTTTTCTTAATCACCCTGTAACTGCGAAACGGTTGAGATGCCGCCCGCCCCTTGCCATACCATTTTTTGTTTGACTATGTGACTACTGTCACCCACCTCCTGTTCTAAGGCCACCATGGACGAAACACCCTGCATAAGGGGGAGAGGGGGGGGGAACATTTGAACAACTTTTAGTATTTTGCCTTACGAATATTCAGATTAGCACTTTTCTCGTCCTCAGAATTTTTAATATTATAGATAAGTATTCGCTTGGCTTTAGTTTGTATCTTCATCTGTTCAAAACTACCCCAGGAGTACAGGGGTACATTTTAACACAATGTCAGGTAGATTTGAACTAAGAGAATAACGGCTACAGAAAAAAAAAATTAACGAAAAGTAATAAAATAGTTCATTTGATTATGAAAAAATTAACGAAAATCATAAAAAAAACTTCATTCATAAAAAAAACATTAATTAATTTTTCATAGATATCTTTTTAGTTCATATTTTAGATAGAACTTTCAGCTTCTTTGCTATCCTTTCTCTGGTCTCTGCTTCAATCCTATTTTTTTCGGGAGTTGCAGCAAGAACTTTGGACTGTCCTCTCCTCCTTACAGCCTTATTTGTGCTTTCCATTAGCGGTGCGTGTGGAAATGGACGAACAATTTCCGGAGACATAACCTCTTTGCTGGTACTTGGAGCATTTCTATTTGATACTATATCAGATTGCCCAATTTCAACAGAATCAGGTGTAACGTCGTTAATATTATTAGTGTTTGTGGGTGGTAAATTCGTGACAATCGAAGATAGAAAATCATCATCAAAAAATGCGGTGGTACTGAACGGATAAATTCCTGTTTTTTTTAAAGCCTGCTAGTATATTTATTCTATTGAAGGCCTGTTCAAATGCATCCTTTGCAATACCTGCTAAATAGTGAATCGTAATAGTGTTTCCCGGATGATTAAAAAGCCATTCATTTGGTTTAACTGCTAACTTGGTGTTAAATGGTCCCATTACTCCAAAGGCTGTAGCTTATGCGTGCAGTGTGGGGGATATGCACAGAGTACAATACTATTTTCCCTCGCGTACAAAACAGCCTTTTCATGGTTATCCATCAATACTAATATTGGATCGTCTCGGCAGCATCGAGTAAAGTTCTTAATATGTTGCAGTGTTTTAATAAAGAGTGGAGCTGTCATCCATCCACTTGAGGGATTATTTGTTAAACCAAAAGATCCTTCAGGAGCAGCTATCATCAATGAATCAACCATCTTTGCCCGAGGAAATATAAATCCAGGTGGAAGAGCATTCCGCATTGATAATCGCGCAAATAGTCACAAGCTGACCTCTCTCCGCAGATACAGTTTGCCCCCACCTGCTTAATACTAACTCGAGTTACTATTTTTGGTGTTTGAACAACAGTAGTAATGCCCGTTTCATCCAAGTTGAATATCTTGTCATTTGTGAACTTAAATATCTGAAGAACTTCCGTTAAATACTGCTGGAGCTCAGTGACATTTTTTTGTTAAAATTAGTAGCCCGAGCCAAACTGGTATTTTCGGGCTTACTTACTGATCTTCAACTCAAATACATAAGAGTGAGGTAGCAGTGCTGCCATCTCTTATGCCTGAGGTGATTCATTTCTTCAGTGCTCACATCTATCAGCAAAGTCTCTGTTCAAATGTACCCCATGTTCAAATGTCGCCCCCCCCCTTCTCCCCTACTATTCGTATACATTTTTTTAGGAAAATGTTCACGTTTCCGCCACTGTACCTTGTTACACATCAGACTTAGAAAAAAAGTGTTTATATAGAAAATTTAGGGAATGTAGTCTTCTTCAAATTTATATTTTTACATTTTTGTGGTAGGATCAAACGTTGAGGAATTATTTTGAAAAAACCAATTTTTGATACCTTTAATCCAAGATGGGTCTAATCTTGAATTTTCCATCGGGGCCCGGAACTGAATAACATATATAAAAATTACAACTACCCCACCTTTTGTAGGGCTTTGTAGTCCTTATTGACTGGACGAAGCTCTTCACCGATTGCTTTGAAATTTTGACACAAACTTGCATTCAAATGCACGCATGTTTTTATACTATATCAACATCTTTCTTCGCATACTGTTGATAAATGTCCAACGACTTTCCAGGAATTTAGAATTGTCAACGACATTACACATGCCAGTTTCCGCAGTGCATGTCAATTTCTGGATTCTAGAATACAGGAATGGTGATAAGCCAGATTTTGCGTAATGAATTCCGATTGTGCTGGTAGTCAATGTTTTACATGTACTTTCCGTACTTTTGTTAAATTTCGGAAAAGAATTTTAAATTTAGTAAACCTGTTCGCAAAAGAAAAGCACATTTGACAGCCAAGGTCCAGTTTCAGTTTTGACAATAGAGGTCACTCGGCATATCACTTACTCTTATGTATGATGATTTGCTCTTGAAAAATTACGCTCATGTACAGGAATTATACACCATTCACCCATTCCTGTTTGCTATATATTCTTAGCTCCGAATTTATTGGAGAACACTGGGATGTATACATTAATGACGTGTCCAACACGTCTCATATCCAAATCAAATTCGTGCATTGCTTGCAAATATATTGACCGCTACTCTCCTTCATCTGCAACAGAGAGTTATGGAAGAAATATAAATAGCACAAGGATGAAGGAATTTTCCGTTGAATACGCAAGGAAAATTCAAATATTAACAGCAGAAATTTACAAAGAATCGTTGATAGTGATTGAAGATTTGTGCTTAGAAATCGCGAATAAAGCTCTCAATCAATTGCGAATGCCATAATCGAATCGAGCTGGCTGCTGCTTCGTTCGATGTATAGAATTGCGTCGTAAACAAAATTACAAGACGGATGATCTTTTGTCGTATGTGCAATCAAATATTCCTAAGTTAATGCTTGAGAAAAATGGAATTTACGATCAAACGAAGTTGGAAAAATCTTCTTCTTAGATGCGGCAGTAATTCGATCCCCAAATGACATAGCCATAGCTTTTGCATCGCCCGGAATTGCTGCCACATTGCCACCAGGTAAAGAACTGCTAATTCCACTTTGAAATAGACTTTGAACATAGAGATGGGCAGTGACTCTTTTCGGAGAGTCGACTCATTGAATCTGACTCTTTTAAAAGAGCCGGCTCAATGAGCCGACTCAAAATGAGTTAGGTGGTGCCGTCATGTTATGTTATAGCTCTTGAGCCATCTTGTCTCTGGTTGTAGCTCGTTTCGTTTCGCTCCTCTGTGATCAATGAATTTCACCAGAGCCATGAGTCAAATGACTCCAAATGAGTCAAATTTAAATAAAATGAAGAGTCGGCTCAGGCGGCTCACTAATAAGACCCAACTCTTTGAGTCAACTCAACTCAGGAGTTGCCCATCTGTAATTGAACATGCAATTCATTGAAACTTCCACGTGCAACATTTCCAAAGCATCCGGCATGGGAAAAGTATTGTAGAAATACAAACTTATTGCTTGGGATGAATGCACAAAAATCGCTCGATGCTCTTAATCAATCATTGCAAGATTTGCGTGCAAACAACGAACCATTTAGGAACGCACATTAATTTTGCTTGCAGGCGATATCAGGCAAACAATACCTGTAATTCCTCGATCGAGACCAGCAGACGAAAAAAATGCTTGCCTGAAATACTCTTATTTTGTGGGGACACGTAAAGACGTTAAAATTAACTACAAATATGCATGTCCAACTGCAAAACGATCAATCAGCGGAAATATTCTCACATTAATTGTTGGAAATAGAGAACGGAAATGTGCCGGTTGATCTAACGTCAGGATGAATTTCATTCCTTCATCATAACTTCTGCAATTTAGTGACGTCAAAAGAAGAATTGGTTGAAAAAGTATTTCCCAATATTCAAACCAATTATAAGAATCACGATTGGCTGAGTGAACGAGTTGACTTATTCTTGTGGCCAAGAAGCAAAGACGTCTACGAACTTAACAATATTATTCAGTCTAACATTCATAGCGAGTCAGTCACACAAGTACAAGCCCGTCGATACTGTTGTGGAACCAGATGATGCAGTTAATTACCCAACAGAATTTTTGAGTTCACTCGATCTTCCAGGGATGCCACCGTAACGTACTGCAATTGAAAATCGAAGTGCTAATTATCATGGTCCGAAACATCAAACAGCGAAAGCTTTGCAACGGTACGCGGGTTACAATGAAAAAATTAATTGGCGACGTCGTTGAAGAAACAATATTTACAGGACCTTTCAAAGGTGAAGATGTCCTCATTTCTCATATTCGAATAGATATGCTATTTCATTTTAAGAGATTGCAAGTCCCAAATTAATTGGCGTTTGCAATCACCATCAACAAAGCTCAGGTCCAATCTTTAGAATTGTGCGGTTTAGATCTAGGCGCGGATTTCTGAGAACATGGATAATTATATGTTGCGTTTTCTAGAGTCAAGTCAACAAAACAGACAATCTCTATATCTACAGATAATGGAATAACAAAAAATATTGTATATACCCACGAGCTGAACATACGTTTTTCATAAGATATCTCTTTCTTCAATATATTCTGTCCTACTTGAAGAATCTCTAACAAAAGCCACGCTTATGTACGAATATCAACACTTCCTGTTCTCTCTATATTCTATGGTACGCGTACCTCACCTGGTTAGAGAGGCATCCAGTAATGAAACACTCTGTATAAGTATAAAATAAAATATTTCAAAAATTGATTAAAATTAAATTTCTAAAACATTCTTAATTAAGTATTCTTTGTTTTAAAAAATTACTAAAATTGAATTGCTGATGTAATGTGTATTCTAGAATGTCGATTTCAAATGTTAAAGCCATTAAATTACTTTTGTACTTTATACAATTTTTTTTTATTTCTAATTTTTAACCTTTGATAAAATTAAAAATCGGAAAGGAAAAAGGCAAAAGATTTGATTCACCCAGGAGATTGAGCAAATCAAGCTGTACAAGTTTTGCGAAGACACCCAATCTCAAAAAGAGCTACTAATGTTGTGAACATTAGAAGATCCCAAGAAAGTCCTACAAGCACACCCCACGGCTAAATCAGGATATCCGGAAGATATTGCTGTTATCCACCCAGATGTACCAGTAAAATACTGGGAGTAATTTTGTGCTGTGTGGGATTTTTCCGTTATTTAGCAGTATCTTACCTGAAATAACCAGTTGGGGATATACAGAATTGCCTAATATTTATGCTCACTAGCCGGTATTGGATACCAGGGAATACATTTCAATGTTCTTTTAACTTTTAATGGATGGGTGTTCAATGCATTTTGCCCTAACAGAATTATTTCTATGCTTTACAAACGGAATGACAAACTTAGTGCATCCTATGGTATTTCATCTAGGCTATAAAAGTTTGAGATGTACTAACACAAAACTGATACATTCGTCGGTAATTGCGGCGCCGATCTCCTTTCGTATCATGCTCAATAGTTCAATGGGAGAAATTATGAGGATTTTTGATATTTGAAATTAATTTTTCAGTAGTTTATTCTAAGCTGTTCTACTATTTGGAATATACTATGCAGTAGCTATGTCTCGCCTTTGTCACCCGATTATGCCTTTACGAATCTCCAAGCCCGCCGCCATACCGCCGAATCATGACTGTTAGACCTCCACCACAGATGGATAGCAATCGCACCAGCACTGATCTATCCAGAAAAATAAGCAAAGGCGCAAGTAAGTAATTCAAGTGATTCTAGAGCCATTGCTTGAAAGCTCTATAGAAGATTATTTGATGAGCTCCAGCTGAAGTGCAATAAGGGCTGATTTGAAGTAATGCATTTCTCATTTGCAATGTGAAGTTCAGAGTGGTTAGAAGTAATCTGAAGTTTTGGTTAATAAAAATGAGAATAAAAGAGAGAATATTGGCTTATTTAATTAACTTCATAAAATTTAATACCACAAGTAATCACAAGCAAGCGCCAGTGTTTCGCGTAAACTGATTCCAGTGTGATTTAATTACTAATTCCATTACAGTTTAGTCAAATTACCTAGTAATCTAATTAAATTGTATTTGATTACATTTCAATCAAATTACTTATGAGAAAATATGTAATCTATCAAATGTGTAATCTGTAACAATATAATTCGGTTATTCTGTAATCTAATTACATTGTAACAGATTACTTTCTAAAGTCAAACGGGGTGAAGTGGATCACGTGAGACATGGAGTGAATCGGATTGCCTATATTTTTTAATATCTATACTTAAATTCTTCTTCGCGCGACGCGTTCTTACTTTAAATCGTATATCAAAATGCGCTGTGCACCCCTTGCCACCGCCACCAGCCCACCAACCATGCGAGACGCGTTCTTACTTTACACAGATCATTGGGAAATATTTCCTTCATTTTCTGAAATGATTTTTGGGCATTATTACGTCAGGATCAATTTCGTTTCTTGGGCTTTATTTCATTTACGAATTTTGGATTTTATATCATTATGAAATAACGCCCAAAACCGATAAGTGAAATAAAACCCAAAAGTGTGAAATAACACCAAAAATTTTGGACATTATTTTACATTTAACACGTTAAAATTTATATGGAACTTTTAGGTCTTATTTCACTTATCACTTTTGGGCGTTATTTCCCGGAGCCGATCGTTGGTATCTACTTGATTAAGATTTTTTTGAAGTTTTGCTTCGCTATAATAAATATTTTATGTTACTTTAAGTAACTATAAAGTATTCAAAGGTAGCTAATAACTAATTGAAGAAGTTTTTAGTAGCTAGTTAGTTCTTTTCTTAGTAGTAACTAGTTAGTTTTCCCATCACTAATTACATGCACACGAAGTCATATGTAGGTACGTAACTAACTTCCTTCAATATTTACACAATACTGCAGTATGCAAAGATTCCATTTAGCAATGAAATTCATAATATTTAGAAGGCTTATATCTCGGCAATCTAATTCCATTGCATTGAAAGTAAATTAACATGTAATCGATTAGTTTGTAATCACACTACACGTTAATCGATTACATTATGTAATTATGGAAATGGATTACATTAGTAATCTGTTACAAAGTAATCTGGTAACCGATTACATGGTTAATTGTAATTGCTAATCAGATTACATTAGATTAGACGTGGACATTCTTAAAAAGCAATGAACAGGAAAGCGCTTCAGGAGGGCTTTTAGAGCTCTCTCATTGTCCCAGTGGGTTTTTACACACTGGTGAATAAGAATGTAGTGGTTCATTTTACACACTGTGGTGTGCATGTATTTATGGCAAAATGTAAATCGCCCATATTTGTTTTGAATGACTTTGTATTACAAAACTAATTAAAGCTATACCACAGGATATTTAAGGAATGGAAGATGGACCAAGTGCTGTCCAGAATGACCACTTAGTGAATTTTTTCCTCAGGCCAACACTAATCTATAAACCGAAGCGCATCAAATTCTGTCGAATGAGTCAAAAGTCCAACTCCCCTCGCCCTCCTCTGAGGGGAAAAATCGAAATTCGGGCTTCGACTGCCGCCTCGCAATTAAGGTCCGCACCCAACCCCAAATAGGTTTGGGAGCACCCTGAATGAAGATACGAGAGTCCAAATAAAGCAGATTCAGCAAAACAAAAATACGCAAAGTATAAACGGATCCCAAATGACGCGATACTCTTAAAAAAAACTCTTAAAAAATACTTTAATTTAATTCCGCTCGGACTGATATTTTTTTTTTTTTTTTATTTATTTATACAATGCAAGAAACTTCTTGGAGGTACTTCCACTTCTGGACAGCATTTGGTCCATATCTGTCAATGTCGTTTAAACACAATTTTCAGAAAACAATTTAGCATTGCTAGTCCACGACAGAAAAATATTTCAATTTTAAAATCAGAACTATCAAATCAATTTCCCCTTATTAGAAACTTTTAGAGTGAAATGAAAGAAAGTGGAGATAAACTATAATTCATTTCACCCTTTATCATTGTTTTAATCTTGCTATCTTGGTATCGTAAATTTATTCAGAACACGGTAAAAATATCATAATTTTACAGGGTGGCCCATAAACTCCCAACACTCGTCATTAAAAGGAAACTAAATAATACGTTTACGGAGGTCTACGTGCGAAATCTAATGCGAGTGCAAAGTTGAAAGTTTTAACTTTTGAAGAAAAGAAACGTAGACTTATATAAATTTAGTACCTATTTGCCCGTATTTCACTGGCAATTTTTTTCTGAATAACTCTTTAATATTTATTTTATTTATAATATAAATTACTATAAAAAATTGTCTTTTGTCATTCACAATGGAAGATTTATATTTATCTATATTTACTCACCGTTTTCTGTAACATCTCTTGGTGGCCTTTTATTTCTAACAGCGTAGAATTTAAGTACGCATAAAATTGTTTCACTTCTTGAAACTCTTGTAAAATCTTAATTCCAAAGTTATCGGAAGGTTTAGGCTATAATTTCATAAAAAGGAAGATTCGAAAAAAGAAAAAAAAAACATCATCAAATAACTATTATTTTCATAAATACAAAGACTTACATTTTTTTCACTTTCTAAGCTCAGTCGTTTCAAAGAAATCCTTGGTATCCATTTTTCTTAAGTGAAGAAAAGAGAAAAAATCAAATTAGAAGAGTGCAATTTTTTTTCTATTTTTGAAAAGTTATTATTAAAATAATATAACATAATTTTTTTTACAATATCCTACTAAAACAATACTCGTGAATAGCTGCCCCTCTATTTTACAAAATGTGATCGTTAAATTTTCTTTCAATTTTTTATTTTTATTTTTGCACAGCAATTCGCCGGACGTCCAAAATTGTCATAAATAGCCATTTTATAGCTTCTTCAATAAATGTGCAAACAAATCTTTCGAGTCTAACTATTTTCTTAGCAATAGAGTTTGATTTTATTATTTTGCGGGGAAATTCGAGTTTCTTTTTTTTCAGTTCTGGTGATATAGCTCTTTCACCAATTCAGCTAAATTTTAATGAAATAATTTTGTGTGTGCTGTTCTTCCAGCAATTCAAGTCATTTACACATCCAGTAAGTATACAAAAAGAAATAATCGCTACAATTCGATCGAACGGAAAAGCACGTGGAATAGACAACGTCTCACCGGAGCAGACCCCATCCAATCATGGGAAGGTATCGGAACACCTGGGCATTCCCAGCAGATTGGACGGAAGTCAAGCTTTCAAAAAAAAAAAATAGAAGACGTAACTAGCCATAATAAATGGAGGGATATCTGCTTAATATCAACCACAGAGAAAATACTGTCACATGTTGTTTTAAAAAGAATTAAGCGCTCAGTTAATCGCACGATGTAATGCAATAAGCTGAGTATAGGAAAAGTCGTTCCTTCATATCAACACCTTTGAAATCATCGCGGAGGAATCTGTACAGTACTAGCCCACCCTCCTCTCTACCTAGCTCCTGTGGATTACAAGAGCCCTTTCGACAGTTCTTTCTGTAATAAACGAATATAAGAAAAAAAAAACCAAGAAAATTTTAATTAGCACGAGTATAATATCACTCGGATCGGATCATCATTGAGAGCAATAACTTACAAGTTTTCAAGAATTCGTGGCACCTTAGTAACGTAATTATCGAAATTGGCGGTATAGAAAAAGATGACGGTTACCGTAAAATGAAAGAAACTTCAATGAGATCTGAATCAAGACAAAACTACGGCTGTTCAACTTCAACAACTTATTACTATATTGTTGTTGAACGTGGTGTGCCACTAAATCCATAATCCCGTCATTTGTAGATTTTTGTAAATACGTGCCCAGTTGCCTACGTCGAATCCTTAAAGTCCACAAATCGAGTGTGATACAAAGAACTACAGAAAGCCTGTATACTCAGGATAGGTTCAATGAAGAAATCAAAAGAAAAGAATTGAATTGATTTGAACGCGCCTTACAACATTACTAAGCAAACCCTCAATTGGAGACCTAAGGGAAGCCAGCGCATCGGGAGACCAAAAATCAAATGGAGAAGAACGACGCTGCTTGTGCCAGAACGAGAGGTAAAAATTCCATGAAATTGAATATTACGTTCGATAGATTTTAGACTGTTCCACATACGCAAAGTTTGGTATAAAAAACCGTGTACAGCGATAAAAAAGTATGAGACATCCGATAATACGGCTGTGCTCTACGGAATCGATGTGACATGGTAATTATCACCACATGGCTAATAAATTTGAAAGATCTCTTCTGAAGATTTCGCGGTATATGCTGAAGTAAAGTTGCTCACCTCTCCCCCTTCACCTTTGATACACTAGGACTACATATCTTGTTTTTTGAAAAACCTAGGGTTACCCCAAACTTACACTAAAAATTTCTTAGGTTAAGAGTTTGATATTTGTCACTTGAGAACTGTCACTTGAAATTTGTTGCAAATTGGGGCATATAAATTATTACTTGAGCAAAAGTAAGCGAAAATTAGAACAAAATAAATAAAAAAAGCACATTTTATTTGTCTTCACTCATTTTATAAATAACTTTTCACAATTGTATGTATGTATTGTATGTACTCAGGAGAACTGTCAGAGAAATGTCATTACACTACGTTTACCCTAAATTCAAGTAAGTTGTTCGATGAATGGACAAAACCTTGGGGAGTAAATTTACACGGTGTTTTTATCGAAAAAACCTATTAATTGTGAAAAATTATTTATAAAATGGGTGAAGACAAATAAAATGTGCTTTTGTTATTTTTCTATTTATATGCCGCAATCAGCAACAAATTTCAAGTGACAGTTCTCAAGCGATAAATGTCAAAGTCTTACCCCAAGAAATTTTTAGCGTAAGTTCGTGGTAGATCTAGGTTTTTCAAAAAACAACATAGTGTAACCCTAGGGTGTTTTTGTTTTTGCTTCGGTGTTAATCCTCAAGTCCATTTTGTGTTCGATTTGCCAGAGTCATGGCACTCGTGACTTCCGAAGCTCTCACTTTTTGTTTTTGTTTGCTACTTGGGTTAATCCTAACTGCCCCTGCTCTTGACTGGGAGCACCATGGTTCTTGTTTTGATATGTCAAAGAAAGAAGAAGAGGTTAGAAAAAGTTTGTGATTGGTAATTTTGACATTTGTTGCTTCCTTTCCGCAAAAACACGAACCTGGCACTTCGGAGCTAACAGATTTTTGACATGGTTCTGACATGTCCCCGAATGACCCAGGTGTCACGTTCCAGCAGCAAAAACGAAAAACCCTCCTAGTGTGTCCTAGGTTTACCCGGGATTTTCATTGAACAGACCTAATTATACTCAGTCAGGAGTGTGTGTACACCTGAACGCACGGTAGGTTTACCCTAAATTCAAATAACTTGTTCGATGAGTGCACAAAATTCTGGGTAAATATTAGAGGGGAAAATTTACACGGTGTTTTCATCGAACAAACCTATATTAAGTTCGATTTAAAATGTTGTTGTGGTTCAATATGGATTCAAGTATGTACGTCTGTTACATAGCAGTGCTCTCTGTGGGTCCATATTACTTATATGTATGGTGTTTTTCCCTCGTTTATATCTAAATAACAAACTCTTGAGACAAAATCATTTATTACAGCTGACGTAGTGCAGCAGCTGTAGGAAGAAGAACTAACAACATCAAGAGAAGTGAACAACACAACACCCAAACTGCCAAAACCAAGGATCAAAAAGAAGAAAAGACATCGAATAGAACTCAGGGCCAAAAATAAGCCCCAAAGCCGTAAATCAGTCAAATCCGTAGGATGAGGAAAATCATCAATTAAATCCAAAGAAGAAAGATAACGACGAATTTGAAAGGCGCAAACGCACTTCACTTGACTTGACTTGACTCGTTTATAAGCCTCACAGATTTCGATGCTCCGACAATCTTAACAAGTGCGGTACAGGTAGATTGTTTTGAGCAAATGCCTGACGACAGATGCTCGCAGCGTAAATTCTTTGACCTATAATGGATCTGTGTCCTGTCCAGTCTTCAAGATATCGCGCGAGGATGTTGCCGAGATAGGTTTATAGCCGCAGGGCTATATAAATGAGGAAGGTCAAGCTAATGATCACCTTATCGGGCAGGTAAGTTGTTAATGGTGTTTAGTATGCATGGAAGTAATATAGTAAAATTAAATCATGACTATACATTGTCACTAATTTATCTAATCTGGGTATTTTTAAAGGGGTGGGGGTTATTCCGAAAGGATGTTCTGAATTTTCTATTATGGCAAAAACTTTATTTATTTATTAAACCAATTTAACTGACCTTCACTACGAGACGTTTCGCCTTCTTACCAGTTTAATGAATTCATGCTGAGCGTAGTCTACTGAACAGAAACTTGGATGCATGGAAAGATTTTGAATTAAAAGCTTTTTGGTCGAAAGCTCCTGCTATTTTATCGTGATCAACATCATTTGGCTCTGGATGATCCTTTTGGAGGTTGGCGGCATTAGATTGATTGTTCTCCCCGACCTTCCATGTTTGTAAAACGACTTTGATAAGTCCAACAATTTGAATCTATTTACATCCCCCAGTTCATCATTTGACTTATAAGTTTCATGTATCGATAGGATTATTGAAATTTTGCTAACTGTTGACGAATTGTTGCTTTTTTAAGAACAACAACTTGACTATAACTAACTGTTTAATGAACGCACTCTTTGGACGATGAGGGCATGCTACCACCCTCTAATTTATTAACAACATTATTTCTTTAGTCTAGTGCAAGCTGTGAGCCCATTTTTCTGTTTCGCTAACTGCGTGCCACTTGTTACTTCTAATCATACCTTAACTTCTCAACAACGGATCAATGGCTGTTTGAAGTATCTTAAAAAACTTGGAAGAGATTTTGAATTTTGTAAGTTTGTGAGCTCTTAACGCAACTGACATGGATAAACTTCTTCGTACAGATTTGGCAACAGCGACAGTGTTAATAGTTTTAAGACTGCCAATCTCTTTAGTGACTTCTTTAACTTTCTGTGGTAATCACTGTAAAATAAGTCATAATGATTTTACTCATTTGATGAAGCTTCCGCAACTTCTCTTTAAACTAAAGACCTGATATTTGACGAAGCGTTCCTTCTTAAGTATATTTCAAGGATAACTAATAGTTTTTTGAGCGGTGTTGATGGCATTCTTTTTATTATATATTTATTTATTTTGTGTTATTTCATTTATTTATTTGTACTCAATGGTGTTTTTGCCTAACAGGGCAGAGAGTGCGATATTTCTAACTGCAGACCTGCCACAATATTTGAGTATAGTATTGCTAAAATAATTGAGACCTTGTTTTGCGATATTTAGTACCTCAACTGTAAATCAGGCTTGTACTTTTTTCAGCATTGCTTTGCAAAAGTTAAATTTTCATGATTAATTTGTACCAATTTTTGCTGTTTATGCATTTGTATTGATTTCAGTAAAGCTTTTGACAGAATCAATCACAAAATTTTAATTGATAAGTTTATTGCTCTTGGTTTTCCTATTATTTTTCTGAATTAACTTTTTCTTATTTATCTAATCGTACACAGAAATTTCTATTTCGTCCAGCTCTTAATGACGAAACAAAAAAATAACACTTCTGTTCTGGTGTTCCTCAAGGCAGCCATTTTGGACCACTCCTTTTATAAGTTGTAATATGATGCCCCGATTGCAGCAAATTATATACATAATTTCATTGTTAAAAACAGTCGCAGTTGCTTCTATTGAGTGTGCATGTACCTAATGAATTAACAATTCGACTGTTCGATCTGGCTGTTCCTGTCGCGACAGATCAAACGAGAATATTGCAAGAGTGAACGAACATCAAAACGAATATACAAATTTCGATTAGGCACCTTGCTCAGGTGTTGGGGCATTAACACAACTGCACATTGAATTTCAAGAAAAGAGCTTCACCCCAATTAATCCAAGAGTTAAATCCAATGGACCACATAGATGTCGCCGTAAGTACGCTAATTGGATCTTAAATGCAGTCGAAGACTTTTGGAATGAGCACAACTTTCATTACTAAGCCACCGAAAATCCGAAAATCATGCGACAGCAATCAATGCATGCGCCTAAAATGACTGTTTGGTGCTGTTTCTGGGGTAGACGGAATAACAATTTGGATCCGCTTTTTGAAAATAATGCTGGTGAAGTTCCTGCAGTGCAGCTGTGAACGCTACTGTATTTCACTATACAACATCTTGACTCCGAGAATTTATGAATATGGGCTGAGTAATACATGGTTCTAGCGAGATAGAGCTACTCTCGTGAAACAATCGAATTACTGAAAAGAATACCTCCAAACCGTTTAATTTTCAGTAACGGCAATATCGACTGGGACCCCCGATCGTACAATTTAACGCGTCTACATTTTTTCATTTGGGATTATCTAAAGCGTAAAATCTACGAGAATAAACAAATAATGCATTATTTTCCTATAAGAGGGAATTCTATCAATGACTGCAATAGGGACTTCGGAGCAGTCAAGAGAATAATAAGAAAGTTGAACAGAATATATGAGGAATACAAAGAACTCATTAAAAATACCTCCAACAGTAGAAAATTTGTAGTTAAGAAGATAAGAAGTTCCCAGATAATTGACTACAAAAAATAGTGGCCAAAATTTTACAAAAAAAAAAAAACCTGGTTCAGTCAACAGAAACCCAGAAAAGAAAGCAACCCAAGTACCAGAAGGTTTCGTTCCAGATCTCAAAGTACAAAGCATTCAGGTATAATTCTGCAAATCCTGCAGTTCTGACTGCTTCAGAATGGATGGGCGGGTGTGTTACATTTCGCTTTTTTTTGGCAAAGCTTGCTGGTTCCAGACCAGAGTTCAGAACTGAAGAGATATGCAAGGTATAAAATGTCAAGAATTTGAAGTCCTTGATCCAATACATTCCTGTGGACAAAAACTTGTTCTACAGTAAGATTTTCTATTGACCAACGAATGCACCGGTAGAAACGGTAGAGGAAGATTACTAGGTCGCTATTAAAATATTATTTCAATAAATCTCTGTGTTATTTAGTAACTTAATTCAATGATCCTAATAAACTTTTATATACAGGCGAGTAGGGCGATGAAATCTGGTGTCTTAGTGTTAATGGATGTGCAGATATTCTGACCTAAACCAATATGAAAACGTACGTACGCCTCAAGCAGAACAGCACGGGGCGGGGCACGGATTGCTGATATTATTGTGTGCGGATATTCTGACCTAGACCAATACGAAAACGTACACACGTCTTGGGCAGAAACAGCATGGGTACGAATTATCGGAAGCTAGCTGCCTATTATTGGCACTCTGGTTGCTGGGAGGCAACTGACTGATTATTCCAGTGCTGGCTTTACTTATGTTTCTTCTGGTCTGGTCCGATCTGCTCGGATGGACTGGGCCGGTTGCTTCTAAATCTGTTTATACTGGACTGGACTATTTCTATTGGTCGTGAACTTGTCTTTGGATGGTGCTGGTACTTTAGGTGGAGCTGTGACTTCTTCCAGTGCTAAATTAAGACTGATTTCTGGCAGCAGCGGCCGCCTTTTTATATGCGCGGTTAGCAGTTGATGCAGTGTGCAACAGACGTGGCGGAACTAGCTTCTCCTACTCTCCCATTACTGGTCGACTAGCTTCCTCGATCAGAATCTGTTTCGTGCGCAGGCGCAGTGGCATTGAGTATATGATATTCTGCCGTGCCCTGGTCACGTGATCGGTTCTAATGTTATTGACATATTTCTGTGGTGAAAGCTTTAAGGCTAAAACACAATGTGAGCCACACGACAAAAACCCCGTAAAAAACGCCGTACAAAACATCCGTGAAAATACAATGGGAGCAACAAGAGCTGTCAATCCCCAATTAAATTTATTCTGTTATTTGTGTTGTAAATTAAAAATAGAAAAAATTTCAACGAATAAATAAAAAAAGGATTATTAAAGTTGCATGTGTGGCCGTTTTGGCTAATGAAGGTAAAAAACAGAACCCACCCACATAGAAGAAGAGGTGTGTCCAAGAGCTATATAAAACTCAGCCGGAATTGGGTTCTATGGCATGACATTTTACCACCTCAATAATTTTTTCTTCCATTTTTTATTCAACCAACTTTGATATTTTCCACGGCATTGTTATTTACTGATATTTTTAATCTATCAAGTCATATATGTATATGATTGCAATGAACGTATAACAATAAATATGAACGCAACCCAAAACGCACCTTAAACGTGCGACAAATTTTAATTTTCTTTTTATTAGAACCAAATTGAGATCGTTTTTTACGGCGTTTTTGTCGTGTCGCTCACATTGTCTTTTAGCCTTTATTATTAGTCTGTACTACACCAATAATCTAGACTCTGGCGTCTTTATCTCTCTACTTGTGAGAAAAAATCATGTAAATGATGGGAGTATGGATGGTTTTTATGAGCGCAGGAAAGATTGGGAGGATAATATGCCCGTCAGGCATGTGATTTCGTTGCAACTTAAATCGTTGATTTAAACATTTTTTTGTTCATACACTGAGCGAAATAATTATAGGGACATCTTCTCTTAAATACTTCTACTGATTAGCAATTTCTTAAATCAAGAAATTTATTTATAAATGTTGCAACACCGCCTCCAAGAATTCATTTTTTTTATTTTTCGCAGAATCGGACACAATATTTCGGATTATTCATCAAAATGTAAATGAAGTCGTGATTTTCAGTGCGAAATAATTTTAGGGACAGGAAACTTTAAATTTTTTTAAAATAATTTACCGACATTATTGATTTTTGATTTTTCGTTTAGGTATATACAGGGTGTCCCGTATGTGATCTGGCACCCGAAGGCTATGGATAGGTCATGCTTAAACAAACAAAAAATTGTACGGGTGGGGGGAGGGAAATGGTAACGGTTTCCGAGATAACGGGACTTTAAGATATTTGGGTATGTGTTTATAGATCACCCTGTAACTTCTGAACGTTACACTCTATGATAACGATTTAAACTTTGGTAGATAGATAATCGTTGGACCTTTCCAATGGTATATACATTTTTTACCTCACCCTTTCCGTTTTGAAGCTATACCTCAACAAATTTAAAACTTCGGAATTTTTACTCGTTTTTTTTTTTATTTAACTACTATTTTTATCAAATAACACGTGATCAATATCAATTTTTCATACTGAATTTCAAAAGCCCAAAAGCTTAGCTTTAAAATGACCTTTTGCACTTTTTCTTAAGCATATCCAGCGAAAATGGCTGAAAAAGGTCATTTCCAAAAGATAATTGCCTACTTTCTGGCACTTATTGAACTTTTTCAGCCATTTTCGCTGGATTTGCTTAAGAAAAAGTGCAAACAGGCAGAAAGGGTTACATTTTGGGTACAGAGTGTAATATGTCATTTTAAAGCTAAGATTTTGGGCTTTTTAAATTCAATATGAAAAATTGATATTGATGACGTGTTTTTTGATAAAAATAGTAGTTAAATAAAAAAAAAACGAGTAAAACTTCTGAAGTTTTAACTTTGTTTAGGTATAATTTCAAGACGGAAAGGGTGAGGCAAAAAATTTATATACCATTGGAAAGGTCCAACGATAACCTGTCTACCAAAGTTTAAATCATTACATACAATTTTTTGTTTGTCTAAGCATGACCTAGCCATAGCCTTCGGGTGCCAGACCACATACGGGACACCATGAAAAGTTCCAAATATTTTAATAATGTTGTTGCAAGACTTAAAATAATAACTAAAATCCGTAAAACATTAAGCAAAAAAAAGACTTTTCCTCTAAATGAAATTTCATGTAATATATGTTGCTTATTATATGAGTGCGAGTATTAATGCACAGTAAAGCGACAGGGACTAATACCGGAGACAGACTTACGGTTTTAATATTGCAGTTTGCTCTAAATCGCAAGTGTGTCTCTATATACTGAGAAACAACTCTGTATACACTCAGTGTGTAGAACATTGTAATAAATATTGAAATTGCGAAAAATTTCGCGGTATACAGAGTTTATTGCAATGTGATCCTAGTTATAAACCATAATCATTTAATACACGAACCTTTTAGAGTCGAATTTTATACTGAAATATTGGCTGCAACTTTTCCTTACATATAATATTTGACACTTGTCAAGTTTAATTGTCTATTACGTTTTAATTTTCGAAAAAAGTTCAGAACAGAGCAAGGCAGCTCAACTTAGGTTAACACACTTTTCTCAAATTTTCTGAGATCTGTCACCAAAAAACACAAATGTTTTCACACACAAAAACACAATTATTATTTAAATTATAAATTTTGTTTTTGTCGCTTGAACCCTTTTCCAAATAACTGATTCAAATATGTTCCAGCATCTAAAACACAACATTTATGCTACTATCGCTGAAATCGAAGTTGATTTCTGTGAGCAAGATATGCAAACGGCACCGAATCTTGTTCATAAATGAATAAATAATTTTTTATGAAAATAAATTGTAGGTACACTCAAAATAAAAGAAATTTATTAAGTTCCATAAAAACACACACAGCAGCAAAAAACAAAAAAAAAAGACTATTCGCCAATTAAATAGGAATGGTTGGCTCTATGTTGAATTTTATGTAGAAAATTCTGGAAACATTTTCTCATGATTATGTGTACGACACAATTCAATTCGAGTATAATCTGGTCCTCTTATGGTCTTTAAAATTGCTTTGCATTTTCCCTTATAGTACAATCTGCACTTCCAACGACGCTGAGTCTCATTCTCGGCGTATCTCTGATTGGGTGTATAAGTGTTTCCATCAAAAAATGCTAAAAGACTGCCACGCTTTGACTTAATGTACAGCAAATCTTCATTCCTTACACACGTAACTGCAAAATACATGAAAAAAGAAATAGTTGGTAGAGTTTAAAAACGAAACAACAAGTGGAAAAAATTGATTGACCATGAAGGTCGTATGTATAGTAAAATTATCAAATACCCACGACATTTAATATTCTTCGCGGCATATATGGTATATAAATGCACATAAAATTCCAATTGATACAGTGTTTATCAACAATTGAAACATTCTGCTAGCAGCATAGCATACTCATTGTAAATCTAATCGAATGTGGTAATATATATGAGATATGTGTACGGACTATAACTTACTCTATGGCTCCGAATTGACTAAAAGATAGTAGACCCAAATTTTTCGAAAACCAGATGAATCCCTTTATTCTAAAGTTTTTCTAAACGCGTTTTTGTTTTTGTTTCCAAAAGGATTGTTCACAATGCCGCAACTATTTCTAATTCCTTCAAACTACTCCTCTTAAAGAGTTTTGAATTGAAGCCTAACAGTATTTCCTGCAGCCAATTCCACATACACGCTTTCGTTATTAAAATGTGTTCTGCTTCTAATTACATTCAGAAGAATCAGGGAATGATAGGGATGAAGAATTTTATACACTTTTTCTAGAGTTGATAATGTCTTTATTGAATAGGTACTACAGTTTGGAGTTATAGGTTAGGTTAGGTTAGAGTTGCGCCCATCGTAAAAGCATGAACGACCAGACAAGGCAGACTTAGACCATATATGATCCATTCTGATGCCACTTTATTTGGATCCTGCCTGGAAAAAAATACATAAGATCTAGAAAGTGCTCTAAAACCAGCCACAAGAGTTAATGAACCTTACCAGATCTCCCAACTCTTTGTCTGCTAATTCCACCAATTCGCAGAAAAAGTACCTACCAAGCGTATACCAAGGTTTGGGCATTCGCTTAGCAGGTGCTGAACGCTCTCAACCTCTTCATCGTGCTTGCGCTCTGCATGTTTTACAAAGAGGCACTGTCCCGCGCTGCAGTAAGATTACGGACATCATTCCGGGACCTCCTCAGCAGAGATTCAGTCTTTACAGAACAAATCTCGGCGCAAAGGTGTCTTGAATTCGCATGAGGTCAATTCTCCCCATCTGTGATTTACCAGCTGACAGGCCTGTACATTTAGACTCCTCTTCACTGATTCAAGGGTTTGCAGTTTCCGAGTTTCACTTACTGCTTCCATACTTTTTGGAATCAGCAAAACGTGAAGGGGAAATAATTATAACAGAAGGTAGAACACTATGGAAGCCAGAATAGAATAGCAGTGATGAAGGTGTTGGTATAATAAAAGCCCGTGCATTTAGAAGAAGTTTAATGAGCTGAAAGCTGTATAGTATCAGATAGGATCATAACTGTCAGAGTCCATACAAGAATTCGAAAAATTACATTATTGTACAATCCTACAGCCCAACACAATTTGGATGAGCTGAAAAGCTTATCTCACTTAAACCTGTTGGGCTTCATTAAGAGGACAGGAAAGTTTTGGTGAGAGGGTGTTTCTAGCAGTTTATCACAATGGGCCACCTTGGATCCGCGCTTGGGATCCTGTATTTAATAATAAAAAAAAACTGCAAAAGAATTCAAGATCTACATTTCTCCATGGTGGACACCTGAGTAAAACAAGGATGGCCTCTCTCCCCCTAATATTTATCACTACATTAGACGAAATAATTCTAACATAACACGTAAAAAAAATTATATGGAGGAAATGTCAGAAAACAACTACCTCGGTAGTAATGCAGTTTAACTGCTACAAGTGGGGAAGCAAATGTTGACATTAATGAAATGCTAAGAAAGGCAAGACTCTTGGCAGGTTGGAAATGTCCTCATCTTGCTAGGAATACCAAACTCAACTCTACTAGCTAAAAATTGGTATTTCAAGGAAGAGATGTGGGAGAACCAAGAAGTACATGGAGAAGGACAATTGATAAAAAAGTCAATGAAAGTGGAAAAACCGAGGCAGAAATCAAAAAAGATGGCCCAGAACAAAATCAGGTAGAGACGGTATGTGAAAGATCTGTACCCCACGGGTATTGAAGAAGATAGAAAAAATAAACTTCCCTTCCCACTCATGATCTCATCGGAAACTTATTGTCGCAGGAACATGTTTTAGAATAATGTTAGAATAATGCAGTCGTCTTAAACCAACTCATGGTATACAGATTAAAGGTAAAGATGGCCTACCCAAAAGTATCAACGGCAGTTACCTAACCTCGTTCGACTCTTGGTGATTTGTTTTAAAATTTTTGTTTTTGTCATTTACTCAAAGATCTGGTGAAGTGTGCTGTGTCTTGTTACAAAAACAACACTCAATTAAAACAACAATTATTTCTCCCGTTCTTCCAAGCGTGAGCTTCGGAAGAGTAAAGAAATTTTGAATCAACTATAATAATATGCTCTTTGAATTTTCATGAGAACAATTGAAATATCCAGGTCTATCATATAACGAGACTTGCAATCAATAGTTCGAGAACGTCATACTTATTAATCTTTATACCCTGGTTAAAACTTGTCTTAATTCATTATAACGACACCATGAGAAATTGTCTCTAAATGAATCTGAGCATTCTCTGTTCATTTAGGTTGGGGAACTGGGGAGCGATCCAGAACAAATAGTTCAATTAGTGGTGTAATGTGGTTCAGCACTGTATACAGATCTCACGTAGGCTTCAAGGCATAAAACCTTTGCCACTGCGACGACTGACTTCGACTGCAGTTCCATGAAATAGCTTTACATAAAAGATCAAGAATAGAGTCCATTCCATAGTTAATCGAATATGGTCTTCTACAGGAGAACAAGATGCTAAAAATTTAACAGGTCAAATGATTGCGTGCTAGTAACATATTATATTATGACTTTCATCTTTAATGAACTTAAGATGAACCCGTTATTCAGGCACTATCAGTTTGTTTTCGCGGGATTCTCATGAAAGGATGTAATTAGGTCATGGAAATTGATTATAGGAACATCCACGTAGATTGAGATCAACTTTGTACATATAGACAAGTAAAAAAACTAGAATTGATCTAAGACCAATTCTTATGATACCCTAGATGAATGCCTGTATGAAATTCCGTTGGATTCACTCATCTGTGCGAGTTTTGATTTTTGAAGTGGTTTTTCGCATATATTTCTAGAATGGTTCGTCGGACAGAAAAAAATGATTATAATCAATTTTATAGTATTTCATATTCTGAAGAAGTACATTCAAACCGTCTAGGACTGAACGTTTCACAGTATATGTAAAATTCCTAAATTTTTATATGGCAACACCAAGAAGGGGTTGCCCGATTTAGTCCATTTTCTAAATTTTATTTATTTACCATTGCTCTAAACACACTCTACGTCGACGCATTCTCAGGCAATGCCCAAATATATAGTAAAAAAGGAAAGTTTTGTATGGCAACCCTACGAAGGAGTTGCCTGATTCGGCCCATTACTTAAATCTACTTTTTTTTTTAAATAAGTCCATATGCAAAATGTCAGCCTTCTCGACGCGGACGGACAGAGAGACTGACATGCAAAAATCAAAATAACTTTAAATATTATGTGTGGGTGTCCAATCCTTTTTGCTCTACCATCTTTATTTCTAGGTGTTCCAAAAGGAATGCCAAACTTAGGGTATAAAAAGAATACAAACAAAAAATATCAATAATTAGTAGTGAAAAAAATCAGAGGAAAAGAAAAAAAGAAAATATATATGAAACATAATATGAATAATTCCTAATAACGAGATAAGCTTGTACTATTTTTCCAATACAGACAAACAGTGGAGAATATATAAAAAATAGAGAAAATTGGGTTAAATGAGTGTTAATAAGCTTTTTGAATGCATTGACAGTGCCTGCAGTTTAATTTATAGAAGCGCGGTAGGATTAGGATTTTATTGCGCCGGGATTATGTGAATTGGAACATTTGTCTGAGATACCTATTCCGGCTTATTCGACTGGAGTAAGTTATACAAGAATATCAATTTTCTGTTATTCAAATACGGACATTAGTGAACAACCGACCAAAAGATGCTGAAAAGGTGAGACATGGTCGAACCTTCTTAAACCATTTATGAACAGAATGCAATCATTGAAAGTAACCCCCAACTTACGTGCACATGAGCTATTCAATCGAGGAAAAATTAAACTGCCGCAAGTGAAATGAAGCAATATCGTACAAGACTTAATATTATAGTGAAAGATGACCCTGATGGACACCTTCCTCAGACTAGGCAATAGAAAACCGTTAAGAAAGAGTAACCGGAGGAATATCAATTTCATTACAGCTTGGATTGTAGAATATTATACACTGGGATTTCCCTGAATTAAATAACAAGCGATTATGTTTTGACCAATTATGATCAGCATTTATACGTGCGATGCAGTCTTCGAAACTCCCGACTGGTCTGCTAAGCTAGACCTATACGTCGTCGACATAAAAATGGATTTTGACATCTCGAACCATATTTGGAAGATCATTAATGAAAAAGCTAAATAGTAGTGGACTCAGTATTGAACCCTGAGGTACACCATGCGTGAGAGGGCAAGCACTAGACATTATACAATTAACTTTAACTGTCTGGCTGCGGTCTGGCAAAAACCCTGTCAACCATGGCGACGACATAGCTACTATAGTTAAAGGATCTATGAAGTTTCTCTGTAAGTAAGATGAGATCAACACAGTCGAAAGTTTTAGAGAAATCCAGTAATTCTAACGTGTCGTGAGGTTATCCTGGTCGAGGGCAACTCTTATGTCAGAAGATACCTTAAGTTTGAATGGAATCCCGATTGCCCGAATTTGCTTGGACAAAATCTTTTCGACCACTTTAGACAAAAAAGATTTGCTAACTTATTGGGCGAAAATCAGCCAAATAATCAGGAGACGTCTGTTAGACATGAATTTATAATGTAGAAAACATAGCTATTAATGAAAGGGAATAACAGCTTAATAAAGCGTGGTGAAAGTTATCAGGACCAGCTATATCAGATTTAATAAAATTCAATGCGAAAGATAGTTCATCTAGAGTCAACGCACGAAATGACAAAGGATTTTTGTTAGCATTGGTTGCAAAATTTGTTTGCGTGGTGACAAGTAAGAGGTACTTGTAAAACACATTACGCTTCGTAGTTTCAATTTAAGATATGTATAATGGCAAATAGTTAAAACCACTGCAGCAAGATAAATGCTGAAAATAGACTAGCCACAGTCATACAATTTTCCGTATATGTACCTCAGTCTCTACTATCATGTTCCCAAATATAATTTCCCTTATTTTCTAGGAAATTCTTTCCAACAATCTGTTTGAAACTCAATATCAATTTAGGTACGTGTTTTCTCATTGCATAAGTACTATGTAGTTTTTGGAATGAAATTTCTTTCTTTAATTCTTCCACTCTTGTACATAATTTTTAATTTCGATTCTTTCTACAATAACACAAGGCGGTGGGAAATTCGGAAAATGAAAGAAATTTTGACTTTTATCTCTGCAATTAGTATTCTGGAGAGTTGGAGAGTATTTGGAGAGTTGTTTGCTAAACTATCTACTCCACTCAAAAACTCTCGGATATTTTTCCATTGGAGAAGTGAGAATCTCAGATGATCTCTTGAATTTTGGAAAGAGATTACTAAATTGGTCTTAAAGAAAATAATTTCTTTGTTATCCCGATTTCTGCATATGTAGCTATTAGAGAATTCCACCAAAAATCCGCAAATAAGATTTTCGTTTTCACAATCATTATTGAAAGATGGCATATACACACACACGGACCAATCAAGTTCAATTGAAGATCTATGAAATGCACTTTCTTTGCTTATTCAATTTTCAAAGCTGCTCGCCTTTATTGTTACCTACTTAAATTCAAAAATTATGTATTTGATAGATTTCGAAATAAATAGAAGTTGCGAAATTCATACCACATGTTTACTGAATTTGTATTTTTTCCTTCCAGATTTCAATAAACAGTTAGAATGTGTGCTATCAAAAATCATCTGATTTTATGCTTTTTCCAAAGTGGAAAAATTTTCTAATCTACAACTTTGTAATATAATTACATATAAAATAAAGGAGGGGATACTGAACATTTATATTGTGCTGTAGTAAGTGGTTTGTGCATCCTTCTAAAAAGTATTTCAAATGTTTCATGGATTGTAAAATACTCATTCTCAGGTCGAATTTACGTCTATTCGACATAAATTAGGGCACCGATTAATTGTGTGTTAAGATTACCTAATATTTACGTCCGATTTACGTAAGTGGAGAATGAGAGGACGTCGTATTGACGTAAATATTAGGGAAATTAGGGAATATTTCCCAATAGGGCACAAGACTCATTTCTTTGATTTGGTAAATTTAACGTAAATTTCACGTCGAATTTACGTAAATTTTCCTTAATCTCGACCTATTTTCTACCTAGTTTAACTCATGTTAAGGTGTGTGTTAATATAGAAGCAATTACAATTTATAAGAATTGTATGTGTATATTTTCCCTAGCAGATAATGTAAATTTTATGAATAAGGCACATAACTCCAAATTGAAAGGTTATGAGAAGTATTGCTGTGGCCTTATTCAAAATTAATTCTCGCAGCTTCTAAGCGTTCAATTTTTAAAACGAGAAAAATTTTATTGATAAATATGGAAATAATTTATCGAAATACAACAAAGCGCTTTCAAAATATTGTAAATATTTAAAAAAAATTTAAATTATTCTTTGGTTTCCGATTTAGAGCATTGAAATTAATTTAAATATACTTTAATCGTTCTGAAATTAAGGAAAAATTCATTTATTTGGGTTTTCTTTGCAAAAACTATGGAAAAAATTAAATTAATGTATTATGCAATATTTTCTATTCATTCCTTTAATATATGGCAGCCATGTTTTGTTAAATAAATATGGCGCATATTACATTTCTCGACCTAAAAGTTAATTTAACTTACAATTTTTCCTTATGCGACGAATTTCCTTGATGGCAAGACGAAATAACCAAATTTTTCGACTTTGAGGGCAAAAACCCTGTTTCCTATAAATAAATTTCGACTTAAAATAAGGCACTTCGCCTTAAATAGGTAAAAAACATTTGACAATTGAAAGAATTGAATTGATTTATTTACATCATTTGGATACAAGATTTACTAAAAATCGGGTGGATGCAAACGCAGTTGAATATGCGTAGTTAGGAAGCACCTATTGGCCCAAATCAAGTTTAAAATTTTTAAGAAAGATGTACAAATGGTATTCCAGAGCCTGACTGTTTCCGATATAAATCTGTCGTAAATAAGAGCAACATTTTTAATCTTGATGAAGCAATTCAATGGGAGGAGCAGTTCAATAATTCCAGTGATACTGAAGCCAAACACAAGTAAATGAATTTTAATTTTTGGTTGTATTATTACGTAATTTCAACTATTAGGGATTTCGCTAAACATGGCCATTTAGTCCAATTTATCTTGAGGTTAATTTTTTTGGGAATTCGGACTTTGAGGGCGAACAAAATAGAATAGGGAATTATTTATGGAATATTTACGTTATCTTGCCTTGAACTTGGGAATAGATCTAACTACAAAGTCCATACATTTCCTTAAAGTTGACCTCAAAATTAAGTAAAATTTAGGTAAAAAGTAAGGAACGTTGCCTCATATTTAGGAAATTTTCCTTATTTATTTCTTTATTTCTCCTAATTCCTACGAGGTCAATTAAAAAGGAATTATTACGTAATTTTTTCCTAATAATTAACTACAAAGTCAAGATTAATTTGAGGACCTAATTTAAGGAATTATTAAGTAAAATTTCCTTCCTAATTAACCTTAAAGGAGAGTAGCCTTTGAGGTTAAATTCTTAAGTCTAATTTTCGTAATTTTAACCAAAATAGGTCGATCGGCCCTCAAACCTCCAATGTTACTTGGGTATCATAAGTAAAGTATTTTATTTTAGTTGGAAGCAAGAACCTGCTTATATGATAAGACCGGGTTTTATATGAAATTTTCGAAATTACGAAATATAAGACGACACGTCGCTGCTGCCATTGTAACTTCTTATAAAATATCACTTAAATACAGATCCCAAAAGTAGAATTAAATGTTAAAATTATTATTTAGACATTTGCATCAATTAAAAAAAGCCGCCTACGGACCAAAATATATAGGTATAACTTAAACTAGAAATATATTATACCATTTCATTTTTCCATAGTCTTGCCTTTCACCATCCAACAAAATTGAGGAATTGTCCATCGAGAACTGAGACTTGGGTAGAGTTAGCAGCAAAACACTGAATTTTTCTTTCATTTCTCTGCAGTTAGTTTTGACACAAAAAAAGTTCTTTGATACTTACGAGGTTATGTGTTTTTTTTTTTTTGTAAAATAATATTATTAAGAAAATCTGCACAATCTTAACAGAAAAGACACTTTAGAAATGTTTAAAATCAACTTATTGCCATAAAAATGTCCATTAAAATTTACTTAAAAAGAGAAAATCTGTAATTTATTTACCTTTTATCTCGGCGTGAGGACTTAAGATTTAAACAGATCTTTAAGTCATTAACCGGACTCATAATTTTAAATTTTTCTTGAAGGAATGTGCTTTTTTTTATAATTTTCTTTTTTAATGTAATCTTTGGATAAATTACAAACGAAAGTCTTATCACGGCGTACCTATACATATAAGATCTACATAAATTCTCTTCAAGAGAATTCGATTCGAATTCAAACAATTCAGGTAAAAGGTACGTTAGTACAAATGTATTGTGAAGTTGACAGATTGAGATGGACTATACAGCTTTAGACTTGAAATTGGCAATTTTTTTTTTCATATTTGCAAGAAATTCTCGAAGAGCAACAATCCAAAAAAAAAATCTTTTTTATGAATTTCTCTCGACATATGGTCTTCAGGTTCAGAGAATTTGCAGAGAATTTTCCGTTTTTACGAATCTCTCTCGAAATATTATGAAATGTTTCAAAAGAATAATCGGTACAGGATTTTTTCAGACTGTGCATAACAAAGTAAGCATGCCAGCGACATTCTTTTTCAAGTATTTGGCTAAAAAACAAGCTATGTAGTGAAGTGAGTGCTGAAAACATAAAATTTGCATTTGGTAAATGTTAAATGTTTCTCATAGTTGACTAGTTTATTTTCAATAAGATTCCAATTCGAAATCGAGTAGTTTTGACGAAGAAATCTCGAATACATTATGACCCTTATATACAGGGTGTCCCAGACTAATATGACTATATTTTACCAAATGATTTCTCTCTCTCGTCCAGCCAAGAAAAAAATTGTATGGCGGGGGGGGGGGGGGGGGGGGGGGGGGGGTCACCCTGTCGAGTTACAGGGTGATTAATAAAATATTCTCTTTTTTCATTAAACAGCCTATATATTCAAAAGTACATCCTCTATGGTCTATTTCATTTATTTAAAATTTCGGTTTTTCTGTTTCTTTTTTAATTTTTCTGGTTTTTTTTCTTAAGTATCCCCACTAACATAACCCTTTTTTAAAAAATTTCGAAAGCCCAGAGTCTCCTCCTTAATTTAACCTAGTACACTTATATTGTATCTGTGACGGTTACTAGCCCTTAACCTATTCAGGTCACAGATAATTTTTTTCCTTCGTGACTGAAAAGACGTCAAAACACGTAATTTTATAAAAATATCGTCTATGACCTTGGTATGACCTGAACAGGTTAAGAGCTAATAACTTTTTAACGGCCATAGTTAGTACATAGGGTGTAATAGGTCAAATTAAAGAAGAGACTCTGGGCTTTCGAAATTTTGTAAAAAAAAGTGTATCTTAGTGGGGGTATTGAAAAAAAAACGAAAAATGTAAAAAAAAAAACAAAATTTTATAGCTCTGGTGTACGGAGGGTTACAGGGGTAGTTGAGCAGTTGAAAGGTCTTGGAGTTCTGCATACAATTCCATCTTAAAATGGACCGTACAGGGTGTACTTTTAAATATATAGGGTGTTTAATGCAAAAAGAGAATATTTTACTAATCACCCTGTAACTCAACAGGGTGACATTTTGTCTCCCCCTGCCATACAATTTTTTACTTGACTGGACGAGAGAAATCATTTGGCAAAATATAGTTATATTAGTCTGGGACACACTGTATAGCACCAATACAAGAAAAATCTTCGAAAAGGATCGAAGAGACGAATCGATATCGAGTTGTCATTCCGATCCTAATTAGCATTCCTATTTCTTTGTTTACAGCTAGAGATCGAGTCGAGAACGACTTCGAGATCGAAGTCAAACTTCCATTGGGCGAGTCGCTTTCGATTCGATCTCTAATCGCAATGTTTGCTGGGATGAATTGAAAGTGGTTTCAAATGTAGTTGAAATAAGAAATAAACATACCATTGTTTTTATTTAGTCATAATACCCATAAATTTCTTTTTAAAAACGAATCACAACAATTTAAATATAAAGAGAACAAATTCCCTCACGAAAAAACCAAACAAATCAATTTCAACTCGACTCGACTACTCAGTTGCAGCTCTTCAGGTTAACCTGAATTTAAAAAAAAACATTAATCAGCCACATTCAAGTACCAAGCTAACAAAAATGGAAAAATTTGTCGTCGGCTGTTTTTTTATGAAAGGACACAATTTTTATAGCATTTGAATTTTTTTCTTTTTTTCACATGGATCGTTTACTCAAGGACTGAGATTTATGTATGGAAAATAACATTATGCAAATAGGAAGTAGTAGATATACAAATACCGGCTCTTTCAATAAGATTTTCCAAAACAGTGGAGTTGATAGGATTATTTGCTCCATTTTGTGACGAATGTTGGCTGGTTGCCGGTTTGATAGCGCACCTATATTCTTTTCTTCAGGTAGCCTCAAACAAAAAAATCTAGCGCGCTTAAATCAGGCAACACGAATCCACTTTTGAGTTTGTGCAGTCTATCGCACCTGACATCAACTACCTCCTCGAGACTATGCAGGCAAGTTTAAATCGAAGCTTCTTTCTAGGGCAGAATAGGAATCACATTCGGTGCTTCAACCATTGACAATCCCTAGAATTTACACAGACGGCATCCTCCTCTACTATCGGAATCGCACCAAAACACCTTGCTGCTAATATTTTGATTTGGGCCGACCGGCAGCACAGTCGTCTTTGGTTGGATGCCTCTTCGAGTCGAATTACGACGGAACTTTGGGGTATACGTAGCCCAAACCTGACGAACAAGCTATTGGGACTAACCTCTGGTGTCAATTCTCACTGGACACTTTTTTCTCACCGTTCACCTACACAGGAGGGCGTTGGTTGATGATCTTGTATGCAGAAGATGTGGAGAGGAACCTGAAACGGTGACTTACTTTTTTGTCACTGTCCGACCCTCTCAAGAAAGATATACAGATTTCTTGGCTCACACCACCTAGACGAACTGCATGAAGCAAAGGGGGTGGTTGGGGGCCAATATTGAACTTCATAAGAGCGTCCGGTTGAGACTTATGAGCAATTGCTTGGAGGAATAATAGGCCTGGCCTGCATTTCAGGCATCCCGCCTGGGGTCTCAACCTCTGTGCAATCCATCCAAATCAGGCAAATGTGTTAGATAATCGATATCACCTAATTTGGAAATTACCGGGACATGTATCCTTCAGAAATTCGTGAGAAACGTGTGCATTCACAATTGACCCGCGCTTTTTTAACATGCTATCCACACTATCTACAGATTCTATTGAAATAAATGGTGGTAAAAAAAAACCTGCCATATTATTGCTGTGACAAATATAGCAGTACATACAATAAACATTTAAAAAATAGTAAGTCAGTTCAGTTCACATTAATTTATATATTAGCATCCAAGTGTTAGCCAGGAAAGCTACCGAGCGTTAGGGCATGTAGTCCACCAATCTTTGACATCGTTCTATAAGGATGGATATCACCATTTGCCATAGTGAGCAAACAATAGTTGGTTTTTTTTTAATTGCCTTGATCAATATTGACCCAAAGATACATTCTGTCATACTTTGTTTTATGGAAATGCAGAACTATTAGTATAAGTATAATTGATTTTCGCAATGTTTAACAATTTTTACTCTATACCGTGGATCTCATATGCAGTATTAGAGGGTGTTCAGTATGGAGAGATTTGAAGCAGTGCGGTTACGCGTGCAACTGCCTGAAGAAGTCACAACTATGGTAAACAATGCAAGTGTTCATGTTGGCGGGGTTATAGGCGGTGCGTTCCGACTCGTTCCAAAGAGCAAAAATTCGACGATATGAAGGATACTGGGTAAACTGATTGAGGGTATTCGTAAGCACAGCACCCGATGTACGGGATATGAAAAATAGTAATTATTCCAACTGAGTTCTAGGCAGAAAATTATGTGGTGAAATTGAAAATGTACTCAAAAGTAGCAGTTGCCATCCGAAAATACTCAGGATGTTGTTCGACTTCACTGAACAACTAATGAAATTCACTGAAAACTGTCCTTCTTTTATTGATTGGATGCACTGCAATTTTTTTTTTCTATATAAAAAATGAATTATCATATAGCAACCCCCGTTTGTATTGATCTTAACATGGACATGTTTAACGCTCAAATATTAATTGCTCGAAACCACTTCGATTTGATCAGAAATCAGCATATTAACGTTTCTACGTTTTTATACTTTCTGTCTCTAGAGTTTTAAGCGGTTACGCGCGCAAGTGCTCCGCTTCAAACTTCTCCAGAACCAAATAAAAGAATTTTTGAATCGTCAGTTCAAAGATTATTTCGCCATATTTTGGCCGACCAATTTCGATACTTCTCCTGTGCATATTTAATTATATTCTGCATGTGGCATAAATTTAGCAATGATTCCTTCCCGCCAATAAATCTATATTATGTTTCGCCTTAGACAATAATTTTCTAATAAAGTTCTGCTTTTCCATAGTGTTTATGCGTATCCCCACCAAGCTATGATTGTCCCAAATATCGAGGAAAAATCTAGTGAAATACCAAAAAAATAAAAAGTGGAGATGGATAGAGCCTCGTTCAGGGATGTTAGGAAGGCAGATTTACAAAATGACCAAGGATCGAAAAAATCAATTTAGAACCATTTGCAAAATTGTGGTACAAAATCAAATAAAGTGATCGTGACTAGAGATGAAACGGATAGTTGTTTGTCCGGATACCGAATATTCGGTTCATTATTGCTTTAAATGTAGTGACTACAGTTGTCAGCCAAAAATAGCTTAAAATCTAGAATTTAGCCCAAACAATTTTGAAAAATCTTGAGCAATAGTAAAATTAAATATCTTGGATCCCCGTTGTACAATTATTTTATTTTTAGTGTAGGTTTAACAATTTTTAACACAAAGTAAAAAACGTAAAAATGTTAATTAACGAAAACAAGGCTGAGTTTCACAACTCATTTGTTGTCTCCAGAATTCCAGCTGCAGCACGGAGTTCTTGCTATGGAACCGTTTTCAGGATCTTACACAAGAGATAATATTGCAAAGGAACTGAATATTATCACAGCTCTCGCTGGGATATTCAGCAAAGCAAAATGCATTTACTCGTTCATGTTAGTGGTGCTAACATGGTGAATGGCTTTCGATTGGCCGAGTAGGATTCTGCTAGATATTTCAACCAATCGCTTCAGATCTTTTAAATGCGTCATTGCAAGTATTAGAAGTGATTGCCACTGGTAGACTTCTTGTAGCTCACTTCAATCATTTCGGTTTGACACAAGAAAAACTGCTAGCGATTCAAAAGAAGCTAAGCTTACCAGAGCGTTTGTTGAAACAAAAGCGGAATATCTGTCTTCATGTGGCTGATAACGACACACTTACCCATTTAATGACTCAACAGTGGTATTTAATGGAGCAGTGTGAAAAACTGTTGAGGAGGAAATAAGAAAAAATACTAGTTCAGGCCTTCCCTGCATATCCGAGGTAATACCGCATATTGCCGCATTGAAAAAATACTTACACAAGGATGAGACTACCCAAAGAACATTTACCTCACATGAGAGCCTCCTTGAAAGCTGAATTGGAAAGTCGTTTCAACTTCTTAGGACAAGATCCAAATTACCTTATTGCAACATTCCTAGACCCAACACTTAAGATAAACTATTTGGCACTTGAAGCTGAAAGAGCGCGACAAAAGATTTTATTAAAGTATATAAAAACGTTTTGTGACGAGTCCTCTAACAGTGACAATTCATCGCTATCTCTATCTCCAACGCCTGCTAAACAAAAAACAAAGATGATGAAACTGAATCAATTTTACGATTGTTTCAATGAAGTGGCAAATGAAAATAATAGTCAATGTCACGGTCAAGAAAAAAACGATATTGCAAGTGAAATTGACTATTACTTGAAGACAGTTCAAGTCGATCGCAGTCGGGACCCTTATATTTGGTGGTCAGCTTATTCGAAACAGTACCCACATTTGACAAAGTTTGCCAAATTGGGTATTTCTGGTCTTTGCAGCAGGGTCTGTAGCGGAAGCATTTTCTCCGAAGCTGGCCTTATTGATGAAAATAAGAGAAATTATTTGTTGCCGGCAAATGCACAGAATTTAGTCTTTATTCACCATAATTTACCATATGTTAATTTTGAGTATTAATTTTGTTTCTCTTAGTTTAAAATAAACGATGTATATATAATAAAAGCTACTGTGGTATTATTTTACCTTCCGAATATTTACGTATTGCAGTTGATCTTATAAATTGTCGTAGTTTTTCGAATATCCCGTATCCAGCCGAATATTAAGTTACTATCCGGTATCCGGCTGGCTAAATAATTTATACCGGATAGGCCAGATACCGAATATCCGTTTCATCTCTAATCGTCATGTGAAAATACGAATTTTAATTTGGTAATATCTAAAAACCATATATTTAATGTCAATCCGAATAAGAGTCTTCATTTGAAAAAAGGTACGGGGGAAGGTTGTGGTTCGACATTTTAACCAACAAAAACTTGGTTCAAAAATTACAAACCAATGCATTTAATCATATCATCTGAGCAATAAGCATGATCAGTCTATAAATATTACACAAATTTTCTATAAATTACCTAATAATATTATTAATAAAAATGTCAAAAAGGTTGCGTAAATGAAGTTCAAGCCTCTAAGCCGCTATATTATGCACCGCTGTTAACTATTTAGCAGGTAATTAATAAATTTCCTTACTATAATTAAATCATTTCACAAAATTAAACAAAGTTTTTCTATGTATCTTTCATCACTCTTTTTATTCTAGAACGGAAATTTTCTATAATTAAAATACAATTAATTTTAAAAATAAATTATATAACTCACTGATATTAATCTAATCGGTTTCATTATAAATTTGGTAGTTTTGTGATCCTCTAGCGAATTATTACTTGCATTTTTATCTTCAAACGTATCGATTTTTATACATGTTTGTATATTTATCTCCAGATACGAAATCGTTATAAAGTTTACATATAATATATAGGCTTCATAAAATATTCTCGATGTTCTGATGTATCAGTGTAAAATAACAAGACTTTCGATTACAATATATGTACAATACATAAGTATTCTTTCCAAATTCTTGAATTTACTTCGACTACCAACTAAAGCTGAAAATTAAAGATTAATTAAAACTCAAGCTTCTAATAATCGCCTTGGCTACATTCATATTCGAGAAAAATTGTGAATTTTACATTTAAATCAAAGCCACGCACATATACATATATGTAGCTCTGGATTAAAAATTTAGGACTATGTAATGAACATACATGCATACATACACCAATTTGTAAAGGAACGCAAAATCCTTATGCAGCTATGCAAGAAGTATTTGTACTTAAATACATATACACGAACATTATACATATACACCGATGCAAATGCATGAATAGTCCCAGTTAATTCATTCTTACAGAAAATTGCATTATTTATAAATTTATACAGAGCTTGGAAATGGTCTGTTCGGTGTTCCAAGCATACTAAATCTATTAAAAATAAGCATTCCAGCTTGTTTTGCTAATTTAATTCTGTCAGCATCTGACTTATGGTTATGAATTTCTGAAAAAAAATAAATAAAAATCAAATAAGGTTAATAATGTAATTAATTAGTTTAATTCATCTTTTACCATTTGTAACGAATAAATCATCTCCCACAGTTTTCAGGCGACTACGACATTTTTTCGATCTGTTGTGTATACATTCCCAGTAGATTTTATTTGTTTCTCTACCGTGTCGCTTTAGATTCGATCGATAGATGAAATCATTGATGACTAGTAAAATTCCACCTTTTCGGCTGAGAATGAATAGTTGAGAGCCACAGTCTGGGATATAAGGTCCTAAAAAATTTGGAAAAAAAAATTGGTTAATTAAAAATTTAAATGAGTATATAAAATGTGTAATTAAATTAGTGTGAATTTCTTTTTTTTTGTGTTTTAACGTTCACTTAACCTTTTTTTAACTTGAATTAAAGGATTATGGGATTTTTCGGAAACAGCAGTTGAATACTACAATTTATTACTAAATGAATGATGATGACATTTGACAGTAAAACTGAGATTACGTAAAAGTTGTTTCTTTTTAATATACGATAAAAATAAAAGAGTGATATTATTTGAAATACATATTTAATATTTTTTTTTCTTGTTTTTATAACATAAGAATAGTAAAATGGTTAAAGAGAATAACTGTTTTTTCCTCCACCGCACTTACCTTATTAATTTACCATTTTGCTTATTTATATTAGTTATTTTTGTAATTATATTTAAGACCGGCCGTATGCATCAAGCAAATTAGTACAGATCTGAACTTAAATCTACATGCATAAGTATGTATACATACACCCGTCTATGGAAGTTACATACAACTACAAATAACATGCAAAGATAAGAGTATGAATTTGTACAAATTTGAGACTGCACTGCTGATATTGCTTTTGATGCAAATGGCCCAAATTTATTTATTTCTACTACAAATTATAAAACCTTTTACAAGTATGTACAAGTTTAGTTTTGTTAAATTGAAAAATCAAAAACTTAGAAAACCTAAAAATAAAATTCTTAAACCAAAATGAAATAATTCTACATGAATTTAGAAATGTGTATCAAAAATATTTAATTACTACATACATACTATACCAAAATATAAAGGAATTCAATTTATAAGCAATTTTAACTGTTTTGAACTAATCAAAAAGAGTACATTGTTAAAATATATTCAAAATTTAATGATTCAATGAAAAACTTAACTTAAAAATTATGAATTAATAAAATTATATGTTTGGTCTGAATTGCCAAGCTGAATGATTTTACAGAATATCAGTATGCTGCCAATAATGGCGGATGATCCTCGGATCCCGAGAGCTTCAATGAAAATATATAATTTGAATATCACAATTATACATTACAAAAGTGCTAATATTTCAGTTTAAAATTACTTTATCGAGGAACTCAAGAGATAGTAAATCTAAAAAAAAAAATGATTTATTTTGTCCAGTTTTAGAATTGTATGTGTGGCCGTAAACTCTACTTCATAAATCAAACTGGAAACTACAAAATGTTGATAATTACAAATGTGCTAGCAATGCTACAACTAAAGATATGTTCACAATTCCAATTATAACAGCTTCAATAACATAGCAAAGCAATATGTTGAGGACTGTCGAATTTAGCCAAAGCAAAAAAAAAACTGCAATGAGATTTTGGCTATCCAATACTTGCTTTTATACTTTGCAAGAAATTTAGTATTTTATAGCCCTCATCACGTACATAGCTCAAGCTGTAGAGTTTGGCAGGAAGTTTTGTGAAATTCCTGTTATTTATACATAGAAGATTTATTTAAAATCTCTGGCTTTGATTCCTGTTTGCAACAGAATCTGTTGAAAAATCTCCTTCCTAGTAAGATTACAGAAATTGCTCCCCTCCCAGTCAAGAAACTATAAAAAGTCCTATACCAGGCAGAGTACAAAATAAAAACCAAAATATAAAATAAAATTCATTAAATTACGAATTATTCCAGGATCAAGTTGGAGTGTGCCAAAAATCAGTTTCCTTATAGATGCGTAAAAAAATTTCTTGAATGCAAGCAAGTAAAGCTATTAAAAAATTATTATGTATAGGAGAATTTTTCTGTGCAATTAAAAACGCAGAAGGAAATATGTTCAGCAAGTCGCTGTAAATTTAAATTTCAAAACTTGAAACAATAAATCAAGTGTCGCTTCAAAATTATTTAAATATTACAATGAAATTCATAATATCTTTGCATAAAATGCATTCATTTGACTTATATATGAGTTCTGTAGCCTTATACCAGACCTCGATTTGATAAAAAAGCTTGTGGATATCAGCAATTTCACATTACAGAGCTCGATATCTTTCCTATTGACAATTCACAAATTCACAAAACAAAAGAATGTAAGATGGATTTAATTCTTAATACAGTTAAAAAAAAATATCTACAATGTTTCGTAAGCACTCAGAAATCATCAATTAATTAAACCTTTGGGACAAAATTACGACACAAAAGCAATATGAAATTGTGGTGTCTAAGGCTAATGAAAAAAAAAGGGAATGGAAATGTCTTAAAGAAACGGAACAGTCCAAATAAGTAGTTGTTATTTTCATCTTTGGAGAAAAATGTAATTCAGCTTGTAGGGTATCATTCTGCAGTAGAAGGGATGAGGAACAGATCCATCCGTGCAATCCTGCGCCACATTAAATAACATAGATAATGATTTGCCAAGTGCTACTGCCAGATTACTTTCGGAAACACCAAGGCAGTTGAGTTCAGAATTTATTAGGTAACACTTTTCTATGCACTCAATCAAATTAAAAAAATAACATCAATTGACAAGCTCTATCGAACCGAACTCTAAAATAAGGCCCTCTGAAGATAACTTAGCCCAACTGGGTGAATGTACAAGTCCTTTGAAATTGACAGTATCCAGAGTTTCTCCTTTAAGGGTACAAGGAAAATCAAGAAAACACAAAGGGCAAAACGACTAAAATTAATTTAGGAACATAATGTAAATATAAAGAAACTGGAGCTTCTGAAAAAAAACTGTAAATTTTGTATATTTTCTAAATTAGAATTAGGCATATGAAAGTAAATCTTTCAGTTCATATGAGTATGAGTTCTTCTACTTGATTTCAAAAATTTTGTTGAAACTCTTTCCTGATGTAATTATTAACTCTTTCAACAACATTTTTGTCCTGAATCCATATATCTGTCCATCTACAAAAAATAGTTAGACCTCATCGTCTAAATCATCATTACTATCATACTCCGCCCCATAGCCCCAGAGAAGACTTTAAAAAAAACGTGAGCTGTACATGAGAGCTCAAATACATATGTGCACACGAAAATTCGTCTGTATAGTCCACTTTTTGAAACACAAATCCGAACGAACACTTGTTTTATCCACACAAACCTCAAATATTTGCAATTGATCAAAATGTTTGAAGAGTTTTCGAAATTTTTTAAAATTATGTCCACAGCTTTCTATAGATAAGTGATAGATACGGATGTGAATAATATTTAAGAAGGGGAGGGAGAGAAGATCTAATTTTACAAACTCCACATTGTGGTCGTTTAAGAAAAAGTCAGTATAAGCGATTTAACCGGGAGTCTTCCTCTCATCGTATGTAATTGGCGCAACTCTCTTATCACCTTAATTGGCTTTTAAGGGTCAAACTCTTTATACAAATCACGTGTACATGGAAAATAGACAAAAATTCGGAAGTTTTAATGAACACCAATTAGGAAATTTTGTCAGCCCCTGATCAAAAATGGCAAGAAAATCAAAAGAGCAACAGCTATGTTTTGGGAGCAAGCGTCTCAAATCAAAGAAGAAGAAAAACACAATTTGCAGCACAAACAAAGAGCAGAAAGTCAAAAGTAGAAGTGAGATTTATAGCCACAACATTATCCAGTTTTTTTTTAATTTTTCGTACATACTTATGTAGGTCAATAGCTTTGTTGAAAAGTGAAGTGTTTTTCGAGGACGTAAAAATTGAAACCCTAATGGATTATAAAAATGAAGAACTTCATGGGAAAACTATAACTGCTAATAGTGTTCTCTTCTGATACTCAGATCTATCTCCATTTAAAAGAATTTAGTTAAGAGAAAAGGGTTGGTCTGTCAAAGATATATTTGACCACAATAAATTCTATTAACTATAAAACTAACACAAGATCCAATTAAAAATTCGAAGTAACTACAATGGGCGAAACCAAACGCTGCAATATACTTTATTTCTCGTGAACGAGAGACACTCGGAGTAGGGATTAGGGATTTTCTCTTCCCCCAAGTGTCTCTCATCATCAACGAGAAGTGAAGTACCTATACTGCATCCCATGGTTTGGCCCAATCCTCTTAATGAAGCAACCTTGAACTTGTGAGATATTCTCCCATTCTCCAAGTATTATCTAAACATTTTCTGGACGTTAATAAAATCCATATGAAATTTATGAGCACGAAAGTATGTACAAATGTATGAATATGTATTTATATTTTACCTATAAGAAGAGAATAAACATAAAAAAATTGGGAATTGCATGTACAAAAATAAGTACAAAAAAATATTTTATGAAAAATAAAATAAAATCTAATATAGGAGTAATAAGCAACGAAAACTGATAAAGGATTTTGATCAGATATTAACAATCAATTCAATAACTCTCCCTACAGAGATAATACGACTCTTTGAAGTGAGCTTACTGGGGTTGAGTAAAATCAACTTTTTTGTATCATTTGTTATTTGGATCCTAGATACTTAGTTACTATTACGTCATTTTACATTTAGTTGATAAATAGTGTTAAGACAACAAGGGTTCACTTATGAGAGCATGCTGAAACAAAAAAATATGTGTAAAAGCCTAAGATTACATACCTGCATACAACTAACCTTGATAATATCGACTGTACATAACTATAAAAGTGTAGTTCTGATTAATTTTTCTTTTACCAACATATTCAAATTTAAGCATATTTTATGTTCTAATGGAATACTTAGTTTTTAATTAAACTAATAATTTTATATACATACAAATGTTTGAAGCATAATACGCGTACTTCTATTTACAACAGAAGTCCCACGTGAACTTGAAAATGGAGCGTTCATGCTATGTATGTCATTGCAAGCTATCATTCAATTATCACTTTAAAAAATGTCTAACCCTTAATTGTCATGTCCAATATGACATTAGAATTTGAAACAATTTGTTTTTAGTATGAAGCGATAGCAATCATGAAATCTGATATTTTTCTTAATTTTTCTTAGCGACGCATGTTACAGTTTAATATGCATTTGCAGTTGTCTGTTCTTAACCAGTGCCTTAATACTTTGTAAGTTTGGAAAATTTCACAGTTGTATAGCCACTCTAGGTAACATAACATTGATCGTTCTCATCGCTCGCTCGAGTTACCTCGCTTTCGTCGCTAACGTCAACCAACAAATCTCTTTCGAATAATACATAGTACCCATTAAATTTTTACCACCAATAACTTGTTTTGCAAACTTCGATAGAATTCTTCGCAAAGCGTTTATTAATTCAATCGAATGGTATTTCGCTATCCTTACTACACTATACATTCTTTACTCTGTGTCAGCCAATTTTACATATTGACGAGTTCTATCAAAACTGTCTCAAGTTCATTTGATTTCTCTAATAATATCATTTTTTAATACATATTCTCTAAAATTTATTGAATTTACCTTATCCGATAGGAGGATTGGACCGTGTTTGATGGATAACCGAGTTTGCACGTATGACGTTTATATGGTGAGCTTTCTCCAGACCAGAAAATGACAGAAAAACCAGAAAACATATTTCATGAATCTAGAAATATGTATTAATGTGGAGTCTGTTCTAAAATAAACTGGAGCAAGCAAGATTTTCTATTCTAAAATTTTGGATCAAACAGCTTAGCACAATCAGTGGACACAAAAAATTATAACTATCAAAAAATTAAATTTTTTCATATTTTTATAAGTTATAATTCCATGTTTTAATATTGCGACTCTTGAAATGATGAATTTATGTTTTAATTAGGGAAACTAATTATTTCGAACAACTATTTGTGCTTTGGCAGTAAAATAATAGTACAAATCCAAATATTCTTGGTGAAATGCAGAAACATAACATATCTAAGAAAATTAGTCCATGAGATTGCTACTTTTTCTGCTTACTTTTAATTTTAATCTAAAGTGAGCATGAAATAGGCCATTAATAGAATAAAGTTGTTCTGATCAAAGGCAGTTCTTTATTATCGAGCATACTTCATACATAGGCTTGGAATTTCTACCAATATGATACTGCTGACAAGATTATTTCGCTTGTCTACATCAGAACGGAAAAATTTTTAAATATACCTAGCCCTCAAAGTGTGTAGTACGAATACTATATCGTGGCAGTCATGGCTCAATTAAAATTTTAGTTTATTTTACTAGATTTAGGGTTAGCTTTTAAGCTTTGCCATATTGTTTTACAAATTGAAACTATTAATAAATATTTGAAATGCTTTCTTTTTGTGCGCGCCCTAATTATACCTTTGCTCTTTTTTACTTCTATTTTGTTATATAATTTTTTATATATTTTCTTTTTTCTTAAATAATTTTCGTTCTTTGAAACAATTTTTGTTTTGATATTATTATCGAATATACAAGTTGGTGGACTTCAAAAGCAACGGCTCTCTTAACATGTGAGCATATCATATCGAACCCGCCTTTCTACTAAGTATAGTATTTACCAGCAATTAGCTAGTTGCTATAATTCACCAGTTAATATTTCAGGACAATCTAAAACAAACAAATCTGAAATCCATACATGTTGTTTTGTCTTGGTCATTCCGTAAAATGAAGGCGTATGTATTACACGCACGGCACATTTTGAGATATACACATACATATTTACTAAAACCAGAACGCGGTGATAATCTAATGGCACTAGCACATCGAAAATCGAAAAGTTTTACACTGAAAATTCGTTTTTTTTTACACATCAAAAGCCGTAAACTTTTTTTCGGTTAAATAGAATTGACAATTAATTTTTATAGAAGTTGTATGATGAGGGCTCATACGAAAAAACGTGTTTGTCCCTATCCATATTATTATAAAAAAATAAACATTTCCCGGAAAATTTAAGAATGTTTTTGTAAACAGTCCAAAAGCGAGATCAAGTAAAACGAAACGTTCCACAGTGTGGAAACCGAAAAGAAAGATGCAACCAAAATTTAGTTTTTCGGCTGATACAACTACATAGAAGTTGTGTTTGTCGTAAAATTACGGGAAAAATACACTAGTCAAATTCTTAGTTTATCGTATTTCCCTTGATTTTATTAATCATTGGAGCACAAATCTTGCTTTAAATGGGAATAAATTGAGTTTTTGGGTTTACATTTTTCGGTTCTTGTTTTGATGTGAAAGTCCTCCATAGACAACAAGCATACATTTGATATTACCTGTAAACGCGTGTTACTCGTTTAATATTTTCAATCTGATTCCCCCTTCATATCTGTAAAATTCGTGTACATACATGCATGTAATTTTTTAAGAGAAAAACATAATACATCTGAGTAAATGAGATGTCGGGGAAACTCTGTCAAATTTGTTTATAGTTTAAGAAGGAGTTTAAGGGAAAGAATAGTGACAGCGTTTAAATATTGTTTCGATAGGGAGAACTTTAAATTTGTAATATGTTCCTTAGATACTCGCGTCTGCTCGCGATTGAATATCTTGCTAAATGAAATTCACAGAAATCAAAGCTTTCTTGTTAAATTAAATCAAAATAGAGCAGCAAAATAATATTTTTTTTAATTGTTTAAAAATTACTTTTTGCCCCTCTCCGGATTTATTATACTGAACTCTCAACCACAAAAAATCAATCAAAATTTATTACACGAAACCTGGCTAACACACCTAACACCATTCCGGTTTGCTATGTATTCTAAGGGTAAAACATTAGGTGTGCATGTGTAGTAATTTAAATTAAAACGTGATGTTGCTCATGCAACATTGTGAAATCAAAAAGTAAGCAGCTGAGCGACTTGAGAGCTTCTAAAAGAATTCATTGCTCAGCTCTTAATTCTGCTGAGAAATTGTTACGCGAAACTGTAAGAACTCAAAAAAGCAGTTCTTTTGTTCAATTACTATTTAACTTCTTAATTAAAATCGACAGTTAGAACAAGACGACAGCAAAACGTGTTAAATTTTTACGTGTTATCTCCACGAAAACAACGGAACATGTATGGCGTACTTAAACTGATCTTGTGAGCAAAGAATCTGGATATCTTAATAAAAACAGCTACACTACAGGAAAAATATTAATCTGATTAGTAGTAGCTATAGGGGAGGTTTTATTAATTTTGAGACGCCAGTCAGTATCATACTTGACACGTAATATTTTTGTGAAATTTCTTTTTTTTTATCTGTGAATAAGACAACTGGGCACGATATAAGCACTGGATTTAAAAAAAAATAATCTTAAGACATTTAGCTTTACACAGTAAAGTAAAAACATCATACAAAATAACTTAGTTTTGCCTTCACTGATTGAATGCAGAGACTTACGGATCCAATATGCTGACAAACTATTCTAGGTACTTGGAAAAGTTTCACTAGATAAGGTACTACAACGAATTTTAAAAATACTGAATACCTAAAATAGGAATGAATGCAGGAATAGCCATTTAGAGACGACAATAAGTATCTAGCGACATCAACAAAATCTGGAACCATTATAATCATAGCTAACAAGTTAAAGGTAAAGAAATCTTATTTTAGGAATTCTTTCATTAAAAATTTCACTATTATATTCAAAGCACCGGCTACAGATGTGTGTTCATATTGTTGTATGGCATTAGACCAAATTACGTGTTAAATCTTAATCCCGAATGGTTCTGGACTTTATTAACAGTCTAAGCCTAGAAAAGGAGCAAACTGCATGGGAACTCACAATAGATCTTTCAGGTCGCAGTGAATGCGAGACTATCGCTTGCCCACAAATCTGTTATATGAAGAAAGAATAAAGCGTGCCAAAACTGATATACTGAAAAACAATTTATTGGCTTTTCAGAAGACTATCAGAAAATGTAATGCCTAAAATACCTGATCAGGAAGTTTTTTATACGCAGCAGATATATTACTATAAATTTACGGTATACAGTGGGGAAGGAAACGGAAGCCTAAATTAATGAAATGAATCTACAATCTACGATTGTCCTTGAAACACACAAGTTCCAAGTAATGTCTAAAAAATTATTAAACTGGTTCAAACAGCCAAGAGACTAGTTTTATTTTAGTCTCCACTATTTAATTCCTCATGTTGCTCAAGGTATTTTTTGCAAGTTATTTTAATTTTTCCTGTTGTAGATCACACTTTTATTCCTTCTGATTGGGTTTTTGCTTGCATCGAATAAAAAATCAGAAAAAAATACTATTATTTATGCGGATGAATATTTAGAAGAAAAAGCACGGATCAGTCACTCGATATGGAACAGAGACTAAGATTTACAACTAGAAAGAAATTCCTCCGACAACACTCAAACCATGTTGTTTGGAATTTTAAATTTGATCCAGTAAAATAGCTTGTAAGTATATTAAAATGACTGGAGCAAAATATTTTTTAGTAAGAAAAAAATGATGTAAAGACTATGTTATTAACAAGGAATGAGAAGAACCTGTAAGAGTGCATTAAATGGATGTTCTAAATACTGAATAGAATTCAATTCCATATTTTTACCACAATATAGCGTGCCTGCCTTAAAAAGATCTAAATGCAAATCAATGCAGAAAATTGTAGGTTTAAAAAATTTAGAAAAACAAACAAGAAATAATCAGTGAATTCCGAAATCATCGCTATATTAATATTAATATTCACGGACGAATTTCTACGTTTTTTTATGACATCTGAGCATGATGAAAAAAGCAAAGGGACTGACTTCTGTAAATAAACAATGATGTTTTATACGCGGTGTGCAATTGAAGAAACTTTTCTTATAACTGAGATAAATGTAATTGACTGATCAAAAGGCACCAAAAATTATATAAAAAACGATATCCTTCGTTAAGGCTGAATTTGGTACCATAACAATATTAAGAATAGTTAAGAAAAGATAGAACAGTAATTCTTTTAATGCTTATTACTAATCTGTTTATGTGGACATAAATCCAAATAAAACACTCCATTTACTTCATGATTAAATTAGGATAGTATTGGATATAAGTATTTCTTTAGGTCCGGTAAAAGAAACTGTTAAAAGTCTGCTGTCGGTATGCCGACATGACATAAATTATATATTAAATATATTTAGTTTTTTGAACAGCACATTGAATTCAGTATTCATTCCTCGAATGGGAGAACTCAGAGCAAATCTAAGTGTGGTTTTGCAATACCTGCACAGTAGTATAACCAACGTTCAGTCAGAAATAGAATTCCTCACATCGCTATTGCACATTCTGATTCAATAGCTGAATCCATTTCTACCAAATGACCATTAAATGAGGCAGAAGAACTAAGTCTATTCAAAATGTACATTCACCAATGCAGCTAATTCCATATGAAACATTGTCGTCAAAAGATACAAAAAGAAATTTCTTTTTAAAAATGGAAAAAGACGTAGGTGACTACAAAGCAGAGAGGATACTCGTACTTCAATAGAATAAATCCTACTAGTTTAAGAATCGAAACTATACGTCAAAAAATTAACATAAAATAAACATTAGACAAGCTGTATTTCCTTAAAGATTACCTGGAACATGCGGAACTATGGAATGCGGTGTCAAAATCGTAGCCAACATGGTAAACACAATGGTCATTGGTGACTGCGTCAAGATTACAAAATTATTATTTCTTAATTTTTTCACTACCATAATTAAATTTTCTTGTTCAGCATACGAAATTTTAAAACAAACAAAATATTAATCAGCTATTAAATGTCAAACTACGGTAATTGCGGTAAAGTTGAAAGTCGACCAACTTCTGTCTTATGGCTACGATGCCTACGGTCATTGCAATCACTTAATGGCATTGCCTTATAACTTACTCCTGGGTGATGTTTGCATGGGTGGTGGCTACGTACATTCTATTCCAGAGGTAATGTATATAAGTTCATTGATTTGACGTGTAAATTATTTTCATGAATACAAATTATTCGCGAGACTAAGTAAACCACACATGCTACTGTACAAGTATTCGTAAACAGTAGCTGTTCTATGCATATGATCTAATTGAATAATGAAAAGGTCCAATGCCAAAACAAAAACTTTAATGCTACCCGTTCAACTGCATAGTCACCGCTATCATTGGCCCTCTCTTACTCTTTTCGATAAAAATATTTTTATATAATAATTTATTGATGCTGAAACATCAATTATTATTATGTTTGTTTGTTCTATCCTATCCCAAAGATAGAGGATGAAATTAATAGAATCAACCAAGATACAATAGTTTACAGTAATGAAAAAATAAACAAAGTAACTTAAAAATGTCTAATGCACTTAGAATACTAAAACTGAACGGATTAGTTTGGAAAGTACTATTTGATTTACGCATTACGAATATAAGAATCAATAAAATTTAAATCCACCGAGCAAGTTTTGGATGTACCTACTCTTCTGCTTAATAGTATCTTATATGTTAATATTATATCCTTCACCAAAGATATTATTTATTGTAGAATATAATTATGTACTTTTACCTAAAGAATCACATTTAAAGTAATTATGTATATTCTATTTAAAGGCTTAATTAAGCGAAAGCCTACACAAACATGTATTCTATGTGTGTTTACAATCAAATCAAATAATGATAAGCTTAAATGTATATATTTTTTTTTAAATAAAAACAAAACTATTTACTCATCAACCAATAGGGACACACACAACTATCAGAAGTTTGATGATTTATTTGTCATTACGTTTGTATGCACAGACTCTAAAAAACCAAATCCATATCGCCTTACGCAATCAAGTCTGAAATTTTGTGAATGATAGGCCTAAGATTTCTCTCGTAATTTCCTAATAGCTGAGTTGTTCTTTTTAACTGCGTCATAAAATATAATATGTATCGATTAAATTATTCTTATACGCTTGACATATCTGTCCCCAGTAAAGCCTTTTGTAGTCTCTTCTTAATTTTATCTTTAAAATCCTCTGCGGACATAGATTCGTCCTGTGTTGTATTTAATACTACTTCTTCGCTTCTATCTACAGGACTTTTTATTCTACTAGATGTATTTAATTTTAATTTTTCATCACTTTCAGGATTCAAAAGAATTTTTTCATTAGTTGTTGTTAAATCAACCGCTGTAGTACGGTGATTATGCGGTCTACCCAATTTATATGTGCGATCCTTATAAGTCATAGCTTTAGCTTCGCAACCTAATGTACGTAAGCTGCACTGCCAAATGCTGTATTTTTCACGTTTGAATAAGTATTGGTAATGATGATCTTCTAACACCAATTTCATGCCACCTTTTATTGTCGATGCATATTCTATTGGATAGCTTTGTCCCTCTAATGCTTTTTCCACCAAATTTTTAATAGGAATCTTGCGAGGCATACCTGATGGAGCCCTTCCACGACCACGACGCCGTACTGTAACGGAAAAAGATTAATTATTCATACTTTTCGTTTTTTTTTTATAGAATCGAAATACTATTTATATAATTTTCAATTAATCGAATAAAACACAAAATAAATTGAATTCTTTTATTAAAATAAAATACAAAATTTATAATGAACAGAAAGCAAAAAGCAAAGAAAACTGAACAAAAAAAAGAACAAAGCAAAAATCGTTTGAAAATAGTGTAAATTATAGAAAGTAAGGTATTTTGTACTTTCCTGCAGCCCTTTCTCTTATTTATTTTTGTTAATATACGCACTTTAATGATTTCCGTCAACAATCTGTCTTCACATACGAGGCAATTTTCACGTTTGGACTGCTTACAAATATCAAAGGACATGATTTAAACAATGTAGATCAAGTAAACAAGGAAAAAACATTAACACTATATACCCAACCCAATAAGTTAAATATGACTTTACGGAGATTATACTAAGACATTACCCAATTAATATCGTACTTAAGTACACACCGGCTATCTCAAGCCACTAACTAAGTATTCCTGATGAGTCCTTTGGCAGGGACGAAACCTGGTCGAGTAAGCCTAACTAAGTCTGCACGACTAACCATAATTTCTCTTTTCTGACCTATACAACTGACAAAATCATACAGATTACAGCTTTAATTAAAATAAACTAAATACTCTAAATTTTCCAAAATTATTTAGCACACTGCATTCGGGTATGGAGCTACTCACATCGAAAATGTACAACATGTCTTAATAACCAGATTGGAAGTAATACCCCAATACTGCGTATGGAATTTAGGTTAAGCATATCTGATATATTACGAATAATAAATAATTAATTTCTACCGTTTCCTCTGTAAGAAGCCAATTCGTTTTTATTTATTGCAATTTGAAATATATGACTGCTGTAAGCTGTAACTGTATCCAAAAATCAGGCTTTTTCGCAATTTCTAGAGAAGGCGCCTTAAGTATCCTATAAAAAAACATTTGTAGCATTTTCGAGTTAAAGATCAATCTCACACAATTAAAAAAAAATTAGATCACTGCCTGCTATCTGCGTCTACATCCTATTCCTCATATTTGTATCCGCGCATATATAGATTTCTTACAAAATCCAAAGTATAAACTATTTTATTGAAAATGTACAAGTCTACTGGCGTTTTAACCTATTGCCTATTCATACTATGAATAGACACGTACTGACTTTAAGCCACAATTAAACTCTTACATTTAGATTTAGCTAGAAATTTTTAAATGTTCACTGTTGAGTATCTCAATCACTGCGTGTAGACAATAGGTGCAGTCAAGGGTTTTCATTATTACACCCAATAGGTATTATTATACCCTAGATGAAATCTATAGGGGTATACTAAGTTTGTCATTCCGTTTGTAACACCTCGAAATAATGATGGTAGAGCAAAATGGATTGGACACCCACGCATAATATTAAAAGTTATTTTGATTTTTGCATGTCCGTCCGTCCGTCCGTGCGCACGATAACTCGAGAACGCGTATACTTAGAGGGCTGGAATTTTGTACACAGACTTTAAAAAAAAAGTAAAATTAAGTTCGAAAATGAAACAAATCGGGCAACTCCTTCGTGGGGTTGCCATACAAAAATTTCGTTTTCCACGATATATTTGGACACTACCTGAGAGCACGTCGACATAGAAAGCTGAAATTTTGTACATTGTGTTTTCATAGTAATAGCAAATACATTTTTATTGTACTAAAAACTTCTTTAGAATAAGAAATCCTATAAAATTGGTTATAATCATTTTTTCTGTCCGACGAGCCGTTCTATAAATATATGCGAGAAACCAATGTAAAAAATCAAAATTGCTTAATTGGGTGACCATACGAAATTTCATACGTGCATTCATCTAGGGTATCATAATAATTCGTCTTAGACCAATTCTAGCTTTTTCACTTGTTTTTAATTGAACTTTAACGCCGCTGGTGGTGACTCGAATATTACAAAGAGCTCGCATGCTTTCCCAATGAACACATTGGAAAAACTCTATCGCAGTTCTTCCGCATTAATATTGCTTCGACACGGGTACAAGTACAGCTTCCCTATAGTAAAATACTAGCAACGCTGAGAATAAAGCTCAAGAATAAAAAAAATCTGCTAGCCCCGATATCATACCTAAATACATCATACGTCCTAGAGACGACCTAATAAATGGAAATTAGCTAAATTAATTCCATTACTAAGGCAAAAAACAACGCCGAGTTTTAGATTTTAGGTTTTAAGATTTTATTAAAGAGTTTATACCGGGCAAGATAGGCGTGTTCTGAAATAATGACTGATTAATAAATGTTATTCTCAGTTTTAAGCCATCGACACGCTTTAACCACAAGATAAATTACGGCAAGTATGAATTTTTTGATGTGCCTCATCCCAGATAATAAATATTTATTCAGTAAACAGTGTTAGATCGACACCTGTAGGTGCCGACGAAGTGTGCTGCATCTAATTAGAAAATACATAATATAAAAATTTAAAGCAGAAATACGAGTGAACAAAACGTACTCGACTATGTATGTAAATTATTCACTTAAAGCTATTCGTTGGGCGTGTTCACTGCCAGTAAAATAGTCATTGTCATGGTGTAGTTCTGTCAAACCGACTACGATCGACTATCCTCCTGAGCGTAGTCGAATGTAGTCGACTATTTGGTACATTCAAAGTGCGGAGTCAACGATAGTAGTAGTCGTTTACTGTCAAAATTTGGCGGAGGGAAGGGAGGGTAGTGACTCGTAGTCGACAAAAAGTCACTAGTTCGGTGGCAGTGAACGCGCCCCTTAACTTTTCTTGGCCCATATTTGAGTCGAGTGTGTAAAGCACAATACAAATTTCCGGCAATTTCAACATCAAAAATCCAGAAAACAGTGGGAAATTTTCAGTCGACAACCGTTATCTGTAATTTTGTTATCAAATTTCATGGAATTTCGTTTGAATTTCAATAATCTAAATATTTTTACACTTTTCATTTTCAAATAAGACCCGATCTAAATCTACCTACCCATTGAAAGCTAAATGTGCGAGAACAATAACTAACAGCACACATTTATTGGGAGAGATTCTCTGTAAATAAAATATATTTTTTATGATGATGCCAAAGCTCAGGCAACACTAAATGATGCCTACAGCCTTGGTACAAAATAAAAAAAGGGTAGATTACCGGAATGAGCCTAGATGACGATGGACGTGTTGCTTGAACACTTGTAAGTGAATGGAAAAAAATTAGATGATAAATTAATTCACATCCGAACTATTATTTACAAAGGATTCACGACTTTCCCATCAAGGGTGTAGGGATGAACTCGGATTAAGGCCGCGAGGAATGTGACTACGACGAATTTCATCCGAGCAATATCCATAAAAGTTGGGATAAGAGTGAAAAACATCTACTAGTACTCTAGACTGATATGAGACTTGTAGATTTGCGCTATATTTGATGTAGTAAAATATTTCTTGTATCTTTTGCAAGACATATTTAATCACTTTTTAGCGTTTTAGCGTTAACAAACAATAATATGATGGCATCAACTTGATATGGAAATACCTAAAACGTAGGTGACGAGTTCATGATATCTGCTCCATGGACGGAAATTAATATATTAGATATATAGATATTAGATACTACTAGGGTTTGAATGCATTAAAGAAGACGCTACTGCGTATTAGTATCGCTGTCAGCTCATTATTTAATCGAAAGTGTAAACAAAAGTAACTGTGATTATGAATTGAACGCTCAGAAACAAAGACATTAATTCATTGAGGGAGCTCAGGGCTTAGAACGAATGCCTAAAGTTCAGATAAAAGATTTTGAAAACTTTTATGTGAATGATTATAAATGTTGCTTTCGTCACTTCTAATTAACGGAAGCCTAATCAGCGCTCTCGACGAACACAATATGGACCTGTATAACTTCCTGCAAATCTGGATTGTGCTAATGATACCAGGACCTCAACACTATGATTCAAAACCTTGCAAATGCAAAAGAAAGAAAATCAACTTTCCTATTCTATTCCTGCGACATGTTAAGATGAGCGGACTATCACAGCACCCGAAACAATCGAGTCTATAAAATGTTAAGTCACTGGGGCATCACATTCCTAATTTATTGTATGGACGGACAGACACATAAATAAAAATGCCACTTAATATTTTACATGGATATTCAATACTTTTTGCCGTATGTCATTATCATCTCTATGCGTTAAAAACGTAATAACAAACTATTTATATTCTTTAATTCCATCTAAGATAAAATAAAACGATCTATCAGTTTGTACTGAATTATTGTAAGCGCACATATTCCTCAACTTTAAAAAATCCTCCAGCTTGGTATGGAGTTAGATGGAATTTCAATTTTAGATACCGACTACCGAACCCACTTTATTCAGTACCCTATGGCCTTTAGCGAAATAATATTTTGTCTGCAAATGGATTTTAATATTAATAAGACTTATTTAGTGTACTAATGGCTATCGAAACCTTAATTATAAAACTGTTTTCGTTTCGTACTAAAGATACATAAAATTTGATTAAGATATAATATGGTGTGTTGTGGGCGGATAAGATCATACTTGAGATTGGGTTTTGTATTGAAAATTTTAATTTAAAACATATTCAACTTAAGCATAACTAATAAAAATAAGGAAAAAATCAAGGCATCATTTTCGGAACTTACCTACCCTGCAGTAACCGTAGTGAAGTGATCATAGTAACACGCAAAGTAGATTCACGCCGCATCAGTAACTAAAAATTATTAAAGTTAATTACTGTCCACAAATAAAAAATTACTTACCTATGATTAAAGATAAATCTATTACGGTTGTTTGGTATTAAAACTATTCAATGCCTTAAATAATTTATTTTTAAAAGCTAAACAACTACAATTAACCATCAACTTAAACTAAAACGAGAATTCGTAATCATAAAAACATTCTTAATTCTCAAGTTCACTACGATTTCTTTTTACAGGAACAAGTTTGCCCAGTGTTCTTGCCTTAGATTGATTTAATGGTGGTACAATGACTTTATATTCTCCAGTATGGATTTCAACTTGTGATGTTTTAAGAACTTCTGAGAATCTAAAAGGCTCAACTGTCTTAATCTCAATAATTTCATCCAAATCATCTTCTACCGAATAAATTGGTCTCTGTGCTATCTTATCCCAATGGGGTGGATGGCAATGGATTCTTCTCTGCTTAATTAGCATACTATTTTTTGTCACACAAACTGCACGACATTTATTTTTCAAAAGATCAGCACAACGCCATGTTGTAAGGCCAGTCGTTTGAGTTAGTTTTTTGTTGTATATATAGCCATCATGCACTAATTGAGCGTTCTTCTTTTGGCTTCGAATGAACTGCACCTTTCCTACATTAGAAATTTTATATTAGCTGGGTGGGATAAGACAACTGCAATGTATGAAACCATAAACATTCAAAATAGTATAGTTCATCACAAAATAAAATACAATTTTCAAACAAATTTAATATTTATTGGCAGTTTACATAATTGATCTTATAGTAGTAGATACATATTATGTAGTTATAGTAATAAATAATAAAAACACCTAATTGTAGCTAAAATATAAATTATGTAGGTATTTGAAATTCAACTTCTCAGTTCTATAAGTCGCAATATTTAAAAGAATATTACTTTTTGTTTGTATCATCGTTATTTTTTTATGTAGGCCATCTGAACAAGCCTCAGTATTGCAGCAAAATATTAATTTATTTCATATAGCCATAGGATACAACCAACAATGTTTCTTCCTTACCTGAATAAGGATAATAATAACACTTTTCAACTCTTAAAATTCACTTACTATGCCACGCACTTGGAAATCAAAGCTATCACATATCTACATAAATAAAAGAGCCTTAAGGTTTCAATACAAATATCTTTATTTTGTCGAGATTAAACTAAAAATCGTAGCATTTTATAAATTTGACACACATCACATTGAATTTTTCATAATTGCCTCTTGTCATGCATGTTAACTTGAAAATGGACTAGATTGCATGCATTATAAGATTTATTACAAACTTATATTTGTGCAGCCATCTAAATGCGAGTTTTTTTATTACTATTTTTTTATTATTTTTTTTTTTTTTGTAATAACAAAAATTTGTTATTTGATTTAATATATATTATACATATATATAATTATCTAATTTAAAATTGATTTTAAATAAACGTTGGCCATTTTTATTGGATTAAAGAAAATTCGAACTTTACACTGATTCTACACGCCAATATTTAATTATTGTTGACTTTTTTAAAAATGGTTTTCCGAAATCATGTAATTTATAAAAACGAATACGAAAACTGGATGACGCTTACATTAATTATTTGTTTGGCTGAAATTTTATCTAAACAAAATGTAAATATCTTTGCGTTGGTCGCAACTTTAAGTAGTTATTTCCTCATTAGATGGCTGTAGTTGTTCCTGTTTGAGAATTTTCAGTTTTGTTATAGTTACAACTTTTATAATATAGTCCGGGAGCTAGACACGTCTTGAAAAAAAAACTTTAGTTTGGCTGATTCTTTGCTATCTCCCCTCTTTCACCTTCTCAATAGGGATCAATCAAAGATGGTGAACGTAAACGTCGATATGAATCGGCTAGCCAGGTTTCAATCGGACCAAATAAAATTCGTCCTCATAATTTCACTGCTCAACTGAAAAATGTTCAGTTCAAGGAAGCATTAGTTAAATTTTTCATCAACCACTGGTCGCCTGATGATATGGCGTCTTATATTGGTGATAAAATAATTCACTTAAGTTTCAACGAATGCTTCTCTTATCGGGTTGAAAATAATAAAGTCATTAAAGCAACGAAAGAAACATGTGAATAACATGAAGAAGCAGATTCTAGGATTATCTGCCACATTTGCCAAATTGATTTCGACGCTGAAGTTGTAATAAGATGCTCAGATTCTGATATTATACTCCTTGGTAACATAAAACTTTGGATTATCCTGGGCGTGAATAATCATGAACGCTACATCAACGTCAATGAACTGTACCAAAATCTGGGTGCTTCCATATCTAGACCTTTAGCAGGCTTCAACGCCATGACAGGTTGTGAGTACACTCCAGCTTTTTTTCGCAAAGGGAAACTATGGCCTTTCCAATTACTAGAAGAATCGGAAGATTATCAGCTTGTATTCCAAAATATTGCCACTGATGACGAAGAATCATTGGAGAGTGGATTTGTTATCTTGGAAAAATTTGTTTGTCATATATATGCAGTTCGGCAGATTAACAACGTCAATGATGTTAAATTTCATTTATTAAAAAAAAAATCAATGAAATTTTCGAGAAAAGTTTAGAAATTTCGAACCATCAAGCTTACCACCGTGCAGAGCTGAATTACGACATCATTTATTGAGAGTCTAATACGTGAACATATTTTGCAGAAATGCTGACTCCAAATCTCCTACATTTACAGATTCAAAATAAAACATGTAATTTTTTATATTCCAAATAATTGATTTTATTAATTTTCCCATGGAAATCTATCCAAGTTCCAATTCAATAGCGGAGCTGTATAATAGTGCATTTTTTTTCCAGTATCTTATCAAAAATATCATCAAATCGGAGCCAGATAACTCAACTTTTCCTAGAATCTTTTCGGTAGCTCCTGAAATTCTCTACAAAAAAAGAATAGCACAAAATTGTGCTATCTCACTGATTTCATGAAATATTCTCAAAACATCATCGTGAGAAAAAAAACCAACTTTACCATTCTCAAATAGGTACGGTTTCTAATGAGCAATCGGATTATGGCCTGCAAATTAATTTCATGTGGTTCGATAATTAAACTAGCAGCCGTAATAAAATAATTTTTTGTATTGAAAAAACCGTCTGGCATGGTGATAGCAACAAGGAAATTGTCTGGGAATAGTGAATTTATATTGTTCCTTATTTATGAAAATAGATGAAAAAAAAAAAAAAATCGAAATAAAATCATTTTGAAAACTTCGTTTTTTACCTGTGGAATGGAATATGCACTTTCACCAGCCAGATGGGCCGCATGACTATAGTTGAGTGAGTACTCTTAACGTTTTATGTGACTAAATATTTGATGTTTGCATACATATGTATACAGTGAAAATCTCGCAGCAGCCAGCAGTAGGATTTTGTGGTATCCGAATTTCTTGTTAAGTGTTATCCTTTATGCATATGCAAAAACATTTATATTATTAAAAAATTGGATACGAGCACTGCATCCTCTTTTTCTTCATCCTTACCACTAAAATGTATAGAAGATTTCCTTTTTCTTTTTTATTCATTCACTGAAGTACGTCACAGAAGTATCAGCTGTGATGTGTCAAAATTTTAATGGAATTACCTTGTTTATGCTAGGTTTAATGTTCTTACTTTTTTATAAGTTTCAGTATTAATTTTTTCTAATATTGTTTTCTTTTCATCTTTGTTTCTCAATTTTTGATATAAGTTCTTTTAATTTCAGAATACCTAATTAGACCTATCTTACCAAAAGATATATTCTGAACTACATTATAAGTAATACATATGTACATGTTGTGTTCCTTGGTTAGTTTTCCAATTTCAATCTGCTATTAATTTTAAAAACAAAGAACTGTTTCAATCAGTTTGCCATTGTACTTTTCTCCGTTACCTATTTTTTATTAAAGTTGTGGAGATATTTTCAAATTAGTTATTTAAAATTTTGCACTGGAAATCAAAAATAAATAAATTTTGAAAAAATATATGAGAAACTGGTTGGTTTCTTCATTTAAATGTAATCAGTTCAGCACCATTAAATATATATATATATGTACTATCATTATGTGATGATATTGAGATGAATTTATTAACGATTTATTATGTTTTTTTATTATTTGGTAAACCAGAATTAATTTCAAAAGAAAATAAATTATATTTGTATATTATCGTCTTTCGCGCCATCTACATGTCACTAACTAACCGAACTTCGGTTAAAATAAATTGAGTTTGATGAACGATATTTCGAAATTCGATGGAAATTGGGAATGAAATAAAAAATGCGTGGAAATTTAAACTTTCGACCGTAGGGTTTATTATATTCTCTCAACTGAAGTATGAATAATTATTAAAAATTACTCATACTTCGCTCTCAACATAAGAAAACCATTTCGATCGAGGGATAGTATCTTTTTTGACCTTGCCTTTAATTTTCGGCATTTTTAAATGTAAAGACGTTTACATGATTACTTGAGGACTTTACTTGAAATCCACTTGAAACTCAAGTATGGTTTTTAGTTGAATTAATTTCAATTACTTTACTTGAAATTTACCAAAAATCACAGCGAGAATTGTCAACAATAATCTTCTTTTTTTTTTTGTTCACCATTTTCATAACATGCAAAATGTTTAAGTACATACTGAAGTTGCGCTTACATGAATTTTTTCAAGTAAATCGAACAAAATTTTGTAATTTACTTGACTCAAGTATACTTGAAGTCAATGCGCGTTAATATGATATTTTGATTACTCGATCTCTACTTGAATTCTAGTATTCATGTAAACGTACTGAATAATATTTACCGATGCAATAATTGTTATGAAGTTATATTATAAAAAAAAAATAATAATAATAAATAAAGGGTGGATACAAAATAGACCAAACTACGTTATATAAATGTATTCTGTACTATGTTTGTGTTCGATTTAACTACTTACCCTAGCCTTATATACTTTTCGGATCCCTTTTTCCTGAGATCGTCAAGGTACAGACGGATAGCTACATATAATTATTTTTATCTGTCGCCAAAAGAGCCGTAAATGAAAACGACTAATTATACACTTAAAACTAGAACATCCTCCAGAAGTCTCTTACTTACTTACTCACAATATACACGTTTTAATGTAATAAATAAATAAAAGTTTAAAATCTTATTTATTTTCTTCAATAATTTATAAAATTCATAAATTTTTTCAAAATTATAGTTTAAACCCCTCATATTCATATTTTAGTGACAAATTTTACATATGGATGTCACTACAAATTCTCTAGAAAAATAAGCATGTCGCCATTTTATGGGAAACTGACATCAACGCTAGTACCTCAATCCTTAACAATTCTGTCAAGTCAAGCGCGTTTAATTTTCGTGCTCGTATATTTTCGCGTTAATTTTATCTATTCAAATTTTTAATAAAGTGTATTTAATAATGGACAGTATAGTGATAGTGATTTTTTAATTAATGAAGTGTAAACAGTGTAGTGATTGTTTTGTGAAAAATGAAAAATCAAAATAATAAATGCTTTGGTGTGTGCTGTGTGTAGTGTTTTGTGTGAAGATTTGTGTTGTGTGTACTCGATATAGGATGGCATAGAGCGGTGAGTGCTTTCAAAATGATTCTGTTTATATAGAGATTTATGCCTAAGAATGCGATAGTACAAAGCAAATGAAACCATCATCGGTGAAATTAAGAAGTTCACTCCAAGAATTAAAGATAAATAAGCTTACAAATTCATTGCGACTATGAGTTATCTACGTTAATTAATTTATTAGAAAAATCACTCGTCAATTAGATAAAATGGCGTCAATTTGTTTACAAATATTTACATAAATAGCAATAAATTGGTTCAGAAATTGTAAACATTACTTATTGAAAAGGGTTGTTTCTCATTGATAATGAAAAACAATATATAGTTCTTAAAAATTTCAATTCATAAATTTGAATAGGTTATGTTACGGTGATTGTTTTCATTTGCATACGGATGGATTCCAAAAATAAAAACAACAAAAATAGTAACTAATCTTCATACAATTTCGTAATTAGATAATATAGAACAAAAAATTTGCAATAAACTTAGTTTCTAACTAATATGCAGCAATATTTGTACTTTCGACGCCGCATCAGCATAAAGTAGAATAGAAAATTAAAATAAATTAAATAAATTTCGTAATTTAAGAATATTTACAACAATCTATCGTTTTAAAATAATATTTTTAGGTTTTCTGTGTAACTATACCTAATATAATATGTATTTATTTTTTAAAATGAACATGCATGCTTTGAGCTCGAGTTGAAATTTGAGTTCGTTTTGTTCCTCAGCGGTCACACAGTAATTGTTATAATTAAATACGCCCAAAAGTTTTGCGAAATATGCGATCAAAGGTTTCTTATAGTAAGGATATAAGAGGACAACAATTGTATGGGTTTGATACAAATATTTGCAGTGGCATAATTAATTTAATATTAGGTTATCTTTTACACTAGTAAGACTAACGCCTTTGGCACTCTGATAGCACAAACGTACTGTAAATATACTTTGTGAGTCTTAAATTGAACAGAACCCATACACGTCTAGGATAGGTTGCCAGTTGTGAAAGAAATCAATAGAAAACTCTACACAAATTATCCCTATCGCATTTCGAAAATGTCAAAGCAGTTACCAGTCAAGATTAACTTTTATGCCGGCAGCAAGCACACGCAGTATTTTTAAGAGTGTTCAGACCTTTTTTCAAAATAACTAACTATTTGTAAGAGGTAACCATCCCTCACCTTTTGATAATAAGTCGGCAATATATAATCATAAGAAGTCGCGAAGACTCATGTTACGTTCATGTATATATAGTCTCAATAAAGTTTATTCTTTCTTCTTTAAGATTAAGTTTTTTCCCAATAGCTCTATAGTCTTGTACAAGATTGATTTAATGCTTTATTAAAAATTAATGTAAACAAGCATTTCATTCAGGTATGGTTCAGTAGCTTTGAACAAAGAAGCACACTTAGGTGGTATAATAATAAATTTTTATGGAATTTCAGGTAAACATAACTAGCTACTTTACAGACACATGGCAATATATGTATTACATATTCTCTACCGTAATAATTAAGGAAACCTAACTAAGTAGTACGTAAACGTTTAGTTTAATTGAAATTGAATAATTTTTATATTCATTGAATTCTTCTATCAACAGGCTTCCTATGGAGAAGTCCAATGTTAAAAAAATCGCACAGTAATTGTAGTCAGATCCTATTAGAATTTATACAGTTCTTCCTGTGACAAATATTCCTTGTCTAGAAATCTAATTTGAATTTCCTTCAATATTAATCGAAATGCTATAAAATGTTATTTTCTATCTCACTGAGGTTACACATAAAATAGAATCTGAGAATCATGTATTCATTCATATAATTTGACCTAAATTATTTGAGTCAATAAAGAGTTATCACACTACAGTACAACAAGCAAAATTCCTTTCACGTATATATAAGTCGTGTCGGCGGCCAACTGAACTTCATTTGAATTTTCCTGCCAATACCAATCTCCTTCTGAAAATTTTCAAATTAGCCAAATTCTCCAATGCTATATCACTGTTGATACTTAGTGGATATATGTAATCATACCAGTTTGTTTTTTAACGATATCTGTAGGTAGCGTGGTGCTTCATTCCTGCCCCCAACCATCATCTTACCAACGAGTTTTTGTGAGGCAGAGGCAGTATCCTCACTCGTTTGAACTGGGTTTTTTTTGAACAGAATTACTATATTGTCGTGAATTGATAAACAGGTGAATCATTAATGTCTATGCCACTTGCTACAGACTCCGCAAGATCGTCAATGTAGGTTTAAAGAAAACAGGAGCGAATAAATTAAAATGCAGTCTTTTATATATACGCTTATTACCGTTGAAAACTAGGCGGACAGAGAATGGCTTTTTCTATAAATTGGGAGAGTAATCTGACGCTGAAAAATTAAAGGCATTTTATTACCCTCAAATTTTATTCTTATTTGAAATATATATAGCGGCTTGAATCTTATTTAAAGTAAGAATGAAGTCTAGAATATACCTACATAATACCATAGATGGCACAAGAACTAGATGTCGCATGCAGTACCAAAAAAGTATACAAAATTTATATGGCTGGGTGGTCCATTCCGGAATGGACCACAACATTTGAACTGATGTGTACGTCGAGTGATTCATATTTCTTCGTATCTGAAGTGTTGAGGGTGTCGATCAAACGAATTCAAAACTGCTGTTAAAAAAACATTTGCTCTCGGCATACTCTAAACCGTGTTGTAGCCCATTCCAGAATGCACTACCCTTTTCACAATTTGTATACTCTGCTCTAGTACGCCATGCGACATCTAGTTCTTGTGCCATCTATGATAATACGCAGTTTTCAAGCGTTCGTTGCAGATTGAAGGAAAATACATACATTACATATAAGTTACAGTGTATACATCAGTTTTACAGGTATGTGGTCGGAAAATACTTGATCTTTAACTGATAATTACTAATAAAAAAAGAGAAATTCATGAAAAGTAGCTGCGATATTAATAACGACTCACCCCTTCTGCAAATAAATGTCCACTGGACATTTGAATCCCCCAGCTGTCTGCCATTCAAGACTACCCAATTGTAGTCTTCGAACCACTCCAAATATATAAATATTTTTTTTTCAGCAACTGATATTCTTTCCACTCTTTTTTTTATACAGGGGGGGGGGGGTGCTATTTAAATCTTTCCAGAATTATTCATTTATTTCAACTATTTATTATTGCTTTTCGATATATTTCCTTGTCAGCTCTGAACACTTTTGTATGCTCTTAAACCAACTCTGATACTCATAGCATTGAGACCATAGTTCCGTAGTCACTTCAGAAAGAAAAATTTTCATTGGCTTCCTCCGCTGAAGTCACGAGGTGCCAAATCCAGACTATAAGGCGGATAAGTCAACGATTTTACTCTTGAAGCAGTCAAAAACTCAGTAGTCTGAGATGAGGTGTGCTGGAGGAGGGAGAATACACACTCTTGGTTGTTGTTCATGCAGCTTTTAAAAATTATGTAACAAACAAATAGTGGTGTATCATTTAGATGAATTGTGGCAACATGACCCTTACGTCCGAAGAATTAGAGACCATTTTCTTCCCAAAGCTCCGTTTGTGCTTTAATTTGGCTGAATTATCGCCGCTTGTAAATATCCACTGTTGTGCGCTTGCGTAATCCAAATATCGTCATTTGTCACAATCTTGAATACGGTTTCTTTCCGGTCTTGTTTGAATTTCTTCAGAATGTTTTTTCTCCAATTATCTGGCGACCTCTCTGGAGATCAGGTAAATTCTTTTTTCGGGTCATAAGTATGCCCAAGAATGTCTCGTTATCTCTGTACGCGCACCGATTACTTAATGAAAGAACGTGCTGCCTCAAAAACTACCTGCTCAAAGACGAATGCTTGAGTCGGTCCTCACTCCTTCGTGGGGTTGCCTTACCAAACTTTCGTTCTCCACTATATATTTGAACACTGCCTGAGAACGCATCGACATAGAGAGCTGAAATTTGGTACGTGGTGTTTTCATAATAATAGCAAATAAAATTTCAAAAATGGACTAAGTCGGGCAACTCCTTCTTGGTGTTGCCATATAAAAATTTAGGTTTTTTTACATATACTGTGAAAACGATCAGTCCTAGATATTTTTATTGTACTAAAAACTTCTTTAGAATACGAAATCCTATAAAATTGCTTATAATCATTTTTTCTGTCCGACGAACCGTTCTAGAAATATATGCGAAAAACCACTTCAAAAATCAAACTTGCATAGATCGGTAACCATACGAAATTTTATACGGGCATTCATCTAGGATATCATAAGAATTGCTCTTAGACCAATTGTAGCTTTTTTACTTGTTTTAAATTATGCATCTCCGCAGAGGGAAGCGCTAACTTGGAGATTCTAGGAAAGCACTCTTGGTGTTCTTATAGAGAATGCAGAGGGAATCAATAGAAATCTTTATTCAAGATTTCAGATTTTTTGGGTTCTGAATGCGCTCCAGTTGATTGTAAACCTGTATGTATAAGTCTTAGCCAGCCGCTCATTAGTGCAATTTGCTTACAATTAGCTTAATGTTTTTTTCGTATTGGAGGTAAAATTACAAACAGAATAGCGTTCTACGAATTCGTTAAGCGCATGCCATTTACTTTTGAATATACTTTACAGTACATTTTGTTTTCCCGGTTAACTTTAACCCCTCTTCACAAGCGCGATACGATACTGTGCGATATTTTAGTGACGTCCTGATCTTCCTATAGATCTGTCTCTATTTGCAGGGTTTTTATCGCGCGATATGTTCACTAGGTTGACAGCGGCTTCAACTTAATTTGTTTAGTTTTGTGGTGACAAGGAGTTATTAGTGTGAAATTTACATATATTTATGTTTTTACATATTATAGTAATTTTCGACATCACTGCGGAGCTTTAGTAAAACAAACATAAATGTTGAGGTTAAGGTGAAAAACGCATCAAACTAAGAGCATTGGTGCGATAAATTTATGTATCGCACAAAACGTAGAAAGAGTAAGCATGTTCAGCGACAACCAAATTGCTGCAGCTTATCAGAGCTCTGTCGCATGCGATAACTCGCGCTCATGAAAAAGCCCTTAACTAACCTCTTTTTTGCTATTTCCGCCTACTAAACATCATTGCTTTATTTTCCAAAATTTTATAGAGGTTCATATATTCAAATATTGTCGAATATCTAGAGATATAGAGGATTCAAGCAATTACCTTTTGGGTATTAAGCGGGCATTTAAAAGTGCGTGCCCGTTTCCAGAAAGGGAATGATTTACTGTTGGCGATTTATGTGTCTGCTTCGTAGTTAGAACTACTGCAGGAGTCTTATACTAACTACCCCGATATGTTTCACTATCGTCTTGAATAGGTTACAAGGACTTCTTTAATTAATAGCAAACTATCCTATTTGGAAATTGTATTTGATTTAGTAAAATTACCTATATACCTTAAGATATTGAAAAAATTTGGGCGGGAGAATTTTATCGTCGTCAACATACTTCGAAAAAGCCAACATAAATTTTTAGTAATCAAAATTTTCAAAATTCAATCTCTAAAAAGTGTAAAAAATGGTTAAAATGGTTAAAAAATGTCTTCCATAAAAAAAAACACCTTATTGCTTCATTTACCAAATTTATGGTTGTAGTTCCAAAGGTTTTCGTAGAGCACTAAATGAAGAACCTTATAGTTCCAGAGTATTTTTTTCCTTAAGTCCCTGTCTGAAAAGTATGCCGGTGAAAGAGCTCAGCGAGGATGACAAATGGAATCGAATGTGAAATGAAATTTGTTAAATTTTGTGCGGTAACAACTAAACCCAAAAGAGTTTGTTTTACTGCGGTGTCCAAGAAGTGGTAATCGGGCTCGGTTCTTTTATATTAGCCAGTTAACTTAAAATATTCACAAGGAGAATTTATACACCCGAGTGCAGAATTCTGCAAAAAAAGAAAATGAAGTGAATTCTCTCGTATTTTGAAATTTTTGCAAAATTGTTCACCATGCTGCTTAACAGCAGTGATTGTGAATACATATTCTGATTTTGCAAAACCAACTAAATTTGGTTGACACAAACTTTGTCGTTACCAAAATGGTCACTACAAGTGAGTGCTTCAACTATAAAGTAGCAAAGAATAGTTGCTATGTAAAACATCACTATATTTTTCTATAAAATTTCTTTCGTGAACTTTGAGATAAATATCCTTGGGATGATCTGGGAACCTCTTCCGGAACTGCCAAGTGTCTTATGAAATTTTCATTTTGGTTCCAAACACAGAGTATGTTTGTAGTTGGCCACCTGTAGTGAAGTTAGTATTTTAGTCATTGTAACATTGTAGAAACTTTCTCTTCATTCCAGTATATGAAATTTACTTGTTGGGGCTGGCTGAAATGATGTTTGGGCATAGTTTTGAGTATATAGAAAAGTTAACTTAACAACATGTGAAGAAGCAGGCGAGATGTCCGGTTTTTTTACATTTAAAATTTGCTTTTCTAGTAAAAAACTGGCATGGGAATGTCTGCATGAGCTAAACAAATTAGTGTGCTAAAACATGACCACTATAATTGATATGCTTGAACACATCATTATTGCAGGCAATGACAACGCAGACCTGCTGGCTAGAAATGAATGTTTGTGAGCTTTATGAATCCTATACCTTTCTGTGGGATTTTGACTATAGCAAGATTATTTGAATTTCTAACAACTCAAGTTGTACTTCACTAAAGGGAAATTAAGATTTGTATGCAAGTAAAGCTCTACAAAGCTATTTTAAAGGAAGAATTACGGAACTTTCACAACTGAACAGACATCTTACCGAGCGCATTTCTGTTCGCTAGTGTTCGGGCACTGTTGGCTGAATAAGCACTTGAACACTAACTGATGCTCTGGAGACAGACAGTACATATGTGGAGGAGACTATCAGATGATATCTTATTACCACTTGATAAATCTCTTCCTTTTCCCTCACTTCAATTTTGGTACAAGGATTAATATTTGTGTACGTTCTATTTTCGGGAGCTTCGCCAGACGCTTTTCACATAACTAGATTTAATGTTTTGGGATACTCCTTGGATACTTATCGATGAGGTTGCTGTTCTTTTTGTATCTTACCGCTTAAAAATACGAAGATTCTTATTCCATGTTGTTGTGGGGTAGTAGGGCACTGTTGTCGGCGTAGTATGTCTTCTAGTCGGCTCTCTAGCGCCCACCTGATTTCCTTAGGTACACCTAACCTTCGATTTGCACGGTTTCGGTTTAACACGACTGAAAAAATGAGGAAAAATTCCATATATATTATACTAATTTTCAGTTTAACACGGTCACAAAAATTAAAAAAAAAAAAAAAAATTAAAACAATCGCACAAACTTAGAATTCAATATCTAAAAAAAAAACTACTATGTAGTAAAAGTACCCAGTTATCTCGCCTGCTCAGATCGAATAGGATGCATTACAATGAAATATTGTGGGGTTGCTTGTGCGTCCATGCTTTCATTTGAATGAACTTGAAATTATGTGTGCTTGAGATCTAAGCTTTCAAAAGAGGAGAACAAGGCGCACAATGCAACAGAACAGAATGAAGCAAGAAATAGGATAGGTAGACTTTTGCAGCAATAGGAACAATTTTCTCCAGGAACGTTTTATGGAGCGTGCTTTAGTGTATTACATTGGGATGGATTGGGATCGGAAACGAGGTTGATATCCGAAAAGGGTCCCTGGAACGTAGGCTACAACAAGGCCCATTGTTCATCCTCCATTATTTATGAGCAATTGCTCAGAAGTCCCAATCGGACGCTCTAACAAAATTCAAAATTGGCGTCCCACCCCTTCACTCCGGCTTCAAGCAGTTCTTTCAGGAGGTGTGAGCCAACCAATCTATAACGTTTTCCTGAGGGGTCGAACAGTGACAAAGAAAATGTGTCACCGTTTCAGTTTCCTCTCCGCATCCTCTGCATACCGGATCTTCAATAAGCTCCATCCTATGCTGGTGACCCCTGAGAAGAGAGTGTCCAGTGAGAATTGACACTACAGTTCTCAGGGTTGGCTTGCTTAGTCCCAGTAACTCTTTCGTTTCATTTGGGTTGGGTAAGCCCCACAACTGCTTTGTGGTTCTACCTGAGGGGTCATCCAAGCAAAGGTGACTGTGTTGGCAGTCGGCCCAAGTCGAGGTAGTAGAGGCAAAGGTGTTTTGTTGCGATCCCAATTGTGGAAGAGATTTCCTCCGAGGTTGCACCAAGACGAGCAAGTTCGTCCGCCTTTTATTTCCGCTAATGCCGCTGTGGCCTGGCGCCCAAAATACCTGTACCCCGTTGTTCCGAAGAAAGGAATTCAGGGTAGTTTTACATTCAAATACAAGTTTGGCGGTTGTAAAATGTTTTAACAAGACCTTGACAGCTGCTTGGCTGTCCGAGCAGATTGCAATCTCCTTGTTCTTAGTAGGTATCTGAGTCTAGAAGATACCTTCCCGCTTCAAGGATGGCCTTGACTTCCGCCTGGAAAACCGTTACATGGCTTTCAAGGTGAATGGAAATTTCCATGTGAGTCTCCGCGCAGAAAACACCTGCTCCGGTGTTCTCTTCCAATTTGAAGCCGTCTGTATACACATATGATAGGGTTTGTCAATGGTTGAAGCACAGAATATGATTCTCATTCTGCCCTATCTGGAATTTTCGAATTAAAGTTGCTCCTGAGCATAGTCTCGAGGAGGTACGATGAACTACACCAATTCAAAGACGGATTCTTGTGGAACATTTGTACTAGTGTGAATCCAGCTCCGATTGAGATGCAGCCTCATCGCAGCGATTGACGCCCCCTTCTTGACGTGTATATAAAGGGGGTGTGTTGAGGATGACCTCAAGAACCCTCATGCTGGTTGACTTGAGAGCAGCACTTTAAGTCGCCACTTTTTCTCTATGGATCTGCAGCAGATCGTGAAGCCTTGAAGAGTGTGATTCACTCTGTTGGGCTTCCAGCTTAATTTCTATCTAATATGATAGCAGATTCCAAAAGATAGAGGGCAGATTCAATCTGGTAGTGTTCCTTTTCTTAGTAAAGAGGCATAAATCTATTTTCAATCTTTAATGCAAAGTCCGAAATCCGTAGCCCAGTCCCTTTGGATCACTTTTTACACCAATCCGCTTCAGTTCAGATTCGTAGCTACCGGTGACCAAGATCAATAGGTCGTCGGCGTAACATACTGCTTCGTACCCATCCGGGTAAGTGTTAGAGTGGTAGAGATCATCCATAATTAGCACCCACAACAAAGGTGATAAAATATCGGCTTGAGGGTGCCTCTCTGGACTATTTTTACTCTACTTACCCCTCCCAGTTTGAAAAAGAGAGTTCTATTGCTCAACATGTGTGCAACACAGGGCTTTAGGCACCGGTTCACTCGTTCTCGATTTAATATGTATGTTCTCCTGAATTTATGAAAAACTACATACTTATAATATCAAAATATGTTAATATATGTGTAATATTGTTTTACCGTAGATCAATACTTTTTCAATATAACATGAATTTAATTGCACGATTTCAATTTACATGATTTCAATTTACACGGTTTCGGTTTACACGGTACTTCTGGAGAACGAATCCACCGTGTAAATCGAGGGTCAGGTGTACTGAGTTTGATCTCCCTATCACTTTGTCCAATTTGATGATGAACAGCAGGGGTGAAAATGAGAGCCTTTATTTTACATCTGCTTTGAGTAGTCAGTATTGTTGACTCGCCATCATCGTTAAGAAGTGCATTGATCAGGGGTATTATATTTTTTGGTATTCACGATTCACGATTTAAACTCTCATCCCACCGCCCAGTTCTAGTCATTTCAAATCTAGGCAACTGTGATTTTTTCTTTTTGAAAAATGCTCATTATTTGAGTAAATTTGGATGTTAGATTTTTTTTGTACGTCGAGACAAAATTATTTTCTTTACCCTTTTTAATTTTTTTTCAGGCAAAAATTCCCACAATATGGGAGAATTCCCGTGATCTCCCAACACTGTGTGAGGTGTAGTTCTGCATCTTGTGTTGCTGCACTTATTCTTTATAGTTGTTGATTTCATTATAATATTCTTTCTATCCGATTGCCTTTTTTTTCTGTGTAGTGTATGGGAATTGTAAGGTGATTACCCTACAGTACCTTAATGATAAGGCTGTCGTTTATTAGGAGCTTGACGTGTGTGCTAACGGCACAAATTTTCTCGGGGGAGGGGTTGGACATTTTATTCTTGGTTTCTGAGGTGGTGGTACTTTAGGAAAAGTGGAGTTAGAAAAAGTATAATGGAAACTATAGGTAGGTATAAAAGAGCACATGATCGTGTTGAGGTGGGAGTCATTTTCACGGTCCCTGGTTGGGAGTCAGAGCGGTAACCGACTGGTCTACTAAGCCCACCATCATATCTTCATACATAACCAAAACCCCTCACGAAATTTCTATACAATTCAGAGTAATGAAACGCACACTCATGTATGCACACGAAAGACTCGTGAGTAATTTACGACTCATATGCGCGTTTAGTTCTTAAAAATTCATAGTCGCGTGCGTGAGGTGTTGCCATTGTTATTAACGCACACGTTCATGAGTGAGTAATTGAAAATAAGAAAGCGCACATTCACGTGCGCACACGAAATTTCTCAATGATCATTACTCACGAGTGAACACGAAATTGCTCCAACTCGTGTGAGCAATTTCATTTATGATACACATTATCTAGAAAACGTGGATAATAATTAATATTTAATTGTTTATTCGCCTCATTGGAACATTATGCAGGACTGAAGGTTTTAATAAAGGAATTTGACAAATACGCTCCCATTTTTTAAGATAAGATGCAATTTATAAAGACTGTCGCCTTATATCTAAAATGAATAGTCAAGAACGATTATCACCTAACACACTTTACACACTCCAATACTAAATTTTGGCAGTTGGCAGTTTGTTTTGTTGAGTTTATATTGACATCTTTCCTTAATGTAATCGAAGGTTTCTATACTCATTCTCATATATTGGAAGAATCTATCAGGACCAGTCCGTAAATCTTCATATAGATGATGAAATTTGCCAAATTCCAGACGCTTCCTATTCATCGGGTGGCAAGTAAAACAGCGGAAAGTACACTTATGTGAAAAATGCAATATTGTTGCATTACTTGACAAATACCAGATTTCTTTTTCAGATTCTGTTGTGATGACATTATTTATGCTCTCATTTTACGATTTACCAAGAAACTGAACGCCTTGTTGTGAAAACTGCAAGATGTATCTTCACTTCACCTCGCTCAACTGGCTAGCCTCGCCTCGCTCAACTGTCTAACCTCGCCTCGTTGTTCACTTACCCTTAGTTTGAGCCGTGGGAAAATGCGTTCTTATAGACCGGGAGATGAAGACAGAAAAATTCAAGTCATTTGTTACACAAGTATGGCGACCCTTAAAGGGTCGAATTAGGTGACTTAAGAAACGACAACGATTTGCATAATTTTTGCAAAAAAATCTACGTCTTTGCAGCGGTATGGCGGCTATTTGGAAACGTTGTAATGGTATGTCATTGTGATTCTCATGAATATTGTCATTTAAAAAAAAATTATCCTGTAACAAATGTATGCTTTAATTAGTATGGCGGGTCATAAGCCCAGCAAAAAAAAGTATCGCATTGCGCTACTACCGCCATGATTATTTTCATGGACGACAAGAAAATGTAAGAGTTTTTGTATAACATATCTTTTGAATACCGTAATTTTTTCGACATGTTTGATTAATTAGCCTGTAATTGTGCCGCACCGGCTAGCCCTAAAATTATGATTTTCGTGTCTTAAATCACCTAATTCGATTCGCTTAAGGGTCGCCATACTTGTAACAAATGACTTGGATTTTTCTGTCATCATCTTTCCGGTCTATTACTTTGAATTACTTATTGACGAGTAATGAGCCAGTGCAAAATTTCGTGTACACTTCTTTAGCTTGAATTACTCACTCGTGAGTTATGAGCAGTGAGAAATTTCGTGTGTGCACGCAAGTGTGCGCTTTCTTATTGTGAATTACTCACTCATGTAAATGAATGGAATGCGCAAGAAAATCGAGCACGACTCATGATACGAGTATGATATAATGCACGCTTTGATCGCACACAAATTATTACTTACGTGCGTGTGCGCAGATGAGTGTGCGTTTCCGTACTCCGATACAATTCCCAAATATGTAACATTGTATAGCAAAAATTGAGTTTACAAACTTAGCACACAAAAATTATATCGTACCTAAATATGTAAGTATATCAGTGCATTGTGGTTTTAATAATATCCTGGCTTGGTTAACGGTGAAAATATAGATATAAGAATATTAGTATAAATGATGATCCTTAAAATTTTTCAAAATTTAAACTAACATTTTTCAATGAATTGATATTTTGCAAACAATTTATCCTCAATTCTCTACCCCCTTTTTTCCTTTCCTGCCAAGTCTGTGCTACGGCATCATAGGATATCCCCTGAGCTTTGGCAACATCTTAAAATAAGAAAAATCTATTTATGAATATTTATACTGCTTTTTAAATTTTTCTTTTTTAAACCAGGTTTTCTTAATTTTTTTGTTTGAATTTTCTTAAAAATTTTTTAATTTGTGTTTGTCGATAATTTATTTTATATACTAAGCTTAACTTAACTCTTGAAAGTTCCTTCTCCAACTTTTCCCCCAGTTTCGAGATAACATCTATGTATATGCGTCACCCTGTATAAACTTATTGTATCTATACTAAAAAAGTAACTTTCTTTCGATTTTTTCTTTTAAGTTTATTAATTCAGTTTTAAGTGCAATTAATGTATGTGGAAATGTGATAAAATTTTTGGTTTCAAGAATGTGTGTGTGTGCGTGTGTATGAATGTCGTCGAAACAATTCTGATTTTGCTAATTTTATTAATGCAAAAACAAAACAAACAAAAAAAACATTGCAGGTAAGTTATTTATATATAATAATAAATTAATATAAAATATATAATTTAATTACAATTTATTACATTATATATTTTCAGAATTTAGATGTAATTTTCTATTCGAATATATAAAATTTGTTGTTTATTTCGAATTAAATTTGAATTCATTCAATAAATATTGCCAATACTGATTTAATATGTCTTTTATTAATGTGTACACGCAGTATATAACCTAAATTCTCAATAATGAATCCATTAACAAAATAAATCGCTTGGCATTTATACTTTGATGCTTTCTCTTTCAGGTAATATACGATTGGGCATAGATACAAAGCTACCATTTTTACGTAGTCAACGCGGTAATCCATTGTTAATTGTAGACAATTTTGTTTATCGTTGCGAACGTTCTAATGGAGTACGTTCATACTGGATGTGTGTTGGTTATTCTAGATTTCGTTGCAAAACTCGATTAATAATACATCAACATACAATTATTAAGACTGTACAACATAATCATCCCCCAGATGTAGGACGCCTTGAAAAAGCTAATATAGAATACCGATGTCTTCAAGATATTGATAATATTTTGTATGAGCAAACTGCTCTTAGAACAATTAAAAAAACATTTGATATCAATTAATATTCTAGAGAAAATGATAAGAAGCTTTTGTTTGTTATTGGAAATAAAGATTTGTTATTTAAAAGAATATATAAATTATTGAATTTGTTTGCTTTAAAAACTATCACAGTTTCGTTTTTGTTTTTTTTAATATGGACTATTTACATGATTGTAGTAATACAATCATGTACAACTAATTATCTTACCCAGTTATTGATATGAAGAGGCTTATTAAATTATAAAGAAAAATTTTTTCGGATAATTGAAAAAGGCAATAAGCACAATTTTATAATTACCTTTTTTTTGCTCTATCAATTAATCTATGAATGGACTAGTATGTGTATACAGTAAAAAATTTGTACAAATTTATTTATTTATATAAATATTAGGAAATATTCCCTAAAATGTAGGTTTTTCCCCCCTAAATTTTAGGGAATATTCCCTACATTTAAGGAAAAAATACCTAAGCTTTGTGGCAACAATTTGTGCATTTCTTACAGTGTATTAAGTTGTCAATTTAAATATCGCATTGTTAAAAAAAACAATCCGACACTATACAAAACTGAAATGTTCGTAAGAAACCACAGCAATGAGATTCAACACAATGATTCGTTAAGCCCAATTAAAAAGCTAAGATTTATATCTACATGAGAATTGCTACATAAGTTCTGCAATCAAACTATTTCCTGAAAGGTGTTGCTTTTAATGTTTTGATAGGTAACAAAAATATTTGACCTATTTCTTAAAAAAAAAATGGAATTACCACGGGCGACAATTTTAAGCCCATGATTTTTTTTTATATGATTTTAAACGGATAGATTCGACAACAGTACTCACATAAATTAGAACGGTTATTTGCGATAAAGCACCATCCTTGACGACAGTAGAACGATAATTTAATGAGTCCTAGCGCCGGTGTATTTTGCTCAAGGATGATCCGCGAGAAAGACGTCCTGTTACTGAAGTCGTCACAGAAACCATGGAAGCTGTATGGTAAATGCGTCTTAATGACTTCTGGTGCATCCACAGGGATATCCAGTCATATCTAGGTGTATCAATGACTCGAATAAAAATACAATTTAAAATGAATATTTAATCGTCAGGAAGTTTTGTTCTCGATGGATGCCTGACTGAGATCAAAAAGAAGGGGGTAGTTAAATTCAACAACAAAATATCCAAAATGGGCAAAAACAATGCTTGATATTTTGATAGGAGACGAAACTTAGAACTACTGCTATAAGCCAGAAAGCCAGGCGATGAAAAATCAATCAAAGTAAAGTCCGGACGAATCATTGCCAAGGATGATTGATGGTTGCTTCATTATTTGGACTTACGAGTGATATTGTCACATTTCTACTAGAAGATCATGTAAATAAAAGGCGAAAACAAAATGTTCAATGTCAAAATCTCCAGACTGAAATTTAGCCAACCAATTCTGATATTGCATCTTCGCCAAAAGTGTAGTCGTAACTTTTTATGAACATGCACAGGGGAGATGACTAAAATGTTGGTTCTGATAATCAATTTTGAAATCGATTACAAATTGTTAACGAAATCGTGAACTTCCGGTTTAGAATGAAGATTGAGCAATGCAACAAACAAATTGAAGTTTGAAAAAGTGCATGCAACGATGGTAGATGGCAGCATTGTAAAATTTGAATGTCAGGCGTGAAAAAAAAAATCGTTCATTGAATAATACGAAATAGGAATTTATTTATTATTATTTTTAAAATATGTTGGGGAATGTCGTACGCATAACTTCCGTTTAAGGAAGAATTTGGTAAATCCAAGCATATCTTTGGTAAGGTCCGGGAAAAAGGAACATTTCTGCAGATTGATAGGGTAAAAAATAAAAAACAAAATACTGAAATGCTGTCTAGACTGGCCAGCCGACGAAAAATGTGAATTGAAAATAACCTGAAAAAATTAATTGAATGAACTACTAAATCTGAATTTGTTGCATTTTTTCTGTTTTTAGCAAAACTTGAATGGTTTCGGAGTCGCATTTCCGGCAAATATCGGTATATTGATGTACTTCAAATGCACTTCTCTCTTGCATTATCCGAAGAGGACTTTTTAAGTGGGGGATTTTGGGCAGTTATCTTCCTTTAGTTATTTTTTATTGGCGAATTTCATTGGGATTGGTGCTCGACGTTTTTTGGGCGTCTTCCAAGCACACAATCACAGTTGACCAACCTTGACTACACAAAGTGACCAACCTTGACGACAAGCGCCATTGCCGCATCAAGTGACCCTACAACAGGATTGAATTTTCCTCCTGGTTTGTTTTCAAGTATGAGCTACACAACACTATTCACAATGCTTACCTTGATGACTGCATATTTTCTCCCCACTTTCTGGCCATATTCATTGTTGCTAAAGAAAACTTTTTTTTTTATTTATTTTTTTTTGAATTTCAAACCACTGAGTGCACAACACGTGCTTTGCGTTCACGCTCCAAGTCTGTAATGTCATGAAAAGCTCGCTGTTACTGAGAGAAGCTTTTTCGCACTCGAACATTGGTGGCGCTAGTGGTCAAAACTAAAAAAATTACAGATGGCCGACCTAGACGACAGGCCAACCGTGACGACATTCCCCTACATTTAAATAAGGAAAAGAATAATACTGGTTTTTTCTTCTAAACATTTTATTTTTCAATGTTGGTGTAGATTTGTATAGAGATAGACTTTTTCTGGCTCAGACATAATTTTGTAGGCTGCTACTTTTGACAGTTAAAAAAACCTACCAGCTATTTAATCGCACAGTACAAATTACAATTATAAAATTTTTATCAGATATAAAACTTCTCATAGGATAATAACATTTGCGGTATTTTATTAATAAAAATTCAGGTCTCATAACGTCGTGCGTGGAAACACAGTCATTTAAACTAGAACGTAGCTAAAATAAAACGATATTTTAGAATAAACGAATCTCAGTTAAGAATAGAATCCGTGTTCTATGAAAAGTGGTGTTGTTGTTCTCAGTTGCCTACATATTTTATTCAGCACTCAATATATAAATTCAAATAAGAATAATGAAATTTGGCTACGAAAATTTTTTTGCTTTTATGAGGTTCGAATATGACTAAATGTAGATAGAAAAGGGGAGGCGAATTGCATGCATATATGGATTAAATATGCGTGATTGCTCTAGTTAGATTCTCATATGTGTTCATAAACATAATTATACTATTTTTAAAATAAAAGAAACACCACATGAGAGAAAAAGCAAAAAGCAAATTTTTGGATAAAATCATATTCGGTTTACTTATTTTTTTTCCTTGCAAAAATTAAGATATTATTCAATTATGCAAGATAAAAAATAAAAATGTGAAGAAACAAAAAAATTCAACACTGAAAAGGATTGCGTTTTGCCTATTTTTATACCCTACATGAAAGGGTGTACTAGGTTGACATTCCGTTTGTAATACCTAGAAATAATGATGGTAGAGCAAAATTGATTAGACATCTATGCGTAAAATTAAAAAAGTTATTTTGATTTTCGTATGCTGTCGTCCGTCCATCCGTCCTCACAATAACTCGAGAACGCGTGTATTTAGAGAGGTGAAATTTTGCACATGGCCCTTTTTTAAAAAAAAAAAAAGAAAAAAGAAAAAAAAGTAAAATTAAGTTCGAAAATGGGACAAATCGGGTAACTCCTTCGTACGGTTTCCATACAAAAATTTCAATTTTCATATACATATTTGGACACTGCTTGTATGTCATATCGAATGGTCATCCATCTGTGCAAGTTTGATTTTCGAAGTAGTTTTTCGCATTATATTTCTAGAACGGCTTGTCGGACAGAAAAAATTATTATAAACAATTTTATAGGATTTCATATTCTAAAGAACTTTTCAGTACATTAAAAACGTATAGGGCTCATCGTTTTCACAGTATACGTAAAAATCCTAAATATTTATATGGCAACACCAAAAAAGGGTTGCCCGAACGGTGCAGGCTGATTTAAGAATGCATCAGGAGGTATTAAACGCATTTATATACCAATCCTTTTCCAATCGTTGCTTAAATTTAATGTGATATGTGGTTGTAATGAATATTTACAACTCAAACCAAATCCTTTGTAAATCTCCTGGAGTTAATCTTGCTAATTTCAGAATATTTTCAACAAAGTGGAAACATTGAAGACCTTTTCAATAGAAATATAACAGGATCCTTGTAGAGATCTTCTATAAAGCAATGAAAACCTAAAAAAAAAATTAATAATATTTAATGAAATATATTTGTTGAAGAAGATAGGCAAATCCGACAGTGAACTGCGTCGAGTGTGCGAAGAGGAAGATGAGTAACCAGCGCTTTCAGGACTAAGGCTGCAAGTTACTGGAGGAACATTTATCTCTCCAAATAAAGTCTGCAATCTAATCCTGAGAGCAATAATCGAGCTCGTTAAAAGACTCGATTGTGCTAAACCGAAGATGGAAGGCAGAATAGATCAACTGTGGTGGCGGTTTCCGCATTGGAGGCCTAGTCGATCCTACTCTTAATATTAACATTAATGAAATATATTTCCCATTGACAAATTTTGAACTGCTTTTAGAATTTTATCAAATCAAAGGAGCTATTTCAATTGAGTGGTCAAATCTTCAATTGAAACCCTGTTAAAAGGAAATGTTTCCAAAAGAGTAACAATCGTATCCAGTCCAAATGGTATTCGTCACAAAGATTATAATAAATTACTAGTGTCTTCTTAATGCTCTCAATTTCTATTCTATTTCATTCAGACATTTCATAATATATTCTTAAACTCAAACCCAAAATAAAATCAGTAGAAATCTGTAGTTTTAATATACAACAAAAACGAATGTTTAAGGGGTTCGCACTATTCTATAAGGTGATTTGTTACATCTTTAAAGTAAACTCCGATAACCGTAATTTGAAATTTTATTGGGAATTGCCGATTATGTTTTGGTTATTTTGGTTGATTCAGAAATAAATATTCCCAAAGTTTGTTTTTATTATTAATCCGAATTTTTGTTGTACTTAAGTTTGATTGTATTATTTCTTCATAAGCTAAAACTTAAAACGAAACAATAGAAATTAAAATATTATAATTTTTTAATAATGGGTTTAACAGATGTTTTCCATTATACAACTTCTGTAAGTCTATTATGTTATGCGTTGATTTGTACATATATTTCATAATATTTAGAGGAATATTTCTCTCCATATTTTCTTTATTGGTCTAGTTATAAATCAGCTTTGCAATTGTATTGCGTTTCTTGGGTATAAATTTCACGGTAAAGCCATTCCCACAGATTTTCAATAATATTTACATTTGAGGAAAGCGCACTATGAGGTCACCTCTGACTTGACTAAATAATTTTTTCATAAAATTCTTAGTCATTTATGGCGTGACCCAACTATTTTTCCCTACAACTTTAAAGTCACCCACAGATTTTCAATAATATTTACATTTGAGAAAAGCGCACTATGAGGTCACTTTTGACTTGACTAAACAAATTTTCCATAAAACTCTTAGTCACTTATGGCGTGACAAAACTATTTTTCCAGTCAACTCTTAAGTCACCACTGGTGTGACATTATTCATACAGTAAAACAAATTAGTGGGAAGCAGTTTTAAAAAATGTTTTGAAATTATGTGTGTGTACATAAAAGTCTTGTATTAAAACTTCTTAGCATAATAATATTAATGTTGCTTACCTAATTTTCAAACGCAATAGTATTGAATTAAGCATAAAACTTATCTAATATAAACATTCCAGATTGTTTCAAAAAATCAGTTATATGCGCATGGGAAATTCAATTATTGTTAGTATTGAGTTTATTCTCGTCCTTGAAGGTTCAGTGCACATTAAGAAGAGTTTTTTTTTGTTTTTTGACATTTTTAGGCATCAAAATGGAAGAAGAAAATAACGGTTATAACAATATTGAGGATGACAATGGTGGACTTGATCTGATTTGGATTAAATCAAGTTCAAGTGACAATGAATCAGTTGGTGTAAGTCCGAAAAAAAGAATGAAAAAAACAAAGAATTATCGACAAGGCGCGAAACATCGGGGAAGACCCTCAACATCAGACCACGAAAATCGTTTAGATGGTAAATTACATGTACTAGTGGCATATCCTCAAGGCAAACATAATGACTGCCTAGTATGCTCAAATCGAAAAATAAAAGGTGGAAGGCGAACAACAGTCTACTTTTGTGAAACTTGTGACAGGAAGCCATTTTTACATGTAAGAGATTGTTTTAAAAAGTACCATACTTTAAAAAAATATAAATAAACATTAAACTAAATATTCGTATTTTGACTTCATACATTCTTTATGACCAATCGTTTTGTTAATAAAACATTAAACTTCAAATAACTGCAAGCAATTACTTCATATTCATATCTAATATTTGATATCAAAACCAGAAAAATTAAATCAGAGTTGGCTGGGAACTAATTATAGTGCTATATGGGTTAAACTATGCCTTTACATTGATCTAGTAGTATGAATGCTGGCATTATCTTTTTGAAAAATCCAACGGTTTGCCTCAAAGATTTCGAGAAATTCCAAGCGTAACGCTTATTGGTTTTATAATTATTTAAGATTTTTGTATTTTCAGCGGTATCAAAAATTTGTTCTTTTCAAAAATATATAATGATGAAAATCAAATATTTAAAGTTTGAAAAAAAACATTAAGTGGAAATTTGTATAAATTTGTATATTTTGCTTGTTCTTTTGTTGTTGTAACCTATTCAATGTGAGTTTATACCCGGGCTGAAAATTCAGCCCACATCACGACACTTTCACCACCAACTCTTCCTGATTTGCTCTGGAAAATGATTGCCATGCTTTATAGAGCACTTTTCAGATTAAATTTATTTTCATCGGACTTTTTTCAAATATTTTCGAGCCATTCCTTGGTCCAATTTACAACCGCGTCTAGAAGTCAAACGTGCAGCTTTATGATTGTGAGAAAGCGGTTGTTTTTTCACTTTTCTTAAAAGCAATCTGCATTTAAATTTGTTGTATAGTCGTCCTGTGACAAGAAAACTGTTTTCCATAAATGTCGCAAATGTTGAAAATTCAGTATTATTGCGATTTCTTGATTATTTTGGAAGTTCTTGTTTTTGATTTCTCCTCTTCCACTTACAACCCACTTTGTAACGAATGCTAAAGTAAAAGTTCAAAACATAACAATTAAAAAAAAAATGCAAAAAATCTCTTTAAGTTATTAAAATTTCTTTTCAATATTTACATTGCAAAGTACATATATTATATGTGGCACGTTAAGTGAGCGAAGATAAGGAGGCATTTAGGTAATAAGTCTTGATCCTTCCAATGCTTCCGCTCCTAACAGATATCTGTTACCTACTAAAATTGAAATTATTTAAATAATTTCCAATAAAGGGGAATGGCCATTTTAAATGATGCATTATTTTATTAACAATGTTTATTTCAATTCTGCGGGGGAAGCCCGGGCGGGGCGTCAAAATTTGATCTAGTACATATTGAAAAATCTAGTACAGGATCAAATTCCTTAGGTCCTGAGAAAAAGTTTGAGTACCCACACTCGTATACTCGGAGGGTTAAGTACATACTAACTTTTTTAGTCTTTTCTTCTTTTTTATTTGAACTGAGGTACTAGATTTTTCACACCATAGATCGCCTCTAACACGCTAGTGTTATATCCAATCGAAAAACCCGTTTCGCTGTTAGAACAAAATATTTCTCTGCATATTTTTAGGGTGTTGGTAGGTACCCCCGGCGCGGAGGCTGGTGGTTCCAATACTGCATGTTGCATATCAAATTGAAGATCTCGCCGAGTACTATCGGATGGTGTACTTTTTTACCGATTCAGAATACTTTCTCGTGACGTTTTTGCTGCCGAAAAACCCATTTTCATGAACTTGGGTCACATACACTCCAGCTACTACATTTCGTATAGATTTTTGCAATTATTTCTTCCATGGCATTAGTGCTTCTCATTGAAAGTCATTTTCCACGACTAACCAATTCCGCGCAATTACGAGAAGTAGAAAAGTCCACTTTTTCACCCGAGAAACTCGTTCAAGCTACATCCGCTGCAACGCCAAAGCGTTCCCCCGCTTAATTAAAATAAACATTGTTAATAAAATATGTTCACAGTTTCCTAATGGATCGTTTCAGATATCTCTCATGTCTGGAGGTGTCGGGCCTAAAGTTGTACGCAGTAAAATATCCGTTGCGAATATAATTCCCATCCGTTTCGAATATGGTTCATCCCATCTGATTGGTCTATTTTAAATTCAATATATGATAGATTCAATGAATACGAAAAATGCTTTTGAGAATATAAAAAAGTGTTAAGAGTTTTACTCTATACAGTAAAAATTGTTTCTCTAAAGTGACTGGCAACAATTTTGTGCCATTAAGCTTAGGTGTTTTTTGTTAAGATTAGGAAAAGCTCCGCCTTGGAAAAAGTGGAATAGGTTTCTATCCCTAAAATTTAGGTACATACTTCCAAATGTAGAATAATAGCTAATTTATTGAATGTTCTCTTCCTTTTATCCGAGGTTTTCTAGTGCAAATACCTAAATTCATTGAATGTTCCATTGATTTGGGCAAATTAAACTGATTTTCCATTTATATCAGAAAAATGACATTTAATTTTAAGAAAAAACGTGTCTTAAATTTAGGGAATTGTGCTACTTTGTTTTACAGTGAACTATAAATATATGAAATTTTTTTGGAAGGAATCATTTTGTTTAATTGTGAATCACATTTTTTACTGTGTATGAATTTGTTTTAAGTATGGTCTTTCATTCGAAACTATTTTTGTTTTTTAAATATATTTCCTGACTATGAGCATAGATGGCACAAAAGCTAGATGTCGCATGGCATACTAGAGCAGAGTATATAGATTGTGAAATGGGTAGTGCATTCTAGAATGGACCATAACATGTTTTAGAGCGTGCCGAAAGCAAATGTTTTTATAATAGCAGTTTTGTATACGATCGACTTCTTCAACACTTCAGATCGAAAAAAATATGATATGAATCACTTGACGTATACATAATTTCAAATGTTGGGGTCCATTCCGGAACGGACCACCAAGACACATACATTTTGTTTACTTTTTTGGTATTGCATGTGACATCTAGTTCTTGAGCCAACTATGCTATGAGACACCTAATGCAGCTCAAATTACAGGGCTAGATTTGTGTTTACACGGGGGTTACACGAAATATTTAGTGCAGATTGCATGGAACTTGCACTGCTATAAATCATGGCAGCTGAGCTGACAGTAATCTGACATTATACACAGTTTTCAAGATGGCGGAAAAGAAATGCCATCATATGCCTATCATAATCGGACAGCTCATAGTGCATAATGCGGTGTAGACGTTTCTCATTTTCAACACTTGCTTAACTGATCTCATCAAATTAGAAATTGTCCAAGTCTCCTTCAGTCCACTTAATGCAACTACCGGGCGTCTATTTCCCGCAATTTAAGCACTGAACCCAACCATCACTCTTCCTAAATATCATAAAATAAGACTAATCACGTCTCAATACTGTACAAAATCTGTTGAAGGCGCCAACAACTTTTAGTATAATTTGACATCTTAAAAACACAAAGCATGCTTGGGATTGGAGTTACTCGTTGCAATATTTCTGTGGTATTGTCACTGTCCGTTTCTGCCACGGTGTCCCGCATTGCCCCATTTTCCCCTACTTAAAAGATTTTTTAGTAATATATATTTGCTAATTTTTCCAAAATCAACAAATAAAAATATGAGTAGCTGGTTGATCTTTTAAAGTCAAATGCCGCTATTGTGAAACGTGCAGACTATAAAGCTGCATGCGTTTTGATCATGATTTAATGATTTATCAGAGCTGCTGATTAAATCGTTTTGTTTTGCCGGTGTGAATGCAAAGAGAGATATGAGTAGAAATTTATGTTCTGATTTAATCAAGACTGAAGGATGATTAAAACGTACAATGTGAATGCAGCCTAACTTTTGGGACAACACGTCAAAAGAATTAAATAATTTATACGCCCATCAGTAAAGGATCCACAAATACTTTCAATTTTGAATTTATTGTTTTACCTTTAATAAAATAAATAAAAAAAAATTTCTAATCATAACATTTTTCAAATAATTCCGAAAACTATAAAGGGTGTCCTATACGTACCGCATTTCCTTATACCCTCGATTCCTCACTCAATTTCGAGAAATAAATTGTATGGGACGAGATCCGGAAAATGCACGGTGTGGCGGTAGGATCGGTTTTGTAATTTTGGGTACTTTTTATCCTAATACCATGTAACTTTCTTGTTATACACCCTATGAAGGTGACTTGCATCTCACCTTCTACGGTTTCCAACAAATGCCCAACCACCTCTCTGCCCCATTTCCATCGGCAGTTATAGGACGTCAAAATCAAAAAATTTGGAAAATTTTGCAATTTCTTTTTAAATTTTAACGATTTTCCGGCTAAAAGGCAAGATAAGTATAGCACTTCCTTGCAAAATTTCGAAACCCCGGAATGTTACCTTTAATTTGACAATGCTCATGTACCTACCTAAATGCTATCGGTTTTGAGATATTCTTGTTTCTATGATTCATAATTTCACCAATTGTGCTAATTTGCGTGGAATTGCATAAAATTAGGCGCGTTTTCTATTGTTATTAGCAAAATTAATGAAATTAGGCATCATAAAAATGGGAATATCTCAAACACGGTAGCATTTAGGTAGGTACGTGTACATAGTCAAATTAACGGTAACATTCTGGGGTCTCGAAAAGTTCAATACTCTATTTTCGTATTTTCATCTCTTTCTAATTGTAAATATAAATTGTAAAAAGTCATTCAGATAATATCTAGATATTTTCAAGTCAGATATATAGTTGGATATGGTTCCATCAAATTTATAAATTGTTCCCTAACATCTTTCACGATTCATTTATTTAAACTGAGTGTGAAAAATCTTAAAAGTTTCTTTATTTTCGAATGCGTACATTGCCGTTTTCTTATTTTTTATTGGCAAAACAATCAATTAGTATTGTACATAAAGCTTGTCACGTCCTGATAGTTCTCTGGTGTATTTTTTCGTCATTTCTTTATTTTCATTTATGAATTCTTGGTTTTTCTAATGTACATAACGTGGTTATTTACGAATAGATGATGTTCCATTTCATCAAAATTTTCACCTCTTTTTGAAAAACAAAAATCATAAAAAGATAAATAGAACTGAATGACATTTAAAATATCAATATTAAACTTCCAATATTTTATTAAAAAAAAAAAAGCCAACGACAGACAATTAGTTTGACTTTTTATCACAATGCAATGCCTTCCATGAGGTGTTGCACACCTTGTTCAGTCAATTTTATCTGATGTTTTTTAAAAAAAAAAAGTAAACTGAACTGTGTTTAATGAGTAACTGGAGTAACCTAGAACAAGATTTTCTGCTCTACCTTTTTCGAAAGAGTAACTTGGAGCAGGCATTTGAACTGTAAATTGTGTTGACAGTTCTGATAACTTCAACTAATTGCGTTTTTTGTGGAAAAAAAATAATATTCTGGACTATTCTAGTGGAATAATTTAAAATTTAATTATGTTTTTGTGTGTGGAAAAAAGGTTTCGTTGCATTAATTTAAACAATTGTGTTTTTTGGTGACAGATCTCAGAAAAGTGTGTAAGAGCTTTCTGCTTCTTTCTGTTCTATTTTTAATTTGACAGTTAATCTGAGTTACGTTGCCGTGCTCTACTCTGAACTTTTACGAATTCATTAAACAAACCTAAAGACAAGTGTAAGACTCAACAGTGTCTTGAGTTAAAAATGTGCCACTTCTGTTCCTGCATTGAAAAAATCCATTTTTACATAGATCATCTCCATTACAATGCGAAAATTCTTCTTAATATATTGGACAAACTTTTCACACTTTGTTTCGGCATTTTTTCGCTTCGCTTATAAGTTTCACTTGCTGATGAACTTTAGCTTTTTTAGCTATATGATAAAACGTAAATTGGAGTTTAAATAATTTTTTGTCGTAATTTATCATTTATTTTAAGCCAATCAGCTAGTTCATAAGATTGAAGAATTTTTTGATGGCTAAATTATTTGTAAATATATATTTTTTTTCAAATCTCTGCACTAGCAATGATTTTGGTTTAATATTTTGGTTTGTATTAATTGTATGATTTTTCCATACGTAAAAAATATCATCTGCTTTTGATAGTGCTATTCCTGTCGTCCTTGACTTTCCTTTTCGTTGCATCACTTGACTAATTTTTCTTTCCCAACATTATTAGGGTATTTGATTTTAAATTAAAATCTAACGATATTACAAACCGTCAAAATAAAGCGCCTCTATTGACCGGCACGAGTGTTAAGAAAATTTGAAAAAAAAATCACCTACAAAATTATTGCAAAAGTTCTTTCTTTTTAATTAATGCAATTATATCTATTAATGTTGTACATATATACATTATGTACATAATATAAAGCAAACAATATATTAAGAGTTTAATAAGTGGCATGGACAAAATATAAAAAAGGAGGGAAAATGTAACAAATTCACACAGAGATTCATAAAATTAGAATAAAATACTCAGTCGACTTTCAGGTGTTATGCTATATCACTTTTCGTGCTGAATTTTGTGTAATATTTGACTAGGGAATGCTTAAATCTAATATTTCTCTACCAGTTTTCATTTGAATTGATTTGGAATATTCCACGACATTTAGAATGTTAAATTTGGTTTACCACAGATCCTTAATCAATATTCTAAAATTATCCATTTTCGGCTACTAGTAAGCCTCATTCTCGCACTGTGCTTTATAGTGCCTGACTTTATTCACTTATTTCGTTGTTTTTTAAGGGTTTTTTTATAAAATTTTCTTCAGAGTTTTTCATGCGATGTATTTTATGTTTGTAGATAGAAATATATTTGTTGTGTCTGACACGTGCTTAAGTATTTATTAATTATTTCTGTATAAATTGTGGGCTGTCAAATACTTTGTTTCTTTAGTTTCTAAAAAAAAAAAAAAAACGTTTTAACGCAACTCATACAAAAAATGATTATAAATTCACATTGTTTAATTGATATCCAATCTTCTCTTCGAATTCAACCCTTTTTTTTTGTTATTAATTTTTAATACGAATTTAGTAAACGTGAAATATGAAAATCAGAAAATATGAACGTTATAATACAGGCGATAATTTATCCATAAGTAATTTTCTTATTTTTCCAACGACGACGCCAGTTGTAATTTGTTTTCGCTTTCAAAATTTCATCATAATTCTGGTATAGGTATTAAAAAACAATCTATTGAGTCCTATGAAAACGACAAAAATGATTTTGCAATAATAAAGCATCTTGCTTTCTCTTTTCGAGATAAAATTTTCTTTTTGCAAAGTACATTAGGAGAAAAGAGTAAATAAAATTACTTTGGTTTTTTTTGCACTTTTTGTAAAAAGGAAAAATTTTTACACTTTTTTATATAAACGGATCGTCAACGAAACGAAAGTCTACGCAGAATGTTTGATAGTTTTTTAATCCTTTTTCTTTTGTTCTTTTACGAAAAGTGCAAGAAGTTTTTTTTTCCTTTTCTTAATAATCATCTTATTGGGAAAAAGGAGAAGTAGAAAAAAAAAGATTTATTCACTAGAAGGCGTTGTCGCCTAAACGACTCTTTTTACCATTTTTGATTATATACTAAAATCAGTTAACGCAGCTTAATTAATTTATTTGAATTGTGTCTAGCAAGACATTTGGTACAATAATTTGACTGATGTACACAGGTAGACAGAATACAGGGAATGGTTGGGAAATAGTTCAAAATGGGGGGGGGGGTGAGTGGATTTTTTAATTTTTATAATGAACGCCATTTTGTACTTAAGTTTTCCAAAACATTCATTTTTACCAAAAATAATCGTTTTTCAGGTAATTTCTCACAAATTGTTAGTCCTACTCAGCAGTCTTGCATTTATGGTAGTTTTCGGAGGATGTAGAATCGTTCATAAAAAAGAGCGAGAAACTTCGAAGAACTTTGCATTCCAGACAATAAGAATTTTATCCCCACTCTAATATAAATTTTTGTTTGTCCGACTGACTCTACTTTATAAACCAGTGATGATTAAGCGAGACATCCTGTATTCATAATTATGTACATAGACTCTCAGTGACGTATGTTAATATAGAACAAAATTAATTTAAAATCTTAATAAGAAAATAATTATTGTACCTGGATTTATAATAGTTTTAAAATAAATTGTTGTTTTAATTCAAATATGTAATTATAATAATTATCTAAGGAAGGAAATTAATTCACAGAGTTAAAACAAAAATGCCATCCGGATTTAAAGGACGTTGATTTTTCCATGCCATTAATCTACCGAAAAAGTCAACGTGGAAGGCCAATATTATGCCTGGTAGGTTTCACATATCGTAAAGAACGTGAATACAAGGAAGGTCATCAGTATTGGCGTTGTCTAAAAACAAACTGCCACGGAAGACTAACAATGTGTAAAGGACTAATAACAAAATATCATCAACATTGTCATCCTCCAGAATTGTAAATTAAATAGAAAAATAATAATATATGTATTTATATAATTTAAAAAAAAAAAGAAGAAGAAAAAAAAAACAAAGAAAAAACAAAAACAAAATTTTGTCTTATTTTTATGTTTTATTTTTTATTATTATTTTTCTTTTTATATCAAAATTGTAATTTAATAATTGAATCCATTATGTGTGAGAAAAGTGCCTGACATTAAAAAAATTTTTAGGTCTTGAATACATCTATAGCCAAAGAGGTCGACCTTTATTAGTTGTCGCGAATTATTTATATCGAAAAAATCGTAACAGCTATTGGAGATGCATCCGTTGTACAAAATATAAATGCAGAAGTCGTCTTATAGTTAAACCTGGTGAACCACCGATTTGTATTGAAAGTCACACTCATGGACCTGAAACAGAAAAAATTCATTGGGGTCGGAGAGTTCGATCAACCCTACAAGCAGTAATTGATTATAAAGACAGCGATGACGAAGATAAAGAATTAAATGTGAAAGACATAAAACCAGTGAAATTGCCAATTCGACAACCGCATTTTAATTCTGATTATGTTCTTGCTAAATATAAATATTAAATATGTGTTTTTTTTTGTTCTAAACATTATAAATTATTTAGTTTTAGTATGTATTTTATATTTTCACTGCTTTAATGAAAATGTTGTTTCCACAATACTCTGAATATCATAAGAAATCTATATAAAAAATAAAATTTTCATTTTATGTAACAAAAATTTATATGAATGTTTCTACTAATGTTTTTAAAAACTATCTATTCATTCTATTCTAATTATTTAGTGTTTTTTTGAAATTAACAAAACGTATTTGATCCAAGCTCACAAACACGACTGTTTCGATTCGAGTCTTCTGATTATAATTTGTAAAAGTACTTGGTCACATTTCGAACAGTACCTTGCAACTTTACAATACATTTCGTGGTAATGATTTGGGGAAAGCTTTAAATTCTGTATGAATAATCAGAATGAGCACAAAGTATACATAGTTTGATAATGAGTTCGTTCTGGGCTGAGAAGCCAAATGAAGTTTTCTTGATTGTCAAAAGACCTGTAAAACTGAAAAAAAAAATCAAGCCAATAGTGTGAAGAATATTTAAAGAAAAATAAGAACTAATTCCTAAATTTGATTCTGGGGAAATCAACTTCTTAAAAACACTGCCTCTTAGTTTATTGGAGTAGAACATAATATAGCAACAAGTTATTGTTAAAGTTAACATAATTAAAATCGGAAAAAATTCCAAACCAAAAAATCCGACAAAATCTTCTATTTCCTTGTAGCTCTGGAAAGGTATCAGTTTATAACGGAGAATAACGTGGTATACCTTAAGATCCTTTGCAAACTATTTTTTTTTTATTCTTAAGTTCTTTAGTCTGTTTCAGACTTCAGATATACATATATCAGATTAAAACGTATTACAAGAACAAAATATTTGTTATAATTTACTGAGATCGATCATAACATGATTAAAGAATGCAACTATTTTATATAGATAAAAAAAAAGTATATTTCATGTCCATTAGAAGCATAAGGCCTTCCACTCTCTGCTCTGCTTTAGTTTTTTGAATCGTTCCAGCATGATTGTGCTGGCATATGTTAAGTTATTAGGAGAAGTGAATCATGTTGATCTCCTAGATGTTTTCGGGTTCACGTCTTTGTAAACCGTACGCTGCCTTTCATACAGTTCATTCGAGTTGATATTGCTGTTAATAAAAGAAAGGATTATAGCAGTGGGGTGGTTCTAGATAAAGTGAAAGAAGTGTAAGTAGAAAAAGGCGCAGCACCAATTTAAGTTTGGACTAAAACCAAAAGCTCCTTGGATGGTAGATAATAGCGCTTACCTACCACTTAGCCACCGAGGATATTCTAAAATAAATTTCAGAGTCAGTGTAATTTTACATTAATTTCTCATTAGTTGAAAATTGGAATTCTGCAGAGTAAAAAAGATAAAACTGTCTAACTCAATTGCTATGTTTTCTACTGATTTTTTTTACTGTTGTTTTGCTCAATTTTTTTGAGTTATTTCTCTCATTTTGTGAGCACGTTGAACTAATGCAATTTGTCTATTAAATAACACTAACTTGTGTAAAAGCTGGGTCGGTCACATACATGTATATACATATATATATATATATATATATATATATTCAGTAAAGATAATTCCATTTAAGTTTCATGAGCGCAGGTGAAACCTCAATTCGTCATATACTTAATAGAAGACATTCGGAAATAGCCTTAAATAATTAAAATCGACATTTCATATGTATAGAGTAACTACACATACAAATAACTACATTCGATAATACACGTTAATCCTTATAAGATGGCTAAAAAGATTCTTCAATTTTATTAATTTTTTTTTCCCGAATAAAAACCTTACTTAAAACTGTATTTTCGCCATTCCATTTCTATTTTAGGACATAATTTTAGTGTGAAAAAAAAGAACACTTTCTTCTTTTACTTAACCTGTTAAGTGTTCTGCCATCTGTAATTTTACCAATACCTATGAAATCTAACGAAATCCCCTGTAAATAACATTTTCAGGGGATTGATTCCAAAAATCGAAATATTGGGTGAAATCCAAATTGCAACACAGTCGCAGCAGCTTCAAATCATTTTTCGACAGGCTAAGTTGCAATTTAATCACAGTAGGTAAAAGTTGAAGAAAAACAATTTAATATCGTATTTAAACAGTTGAGCATAATTTTACCAGCTCTTCTGTAGCAAATCTTAGGTAATCAATGTGAACTTTTCTACCACCTACAACCAGTATTCTTCTTTTTGCTCTATATGCAATCACAGAAAATAAAGAGCGTTACATTTCCGTAGGATAGAAATCTTCAAAGTGTTCGAAATCTTCATTATATCTAAAGCTTCTGATATTATACTTTACTGCTGCGCAAACTATTTGATTTGTTCTATCTATCTGATGGGATAGGACTTGGAAGCTTATGCTAACCAAAAAATAAAGAATCTAACAAAATTTCTCGAACTTTTGACTGCCCTTCGATACTTTCTAAGGCTTTTGAAAAACTCACCATCATTCAATTGATGAAATATCTTTAAGGTAACCATCTTATCAACTCAAACGTAGATTTACTAACGAGTCATTCTGCTCTTTTAGTCAAACTTGTGGAATTGAAGAATTTTTCGAAAAACTTTTTATTTTTACGATTCGAAATCAAATTATTAAATACAAGAGAAAAAAAAAACCGCCTCGTCCGGTTTTTGAAGCAGACAACTGCCGCTTTCGGGCCGACTGCTCTTACTTCTGATCTATTGATCAGTTCTCTCTATACTAATCATTTTTTAATTTTTATTAATAATTTTCTAAATCTTACTAATGACAGAGAACTCTTGATTTCGTGTGATTAGCTTACATGGGAACGCTGTCGATTAAATTCATTGTCACATCTTTGTAAATGACTTTTTCGTTTGGGATAGATCAAATCGCGTGTTGCTTAATGCATTTAACATGAAATATTTTCTGATATCACTCAAACATAGCCAACAACCTCTAAGCGAATATACGCCGTCCATAAACCATTTATAAAATATGTAGCGAGCAATCTTTGCTGATTTGTTAATACCATTGAAGCTGAAATTGATCGCACCTCGAAATTTCGTGAATGTTTCATTTCATAAGTAGATGTAAATAGAATAGCCTTTCCAGTCGTCCATGGGATAGTAAAAAATTCGGCTTAGTTTCTCAAGAAAATTCTTAATTATGAAAAAATAATTACTTCTTTAAAACTCGTAAAAGCGTAACTATAAAATAATATAATTTATAAAAATTTGGAGTCCGTATACATTCTGTAGGTCAACCAGCAGGAAAAACTTCGTTTTATACTTGCAATTGTTTAAATTCAACCTGAGTCCAGTGTTATTTTACTATGAAGTCATTGATTAATTAATAAAATGGTATAAAGGTGATCATATATTTTTGAGCCATCCTACAATTGGAGTATATCAATACAGCAATAAAAAAAAATCTTCAATGTTATTTTATTTGCTAATTTATTGCAACAACCACTGTATGGGTATTTCCTCTTGGATAAGATACTGCACTTATTGCACCTATATTCAATCATCATTAAACGTTTTGGGATTCGCTCATGACTTCATAAATAGATGAATGTACCAAATAAATGTTGCTTGTTAAATATTTACTCGTATTGATTGTCCCTTATTGATCCCCCCAACCATGTCGTAGATATAAGCTACTTTCCATTTGCACATTTCAAGTACCTTGGGGTTTTCGTCTTTGAGAAAGCTAATGGAAATGTTTCTTACAAGTTAAAATTTATATTAAATTCCTGATAACAAATGTGTAAATGTAATTAATTTACTAAAGTCTTGATTGATTATAAAAATAAAAAATTTGTAGCCCATTTACCATTTGGGCATTTTAGGGTAAAACCAATTTGACTACTTTCAAGTACTTGAAGAGGGTAATATTGGAAAGCAGCTTTGGTTTTTATTTTTTTATTTATTTATTTATTTTTTTATGTTTAATTATTATTAATCGGGGAAAACTTTGTGTTGTTTTTATTATTATTATTCTTACAATTATAATTTATGTTATAATATTGCATTCATAAACATTAATTGGTATTTCATAAGTGTGCCGTTTTCGACATTCTAATTCATTCTTTGCATAAATATTATTTATTCTAGATTATCCTCTGGGTGTATGGATACAATCTGCACCTATGTATTATACGCAAAATCAGAAAGGAGGCATCAATTTAGTGTTTAACGGTTTTATGTTTAAAAAAGAAGCGACATTTCGTTCATCAATTAACTGGATTTGTTCAAAAGGCAATGGTAGACGTGCATGGGAAAATAAATGTCTTGCACGTTGTGTAACACGCTATGATGGATCTATAAAGCTTGGAAAGCATCATCATAATCATCCGCCACAATGGTACTAACTATTTTTATATTTTTAATATTTTTTTTTTTTAATTTAGTAATAGACAAAGAAAAAACTGATTCAATATATATTATATATGACGTTGTTATCTTTGTTTTAATTATACCCTTCTCAAAGTCCTTTGAAATTCGATTGAAAGATGTTGTTGTGTAAGAGTTCAATATCGAATTGATCTTTGTTTTAATTAAAAATTGATACGAAATAGAAAAGTTTGATAGGTTTCTATTATTGTGTAGTCACACATTTGAATGTAAAAGAAATGCCAGCCACATGAAATTTTAAAGTATTAAAGACCTAGACATATATGTATTTACATTTAGTTTATTAACACTTGTAACAAATTATGCACTGCTACTGACATCGCGTCATACTCAACTATATAACTTGATTTTCATACCTAACAAAAAACATTTCATGATTTCTATAATAAATAAAACAATATGGGTCTAGGCTAGGCTTTATGCTCAGTTCGTTATAAACATTAAGGCCATGTTCAAATATGGGTAAGATCAACCCATTATTGTATGGTGACTGGTCTAAGTTGATTAACTGAATATTGAAATATAAATGAGTCAAGCAAAAAGTCTTTCTAACATGCCTACGTAGTCCCATGTCTACTATTTATGTCAATAATCTTTTAGTGGATAATCTCAGTGACAGACAGTTTTTCGTGATTTTGAAGTGAAGGGAAGCATTTAAAGGCATTTAACTTATATTACCAAAAACTGTTCTGTTGTTGGACCCAGAATGGATTAGAAATTTATCACTGTTTGAAGAACTGAAATCGATAACTTGGCGCTCAGCTTTGAAGGGTCTAAATTTGTGAAAACTTTTGTTAAAATCGAGCGGACTCGCTTTTCAAACAGCTTTCATGTGCTAAAGCTATACAATATAGAAAAAGAGTTATGTAGAACTTAGAAAGCTGCAACGAAAGGCAATTGAAACGATGTTGTTTTGGTTTTCCGTCTTTCGCTCCTCACATATTTCATATACACTTTTAGGTCTACCGCACACAACTTACAATCGCTGGTAGATAATTTTGCGTAAAGTCACAGCACATAACCGACAGCTTGTCATGTCAGACGTGTGCCCTACAATTAAGCGGTGCTTTGACCAAAGGTTGGGTGAACTGAAATAAATGTGAGGCTCAATCCAAATCCGCCGTAGTGCGGCATAACTAATCTTTAAGCGACCGTATATCTGACCGAAAGTCATAAAACCTGGTGTACCTTTGCTACTTCACCGTCCTGTTTATGAGCTTGTTGTGAACATCACTATATACTGACAGTTTGCCTAGTACACACACGACCAACTAAAAAATTATCAGCTTATTGCCCCCACGACTGAATATTCAGCATTAGATTCACGTCGAAAGAATTTGGTCTCTAAAAACCAGTTTGTTGGTATCTGGAGACCCAGAAACACATTTATAAAGTTTGGAGGCGCAAAAATCTCTAAAGAGACCAAATCTCTAGTCTCCGGTCTCGTGTTGTGTATTTCAAAACAAACTGGTCTCTGAAGTTAGCTCATTTTTTATCTCCAGGTCTCGAGACAATTTGTGTGTTCTCGTCAGTTAAGTTTAGGTCTATTCCGAATTGAAAAAGAATAAAGTGGAGTAAGTTTGACAAATTGTTACAAAGAAATAAAAAAAAAAAAATATTAATATACTAATGGATTTAGGGCGAAAAATTTGTTTCGTCAATATGTTTGAAAAAAGAAAAGAAAAAAATCACAAATTTGTTGCGTTAATCTTTACAACATAAAATTTGTACACGAAGGATATCTTTTTTTAAGCTTTATCACTTTTCGCATAACTTTCTTTCTAACAATCTCTTGCTTGACAATTACCAAAGATCTCTGAAGATCGCTAGAGATCAAGCTTCAAATTTTATGTATACCTACACTTCGGAGACGTGTCTCTAGAGATTTAATTTTTTGATCTCCAGAGACAAAAGTCTCTTGTCGTGTAAACATTTTGGAGATTTTAGTCTCTGTAAATCGGACACCACAGACGAAAAGTCTCTCAACGTGTATCTTTACCTTAATATATTTTCGAAGAATGATATATTTGGCAACATTGCAAAGAAACTGCAAGAAGAGAAAACGTTCAGATGTCGCAATTTATCTCCATGGCGCATTAGTTCAGAATCTTGTGAATACAAGGGCGCACGAAAAACGACTGAATTGCACTATTTGAATGCAGGATTCCAATCCGTCAGCTATAGTCACCGAAAATAGAGCTTCTGTTGGGCTGATGGTAAAATGGAAGTGTTCCCATCATTTTATCGGTCTGCCTTTTCGGAGCGGTGACCTTTTAAGCCAAGTCTGACTCTGATATAAACGAGTGATTACTGTGCTCGTACTGTTGAATATATATTTTTTTAAATTCGTTTTTTCAGGAAGTGTTTTTGATAGTAAGAAAATGAATTTAATTGATGAGCAAATCTTGCATTTTTAGTAATTTTCAATTTCAAAAACATTCGAATCATAATTGAAAACATCACGAGCTGTACAGTAGAAACCATCCCAAACCATCCCAAAAATAAGTGTTGATGTGATGTGCACAAGCTCATATGAAATACTTGAACATATGGAGTAATATCATTTGATTATTACAAACAGCCGGATAACGAGCACGGCAATCAGTTTAGCTGCGACTTAAACATAAACTTTCCATCTGATGGAACCGTTTTTGCTGTCGTCGGACCACGTTCTTCACCACTGTTTTGACGACTGTTCTTTCATTTGTGAAGTGTAAAGATGAATCCATGTTTTATCAACTGTTAAATAACGCCACCAAAACTCATTTGCACTCCGCTTAAACACGTATAAACAAAGCTTCGAAAAATTCGCGTGATTGTATTTTTGGTTAAGTACCGCAATGTTTGGGCAGGATAAGAAAAACATGTTTGTTTAAGATGTTTACGAACTATAATATCAGGACCCTTATACGGATTTTCCGAGTTCACAGCATCATTCGTGCTGGTAGTAGTTAGTAGTTCACATAATAGTACTTACTCTTTTTTTTTAGCTTTTCTTCAGTTTTTTTTAAGGATTTTTCCACATAAAAATTATTCTAGAATCCTAGAAACAAAAACTTATTCACTTTCGAACGATATTTAACATTTTGAACATTTTAGGCCTGATACCTCCAGACATGAGAGAACGATGCATTATGTAACTCTGAATATTTTTTATTAACAATGTTTATTTCTATCTAGCGGGAGAAAGCTGGGGAGGGGGTCAAAGTTTGATCTAGTACAGAATCGAATTCCTTAAGTCCTGAGAAGAAGTTTGAGCACCCACACTCCTATACTCGGAGGCTTAAATAGCTTTTTATAGTCATCCCAATAGTATTTTTTTTTAGTATTTCCCTCTTTTTTATTCGAACTGAGGTACTAGATTTTCACACCTGAGATCAGCTCTAACTTGTTAGGGTTATGTCAGATCGGAAAACGGGTTTCACTGTTCGCCTCAGCTCATTACCAGCTACAATTCATAGAAGACATTTTTTATTTGCATTGTTTTAGGGTAAGGAGTAGGGACTCCTGGCGAGGGGGAGGGGTTGGTTCCAATACGGCATGTTGCATACCGAATTAAAGGTCTCGCCGAGTACTATCGGGTGCTGTATATTTATCTCGATTCAGACAACTTTCTCGGGACGTTTTTGCTGCCGGAAAACCCATTTTCATGCACTTGGGTCACATACACCCCACCTACTACATTTCGCAAATATATTTTTGCAGTTCTTTCTTCCATGGCCAGTAGTGCTCTGTTGTGAACATTTTTCTCATATTAAGTCATTTTCCACGACACACCAACTCCACGCAATTACGAGAAGTTATCTTTTCCACCCAAGAAAGTCGATCAAGTTATATCCGATCGTCAAAGCTTTTACCCCGCTAGATATGTTCACAGTTTCCTAATGTATCGTTTAAGACATATTTCATATCTGGAGGTGTCGGGCATAAAGTTATATGAAATGTGGGCAGTGTGACGTAATTTTGACCTCTAATGTACATTTGTATAGAGAAGGCAGAGAGAGGAAAGAGAGTATTGTGTTCCCCGTACTGTGCTTTCCTATACATTACATGTGATTTTGTCCTCTAATGGTGGAACGTGGTTCGTAATGAGAATGCCTTGTATTCTCTGTACCGTGATAATATACCTATGCAAATATGATGGCAAACTTCAAAAATATACAATGTTAGACACCAGAGTAAGCCTAAGGAGTTCTATTTTCTGTATACTCGTCTATTTCTATATATAAAAAAATTAACTTTAGTCTTTAGTTTACATAATCTGTTCTCACTCCTTAAGAGCCATAAGCTATTTAATTATTCCTTTTTCCATCATACCAATCGTAACGAACCCTTGACTGTGTTTTTAAGAACCTCCAATGAACACTGCAGTTCTGTGGATAATCTTACATTTATGGATGCCAAGCGGATGTGCATTTCGTTTTGGCGTAAAAAAAAATATACATATACAAAAAAGTTCACTATTATACCTAATATCAACTACTAAATTCCATTTTTGGCGATTCTATAACTAAAAAAGAAATTGCAATTTTTTTTTCGGATAAATATTTTTATTTTTCAGCAAAACATTTTATAATACGAACACGTGGCAAATTAGAGTTACTTACAGTACTTCAACAAAATGGAAAAGAATATGACTATAAAAAATATAGAAGTCTTGCATATCGTAGTTATTGGGTATGTATAAAGAAGAATTGCGACGGTGAAATTGTTTTAAGTGATTTAAAAGGAGGCACTATGCTAATGATTCGTTCACATGCTTGCACAAAAAATATCTAAAAATTTTAATTGTCTTTTGAAATAAAGTTTTGTTTTTGGTTTTATAAAAGATACAATTTTTTTTTTTAAATAATTATTTTTATTCTACTTAAAACCCACTCCCTGTATGTATTATATAGAGATAATAGAAATTATTTTTTAAAATATACATATAAATTTTATTTAATAACATTCTAACAGGAACAACAGTGGTTAAAATAGCAGAGAATACTTTTACTATAAGTAAAAAATCGTCAAAAGTTTTTGATTTCAATGGCTACAAGTATAAAATGGAGAAATGTCGAAATCACAGGAGTTACCTTCGATGTTCTGATTCATCATTATTGAATTGTAAAGCACGGCTTGTAGTTGTTAAAATAAATGATGGAGAGGAGATAAGCACTTTCAATGAACATAATCATTCTGTAGCTGAAACTAAAGGTTCGTCCTTAAAAAAAAAAAATGTTTAGCATACAACATATACATTAAGCTATGTACTTTTTATATTCTTGTACATTATTTTAATAGTTAATATCATTTTCAGTTAAAATATCATCGAAATTGATTCATAAGGGTTTCCTTTTTTATAAACATTACACGAAAGGTGATAAAACATATTGGAGGTGCTCGAAAATCAACAGCAATCATTGTCCAGCACGATTATCTATAGATCCTTTAGGAGTAACTGAGCTAAATAATCATAAGCATTAAATATGTTAAATACATAACTATAAGTTTATTAGATTTGAATTAATTTTGTTTTGACTTAACAAAACTTAATTCGTAAAAATGTTTTTAGAAATAAAGAAAAAATTAAAAAATTTATACCGAGTTCGTATTTAAATTAAAATTAATTACTATCATGAATACCAAATATTTCAAAAGGATGTTAGAATAGAACTTGACTTGCTTACATTGTGATATGAATATTTATAATTATTTTATAACACTACTACTAAAGGTCTACTGAAAGAGAAGATCAAAGATAAAAGATTGCTTATGCCTGCTGTACTATAATTCATTGTAAAAAGACGTTTTTTTTTGGGATTGCTTTACATTTTTTGCTTTTGAAAATTCATTCTTGCAAGACTCGTTCTCCATCTCTCTCCATCTCTCTCTCTTTCTCTCTCTCTCTCTCTCTCTCTCTCTCTCTCTCTCTCTCTCTCTCTCTCTCTCTCTCTCTCTTACTCTTGTACTTTTGACGATATGAACACGTGATTATTAGCAGTAATATCTCATGCACAAATATTCAGCAAAGTTTAGAGCTCAAACTTGCGAATTTTATACAAAACTAGAACTAGATATGTATGGCAAGAATTATATTCAGAACACAAGTTAAAAGTTAATGAGACCAAGTATTTCCGTAATTAAGATCAACTTAAAAATTTACGTTATCGCTTTTGACAACTAACTAACCGCTGTTTTAAATTTCACTGTTTACTAAAATTCAAATTCCATATCTGGTTTTTTTTATGATCTAGTTTCATCACATACCATTTAATGCATTATTAGGGAGCTGATCACACGGATATCGAACAATAACAATAATATCCCGATAAATTATAAACATTTTCCTGTGTCTTTATTGCCGTCGGCCACCACTTTTGCGACAGCCAAATTTTTTGCCATACATGGTTTTCAACTGGTCCCGCAGCGACATCCAATACTGGTAGCCAGGCAGATTTCCGAATAAGCTATCAACGATGTTAAGAGAGTATGATAAGATGGAAAATTTTGTTTATGGAATGACGTAACTATTTTGGTCGCCAGCTCTCTATCTAAGGGGCTGTGGTTACGAACCCTGTCAGTCCATCAGCTGGTACGATTGGCCGTAAGCCTTTTTAGTGGTGGTTACGTACCTCACCAGAAGCACAAGCACCAGCTGGCATTACGCTGTTCATTCGAAGTGGCTCGACTAGTATTTTCAAAGTTCAGTGGTTATGCCTATGTAGGTACCGCGAGTACTTTTCACTTCAGTAGCTTTGGATTTATAACAACGTACCGACCTATGGCTTTATCTTTGAGTGAAGAGCTTCTGTTATCCGAAAGCATAATTAAGGAAATACTCCGTTCATGCAATTAATGCGAAACGACAGAAATTGGGTGAATGTCATCATCAACACAACAATATGTTGAAAACAGATGAGGAACGTTTTTTCGAAAACTTTATTGCATCTAAACAACTGGCGGTCGTAAATATAAATCTCAGCACCGAAAAAAAAGCACTGACCACAGCAGCCGCCAGCAAGTGTGCCTGGCGCTTTTAAGGGTTTTATCTCGTAACCACACCATTTACAATAAAATCATTCTAATTGCTGGCGCTAGGTGGCGTTAGTGTTACTGGCGTGGTACGTAACCGCAGCCTAAGAAAATGGTATACATATGTTCTTGTTTTCTTCAAATTAAAGATATATGATTTTAACTAAAACAAGAAAAATAATAAAAAAAATAATAATATAAACAAAATTCGTATAAATGTGAAGAAGGAAAAAAATAACATTATTTCGGGGGAAATATACATATATATATAAAGCCATATTCGTCGTAATGTTAATATGCATTTCTACTAAAATAATGTTTTTTAATTAATATATGGTATGTTCTCCTTCCTTTTTGATGATCTCTATTGGAACCTAATTGGCATTGATAAAATTTGCTTTTTAATAATGTGTTCTTCAATTCCGTTCCATTGTGTTTTAATTACTGTCTTGGACACTGTTGTCTTGTTTACCGTCCCTCTAAACACGATCAGCTATAGAATCTCGCATAGATTCTGTATGGAGCTTAGATAAGGGTTGGAAGCAGGATAATTATCGTTTAGCATATTTCAAAACGTAGATAGCCGCGTTATTTTGTTGGAAGATATAAACTGGTCCTATAGCATCTTCAGTGTTCTCGATTAACATTTCTTCTAAGCCTTAGAATTCATACGAGTGAGAACCAATATCATAACAGAACCATCCCCGAAATTTCAGCTCATTCTTATTTCTGGCACCTTTTGAAAATCATACCAATAAAATTGGTAATCATCTGGGTAATCGGCGCTCAAAACATTTTTCCCACATTTCGTCATATTTGATGTATACTTTTTGGCAAAATCGCCAATTAGTATTGGTTTTTTAAACACGTTTTGTCTAAACCGTATTTTTAATTTTTATGTATAATTTGCTTAATTCATCTGATTGTCACTTCCAACTTAACAGATATTACCAATTTATTAAAAAAAGCTTGTTATGAAATGAAAACACTTAACTTGAATTTGAAAGCAAGGCAGAAATGCACTAAAAATTTAATTGAACATGATCATAATCGGACACTCTTATGTTGATGAATCCACTGCTAAGAACACATTCGATCTTAAGAAATTTGTTGTTTTTTATCGCTTCATTTATAATTATTTTCTTCAATGTATATGTACAATATAATACCGGAGATAGACTTGCAATTTCAATATTGATATTGCAAATATGTCAATTGCAATATAAAATTTCAGAGACACACTTGCGGTTTACGATACTGGGAAATTAATAAGAGAACTTACATTTGATTTTTCACTTGATTTGTCATTTAATTTGTCATTTGACTTAACACTTAACGGACGGATGATTTTTTCTCAGTCTTTCTAGGTTTTCGGGCATTTTCTAAGACAATAAAATAAACATTTATGTATGGTTTTAAAGCGTTGCAGTTTTAATAAATAAACAATATATTTGATAAAACTTCACAAAGTTATGTATTTACATGCCCTATATTTTTTAAGCGTGTGATATTTAATAAAATATTCACCTTTGTGAAGTGGAACCTGACAGAATTGACAAATATGTACATACAAATATTTTGTTTGGCTTCTATTTTCTTTGAGCTGCAGACTTTACAAGACTTTAGAGATATTTTTGTTTCTTACAACAATTTCACTGTTATAACTTGAAATATCAATTTCTTCATCATAGGTCTCTTGATTCATTATTATTTCTATATCGAATAAGCTATCTGCATAAATTTCCTTACGTTCCACAGAAAATTCGTCAGTGCTTATTTCCGTGGTTACGAAATTATTTAAAAATACTACCTAAAAAGCAAAATTGCGCAGTTGGTAGATAGTACTACAATTAATGGTACCACAAAAAATACCACAATGTGCATAAAAATGAAAAATTAACGCAGCGTAATAAAAATTCAAGCAAAAATCTAAATCTATGTACGTGGCTCGTCCTAGGAAGTCAGAATGGAAAAACGTAAATTTATCTCACCCGCTCACTAAGTGTTAAGAAAGTTCCGCGCATGTTCAAAATGCGAGCAAATATTGTGAAATTCTTGTCTATAAGGAAAATAAAAACGAAATAGACACTTCTACTTGACAAGTGGCACACACATATTAAATGTCAAATATATAAAATTCGGTTCTAAAAGGATCGTGTCTTAAATGATTATGGCTTATAACTAGGGTCACATCGCAATAAACTTGTATACTTCATACATTTTCCGCAATTTCAATATTGAGTTCCAATGTATTACATACTGAATGTACACCGAGCGAGCGTGTACCGAACTCTTTCTCAGTATATAGAGACATAATTGAGGTTTAGCGCAAACTGCATTATTGAAATTGCAAGTCTGTCTCCGGTATAACTAGGTTGGTTATATAATCGATGGAGTAATAAGTAATGCAGAGCTTCACCAGCTTGCTCTAATCATTTGAGCTATTTCTGTTGTCCCCATAAATAGGACAATATTCGAAGACTATCAATACTAAAAGTAACTGGTCCTCGTAGATCCTGCTGTTATAGGCATACGAAAATTGTTTGATATTCGAAGGGAGTTTGACAACAATTTCATTAGTGTTAAGCTACTTTTTGATTTTTGCAAGATGTAGGACATGAAAAATTATCCTATCTTGATCATTAAGTAAGCCAATATTTAACTTTTATTTCCACTCCTTAGTTGTTAGGATGAACGATAGTTATTGCTAGAATAGGATGCAACATCACATGGTAGGGAACCTATTATCTGGCACGCACTCTCTAACCTGTGGGACACCACAAACTTTGAAGTTAAGTCAATTACTTTTCAGCATGCACTTTGATGACCGCCCTAATGTAGTGTAGATGCAAGTTTCATATTACATTGGTATGTCGATGAAATGTAGGTAATCCATTTATGTTGCCAGTATCTTTCAAGGTTTGATGTTATTATTATTATATTTAATCTGCTCAAATCGAAATACTTCGAGTCGTGTAGTCAATCATCCATTGTCCGTATAATTCCTCAACAGCTCATCCTACGACAAAAATGTAAAAATATAAATTTGAAGAAGACTAAATTCCCTAAATTGTTTGTAAGTTATTAAGTTACAGCGACGGAAACGTGAACATTCTTCCAAAAAAATATATATTTGTGGTACCATTAATACAGGGTGTTTCGTCCATGGTGGTCCATAGGACAGGAGGTGATAGATAGATAGGATATAAGGAAGAAAAACTTAAGCACTGTTCTTCATGTAGTAAGATCGCATCGATGCACTCGTTTTAATCATGGAAATAGTATGCTACGAGCATATAATTTCAACCACTAAATCAAGTATTTAAGAAATTTAATTGATGAGATTCTATTATATAGCAAAATTTTTAAATTTATAATTTTATAATTTATTTATAACTTTTTAATTTTTTAGGAATTTTCCTAGTGCCCCATTTATTTTCCCATAATATTTCCTGTCATTGTAAACAAACTAACCGGCATTGGAAAATGTAAAATTTTTTTGCCACTGCTGTTTTTATAACTTTTTCAATTATCTTATTTAAACATTATAATTTATTATTTAAACAATTAAACTTGACTGAAAAATTATTTCTTCAGAGAATAAATCCGGTTTGTTTCTGCAGCACAGCACAGCGCACTTGATCACTATAAAATAAATACTCCGGAATCTGAATTATATAAAATCTCTTCCAGAAAAAAGAATCACTATTGTTTCTCACTATTATTAAGTATAAATCACTTTTAATCATTTCTTTAACACAAAATAACCACACGGGATTTGTTTTCGTAAAATCAGACATGTCAGAAATGAAGCAAAAATGTCGAACTGACGTAAAATATCGCAAAGTGCTCTTGTCATTTCCCAACTATAAATACTTATCAAAAGTACGTGAATTTTACACAAGGATAGGCTATCTTTTTTGCTATAAAGTCAAAGGTCAAACTATCAAATTGCCATGATTTCAATCTTCACAAAACGTCAAAATACTACCTGAGAAAAATTTGATACATTTAAAACCAGTTTTTACACTCATGTCAATCAAAATTTTGATTCGGATAAGAAAAAAGAACTCAACTAATCTGAATTTATATAAATCGAAAAAATATTTTATCGAATCTCTACCATCTTTTGGAATCATCTGCCGAATTCACAATGCAGAGTAGAGTTGCGTAGAGTGGCAGTTGTTTTTTTCGCACGCAGTAGTGCGTATGGCTATCTCTGTATGACTAAGTAGATCAGAGTGGAGTTGCATGGAAACAGGTTCCATTCCACATCGTCATTTGCGAAAGCTTACAAACTCGATTTTCGAACGACTAAAATGTAGATGGCGTGGAAAAAGCTCTATGCTTCTTTTTATCATAACTCACATGTTTTAATGCTATTTTCTGATTTAATATTTTTTATGAATGCTAATAAAAAAAACCAAGAGGTATTTTATGTAAGCTTTATGATTAAAAAACCAAAAAAAGTACGTTAATTTTTAGCTAATTTCGAAGCAATCTGATGGTGCAACTAAGTGTCTCCTTTTTCGAATTTCTTATTTTGACAACCACAGTTGTTTGTTTGTTACTCGATTTGGCGCCTTGGACGCTCTTCGACTCATCCATTAACACATATTCATCTTCTCACATCACAAAAAGTCCGAGAAAAACTACGATAACGTCAACGTCAATAGATTGATTTAGTTTTTTTTTATTGTTTTTAGTTGGCGTCCATCGGGGGACTAGAATATGTACCTAGGTACAAAACTTTATTTATATGCCAGTGCAGTGATTTTGCACGTGGGTGGCACACAACCTGAACGCGTTTTTCATTCTTATTCTTTCACATTATTAATTATTTCATTTTTCACATTTTTTGTCCTTGAATCGTCATTGTGATGACGATGATTATGATGATTTTGATGATGATGATGATTATGATGATTTTGATGATAATGATAACGTTGACTATAAACACACCTATAAAATATAGGAATTCCTCAGTCACATTCAACCTTAAAAATTTAACATTTCTAAATTTTTTTTTCGGAATTGTAATAAAATATGGCATGATGGAAATTTTCGAAGATACAAACATATATACATATATACAGATGTACATTGTACATACAGATAGTAAAAATATGTACAACTCTCAAAATTATGCATTTAAATCTTATTTCTGGAATAAGAAAATGATTTCTCTATACATATATACATAATTCTATACTGATATATTTCCTTTCCAGGTGATCCACTATTTGTGTTTAGTAAGTATGGTACAAAACAGTTAGTGTTCAAAAGGCATACATTTAATCGTCATGTCTGTCGCCAAAGCATCATATACTGGAGATGTTGTCAGTTTGCTGTGCTACGTTGTAGAGCTCGCATAAAGACGAAGGATAATATACTTACAGTATTAAATGGAGAACATAATCATGATGTCATCACAAAAACCCGAAAATATGGATCTGTTAAGGAACTTAAAAAATCTCTTGCGGAACAATAGTAGTTATTTTACTATAAATAGATACATAAAAATATTTTATGTTTTGTATTTATAATTTTTACTATCGAAACTCAAAATTATCTTTTAATAATGGACTTAATCTTAACTGTATCTGTATACAATGTAACTACAGAAATTTCATTTTTTCTTTTTGTAAAACAAATAAACGGTAAAAACAATGGTACGGAGTTTGAAATTTAATAAAAAAATATATATAAAAAAAAAAAACAATAAAAAAGCGTTAAACATATCGCAACATAACTCTAAATAAATGCTTTCAGGTAATTTCTTCTCGTTTATAACTGGATTCCGAGGTAGTCGAAAATTGAAAGTTGGTGCCTATAGTTTTACACGGAATAAATCTTCTGGAAGAAAAATCTACTGGTCGTGCGCACGTGCTGGTCTACATAAATGTAAGGCAAGAGTTGTAACAATAGATAATGGTGCGCAGCATGATGTTATTGTAAAGTGCGGATTTCATAATCATGAACCATTCTAAATTTTAGAAAAATATAATTTTTATAATTTCATTTTAGGTTTTCTTATAAATAGTAATATAGATACAAAATAGATGTAAAAACTTAGTCATAAAAGTGAAATAAAATAAAAATGACAAACTAGCAAGAATTAAGTTTTTAAATTTTCTAAAAAAGAAAGAAAGGAAAAAAAAACGAACATTTGTTTCTTTTTTAAGGTTGAATGTGATTGGAGTATAAATTATTTTATATCTTATAACGCATCTTTATAAAAATGAAAATTTTACTTTTAGTTTTTAATTTTAATTTGAAATAAAAGAAGAGGAAATCTGTGAAATTTTTTAAAGAAATATACTCTTAAACAATGTTGACAAATTTATTTTATTAGAGATTTATGATATTTTGTTATTCTTATACGTTCATTAATGTATGTGTATGTAATTTTTGATTTATTTCAATTTTTTTTTTCATTTTCGATTCTTTCATTTACTGGGAAAAACTATTGAAGTTTTACAGTACATAAAAAAAAAAAAAAAAAAAACTTTTCTCCATTTCCTGCATTCGTATTTATAAGAAATTTTGGAAGTTATCTAATTTGTTGACGAAATGCATACATAGTTCACCTTTAAATGCTAAGAGTTATTTCGTTGTAAAAAAAAGTCTTAGAAGTTGGCGAATGATCTAAATCCCAACCTAAGTTTGTTGCTAAGTATAAATAAAAATGAAGTAATTTCTGAAATTGTTGGAGTTTAGTTCATTACTTAGATTCGAGAAGGTAATAATAGCTGTGTTCTTTCGTGTACCTTGTTCTAGAACTTCCATATACTGGAGAGAACAATTTGTTCTATCATCAATTGAAGCGAACTATTTGTACTGTTCGCTTCATTTATAAATCTTAACTATGAAAATGTATGAGGTGTTCTTTTGTGGATCTTTTGTTCTGTCCTGTTCTGCGGACACAAAAGAACACAGCTAATATCTCAGCGCTCTCTAAAAGAGGAAAAGTGTTTTTATTTCAAAACTTCTTTTTAATTTTTTATATACGCATATAATGAATGTATGTACACCTCCATTAAAAATCATTCTATTCGGAACTTCTTTTTTGTACTTGCTCACATTTTCTCTTGGGAATTTACTACTTTATTATAATGAAACAAATACCAAATTATTTATATTTTGTTTGTTTGAATTATTAATGTAACATACCAAAATTTGGTAAAAAATTTCATTTCATAAGGATGTAGAACGGTTGGTTATCTCCTTATGAATGGGATTATTTTTGCGTAGATACTCAATTGATTCATTTTCTTTTCATCCATTAAAAAACTGGTTATTAGTAAATAAAAAAAAATTGAGGATAAAAAGGATATAGTGTTAAAATCAAGTAGAGTTTGGGTATACATACAGGGTGTTTCATAAGTGGTGGATAATATTTCATGTAATCAGGGTTAAAGGATTAAGGGTGCTTCAAACGTAGGTTTGTGCTTAAACAGTTATATCTCTCAAACGACAAACAGTAGAAAGATGGGAGAAGTGCTAATTTATAGAGAACCTCCTGACTTTTAATTTCATGTGTCAATGCTTTTGTAACTCATTTTTTTTGTGTTTTAAGCCGAATATAAAAAAAAACAACAACCTTATAATTTTTTTCTGTCTTACTCCTGTTAGAAGCTAAGATTGTTTTCTTTAAAACGCATATTGTTTTAACCTTGTATCTTTCACCGTTTATGAGTTATGACACAAAAATTCTTGCAATGCATGAAAAGGCTCTAGCGAAAAAGTCAGAAAGTAAGCAATTATCTTTTGGAAATGAGCTTTTTCAGCCATTTGCGTTGGATATGCTTAAGGAAAAGTGTAAAAACCGCAGAAAGGATTGTTAAGCCTGTTTGGCCTTCTTAAATCCAATATGAAAAATTGGTGATGATGACATGTTTTTTTGATAAAAATAGTACAAACCAGTAAAAATTCAGACATTTGAAATTTGTTGAGCCATAATTTCGAAACGAAGAGGAAGAGGGGGAAATTTTAAGGGACCATTGGAAAGGTTCAACGATTATCTATAACAATAATTATAGGGTGTAACATTTAGAAGTTACAGGGTGATTTATAAAAAGATACTTAAAGAACTTCCAACACCGACAACTCTCTTGAGTTGTTGATCGGAATTTTTTGAGTGTGAGTCGACAGTAAAAAGTGGTATAGATGTGCTAATTAGCTTAGTGTTAACCCATTTGTGTCTGTTGTCATAAATATGTATCCGTCTAAACCCAAAACAGAACTGATCTGTTCTAGTCCAGTTGCCAAAATTATTAAATCGGAAAATAAATGGATTGAGATTTACATATAAACTGAATGAATTCGACCATCATACAGAGTGAATCGAAATAAATCCAAATATTTCAAACTTTGCAGAAGAATGAAAAATTCAAACATTTTTTTAAAATTTTCTTTGGGGTTTTATTTGTGTGAATTCCATCTTTTTTACCAAATTAAAAAGAATGGTTCCGAGTTTAGAATTTTGTATCGAAGATATCGCGCTTTTGTTGATCATATAGACATATTAAACTGAAATGCTTCCAATTACATTTAAAAAAATGTTAGGAGAATCGCATTGAATGGAAAGGAGATTCATATTGACAAATGAGTGCATTCTATATTAAAAATATCTACGAACTGATCCAAAATTCAGTTTACCGATTTGTAGTGCGTGAGTTTTTGGACTTCCGATTAATGGATTGTTCGTTGAGAAATATGGAATTATCGTAGTCATGCAACTTCATCTTAAAAACAATCTGATATTTTCAGCATGACCTACTAATTTAAATGCAAGAGTTTTTGAAAGAATACAATAAGACATCAGTCTTATAAATTTCATTGAATGTAATTCAAAGACTATTCAAAGTCACAGAGTGCTTCATTACATTCCAAAAAGAAATAAATGATGTGAACAGCTTTAAAAATTCTATCGTTTACCATCCTGTGATAATTTCTGTGTTGGTAGCATAAGCAAATGATTGTTTCATTTTCTCTGGAATAGAAGCAATTATTTATTTTCATTAAGTTACAGTCTAGGCAAAAATCAAATTTATGCAAAAACAATTTTTTTGGTATTTTTATACAATAACTGGACTCATTGTTTGATTACAAATTAAAATAGAGAAAATACTTGAATCTCAAATTATAAGATAATTTTTTGTTTGTAATTTAATTGCAAATAGGTACATTCAGTTTTGGGTTATCTTGTACATTATTTTCATTTAGAAGAACAAACTTTTATAATAATCCTCATATGTATTTTTCATTATTGTTGAATTTGGTTTGAAAAGGGAATATTTATAGAGCTCTTTCAAAACCTTCAGAAAATATATTTTATAATCTCACTAATACATGATAAATCAAGGTAGGCCTAAGTTGTATACAGTCATTCATGACAGGATGGATATTTTCTTTTGAAAAAATGTTAAATATAATCTGCTCTTATGCCTCAACTATGTTTCATACAGGAAAATTATCTTCCAGTAATATTGATTTTAGTTCCGTAACTTTCCAAAGGCTGCCGAATTTATATAATTTTTTTGAGACATAAAAAAAAACATCTTGTACCGTTTCCGATCAAGAGGTCTAAGCAGATTTAAGCACAGGTCATAGTAGTGTAGTGTTTTCTGATATGCTTTTGTATGAAAATCGTGGATTTCATTGGGATTGAATTTCAAGAACGGCAAAAATAATAATAGCTTATTGTAGTCTGTGTCACAGTGTTAAGAGCGAAAATACTAATGCTGTAGATTTCAGATTTTCACTCACTAGTCTGCCTTGGTACTAAGGGTCGAAAAGCATTTCCAGAATTTGTCTTGAGACCGTGTTTCTCTATCTTTTTATATCATAAGAAAATTTAATCTGGAAGTTTATAAAATCAGTTCTCCCCCTCTCCCTCTCTCTCTCTCTCTCTCTCTCTCTCTCTCTCTCTCCCCCCCCCTCCCTCTCCCTCAATTTTTATAAATTTCTCACACACAAATGGTAATTATGTAATGGACACAAACACTATCTATCTATCTTATTTTGTTATGTTATGTTAAAAGACCTGTAAATTTCCAAGTACAAGTACCAGGAGCGGAACTTAAAATCTTTTAAGTACAAGTGCAAGTACCGGTGCTGATACTTTAAAAATTTTTAAGAACAAGTCCTGATATCTACTGGTGCTTAAACATTTTTGAAGTACAAGTCCAGTTACTGGTACTGGTACTTATAAGTCCCATATATAAGCCTAAGTAGGTACCCTATGAGAACCAAAGTACGCACTTACTAAACTTCTGCAAAACGCGAAGTACATACTTAGCTCTGCCCCAGCTTTTAAGCCTCTATTATTAGAACACGTATTTAAATAACTTACACGACCTGAAGTACTTCAGCTTGTGGCGGTCGGTACTTGTAATAAGTGTGTATTTTGGTACTTATACGGTGCTTAAGCTTATATGTGGGACTTATTAGTAATAGTACCTGGATTTGTATTTAAAAAATCTTTAAGTACAGGACTTGTACTTGAAAATTTTTTACGTACCAGTACCGGAACTTTTATTGGTCCTGGTACAAGTATTAATACTTAAGTACCAATGTACTTAACAGGTCTGGTCTCTCCAATACTCACGTGCGATAGAACTAACGTAACAGCAATTATGTAAATGTTGTGGTTTTTGTTAACTTAAAAATTCTGTAAAGTGTGCTTTTTTTAAACTATGCACATAACGGACATAAAGATTTATAAAGTTCTTGTTTCTGATTAACTAATACTCATAATCTCATGCTCATGTCGTCAAAAACACGAGAGAGACGGAATTTTTTACAAATATGAGACTTCAAAGGTACGGGCAGAAGCCAAGACAAAAACCAACTGGTCTTTTCAGGTATTATGGAAGTGACATAATTATAGAATACCTATTCAAGAGTAAAAATTCAATTATTCTGATTTTTTCTAATATCTCTGGTATACAGTCCAGCACAACTAAAATTAAATTGCTCGGGCCGAGTGAACGTTTTTTTTAGTGTTTTTTCTGGATAATTCATACAGGAAAATTCCAGTAATCCCGAAATAGTTACATCCAATAGCCGAATAGAGTATAAATATGGGATAGATTATAACAAAACTGTTTCTGGAAACTCTTAAATTTACTACTAAATTGAATTAACTAGATTAAAATTTATTTTATATCAATATAAGTATATATTAACACGGAAATGTGGTTGAGATGCAGATGCGAAATTAAAAATGAGTTTTTATGAAAAAAAAAATCTTTAAAATCTATGGATTCGTCAAATGCGATTTTCTATTGTTCTATATCGAATTTGAGTACAGATTTTTTCGAAAAAGTCTATTCGAAGATAAAATTAATTTTGTCAGGAAATTTCGTGATATGAGTCCAGGGCGCGGGTAGTGTTTTTATCTCATAAATTGCTTAAATTGAATATTTCGAACCGATAGAGATGAGATTTCCACATATGAAAACACTTTTCTATCCCACATATTTTGATTTTCGAAGTTCGAAACTTAAGTTCGATTATAAAGAAATTGTATAAAAAAATCAATTCAAATATGTATACTTGATTTATGATGAGCATATGCATAGATAAATATCTATCACTATATCACAATAGGAATATTCTAAGAGTCAACATTGATGTCTTGACATACATATTAACACCATTTTTCGTAGTCCATGTCACATTTAATCTATTAAGTACTTATTTGTCTTGTGATTTATTCATCCCAGCTAATCATTTTCCGTCCCCGTATCAGCTATTTAGGGCTCTTATATCTCAATTATTATTTTACTTACTATTTAGTACCTACAGTAAAAAAAATGGGTCTTCACTCTTTACATATTTGAACAGTGATTATGAACGACTTTAATATAAAAATTGGTAAAATCGAACAATTATGTTGGAGAATTCTATACCTATGCAAGATTATGTATATACGGTTAAGGGATGACACACAAAACCCCTTATGTTTTGAGCTATGATTGATCTTTTATTCCTTGATATCTGAACTTAAAAGGAGCTTTCTTTTGTCTTCATTATGATTTCCCAATGTCTACATTTTACATTTCTAGGAGAAGTTATTGATCGCTCACACATGAGATTCGACATTATTTTATTTAATATGTAAGCACAGATTATTATTCATTGTGCAATATATATTATTAACAGTTCCAAATGTAAATCTTAAAATTTTGAAATTGGTTTCACTCGATTTTCTTGCTAAGTACTTAGTTTTTCCAAGCGAGGTATGTTAATTTGTGTAGCAAGACATCTTTTCCTATATCTCGGGGAGTACCTACTTGAACTAGGTTAATAATAATGTTGGATTTAGCTGAAATGTAATAGGTTAGGAATTTTTTCTGTTGGTACAAAACAGTTTTTATGAGATTGATTTTTGATCCCAAAGAAGATAATTTTTCGAATGTGCAATTAAAATTAAGTATATCGTTCATTTTTTACTTATCTATAAACTTTTTTAAAAAGCAAGTTATTATAATGAAAGCGAGCTTCGTTACAGTCAAAAAAGTGTTGCAAGGATCACATTTTCGAATAAATCTAAAATCATCTGTAATTTCGAAAATAATATGAATTCGAAAATAAAAAAATAAAATTAATATAACATTTGCGATTGCAAATCACTTCAATTTTTAGGGGTTTCAGTATTGCTTACTCAAATTGGAACACCCTGTACACTTTAAGTATTCTCTATGACTTCAACTTTAATTTCATAACTTAGATTATCTCTACGTCATGCCGTCTAAGTTTTTGTTATCTTATTGAATGTTTCTGTGATCACTAGATTAAATTAAAAATATAAATACAGTGTAGCACTAACAATAACTGGATATTTAGTATCCGGAGAGCAGAGGATAAAAGAAGAACACATTAGAATGCTTCCAGGACCAACTCAGACCTGCTTAGTGCAAATTTTACTGTTCACTATTACCCAGACATGTTACCAAATCAATTTGAAAACCTATATTTCCGTCCATTACGTGCATATTCATATATTATATTTTTTGACATTTTTTCATCTACTTTCAAGGTAAAAATTGAGAAAATGTAGACCGCGCCATCTAGGTTTTTTTTTCAATCCACAGAACGAAATGTTCTCTTGAATATATGGACTTTCTAGTTTAAGAGCTACACAAAAGAACACAGCTAATATTTTAATCTTTCAATTAATTTATATTCTACATTATGACAATAAGTAGCTTTAATTAAATGGATAATCTTGGAAGGTATCGAAATTTAATGATGTGATAATTGTCGACTGATTTGTGGAGAGTTTCAAATTTATCATTATGACACATTTTACATAGCTTTTGTTTTTTTTTTATTTATTTAAATTATAAAAATAAATCATGTAAAACTAAAAGGTCTCTGATATATCTATGTCATATTTGACGAAATTTGTCAACACTATACCACTAATAAAAAAATCTATTCTTCTTCTTCTCTATTTGTTTCCATAGGTATATTTGATGTTAAAGGTATTACCATAAGAGAAAATCAAGTATCTTTCACTTTGGGACAAAGAGGTTGTACTCTTCTTGTATTGAATGGATATAGTTATGTAAAGAATCGTCGAAGTGGATATAAAACATATTGGATATGTTCAAAAAAGGTATATATGCCTACATAAATATGCTTATGCAAAAATAAAATTAATTTATTTATTAGAATTTTCTCTTATTTTGACTTTTTTTATTTTCAGGGAAGTGCCAAGTGTCGAGCTAGAGTTGTTACAAATATTATCGATGGTGTCCAAAAAATTGTCTTAAGCTCTTTTGAGCATAATCATCCTATTATTATGAAACGTAAGCGTAGAAGCGGTCAAATGAAACTCGCTACAGATATTCATAATATGAAGCAAGAAATTGATATTCAAGAATAAAGTTATATGTAAATTGTTTAATATTATATTGTGTTTTATTTATTTAAATACCTTTAATGGTAATGGGTGTATTTGATATTATTTTAAGATTCGCTTTATTAACACAATTCCACATTAACCTGCATTAATTGCCTATAGAGAGAAGAAAATTAATTTATCTGTATAAAAAAAATATTACCGATGATCTCAACTACTAATGCTTTAATCAAAGTTCAAGAGGTTGGATTTAGGTACAATATTTAAAATATTTAAAAAAAAATCTATGCATAGAAATTACTATATGGAAAATGTTTATCTATTTATTTTCATTCATGGACACATGTCCGTATATTCTACATTTCAGAAATGGTAGAATGGCGTGATTTAATCAAAATATAACGCCATGTTCAATATTCAATATTTAATATTACGATCTACTTATACAATTATCATAAACTATAGGATATGTTCCTTAATTATAATACATACTAGTTTTTTTCCTTGCTTTTGGGTGTGATTATCTATGTACTAGATACGGTATATACATATATTTTTCAAAATTTAGTAAATTTCTATGATCTACATATTAGATTGTCATTTATGTCTAAACTATACTGCCAAACCTATCAGAGTTACGTATGAAAATTATTTATTATTTCCTAATACGTTGATAGGTCTATGGCAGTCTGTAATTATCCTGTTAACTTTTGTTGTGTTATTCTGCTTGACTAATTACTGGATGTTTGCTCTTCACTTATTGTTTTCTTTCATTCTTGCTGACTTGTGATAGATAAAAATTTGCTAGAATAATATTTCGATTTATCTATTTGTAGAGTTAATGTAACTCTACATAACATGTATTCTTATATCACACAGAAGTATGCTTGTGAAAAATACTTTCTATGAATATAGAAAATAGAAATTGATAAAATAGTATTCCTGTGGCCTGTGCCCAATGATCTGCTTTTTAATTATAACAATTATCGGTATAATAAATCTGAGGTTATAGATTTTCTTCTAATAGTCTTAGAATGTCGTTTAAGTTCATAACGCCCTGCAAACCTCTACACTTGGAAATAGAGGGTGCGGCAGACAGTACTAAATTCGGTGGCCAGAATTAGCACCTGGCAAGTGAAAATATTTAATTAGAATCTTTATAAAATAATAATAGAAAATTTCGTCTTGTCTTGTATCTTTACATTTCTCTATTTTATGTATGTACATAGGCCAAGTAAACCGCACGTAAATCAAGATGCAACTTTGATATGTGACAACATTGGTACAGTCTGAGCTCTGTCTTTGGTTAAGTCAGCGACTGTAAAAATACTACTTTGATTAAAAATATAGATTATCAGAAAATATGCATAAGTCACTGTTGTTCTTAGTCAATCTCAGTTCTAATTTGTAGTTGTCCACTTATCCTCACCTCAATCCTTCCCTTAAAACTGTACCTTTACCTTTTTATTTGCTCTTCATATGGGCCCAAAAGAGTTTAATTGGGTGCAGCTTTAGGCATTTTTCAGGGTGTACACCTACCACTTTTGCCACAACATTGATGTTATATATCCTATATAGGACTCTTAATCTTTTCCGTTGTAGTATCATGTGGCCAAGTCCAACCAAAAGAAAGTAACACAGTGACTTTTGAGAAATGGCAACAATCTTTTATCCAAAAACTTCTTAATGTAAATATAGCTGCGTTTACAGATCCAGTTTTTAAATAAATTATTTGCTTTTTATCCTACACATATAAACTGTTAAATGAAATACTTTTGGGAATACATATTTTGATATTCTTCGGACTTCAAGCATCATCAACTGCTCCTCTTACATTATCCAGAAAGTTAGTTTAAATCAACAACAGAATATGGAACGTCGAAATTTCTAATCGGTCTTTTAAACGCTACTTATAAGCTTTTCTTTATGTCTTCATGTCTGGAAATTCTTGGAGTTTGAACGTCTTAAGCCCTATTCTAGCTTTAATTCGTTGAGCACAATTTTAAGATGTCTTGATCTTGTGTGCAATTGCATGCTTTAAAAGTCTTGGAGACTACTTTTGTGTTCAGGGATTATTTGTTGACATAATCTTCACCGACTTAGTTGTTTTGTAAATAGCGAGAATTTTAAAATTATATTTGTTCACAATAAAAATAAAACCCCCACACACAACTTAGCTGATATAAAGTATAAAACTATTAAATATTTTTGACTGATGTAGGAAAGAGTTAACGGGATCATACATGTGTAAACAATATTATAGAAAAATCAGTGTTGTCAGATTATTTTCTGAATTACCCTTCATATTTTTCTTTTATGGAGATGAGATCTCCATTACTGCCATGTTTACGAGATCGGTTCAAACTACCGGAAAAATTTTCCGATCTTAGAACCGATCTTGGAAAGACTTTGGTAGCTCAAAATTTTTAGGAAACGATTGACACGATTTATTTTAATAAGACATTTCCATATGGAAAAATTAAGATAGATCGAAAGAACATTTTAAAATTGCTTATCATCTTTAATAACGTTTTTATGGACATAATATAAAATTTTTAAAACTCAATTAAATTAAATTAAACTTCGTTCTTCTTCACTTCTATTATATTCATAAAGAACAACTGTATATAATGCGATTATGGAATATTTTATTTAGTTTCAAATGTCCTGAATTCCTATAGACACCGCATTCCTCTAAAAGCACTCCTTTACCATCAAATTTACGTTTGAAAATTTAGAACACTTATTGTGTAACAAGCAATATGGTGGGCAAATAGATAAGGGATTATAGTGGAAAGTGCACGCAAAATTATTTTACTTTCCAATAAATATCTATCGAACTACTGAACTGTTTTCAACGAAGGGAGTTGTACTAATTAGTTTTTTCTTGGTAGTTAAGTCTATTACTACGTTTCCACCAAGCGCAGATTAAATTACTCTTTAAGTGTATGCATTAATAAATAAACTTATTTTACTTCTCATTCTACAATGCCATAAATTTGTTTATACTGATTTTTTACAAAAAGTACTAACTATTTCAGGTTTATTTTTTAAAGCTCTCTCAACATAGAAAAATGTAAAGAACAGAAAAAAGTACAAATTATAAAGGGGGAAATTCAGAGATTTCCTTCTAACAAAAAAATGCATTTCACCGCATTTTCTTAGAGCATAATAATTATGAGGAAATAAATAACCGAAGAAATCCGTCAGATCAATGTTTATTTAATTTACCAATTATGCCTTAAATATCACTAAAAAAGACGCATTGGCCACAATCGAAAGGCAATTGAATATGGCATGTCTTTATTTTGAATTGTGTTAGTTTTATTCTTCTCAAATCTAGATAGCGTTGAATTTGTTTGTGCTATATACAAAATGTAGTTTTCTTAAATGTTTCTCTTTAATTGGTTTCTGTAATAAGTACTATGCAAAGCACGTAATACAAATTTTGATAATGCTTAGAAAGAATTGTAACAAACCTCCATTCATTTACATATATACATATATATACACATTATAAATAATTGCTCTTTATATCCAATGAATATGCATGTATCATTTACAAAGCTTTAAATTGTCGTTTAAACGATACAGGCAACCAGCAAGAAGATCTTTGAGAAGGTGCAAAGGATGTCCTGCTAAGATGCCACTAGCGACTAGTCATTGTGCCCTCAATATTCATACTTGAATCCATTCTTGGCTTACAGCCACTCAATCTACTTCTTTAACCAGAGAGAAGCAGCGGGTATTATGCTTAGAAGGAAAAGGTCAGATGATCACATTTTTTCCGGTGTGGGTCATTCTAACAAGCTCGATCAGGTCTACATTAAAGGCTTAGAAGCCCCAACGGGTGTTATTATAACCATAATATTTCCTATGCAAGAGGTTACCAGAGAAGCCAGTTCCTACAATTTTTCCATGTCTGGTATACTGACGGTTCCATCAGGAAGGTTAACGTACAGGTAGATGGGTGGTAGGTCGAGAAGTGGAACTTTCCATTCCGCATGGTGCCTCATCTTCAGTAACACACCCAGGATTTAGCTTGGGGGGGTTCCATGTCTTAAGAAGTCAGAAAAATAGGGCTCTAAAGTCGTGTCCTGCACCCATCTGAGCACTTAAGCACTACTGTTGTATATTTAAAGGTTTTATTTTATCGCATATATATACACACTACATTTTATAGATAATTTGTAAATTATTTTCAAAAAACTGACAATCTGGAGGGGGACCGGTCCCGTTCGTCCCTCTCCCGGTGCATCTTCCATTTGTAGCTCAAGAAAGCCTTAATAGAGGCTGCAAGAACTCCAACATTTATATTTGCTCAGACAATCAAGCTGCACTTCTTACTCTGTTCTTTCAAGACTTTGAGCCGAAACTAGTCTAGAGCTGCAACACGAAACTCCAGCTGCTGTCAGTGGCGTAACTAAGGATGTTTGCCCCCCCCCCCCAGCAAATTAACATACTTATGCAGGAAACCTTAATTTTTTGTGTCAATTGTAAGGAAATATTTTCTGAACTTCGGATGTAATGATGTTTTTCATAATTTTGTACGGGGAGACGAAATTATTCCCTTCTCCCTTTTTAATTTTTTTCAGGCCAGAAATTCTCACAAGAATTCCCACGATCTCCCAACAGTGCCTTCAATCCACTCACTCTAAGCTAGATTTGAGCACAAAAATATAAAGGTTTCGGGGCACTACGAGCAGCGTTGCCAGGATCTGGATTTCCAAACTTATTTTTACTTTGTGCTCTACATCCATCACTAAATCTGTTAAAAAACCACTAGTAGCCCCAGCATATGCTCACGAAAGCATATAAAAAGGAAAATCGATGAGTATCTGACAGAAACGCGAAAGGTCCCTCTCACATAAGTAGCCGGAAATATCCGATTACTTAAACTAAGAGCCCGAGTCCACCGATCACCGCACCCGTACAACAGTGTTGGGAGCTTGAGAGAATTTCAAAACTTTTCAAAGTGAAAACTTGTACATATATTTAAATTTTCGTTCATTACTTATTTATCTAATATTCTAAAGGTTAAGTAATACTCCTTGTGTATAGAACTATATAGTGATTACGAAAATGGCCCAGTCCACTTGTACCATTTTGAACAGTTTTGCTCACACTCAGTCGCTAAAATTTCTCCAACTGAAGTATTTACACGGGGTTCAAGGGATAAACCGTAAAGCCGGTCCCACACAATGTGTGCATTTGTCAAATATTTGTCAATGCGTCTCATTTAACGAGCTGTCTGTAAACAAGACGCATTGCCAAATATTTGACAAATGCACATTGTGTGGGACCGTCTTTACGGTTAATCCCTTGTTATGCATTATTGGTGGCCGACAACGACTGCTGTTTCTGGTGGCCGACTGAAGTTATTTTCAGATACAATGTTTGCCGTTGTCGGCGCCTCCACAAAATGCATAAAAATTCTAAGGAAACATTTTTCAGTAAATTTCTAAAAAAAATTGCAGCCTTCTCTACATCATGTCCAGGCATCGTTGATTTTATATTGGAGCGAGGCATTGCTGGCTTACCCTTTGGTTACGTCTGCAGTAGTAGCGCCTCTACAATACAACAAGTAACTAGTCACCAAGTCAAACTTCGTTTTGCAATCACTATATAGTTCTATACACATGCTAGTTGCGTATACGCCTAGCCTAAGGAAGTTAGCCAAATATTTCCCAGAAAATAATTTTTTTTTCTCCGTTTAAATACAAAAATAGGCTTAGCCTTCGAGATGACGGGCTTAAGTTAATCTTGCCTTAAGCCAGTGATATCACTTAAGCCTTGACTATGAAACTGAAATATTTATTAAGCCTTGACTGTGCCATAAGAAACATCCTGAAGTGATTCCCTGGAAGATCGCAGCACTTCTTTTCTCTATCCCAGTTCATTGGTTTTTTACATATAGGCATGTTCGCTGTTCACTCCTGTGCTTCTTCCTTAATCTCATAAGAGGCTTTCAAGACTGCTTCCTGAAAATAGCAGTAAGGCGCTTGCCCCTGCTCAAGATTATTTGTAGTATTCAATTTTTTTATGTTTTATTTAAAAAAACTAATACTCACTTTTATTAACCAACAGCTTTAGCAGATTATTTTTAACCAGTCTTAACTTCATATTGAAAATTAGAAATGCGTTACTTCGCGCAATAGTGGAAAAATCTACAGATTGAATTAGCTGAAATTAGCCCTTGATGCACTTCTGCTGGAGCTCATAAAATAATCTTCTATATAGAGCTACCAAGTGATGACTATATTATTTATATTATATATACATATATTTTTATTTACTTGCACCTTTGTTTATTTTTTGGAACTATTAGTGAATATTCTTCTAAGGAGCTTCCAATACTGTCTAGGGAAGTACTTAAATTATGCTTCTTTCAGAAGCGCTGGTTTTTCGTTCCAATGATCCCGATGAATACTGAATCAAGAATAGATTCAGCTTTAATATAATTTTATCCATTTATGCATGTAGAAAATCTACACACTAGGAACAAAGTAACGAAATTAAGCAGCATCATTATCACTAACTGATTTTAGGATAAAGCTTGTCGAAGCTTTGTATAAAACAGACCACAGTCGCACGCTGCAAAAAGGAAGACCATCAAATACACAAAGTGATAATTCTGCTGCCAACATATTAAAACGCAAGAAACTAGATGTAAAGCATTTATCAACACGAGATAAAAGATTTTATGGCATGGGTCATTGGCCTCAATATATGAAAACCCGACCTCGTTGCAAAAGAAAAGGTTGTAAAGGTCAATCATTTATTAAGTGCTTAAAATGTGACGTCGCATTGTGTTTTAATAAGGGAAAAGACTGTTTTATGAAATTTCATCAGAAGTAACAACTGTTTATACATATGTGTGTACGGTATAAGAACTTTATCTTTTAACTGTATATATTTCAATAGTTTATTATAATCTTCAGTGTACCCTTACTTAATTAAAAAAATAAAAATTTTAATTTATTTTTTTTGGCATTTTTAATGTAATTTTATGTCCTAAAGGCATAGTAATGCATTTTTGCATCAGTGAAAAAGTATCTTTTTCTCTTACTTATATTTGGGATACTTGCTGATATGAATTATAGTACTTTTTATACGGTGTTTATAAAATATATTTATTTCCAAGAAATATATACAGATTACTATGGCGGATAGTTTGCTTTCCGGATTATCCAATATAATTGGGAGTTGGTTCCTTGAATTCGGGTATAATAATAATCCGATTTCAGGCTAACCAAAAAACTTAAAAACCTCAAAATAAGAAAAACTTAAACCTTTAACACCCAATTCACAATTTCATTTTACACCCTGTCGTACCTCAAATTAGTCTGGGAGGAATGGAGGAGAATATTCAACTTGGAGTTGACCCAAAATAATAAATATCTCTTTGGCGCATGAGGGCAAATGAAAATTACAATACAAAGAAAACTTGATAAATGAATGTAAGCATGCGCATATGTTTTTTGAAATATATAGTACCTATAAATTTTCCTTTAACACACTGCAGTTCCCCGCCAAAGCATCTGATTACAATGAAAATTGTAGCGAACAATGGCACTGATGACGATTTGACTATCGCTGCGAATTTTAAATCAAAAATTGAAAATATAATTCCTTTCGGGCTCAATTCTACATGTTATTCATAAAAGACAACTTTAGCGCTATATTTTTATTTTCTAATTCTGACGTCCTATTATTACCTGAATTCGTTCATGTAACTTGATCAATTTAAAAAAAATTTACTGTTGGTGGTGTTGAAATTTAAATTTTTGCATTATATTTTATCATTTTATTTGGAGTTTTAAAACTCATAAGATAAAACTCATTAGAAAGTTACATTCTTTGTTCAATCAGCTGTTTTTTCTGGGTGGGCGGGTTTAAGGTAGAATAAGTAGAAGGGATTGAAACTAGTAGAAACTAAATTTTCTGCACTTGAATTTTTAGCTTTGAATCGAATTTAATTTTTATTTTAAGTTTGCAAATGTGGCAAGTATTTTCCACAGTACGTCTTATTCCCATAAGGGGCGACAGTACGAGTTAAAACTCAGAACGAGTGAAACTTAATTCAATGAAGCTTAAGTAGTCCAGTCATTACGTCGGAAAAATCGGGTTAGAAATGAAAATGAACCGAGAAAGCCAAATTTTGGATATTACGTGGGGCGGCTAGAAAAGCTTAAGTTCAAATTGTCCACCAAAATAACCTTGTGCGTTTTCCGCCATCTTGAAAAAGGGTTAAATTCGGTTTTTTCATCATAATTCGGTTCCCCGTTGAGATACGAAAATTTTTATGCAATACTTTTTTGTTGCTCTTTGTACGATCTACAATTAAAGTCCTATACATTTTTCACGTATCGATCATCGTTATCGAGATATCGATCAAAAAAACCACAAATTTGGGGAGAAAAAATTGTATCGTCATGTCTGACATAATCCCAGACCAAAATTTTACCGAGCGACGAATCGAAAGGTAGCCACGTCCAGTGAACTTGTAATAATCTTCTATGGGTATTTTTTCACTCAGAGCTCGCATATCTTGTAGGTATAAATGAGCAGACTTCGCATACAGGAAGTGGCCGCTGGCATGAAAGAAAGGAAGCATTTTTTGTATGGTATCGAGATGAAGTTCCCAATTACCGGATCTTTCTGCTTTCAGGAAGTTCTTCACCAGAGAAACCATACGATGGTACTGTACCCACAGCTTTGCCGTAGGACCTCTGCTTGCGATGGCTGTCTAACGGTCGCCGTATCTCAACGGGGAACCGAGTTATGATGAAAAAACCGAATTTAACCCTTTTTTCAAGATGGCGGAAAACGCAAGGTTATTTTGGTCGACAATTTGAACTTAAGCTTTTCTAGCCGCCCCCCACGTAATATCCAAAATTTGGCTTTCTCGGTTCATTTTCATTTCCAAATGTATATAATGACTGGACTAAAGAGCAACCGCAAGCTATGTTCGACTGTCTTGACGAAATAGTTGCGTCTTTAATAAATCTGAGTCCTTGAGGGGTCTTAAAGATGGCAGCATCGTGCAATTATGAACTTTCTCACTATTTCGAAATAATCTATTGAAGAAGTTTTGTTTATGTATTTATTTTATTTTGGTAGAATATTTTTCGGACAAGTTAAATGTTCAATAAATTTACTATAGTAAGACACTTCAATGCGAATTTCTCTTGATTATAACATTTCACAATATTTTCATAATAATGAAACTTAACTTAGCTTAAGCCGCTAAAATTAGATGCTGCGTGAAACTGACCTTCACCAAAGAAGAGCCCGGATCTTTTGAGGCTGTCTACGATTAAATTTAGATTCATTACAGGAATCCTAATCGGACACTGCAAATTAAGCAAACACCTGCATCGGAGGATACGTATATCACCCACTTATGTACATATGTAAGCTATGTCCCGAAGAGGATGAAACATCGAAGTACGACTTATGCGATTGCGAAGACGTTGCATATTGTAGATTCCGGGCATTTGGCTTATATTTTTAAAGCCTGCTTCCGACTTTGAAGAAATTTCACCCAAAAAAATACTGCTCTTTCTAGGAAGTGTGGGATTGTTGGATGAACTACAAAGAAAGCGGTGCACAATAACCCAGTGAATGGCTGCAGTGTCACTCGCCCCGCTTAATCCTTAATCTTGACCTGATAGTTTTTTTCTTCTCTTATACGAAAAGGTTTTTCTTAGCTTTTATTCGTTGGTATAAATTTTAGATTGAAGTTTAAAGTAAAATCTGGGTCTCTATTATGAAACACGAAAATGAAACGAATTTCTAGTCGAGATACATTTTTGAATGGGAATTTCTGAATAAAATATTGTCTCGACTGGAAATTCGTTTCATTTTGGAACTCCATAAGAGGGCCTCCATGCAATTATAACTGGACGTAATCGATGGATTAAAGGGATAATTGGAAGAGGAATTTTAAATTACTGTTGGTATAGCAAAACGGATTGAGCACCCACGCATAATATTAAAATTTATTTTGATTTTTGCATGCACTCAAATCCAAGCCCATGGTGATGTATGAAATTTTATCGAGGGAAGCTTTATCCATATAAAATTTCGACCAGTTTAGTGTTGAAAAGAACGGCTTCATATAAAATGGTATATATGACCAGTCAGTGTGCTCAAATGTAATTATGAGATAAAAATTGTGTAGGTACGATTAGTGCCTATTCAAGTCGAGTGATTTTTCTTACCCATTCAACTCACCCATATCAAAGAATAAATAACTAAAAGAAGGGACACAGAAAGGTGTTCCGATTGTTTTCCATTTAAATGTACACGGCAAGAAAAGGAATGAAAGAAGAGAAAAAAATCAAAAAAAAAAACCATCAAACCCTCTTTGAACATTTTACGAATAAGACAAAAAATGTGAAAGCGAAGATTACATGCAACGAAATGGAATGGCAAATGATTTATTTTCGTAAATAAGAGAGAATGGGCGGAGTTTTCCGATTTTACGCTCAGAAAATGTTCCCGCGTTTTTATGAAAACAGGTTTTTCTGAAATTGTCCCAATGTTTTTCGCAAGAATTCTAATGTTTTTTGGTGTAATCCCATGAAATGTGAACAGCACGTTTTTCTGTTTACATTTGTTTTGCTCGAAAGATATTAAGTGGGAGAATCTCATGCTGGATTCAGGGAATTTTATTTGACAGAAATTTTACATTTCCTTTTAGTGCGTTGTTTATTGCGAAATTTATCTTTTTCTTGCCAAATGGGGGTAGGGTTACACAATGTACATTATTATGAACAGTTTGAAATAATTTTGAAGGTATCCAAGAAGATTTTATGATTCGGGTAATCCTACGTTTTCTCAATTTTTGTTTTTAACTCGTTGTCTCAGTCACACTACAATAATGCATAGCCAAGTTCTTTTCCCCCATTCATGCAAAAGACAAAAGTAGATATATGAGATTACCTCTTTCGGTTTAAAAAACACGGAAAATTTCCTATTTTGTTCGCCTCTGTCTCTACTTATATTTATTTATACTTTGCCCATATGAGCTGTGTGCATTTGTAAAATTTCATAGTAAGGGTACGTGCACAACGAAGCAAGGCGAGGTGAAGATCTCGAGGTGTAGGTCTCACAACAAGGCGTTCAGTTTCTTGGCAAATCGCAAAGTGAGAGCATAAATTATGTCATCAGATTCTGAAGAAGAAATAATGTGTTTGTCAAGTAATGCAACAATATTGCTTTTTTAAAAAAATTTAAAGCTGTTTTCATTAGTTTTTTCTCTTTAATGCTTATTCACTTCTGTTCTCTACTACTTAAGTCTTCAAACTTTTAAGCTAAAGCAAATGACATTACTGGTTCCCATAAATTCTAAATATCTAGCTATACCTGAGCTATCACATAAAAATCATTGTAACTTGTGAGTTTTACATGCTTAAAATTCAAATCAACAAGAATTTCTAATAGATTGTAACTTGTAATTCACATACGTTGCATTACATATTTATGTATGTACATATGTACAATTTTTTATGTATTTTGTGATTTTCAAAGTTATTTACAAGGAGAAATATTTTCTTTCTACTTATTTCCGTAAGCAACTTTTCAAATTGATACATAGATACAATGGTAATTTTATAGAAGTAGCTGAATTTACAACTGGCCAACGAGGATGCCTATTACTTACTCATCGTGGTTACAACTATGTTAAAAATCGCAAATCGAAGTATCGAACATACTGGATATGTGCACGAAAAGTAAGTTAAGTCAATTAGTTTTATGTATGTATGTGTGTATGTAATGTATATATGATATATAGAAAACAGATTTGCTTCAGAAAAAAACTCAATATAAAATTTGTTTCGAATCCTTGCCGATTAGCTGTCTGCAATTATTTGTATCACACCGCAGTTCTAAAATAACTTCATACATAGGATCCTGACATCATTCTTAAATATACTGAAAAAATTAAATTAAATTCTTAGCATTTTGTTTTTTCAAGATTTCGTTTTATGTGATTGTTTTTTTTTACATTTAAAATAAACCGTATGCAACATTACTGTTAAAAGTGAACAGTTGCAACAATAATATCAGTAAATTTTCCTTTATATCTTAAAGAATTAATACTCCTGGCGTGTGTTTTCTTTTTTAACATCACAGATCAATACACTAGTTTTACTCTAAAATACACAATTTTCGGAGCAAAACTAATTTTTTTTCTTCCCTTACTCTATCGCTTTTACTTCAAATTTTGTAATTATTGAAATCAATGTAAATTTACATTTTCATTTCATACATTTTTACAATTTTACATTTTCATTTCATTCATTTTTACAATTTCACATTTTCAAATTAAAAATAGTTTGCCATCATTGAACAAAATGCACCTCTCCTTTTGTCCGTGAAGTTTTATTTTAAACTTGGAAAAAACCAGAAACGTATCTTTGATTCTAATATTTTTGTTTTGAGTAATATTTTCATCGTTCATTTGTTGTGGATAATCAGCGCATACAATATGTCATATAAACGATGTCTGCTAAAAATGTTAATTGATTTTGTTAGCAGCCAAGGTATCCTTCCCTACATACGTTACGAAAATTTTCAAATATATTCAGATTTATACAACGACAACCTCAATCACCTTTATAATATTCTTGTGAATAATTGTAGATCTTTGCAAGACTTATGGTTCTGTTTGTAGGTACAAGCTAAATAGAACTTCAATCGTAATTAGATAAACGTGCGTGATTCCTCACTTTTATTTCAATATCAAAAATATGTTTGTCATGTTTTTAGATAGACAAAAAAATAAATTGATACTTAACATATGCGAAAACAACCGCTGACCTATCCGTGATTCAAGTCTTGCACCTTTTGTCTGCCAGATAACTGCTCTTTGTAATTAAAATAACGAGACAAGCGGCTTTTGTCTGGTATATTTTTACTATAGGCTTGCTAAAATTAAAAAGAATGATATCTCACGTTTCTTTGTGACTAGGAAAATGCAAGCTACAAGTAATGTGTAAAATTACAGAAGGAAAAGGCACCTATATTAATCAGTCCAGCAATCGAAAGGTCCTAAGGTTCTAAATATCTCAGGAATACGTAATTTTTTTCTTTTGCATGTAATTCACAATTGCTTGATATTAGCTCTTTTCTCTCCTCTTTCTATCCCATCCCGTACTCTTCCTCTCCCCTTTCAATATTGACTTATATACAGTGTGTTTCCTCCATGGTGAGTGCTATCAACCCCTCTGCTCTACTGACCACCATAGAGGAACACCTTGTAGTAGAAAAAGAGTATAATTTATCACATTTCTTACCTAAAATTTCCATAGTCTTATCCTGCATGGGATCGAAAAATTGACTATGTTACATATAATAAATAATACGTAATGAGGACATAATTGGAATTAATTTTTATTTAGTTATTTGTTTTTGACGCATCTGATGTTGTTCGTAGCATCTAATATTGGAGCTATAGAAAAAAAAATTGAAGCAGTTCAAGATTTGCCAACATTTATCTGGCTGATATGTGAATTTATTATCAGAATGCATTCTTTTTGGATCTATTTATTTTTTGTTCATACTGTTATTTTGTATGAGTCGATAATAAAAGTAACATTTTTCTATCTTGAAGGATATATCTGAAAGTTGAACGAAATATAGTTTTATAGTAATAATTAATATTATCGTTTTACACAATAATGGAAAAAAAACCAAATACTTCTAGTTTCTGCATTTCTAAAAGCAAAATAAAAGTAATTTTACACCGATAAACATCGATAAAAAATATGAATAGATCAAGTAGTGTAAACTTACAACAACATTATATGATATCGGTATAATTGCGTGTAAAATTACTACATATGAACAAATTGCAAATATTCCTTAGTTTGTAAAATTACCGTGGGATTGTGTAATGTAAATTTACAGCTAATAACAAATTACACAACGGAAATGTAAAATTGCTGCTACGTAATTTTTTTTTCATAGTGCGGAGAGGAAAAATCCTCCTATTTACGGGAAAATTACTTTAGGATATACTAAACGGGAGGGGAGGCATGTAACTTTTTTCCACTCTAAAATTATCTTTTAATACACGTTTCATAAAGCAAAATTAATTTTTTTTTAATTAGGCACACAATAGTGGAATCGGAACATCATCATAATCTTCGACCTATTTGACGCATAGAAAGAATTTTCCCGCAACAACGCGATTGCCACAGTTTTTGTTCACTACTTAGTTGAACCATATTTCATAATATTTTCTTTCAATACACAAATGCTTTCACTATCTGCACACTAAATTGAAAAAGAATTCAAACTCGCATCTTTTGCATCTTATATAGGCTATTGTACCATACCTACTAATTAAAAGAAATCATGTTTCTCCAAGGATACCTGCCGGTGATGGGTTTTTTTTTTTTGCACACCACTGTATTCAATTACACTTTACCTACTTTTCAATGTTGAATATGAAATATATTGTTTTTATATATTTTATTTTATATATTACAAAAGTATGTACTCTGACGATGATTTCTATTTTCTGATTAAATTCATAAATTTACATTTTAACTTAAAAATAGTAATTTTTTTGCGATTATATTGTAAAAATATTGTGTAATATTACACAGATTTTTTTTCTTCTCTATATTAACATTTTCCTTTGTTGATGTGGAAATAAAACATTTGCATTTAATTTAGACTAAAATTGTGATGATGAAAAGATTGGTTAATGCTGATATACATTTATACTGTTTCTGAATTTGTACAGAAAAATCTTAATTAATTTCACTTGAACACCTGAATAAATTTATAATAAAAATTTTTATTATTATGAAACTTATAAAACTATTGAAGACGAAATTTCTGAAGCAAAATCCTAGTGTGTGTGTGTTAACAAATAACATTTATTTTTATATATTTTTATATGTCATAAATATAATATTTATTTAGGATAGCACAAAATGTCGTGCAAGGGTTGTTTCCTATACCGATAAGAATGGAGTTGAACGTATTGTCAATAGATCAGCCGATCATAATCATCCAATTCACATGATTGGAAAAATTCGACAAAACAAGTTCCTAGTCACAACATATTAAATAAAATTGAAAATAAAATTCTTCCTCTTCTACATTGTAAACATTTCATTTCGAATAAAATATTATTATAAAATTCTCATATGGTTGTATTAATTATTAATTCATTCTGATTACTGTATTTTTGAAATAAAATTTATAACCATTTTTAATATTAACATATATCTTTGAACTTTCTAGGTTATGTACTACATAAATCTCGAGCTAGATTAGAAAAAGAATTTACTGAGGAAATATCATCACCAAGCTTTCTACGATCAATGCCAGCAAAATATTCACAAACACCATCCGGGGATGAACCGAAATGGGATTACTTAGTACGAACATTAGAAGATTGGGGCAATATTAAATATGTGACATCAACACGTGGCAACAAATTGCTTTGCTATCAGGGACAACGTTACATCAGAAATAATATTTATGGATCGAATGTATATTGGAAATGTACAAAATGGCATTCAGCATGTCGATCGAGAGCCATTACAAATTTGTATGATCCAACTATTTGCATTTTGAAGAATGTTCACAATCATGAATCTTTACCCGTAAAATATAATGATTCTGGAATAGAAAAAAACTCAAAAGACATTTCTACGCACCGAAATTTAATTAATTAATATTTTAGTATAAATTTGTGTAATAATGGCTTATTTTATACAATGAAACTGATTTTGTTTTGTTTAATTTTTATAATTAATTGATACAATTGAAGAATTCTTACTAAGTAGTTATAATACGGTACAAATTATTCGGATAAATGAGTTTAATAAGCAAGCAAATACGTACATGCCATACTATAAAATACATTTGCGTAAAACTCAACTTTACTTTTGATTTATTTATTTATTCGACAATTGTTTTAAATGTATTATTCCAGCGGGTTGCAGCTAAGGCTGCTTCGCTTATTAAATTTCCAATTTTCGATTGTTCACACAATGTATTTGTAAATTTCAAATTCGAGTTGAATATTTGAATTTTTTGAAGCTTAAGAAAGATCGAATACTCAAAGTTTTAACGGACTCCAAGGCTTCCAAGTCCTTAGAAAATTTTAAAATGTTGAATAAATCATATTCAGTTTTAAAATTCGATGGTTTAAATATAAAGTCAAAATAATCACGTATTTGAATTTTCAAAATTTCAAAGGATTCGGATTTTTTTTTTATTATTACTAAGCCACTCTACTGAGTTTTGCTAATCATTTTTAAAGTATAACGTTAACAGTAAATTAGAAAAACAAATTAACATGTCCGGCTTTACTTATCATTCGAACAATAATGTTTTATTTTGCAATGATGACTTTAATGAGTATTTACATTTTTGTAAAGGAATTAATAATTTTAAACGAAACAATTTCTAGATTGTAAAAAATAATAATAAATTATAAATATTTGCGTAAATGAAGACAACTCTCTCTTCATATAAATTATAATAAATCTATTCGCAGGATTTTATTAAAGATTCCTTTGAAGAGTTTCATTAGCCGATGTGTTTAAGGTTTCTTTTTAATATTGGAGTTCACTATTTTAATGTCAGTTCATTTTGAATGGTTTTTCGAGTTGGGAAAAATTCTCTTCGGACATAATAATGTGTCAGAGTTTTTTTTATCATTTTGACTAGAATTTTACCATGTTTTACTATATACTTGCTGTTCTTGAGTAGTTAGACGACTAAACACGATAGAAAAAAAAATCTTGTATTATTCTATGATAATAATAGTTGAATTGTTTTCAAAATTCTTTCTCAATAGACCCAAAGAGTCGTCTGTTATTTGAAAAACTGTTCAAATAAAATGAAAAATTGATATCTTATTAACATAATCTGTTCTCTTGGAACTGCCATTTCTTAAGACTTGCAAAGTATTATACAACTGTTTTTTTTAACTTCTTCTTTTGACGAATATTTCTATCCACCAAGTTATATTTTCAGTCATAGGAATAGCTCGCTGAAAGTCAGATGGAGCTAAGTCAACGGTTGTAGTATCTAATTCTACTTCAATTCTTTGATTTTTGCGATATTCTCGACAGTAGTTTCCAATTCATTATTGATAAAAAATGGTTTTCTCATCATAAATGCAAAAATAATATAAAAAACTTGAAGGAGAATATCTTTCATTTTAATTCGTAATAAAAACCTCTTGAAAAGGATCGGTTAGTATTTTTGTGTGAAAGCCAGACTTTACTGAGTAAGCATGTTACGGATATTTTCAAATTGAGAAGTTTATAAAACTTTATTGTTTTTCGGAAGATGTTGTTTGTAGTTTTTGCGATCCATAATATGTTCGGAATTACAATCTTCATCTGTAAAAATATTTAAGTTAACTGGTCAGCTATATGTTACTTGGAAGCCGCATTTTATATTGCCTGGAGTTAATACTAAAGAAAAAAAAGTAGTCTTAGTCAGCTGACAATCTCATAAATAATTCGTCCCGAATGTGGCACCATCGAATCGTTGCGGGTAGTGTTATAGAAAATATCTACAACTGCAATTTATAACAAAAGTTGGATGGACTGTTGAGAAGAATTATACTATCGTTTTGACGATGCTCTAGCTCCCAGACTGAGATTGCTCTAGTGATTGTACATTATATTTATTTATATTTTGAGTAACCTTCATGTGTTTTTGGAAATCTTCTACAAAATTTGAAGAGTTTAAATACCATAAAAGGTGGTACAAAACTTTCAATCGCTAATTGCCTAGCTATTTTGGTAACATATGAACGTTTGCAACCCCAATTTGGTTGTTTGTAAGTACGTTCTTTAAGTATCCCCATTTTCTCATAATCCAAGATTAGTGTAAAATTATAAATAAAAAAAGAACACTTTCTTTACTATATCCAGAATAGGTACATAGAATTTAATCATTTATTTATTGAGGATAAATAATTTTTAAATTACAGTTGGCCATTTGAGGATGCCAATTGTCCCTATTCTTTTTTGAATTTGTAGAACGAGTAACAAGTTAAGTTAAAAATTAAAGTAATTAGAAAGAGCTGCATGCTCATAAAGCACAATTCTCAATTACAGTCATTTAGAAACTGTTAAGGGCAAATTTCTGTATATGAATTACGAACTATAGTTGAATTTATATTTTGCAAAACCATTGAACCTACTTGATCATAACACAAAATAACACCTGACACTTACCTCCATTTTCTGCACTGTAAGCTGCTTTTTAAAACAGATTAGAGTTAGAAAATCTTTCTTTGGACCACTTCAGTTCATATTAGAATAGATTCATGAAAAATAGCTCAAAGAAATTTAGAGTAGTTTTCTAGATTCATGAAATACGTTTTCTCATCTATAGTGTAATCTAAAGGATCAAAATCCCTCAAAATTCGGAGTTTAAGATTGAACTATAAGCAACACAAATGTTACTGCTACTATAGTTATACCTTTTTTCTCGTTCGCATTATTCATAGCTCCCTGTGAATGTGCCCTCGTTTAAAGCAAGTTTAAACGATCTAAATAATTCCAACTCTGTTCTAATTCGTGTGATATTTGATATTAAAGCATTTTTTTAAATCAACTTATTCGTTAACTATTCCGTAGTTAAGCATGAAAGATGAAAGAATAGGTACCTAGAAATAATTAGTTTATGCATTTCAATACTGAAGATTTATTCTCAATTTGCATGAATAGCGCAACCCGACACGGGACATCACAAACTGATATAACAAGGTATGGAAATATTTATATGTAAATATTTTCAAATCATTGTAACTTATTATTAACTGAATATTTTATAAGTATATGACCCAAATCTCTGAATATTGCTAGCGATTCGAATTATGAGCCGCTAGTTACAGTGAATGGGTAGAGTTAATTATATAATTTTTGTTTTTCAGCCTATTTGAACTAGACATGGTAATTTTTGTACAATAGCAAATAAATTTTTATTAAATTTATCCACGTCATTGTAAGGTTGCTGTAATTTATTGGCATACAAACCTATTTATATTGTTTATTTGCGTTAACCTAGTTCAGGTTTTGCCGGTAATGTTAGAAAAATTCACGAACCATTCCTTCCCCTTACAATATCATTTCCATTAAAATGTATTCGTAACTCATCCTTTCTGAAATCCCTTTCACGACATTTTCTATTATAAAAATTCCATGTTCAAGAGGGATTTTGTACTAAAATCCTTCGGCAAAAAATTCCTGATTTTGTTTTGATTTTTTGGGTATTGTTTTTAAAAAACACAACCATTTCTTTGGCATCACAAGCCATGGGATTTTAACTTTTAGAAGTATTGATTTTGAAAACATATGAGGACATATATAATGGGGCTTTTTACAAGTTCGTAAGATTTTCAAAGGGAGCCATACATAAAGTGTAAAAAGTTATTACTTAACAAATGCTAAGTTTTCCCGAGTAATGTGTTCCAGCAGTTTAAAATAAGACCTTTAAGTGTATCAAGGCTTCGAAAATGTAAATAAAAACTCTCTCAATATGCAGTTTCAAAAAGCACAATCTAAAAATTCATCTGTTCTTTTTAGACTAGTAAGAAACTTATTAACACAAAAAACTATCTAAATGTTGTGCTTCATAACTTCATTCATAAAGCTAAAGTAAATAGTACCGCCAATCTTAGCCAAAATAATCATAATAATATTTAAGTGAATAAACTATATAACTTTGTATGTAAACATTATTGAATGTCTAATAAAACGATGCAAAATATGTTTCTTTATTCCTTATACATACATATACATAATATGTACATAACTTTATATCTAATGGCGTTCAATAAAAAGTATACATTGAATGGTAATGTTTTCGTTTCAATATTTTATCAATCAATCAATGATGTAAATATATAGTACATTACATATTTTACGTGTTTTTATTTAATTTTGTTATTTTTTTTACTAATTTTTCTTTATATTTTTCAGGTTTTCAGATCGATTTTATTGATTCAAAAAAGAACGGCGGCAAACTTTTGGTCATAAATGGTTTTCGATTTTTTCGAAATAAAAAGCGCGGATCACGACAATATTGGAAATGCAGTAATTATTATAAAGAAAAATGTCCTGCAATTGCTGTTTACGATGAAGTTACACTTAATTTAAGATTATGTCATCCGCACAAACATGGTTTAACCAACAATTCAAATCCCAATAGATCATCAACTTTGACTTCGTCGAAGTCGAATAATGTAATGGAAACAAAGGAAAATGAAGAAATAATACAATTATAGAAAATATAGAATATCGATTCAGATGTGTAAAATAAAACCACTTTTCAAATACTAAATAAATCAAAAACATAAGTGGTAACTCTACATATTAATGTATGTATGTATGTATAAAAACAAAAAAAAATAGTTCTTAAGTAATTCGAAAAAAAAAATTATACATAGAACTTGCTCTTAATGATTGGGAATTTTATTTGGATGAATTTACTCGTTTATAAGAGTAAAGAACATTTTTATTTTTTATTATTAAGTATTTCAAATTATTTTTCGATTTAAAATGTTCATTGAATTTATTTGTATTTTATTTCATATCATTTTTGTATATAAGCATAGGTGCTTTCATTAATACATACATACATGGTTATGCGCATAACTGATTTAACGTGAGCTACTTAATTGCGTATGGCGTTTTGCATGCTCTAAATATAAAATACATCGCATCAAGGAAACAGAAACTAATTTACACAAAATTTACAAATTATCAGCTTCTTGTTGGATGTGAGTCAAATTTAAATTGTTTTTTATGCATTATATCAAGAGAAGGGATTGTTAACGTTTTTTTTCTTTTGTCCCTCTCAGTTAAATCAGGATTATTGTTACGAGCCCTATTATATATGAATAAAATATAACAATATCATTTTTATTAATAAAAACATTTAATTAATACATAAAGCAGATATATTATAACTACATGTGCTGGTCTATCTGCCATGTTGTCAAATCTAAGGGACTAAAAAAATAATGAACATTATTCGAAAGCATTTTTTTTAATTATTTTTGTCTTGTTTAATGGGATATTCGTTTTTGATTCCGTCAAAATAATTGATCAAATTGTGAGTCAATTGCTATTCTCAGTCACATTTTTGTCTTAAAACATAAATTTCAAAGTAAGAACAACCTTATCTCCTTCGAGACTATTTATTATGTTATTATGTTTGATAAGTACTGAATCGAAGTTTTGATATAAATTAAATTTTTATATAAATTTTGCGATTTGTAACGTAGAGAACTGAAATAAGTACTTAAGTAATCCTTACATTCATATGTATGCATAATCGAAAATTCGTTTAACACAACATCGTGTTTTTCGACTTTTTAATCATGTGTTCTTCCGCTAAATACATCCGATCGAAATACTACTCAAAACTTCAATAAAACTTGACGACTACTAACTGGATCTTCACCGTTTAAATCAAATAATTTCTTACGCATCGACTACCCTTGGAAATCTATCTCACTTCTGTATGGATTAAAAGTTTATCATATACGCAATTCTTGAACTTTAATAAAATTAATAATCGTCACACCAATTTGTAACAAGAATTTTCACATTAGTTGAGGAATGGGCGAACAAAAGGTCACATGTCCGAGGTCGGCCGCTTGTCATTTTTTGACGGATTCGTGTCCGATATACTGAACTTTCTCTATTTTTTATCACTGTTCTTTCAAAAAATCACAAAAACACACAGATTTCGGGCTCGTAAAATTATTTGATTTATTGATGATTTCTTCGAACCAACAACTGAACAAAACAGAACATGTCCATCAAAGTGCGAACAAAAAGCCACATGTCCCTCAATGCATGCAGTTTGTGCAGTCAGAAAGGCACGTATCCACTTTGTTGCTTTTTTTCCTCTAGTATATTTTACATTTATCTATGTTCTTAAAATGACGGTCACCAAAAGTAGTACAATCTTTAAAATCATAGTGAATTTGAAAGTTCATTGATTTATACAGTTTTATGCGTTTTCTGTAAATCTTTAGTAATAGGATAGTCCTTCTGTTTACCCACTCCTCAGTTGATTGATTTCTAGAAGCTAATGCTTTATGAATCATGGAATATATGAGATGAATTGTTAAGCCTCTTAAGGGCACCACTAGTGTGACTTTCCAAAAAAAGGGTGATCTTCGGAAATTTATTGAAAGAAAAGTATTGGATCGAATGTTTTGATATTTCAAAAATATACTTGTGTATAAATTATGTAGAGACAGTAATTTTTTTGTATGAAAATATTCAATTTTCAGCGAGTTATGCGTTGTCTCCCGAGTTTAGAAAAAAAGTTCTCCCACTGCTGCAGTGATTGCGGCCTGCAGAGTGCCTGCAATCAAAAAATAGAAGAAGTTCGTTAAACTAGAAGATGTTGCGTGTACCATGACGCAGGATAGTGTAAAAAAATTAATATCAAACAAAATGGCGGAGCTTTGAATAAAAAGTTCCAAATTACGCTTAAATATCTAATGAGTTTTTGCATTCCAGATTGACATTTTTTATCCAATCGAAAAACTGGGGGGTCATTACTAAATTTAAAATTCTTTTGCGAAATTTAAAAAAAGTACGGAATCAGTATTTTTCAAAACTATTTATCTTTGAGAAGTTTATTTTGTGCCAAGCATTTTAGTACTACTAGTGTCTGTTAAAACCTTCATAACAATTAAAAAACAAAAATGAAGTGTTCGGTCAGTGCTTTGCAAATATATATCGGATTTTAAACTAGGGAAATCGTCTTTCAGGCAAGTGCACTATGTAAATTGTCTTTGTTTGTTAATAGAAGCAAAGTTTTATATAAATTAAATGTGTAAATTATTTCAAAATAAAGTCTAAAAAGAACATTTTATACCACAGATGCTCCGCACAAAACCTTAACTTTTTGAAAATTGCTTAGAATAGGGACGACATGTAAAAGATGGACATCAACACAACCAGAATTCATTACGCAAAATCAGAGGCTTATCACCATTCCTGTTTGCTATATATTCTAAGGGTACCCCGAGTTTTGTTTTTTCTTTGTCATTGCCGCTGGTTCGTATGTGCAGATGATAACATAATTGCTCCATTTAAGCTCAAAGGCTTGAAAGATATAAATTTTTGATATTTTGAAAATTTCCTCACCAGTTAATCTTTAAGTTAAGTTAACACAATAACATTTATTCGGTCTTCATAACATATGTATTATGTAGAAAATTGAACAAAATGTGTATTTTTAATTAATTTATTAAGCTGAATCTCAAATTTTGAGGAACAGGCTGGGATTTGTTTACAAAATCTAATTCTGTTCTATTTGTATTAAAAATTTTTAGAGACCTTTCTTGATATTGCACATGCTCTGATATCAATTTAATTTTATTTAACTGATTTCATACTATAACTCACCAAAAATTCATAACACTCAATACATAGGATCGTGGTATTTATTATTTATATTAGTTTATATAAATATAAACATATTCCAAATATGTTTCTGTTTCTTAGTACTTTCAATTTCTTCCAGTAATACCTTTACCTAGAGTTTTAAATAACTTTAAGTTTTCTCTTGTTGATGATAGATGATCCTCAGCCTTCCATATTCTGCTCAAAATAAATTTTGACTATTAGATAAATATAGAGCAGCATCCTTGAGAGTGATACCCTTAAATCATTATGTTATGTCCAAAGCTGAATGTACAAAAGCAAGTTTTACCTTTATTTCTTTTTAAATCTACTTTTACGACTTTATCAATTAAGAGGATTAAGACGAAGCGCAATTATTAATAATGAAGGATATATTGAATATTATTGAAATTCACAATGTGTTGGTGGGTGGTGTGATAAAAGTGTTGTTGTACCTTGATCTTCATGTTTCATTTGCATAACGAGTTTCTACTCAAATTTTGTACGGGTATTCGCAATAAATCGTATACCGTTATTGAGGGGGAAGTAGGAGTTGAAGTGAATTAAATTTCACATGGTAGTACGCTATATTCCGTGTAAAATGCGCGAAATTTGAACTTTGAGAAAAGAAAATTCAATTTTTCATGGCATTATAGTACATATTACAGTAAATTTGTAATCCTCCTGCTTTGTATTTTGGGTAAGTTTTTTTTGTACGAACATCTACTCCCCAGAATTATTGTTGGGAAATCCCGGAGAGCAATATATTATCTCATTTTTATGACTTCCATTTCGTTTAGAGCCAATCAAACAATTTTTCTAGAACTTATTATAATCATATTTAACGAAATTATTCTTTAATTCCATACAATCACATTCGATTTATTTGGGTGGTAAAAACTCAAAGTAATTGTTAACATTCGAAAGTTTTCTTCATACTGATGCTTTTGGTTAGGCTTTATAATTGCAAAAAAAAATTTCTCAAAGTGAAAAATACCTAATGTTATAGCAAACAGCGGAAAAGTCCAATAAAAGTTCAGAAGCCCAATCAACTACAAAACTGTAAGCAATTGTTGTTTGTATGTGCGTTCAATAGCTTCTGTCAAAAATCAATTGCTACTGTCAAAATTTGTCTTAAGTATTTTCAACAATTTCAGCAGTCAAATAACAAATGCAATTGAATTTATTGTTTAATGATTAAAATTGTAAGAAAATTAAATTAAACATATCATAGTTTATAGGCCTCCTGGGGAAGGTACCATGAAACGTAATGGACTAAAGGGACACCACATTTGTATAGTCTAGTCCTGTAATTAAAAATGAAAATGTTATAATAAAATGAGTTGTTATTTTTGGTATAAAATTATATTTTCATGATAAATACATACATAATATGAAATATATTATTGAATTTCTTGCGCATTAACAATTGAAATTACCTTTTATGTGTGCATGTGTTTAATGATAATTACTATTAACTTTATTATTGAAATAAACAGCTCTAATTGAAAACATCAATGACATGGGTTCAAAATACCTTAATAAAAAATATAACTCTCTTTTTCTCAGCGACGAAATATCCTGGAAAACCCAGAGGGTAATTAGTCCTGACACAATTATCCCTTAAAACAATTCGATTAGAAATTGTTCAGTAGATTGCAGGGGGGGCCTCTAAATAATTCAATGTTAGTAATATAAAGAGGTGCAGCCACCCCAAGATGCTAGCCGACAAATGATTTCACGATTTCTTAAAGCGTTTGTTTATACATACATTTTTTTGTTCAAGCACAATACAATAAATGAAAACTACCCACCACTGGAGGTTACTTAAAAAAAAACAAAAAACCCATTCGACATCACTTTCTATCATAAGATATCTGTGATTTTACATGCTGGATGCAAGGAATTCGAATTTGTTGTTTTGTTTATATGAACACGGCCTCACATAACCGTGTATTTATTAACGCCCGAGTTATTTATCAATATTGTTGTTATTACATATTTTATATACAGATTCATATAATAGTTAATAATAATAGGCTTTTTTTTATAATCAATTAAGCTCAAAATTAATAATTAAATCATATATAACACGTTATTCGTTATAAGTTGGCCTCATATTTTTAAACTAATTTTGATGTACAATAGAATAAAAGGTGCTAAAATGAAAGCACTCAGTACAAGTTTTTTAGAATAATAACACAATAAAAAAAAAGCTAAATTCTTGTTCACGAGTGTCATATTTTGGTAGCTTTCAGAATGTTGACAGTGCCAGCAATTTGTTTATCAATGATTTGCTCCGAAAATAGTACATTTAGTAAACCTAAAATGTTAAAGTCGCGCAAAGTTAAGGAGAAACTATAAATTGCTTGTATGGTAGTTTACTCGCGATAAAAGAGAGATAGACAACTGACTTTACGCCGGTGCTCTAGGGAATCAATAGTTGATATGTCATCACCAATAATCCGGAAGGCCTTCTTTTGGATTTTGTCTAAGGCGGACAATGCTGTACGTCCAGCCCCTGCCTAAATATGGGAATTATATTCTAATCTAGGTCTGATATGAGACTTGTAGATTTGCGCCAAGTCTGATGGTGTAAAATATTTCTTTCATCTTTGCAAGAATCTCAGTCATTTCATTGCGTTTTTGGCAATACAGAAAAAAAATGATCGCACCAATTAAGATTATTGGATATTTAAATGCCTGAGATGTTAAGAGATGGGGAATTCGAGATATTTTCTCCATCGACGGAAATGGGTTGAACGGGTGTTGGAGTACGTTTGAGTTATAACAGACAACATTGCGTTTTGGAAGCATTAAACAAGATCTGATTCGCTCTTCCCCAAACGAGTATTGTTTAGTATGGTTTAGTGAATTGAACATGTGGTTTCGTTTGCCAACTATAGAATTCCGACGGGAATTAGCTATAGCGTTGAACGTGTACACGAAATCAAGGGTGCTGGGCCATCCCAGACGAGCATTCTTGATGCAATATGCACGCCGGTTTAACAACAGAGTAGGGGCCTCCAGACGTGTATTCTTGCTGAAGGCTTTCATTCATATAGGAATAGGGGACTGAATGTGTGCGTGCATTATTTCATTTCTAGTTGAAAGCTAGGACGTGAATTTTCCGACCCCTCTAAACAAGAAATATTTTGTTGCGGATGTATTACTGCGGCACAACAAGTGAATTCTGTTTGATTTTTGATGCAAAATATCTCTCCAAAGTGCAGCACAATTGTAGATATTTCTCTCTCCTTCTTTTAGAATAATATTAAAAGTTATTTTGATTTTCGCATGTCCGTCTGTTCGTCCGTTTATCGTCTATCTACAAGATAACTCGAGAAACGGGTGTATTTAGCGAGCTGGAATTTTGCACACAAGCTTTAAGAAAAAAGTAAAATTAAGTTCCAAAATGGGACCAATCGGGCAACTCCTTCGTAGGGTTGACATACAAAAATTTCGTTTTTCACTATATATTTGGGCACTGCCTGATAACGCATCTACGTAGAGAGCTGAAATTAAACTGGGCAATCCCTTCTTGGTATTGCCATACAAAACTTTGGTTTTTCGCTATATCTTTGCCAACTGCCTAGGAGCATGTTGATATGAAGGGCTCAAATCTTGTACACATCGTTTTCGTAAAAATAGTAGATAAAATTCCAAAAAATGAATCAAATCGGGCAACCTCTTGTTGGTGTTGCCATACAAAACTTTTGCGTTTCACTTTATTTAACTTTTATTTTCATCTAGGATATAATATTATTGGTCTTAATCTAATTATAACTTTTTCTCTTGTTGTAGATGAAGTTTCGAGTACTATTTGCTTTTTCCGAATATAAAATAACCTTTTAATGGTCGAATTAATTGCAATAGTTTTTTATACCCTAGATGAAATCTAAAGTGTATACTAAGTTTGTCATTCCGTTTTTAATACTTCGAAATAATGATGGTAGAGCAAAATGGATTGGACACCCACGCATAATATTAAAAGTTATTTTGATTTGTGCATGTTCATCCGTCCGTCTGTGCGCACGATAACTCGAGAACACGTTCACTTAGAAAGCTGAAATTTTGTACACGGACTTTAAAAAAAAAAGTAATATTAATTTCGAATATGAGACAAATCGGGCAACTCCTTCGTGGGGTTGCCATCAAAAATTTCATTTTCCACTATATATTTGGACACTGAGAACGCATTGACATAGAGAGCTGAAATTTGTTATATGGTGTTTTCATACTAATAAAAAAAATTTCATAAATGGAATAAATCGGGCAACCCTTTCTTTGTGTTGCCATATCAAAATTTAGGTTGTTTATATATACTGTGAAAACCTAGACATTTTTATTGTATTAAAAACTTTTTCAGAATATTAAATCCTCTAAAATTGGTTACAATCATTTTTTCTTCGACGAACAGTTCTAGAAATATATATGCGAAAAACCACTTCAAAATCAAAATTGCACAGATGGGTGACCATACGAAATTTCATACGCGCATTCATCTAGGGTATCATACAAATTGGTCTTAGACCAATTCCAGCTTTTTTACTTGTTTATAGTAAGAAATAGCGAGAGTCATCTTGTTGTAAAAATTTAATAATGATCATAGACTTTTAAAACAATTAAATCTATGTCTATAAATGCGAAAATTCAGCTACAAATGTACAACATGAACAGACAATCCTACTTCTTTTAAATCTCTGTTGACATTATCTTTTAATTTAGCTTGAATTTCTCAGAGCATTTTTAATAATCGCGTTACAATAATCTCCATAATCTAAATTATATTTCCTCATTACGATATGGATTCGGCCTTCTCATCAGTTAGTAATATAATTTCTAAAAACTGTTGGTGATATATAAAAATTATAATCATTACTAAAATCAATATCTACTCCAATAAAATTTATATCTTGAAAATTATTACTAACACATTATTAATTACTAGCTCCATTTTTGTTCATCCACCACAATATATTTTTTGAACGACTTCCGAATCAGGAAATATATATTTCATTGATTTAGGACCCAACAAATATTACGATTGACCTACGAATCGCTTTCTTATGATTTCTTATTGTCACAACGTGCATTTTTATTGCCGGCAATAATATTTTAGTTTAGTTTAGTTTAGTTAGTTTACGTTTAGTTTAACGGGGATAAATGTTGCATCGCATATGAATCGTGTAAGTGATTCATTTTATAATCGTTATGGCGATAAATATTCTGTCACTGCTTTTCTACTCTACCGCACTTGAAGAAATAACAACTCCAAATGGGTCAATTTCCAAAGGGAAGGTACTGAAATATTGTCGATAACGGTCTCAAATTTCTTTAAAAATAGTTTATATACACCTCACTCTCATCACATCTGATGCCAATGATTCTAGGCAATAAGAATGTAATAATGTAGCAATAAGAAAACGATTCGTGGGCCAATCGTAATGTTTCTGGGAATCTAATTTACTTTAATTCTTGAGCTATCGCCAAAACATCCCCATGGCAATAAAAGGGAGCATAATTTTGTTTCCGTTTTTATCGCCACAATGTTTGCTGGGGAAGGTGCAATCCATTCAATTGTGGCTGTTTGGAAATAAAGAGAGCCGCACAAAACTAAATTGTTCATTTCTGCCTTAGTACTTTAAGAAAAAGAAAAAAAATCTTTAAAGATGCTGAACTGGAAATTAGTTGCTGGTTTTTTATCGTTGTAATTGGTGCTCTCTAAACCAGCTCTGTCTTTATTTTTTTAAGATATGCTCCTCTGACATTCTACAATTTATCAGCACACGATTATGTTCTTTTAAAAATTGTTTTATTGATTTTTTTGCTGAAAATATAATATTTTTTTTTTTGTAATTAGTCGACAATTAACTGCGGAATAAAAAATTCTTTTACTACTTAGGACGTCACCGGAGATTTTTAAAAATTTTAAAAGAGTAGTAAGGGAGAGTTTTAAAAACAGTTTTTGTTTTTTTTTTACGAAAGTCTAGTAGATGAAATTCCTTTCTTTTGTTCTGTACAGAAATATTTTTTTACTTTTGCTTTGTCTTTCTTGTAGCAAGAAAAAAGATTAGTTAATTTAAAAAGAGTCTACAGTTCTCTAAAACTAGTGTATCTAGTTTCCTTGCGTAAGCTACTCAGATTTATGTTAGATAAGTGAAGTCACTTAAAAAAAATGCTAATAGTCGATTAAGTTTCAATAAAGCCTTAAAGTTAATTTGACACAATGACTTACATATATCCGCGCTGTAGAGACTACAATGTATGCCTAATATTAAGTTGTATCTCAATTATGACGTCATTCTGGCTAATTTTGTATTGGTACAATTTTTTTTCTTTCTTTTTATAAGCCACTATGTATGGTAACCCGAGGTGTTGTCACGGCTTAAACATCAAAAACTTATTAGGAATATCTGGTAGCTTGTAGTATTTTTATTAAATGGAGATATTTTAACTCAACAACAATCACAGAATCGAGATTACATGTGCAAAAATCAAAATTGAATCAATATTATATCTAAATGAATGATTTAGGGAAAATTGAACATTTACGCAATTTACGAGCTATGAAAAGTAATTATCAACAACACTTTATATTAAAATTAACTACCATGCATGCTATATAAATAAGTGCGGCCATTTTAATTCATAAATAAATTAATATTTATGGTTACTTACAATTATAACATAGAATTATGTACAATTTAAATATTTTCAAAGGTAAATGAACTTCTGAGCTGAATTTATCAGCCTGTAAAAGATTACATTTACTACTTTTACTATCTGGCAATAGTTGTTTTTTAATTAGAATATTTTGTCAATTCAATTATTTGCCACAAATGAATTCATGGCTAGTAAGGAAGTTAAATTTCAAGGTCTACTTAACTAAAAATACACAAAATAGCAAAACATATTTATGTATCATGGTAGCGTTTATGTTGAATAAATTAATTTTTATATAAAAGTGAACAGAACCAAGATTATTGGTTATATATTATCTTATAACATCATTATAATATGTATAGGGGCTATTTTTTTAAATATAAATATTTGTAGCTAAGTAAATAAAAGGACAAAACAACAAAATAAAATTATGTATGAGTTTCAGTTTTACTACTTTATAAACATTATTTTCACCTTTATTCAAGGTAAATGCATGAATTTCTATTAAAATCATATAAAATTCAAATGCATTGCTTTGTTTTTGTTAACATATTTTTTAATTTTAGGTCGCGGTCAATATCGTGGCTTTCATCCTCATATTCAATTTTCGGTATCACGACGTGGTGGTCAATTATTATGGTTGGATGGCCTTAAATATTTTCGCAATAACGAAAATCGAACGAATTTATTTTGGAGATGCCATCAATATTATCGTCGTATACGATGTCCAGTGTTAATTTGTATGAATAAATTTGATCCAACGGATTTTCGTCAAATCCATCAACACAAGCATATACGTCCCGATGATCTAAAGTAGATTATTTGAGTCAGATAGACAGACAAGAGAGTCGAAACAAGATATTCCTATATAAAAAAAAACATTGTGTACTTTGTTTTTTTTTTTCTATTTTCTTTTCTTTTATACATAAATTTGATTTTGAACATTACCACATACCTTAAGCACAAAATTTTGGTTAAAAATGTAAATTTTTTGGGTAAATTATATAAAAGAAAATATATAAAATTTACCTAAAATATAAAAATATTTTAGAGAAGAGTTGTTGCTATATTAAAGCAAAATGCAAGTACTCTGCAAATTTTTTTAATAAAAACATTACTTGATATAAGATTGAACATTTTTATTTATATACATACATACTAAGGCTGCGTGGCAATTCGGTTACAAGTTTGTTTTAATATGGCCTTAAACATTTAAAACGAAAAAAAAATATTATCGTATAGTCTGCATCCCGAGTTTAACCCCGATGGAGAGTTAACCGCAGGTTTAACCAAACTGACAGACATAGTCTAAATGAATTATTTATCTGCGTACAAAAACAAAAAATTAATAAATAAGTCTATAATATAAAAAAAAAAAAACCTCCCGTTATATTTACTATTTATAATAATTCAATTTTTACTAATAAATTCTCTTCTCTTTTTTTCTCTTTTCTCCATAAATGAAAACAAAAAACAATATCAAGATCAAGTTATCCAAGTGTACTTTACACAATCACTGCGAGGACGACCAGCAATAATGGCAAATGGAATACGATTTCTTAGAATGAGCGAAAATCGAAAGAAAGTTTTATGGAGATGTAGCTATATGGCAACGAAAAAAGTTAAATGTCCGGCACGTATAACAATGCTTAAAGAAGAGCCGCCAAAATTTATTATCAATAAAGCAGAACATATTCATGCTGAACTGAAACGTAGCAAATATTGTACGAAAACGGAAGTTACAAGAACACCGATAAGATTGGAGTTTTCATTAAAATAATAAATAATAATAATAAAAAAAAACAAACAACCAAAAAATGCGTTTAATATGCAAGAAACTGGATACTACTTCTTTGTAATAATTTTATTTCATTAATAATTATCATACTTACTATATATGCATAAATAATTACTACTTAGAAATTTTCTGAGCAAAAAATCTCTTCAATAACATTTTATATTTCAGTTTTAACAGATGATGACTTTGTGAAAAGTCAGAAAGGTAAAATTCAACTCTACTTTGAAGGACATTATTATGTTCAAGAAAAAAACATACGAGAAAAAATATATTGGAGATGTACACAGTATACAACATCGAATAAGTGTCATGCTCGAGTTCATACACATAAAAATCGAATTATACGAAAGACGCAACATAATCATGGCACCGATAAAGTTCGATTAAAGAGAATGATTATGTAAGCTTGTTTTAATATTTCTAGATTATTATGTATTGTATATATTAGTAAGTAAATGATTTATTATGTATTTTTAAGATATTATGTATCCTTTAGATAAATAATTTTTTATTTAGAATTTCATACTGAATTTAAATTATTTATTATGACAGAAAAGAACTATGTTTGTTCTAAGTCATGATAAAATTTAATTTTTTATAACTCATAAGAAAACTTAATTATTGTTCTAATTAAGACAATATATTTATTATTTTAATTATTTTATCTGGTGATTAGTTGAATATACTATTAGTTTATTTTGTTTGTTATATCTGTAATTTAACCTTAACTACCTGCGCAGTGCATTTTCTACACCTCGTGATGTATTTCAGCAGATCAGCATGCTTGCATCTAGTTTGTTACAAAAAAAAAAATTGGTAGATTCTCTGTTACCGCCAAGAAATAACAAAAAATATCCTGCGGAAATATAAAAAGTCAGTATGGGAATTGATCTTGTTACTTACTTGGAGTCTATTTCATAAAACTATTAGTGCATTACTAATAAATTATCAGTATGAAAAAATGGAGTAATAATATTGTACTATTAGTCCCTTGAACTAATAATTATTTGTTGTTGGAATAATAATTTTTCAATAGGATATGCCTGTAGATGGAAAGGTCTATCTTCGTTAGCCTTGCTTATCAATTATTTGGATCCATTTTCATTTTTTTGATGCACTTTTAATCTGCATAATCAAATAATGATCATCCGCTTGCATCAAAATAAATGAATTTATACAATTAAAATATATCAAACTATAGTTTCACGGCATATTCAGCATTGCAAAGAGAATTTATTTTATTTTATTATTCTCAACATTATTTTTAGTTATTCTATCTTTGAGTTTCCTTCAATACGTAAGGCGAAACTAGTACATAGCTAGGAAATTGAAATTTTTCTTATTTTATTTGCGAACACAAAAAAATGTGTGCGAGAGAAAGAGGAATATGATCAAAGATTAATTTCTGGTCAACTGTGAGTACAATTTCATGATCAGGTCTCTACAGGAGTATCATTAATGATCCCCAGAAATTGTGATTAGACTTGAATAGTATCCTTTACTTATGTTTTAGATTTACTATACATTGCAAATTTAACTGATTTTTTCTTTATAAATAATCACTAGACATTTTTATCTAATCTAATCTTGATAAAAAAGAAAAAAAACGGGTTCAGACTGCTTTCTCAAAAGACTAAGATAATACCAATTCCTAAAAAATCTTTATCAGCATACCGTCCTATCTCTGCATAACCAAATCTTATGTTATAGTGAAAATAATAACTTGATATCCGAATATCAGTCTAACTTCAGAGTTAATCATAGCTGGACAACTGCTTTGATTAAAATATCCGATGACATTCGTAATTCAAAGTCTTGTTGATGAGTCAAACCAAGACTTGAAACTTGTCACCCAAAATATAATGATTTGTGTGATGAAATAACAAATTAAAAACATTTTTTAGCTTTTGCTATATACCGGAGAAACGAAAAAAAGTTCCTTCTTGACAAATACTATGTTCATTAATGACTTAACCTTGGTAGTCAAACATTGTACATTTCATGTCTATGCTGACAACTTTCAACTTTGTATCTCTAAGCCACTGGAATCAATTGATGGTGCAGTACACTGTGCCAATACCTATCTTATGCACATATGTACATTCTTGAGCACTGCAGAATAAGCTAATTCGTAACGCTTCAAGGTCCGCTCAATAGTTATATTTAAAGTTGAGCTTGATACATCTTTTTTCCCTGCTTTGACTTGCCAAGAGATAGATAAAGATCTCCCAGAGGTTATATAGTGTTATTTCTGTACATTGAAAAAATATATATTTTACTCCCCTCTTCTTAAAAACTAATGATATATATTTATACAAATCTGCCATATAATTTAGGCTTGTCTCACCACGGCACAGCACAACAAATCGTTTCTACTGAATGGTAAAGAGCAGAAAGGCGACCTATATGTACATCGAATTTGTCGGGAGTGTATCGGTTAGAGCAAACTAAACAATTCACGAACATTTGGAGTGTACACTCGCGGAAGTAAGTATCTCTTCTCAGTTATAAACTTTCTTTAACCCATCTAGTTATATGTCGTAAACACTTGACGTAAATTAGCACTTCATGAAAAGTTAAGCACTTTATGAAATGTAGGCAGGTGTAAGAGTTTGTGCTTAACGACTTTTTACACGAAGTGTCTGAAATTTTTAGCCGCTTCATGAAGTGCTACAAACCTTTACGCCGATAGTGTAGCGTGTGTTTCTGTGTGTTCCAGTCGCGTGTATGTAGGTGTGTGTGTGAATGGATGTCTCTCAAGCCTGTGTGCGACCTCTCCCTTCACAGCTCATCTCCCTCTCTGAGTATTCGATAATATCGTAAACGCTTGAAGCACTTCATGAAGTGACTACAAATTTCAGACACTTCGTGTACGTTAATCGGAAAGTGTTACACTATCTGCCTACTGTACTGACTGTACGTCAAGTGTCTACGACACCTGGATACCCAGCTGTAATAAATTTTGCGCAAACAGAAAAAAAAAACAGTTGAGAACTTTGCTGTTGCTGTTGAAAATGAAAATATTTAATTAAAAGGCAAAAGGTAGTTTAACAACTCCCTAGGATCCTAATGTATAACAAGTGTATACACAAATGCATAAATGGAAACATGTTCGACATCACTCAAAATATAACTGGTTTGGTGTTTCAAAATGCAATTGAAATTAACATAAGTAATTGAATCAAGGCAGATTAGAAGAAAACTCTTTTCCTTAATAAGTGAATAAGTGATAGTGAAGGAAACCGAATTTCAAGAAAAAGTATATTATGGTAGCAGCAGCAGATACTTCCAACATTTTCCTAATCCCACTTGTATAATACATATATATATGTATGTACATCAATTTTCCACAAAAACAATGTAAAAATTTCTTCACGTTTAAATTTGCCACCAAAGAAGTTACTTTTTTGTGAAGGCCAATGAAAGTTTTTGCAGATGTAATATCCATTACAGTAAAAATTTAATTTTATTACGAGTTCTTGAAGTTGTTATATTTTCTTTGCTATTATTATTACTACTTTTTTTTCCATATTTAAAACAAATGTAAAATTTTAATAAGAAAGTTGAAATATGATTTTTAAAAAATTTTTGCTATTAAAGAATACTGTTTAATAACTGCTCTCTGAAATAATTATTAGATTTTTATATTAATAGAAATTATTTGCTTAAGTATTCTTTAATAACATTTTATATTTCACAGCATTAACAGATCACGACTATGTGAAAAGTCAGAAGGGTAAAATTCAACTTTTTTTCGGTGGATTTTATTATATAAGAGAGAGGATCATAGGAGAAAAAACATACTGGAGATGTACGCAGTATAAATCACATAAATGCCTTTCCCGGATTCACACCTGTAAAAATCGAATTGTACGAAAATCTCCACACAATCATGGCATCAATAGAGCTCGTTTAAAGAGGCCACCTCTACTTGTTGTATAATTTTTATGTACATACATATCATTCTTTCTAATAAGAATCCCTTTTGGTTACTAGTTATGTATCATTACCTGTGATCCATACACAAACATAAATTACATAATATCTGAGGTAAGATTTATAAATTAGTTTGTAGCCTTTTTTCATGATGAAATCAAATTAAAAAACTTGTGAAATATTTTATTGTTCTCATTGAATTTTAAGTATACCATTTTTGATTAAAATTTGAACACATTATTTTTTCAAATTTATTTTGACTAATTTATACAATATTATAATATCAGCCAAATGTTTGTACAGGGTGGGCCAAAAGTCACCATGGGGGCCAAAAGTCACCATGGGGGCCAAAAGTCACCATGGGGTTTAAAAATTTAATAACTTTTTCGTTTATATATTTTTTTTATTTTTTTTTTTAGATTATATAAATAACATCTGGAGAATAAATAATGGAGAGATTCACAACTGAACAAAGAACCAGAATAATACAGGGTGGGCCAAAAGTCACCATGGGGTTTAAAAATGCTCTTTGCGTTAAAATAATTGATCGCTGATTTAAGTAATAAAATTCTATTATTCTGGTTCTTTGTTCAGTTGTGAATCTCCATTATTTATTCTCCAGATGTTATTTATATAATCTAAAAAAAAAAAATAAAAAAAATATATAAACGAAAAAGTTATTAAATTTTTAAACCCCATGTGGCTTTTGGCCCCCATGGTGACTTTTGGCCCACCCTGTATATGCTTAATCTAATTGTGTATACTATCGAGTATGTATTTAAAGAGATTTTTATCCAATATTCAGCCAAATTTCTTGTAGGTACATACATAGTAGTAAGAAATATAAAGCTCATTTTTTCAAAATAAACTTACTCTTGATATTGATGAAATAGTTTCCGAACTTAAGCACAAATTCTTGCATATTATTTATCATCACATTTCATTCACACAGAAAATCTTCTTAAGAACTCTTCAATTTATTGCATATTATTCCTAATGAGTTCTCAGTAACAAAAAAAACCCCACGCACATACCTATAATAAATGTACATGCGAATGTATGCATTTAAGTTCTCCAGTTTAAACCCATCAAAATGATTCTGGAATAAACGTGAAACTATCCTTTCTGTCGGGACAGCCCTTTCCGAAATGGATTTTAATGTGGCTTTCCTACTTAAGGCCCAAAATACATTCACGGCCTCAGGCCACATGTAATTAATAATTTTTTCCTCCATTTTATTTTCTTGCAGAATTATTACAACCCAGTATGAAATGATTCTCACAGGTAAACAACTTTCTGACTGATAAACAAAACTCCGATTAATTACAAACCTCCCGCCATATTGAATAACATACCATTTTTATACTTCAATGTTGGTAGTACTGGGGCCACGAGCCACAAAATTTGAGATTTGATGAAACTTGGCCACGGCCGTAGCGTGGCTTGTACTCTGTGGCCACGAATGCAACTTTGGCAATACATTTACATTACTTCAGACGCGTGCATCCTGTGGTTTGTGGTCGTGAATGTATTTTGGGCCTAATGCCTGCGAACAGTAATCAGAGAGAGCTGAGGTGGATCCATATCACCAGAATCTCATTCAATTCATATACTCCGACAGATTTACATAATAAGATCAGATCCCTCCACATCTACAAAAACTTGCACAGAAAGCCCCCCCCCCCCCAATCTTTGATTGTATTCCATTCCGTTTCGGGGATCCAATTACAAAGAACCGATTCTCCGGATGAATCCAACTCTGAAACTTTTGTCTAATGTGCTTTTTAAGCTTGAGAATAAAAATATAGCTATCACCTTTCACCAGGCAATTGCCGTCAAGAGCATCGGTTTGTTATCAAAATTATTTACCACAAGATCAGTCAATTGTATGAAGTTTAATAGTTTCTTTCACATGGTGTGCCAATTATCAGGCCTACAATATTAGAGTTTGTGTATTTGACAACCATTTTGAACTCCCCTATGTGGTAGTATAATGTAGTCATACGACAAGCAAATAGAAACGAAAATAACCTCAGATATGTTATTCACGATACTTTTCAAAACTTTAACCGCAAGAATGTCTATTTCAGAACTACCAAAACATCATGGAGGCAATTATTGGTTAGCTTTTTTTTTGCTTCTCCGTGGGTTGGAGAAACTTGTATTAATCTTATGAATGCTATTAAGAAGCCCTTCGAATTATCTTTCGATTCAGACAATTTTTCTGTTCAATTTGTTTTGTCAAATACAATTCAATAGAAGAAATTAAATTTTCTTGATACTCCGTCGTTGCAGATAATTTCTTTGGATTCGGTCTAAATACATAATTCCATAGGTATGAATTATGCTACCTTTCATATTCTTTAACCATATCCATATGTACAGCAGTGCTATTTTGAAATGGAAGTTTAAACGTTCAATGAAATTCTGTTACCGGGATAACCGAGAAATGACACAACTTGACTTCTTTATATGGGAATGGTTGATTGATAATCCGGAGTTCAAATATACTATCAATCTATAATTAGCCGTTGTAAGTAGAAAATAAAATTATTAATTGAGCAATTTTATTAATTCACCTTTTAACGTGAGATGGTGTCATCGTCATCATTGATCCTTTATTCATATCAATATACATCAATAATCTAGTAGCCCTCAAAACGAATCAGGTAAATCTATATATATATATCTATATATATATATATCTATATATATATATATATATATTTATATTAATCCTTATTTCCTCATACTAATATTTTTTTCTTTTTCAGATTTGAAAGAATTCAAAGACATTGCGGTATTCGGTTTTACACAGAAGAGGAAAAAAATGCTAATTGTTGGAAGATATCAATATGTTTGTGACAGAATTCTTAAAACAACAGCAAATTGGAGATGTGCCAAGTATAAAAAAGAATCATGCAAAGCACGGGCAACTACTAAAATTATTGATAACGTCGAGAGATATGTTCTTCGCTATCCTTATCATACACATTGATACAACAAATATCTTGAAAATATTTCATTTATTTATTCAGTCGTAATCTGTAAATATCCGAAATGATTTTTCGTTTTATTTAGCTATTCAAATATTAGCTACTACCACCTTTGCCAGATCTGTGTTATTTAAAGTCAAAGAGAAAATATTTATTTTTATTTTTTAACAAATTTACTAACATTTATTTATATAATATTGATTTTCACAATTAGTGATTTTGATGATTGCAAAATCAAACCTTCGAAATCGAGTTATTCCTATGAAACAAATAAAGTTTTATGTACAAAGCGGCGGTTACACTTTAAAATATAAATTTTTTAAATGTATTATACTAATGCAACTGTCTTCTGTTGAGTAAAGTTATATAGCTTTGCTTTTACTAAATATACTTAGATATAATTTTACAAATTATACATTCATTTTTCAAGAACTTGATGTTTATGAGTATTATTTTTCATATTATCCTTGGTCAATTTTAATCTTATAAACAATATAATAATTAAAAGCGCTGTTTATTTTTGACCACAATTTAAATATCTCCAATAATATGTATTATTTAAAAATTAGATTTTCTTAGATTGCAGCCATTACACAAGCGTTACAAGGACTTTGGGAAATCATTTTCCAGACGTAATACCTGCAACAGGGAAAAAAGTATATCCAACACGACAATGTGGCTTGTGCTCACGTAAAAGAAACGCAAAAGGAAGATATGTTAGAAGGGAAACTAGATACCTATGCTTTGAGTGTCAGATACCGCTTTGTGTTGTACCCTGTTTTATGAATTATCACTTGGATCACTTTAAAAACATGCAGTAACTAGATATTAGTTAAATAATGTAAGTACATAAACAATTGCAAATATAATTTCATATAAAAGTGAATTTAACTCTAGCACCTCAGTTTATGGTTTTAAACTGCAAAACACATAATGCAATTACATTTATATTCAATTTTATAAACGAACTGATTTTCTTTATTTACAGTCCATTTCACGTACTATTTATATATTTAATAAAAAGTGTAGAAATTTTTTTAGTTTTATAATATGATTAAATCATAATCTTAGTTACAATTATTTAATTCGAGTTCATATATAGTCTGGTTCCACTCGATCTTTTACGAATTTATATAGATAAGTTTGATTTTGATGTGGTAAATGAAATTTTAAACATTTGTTTCTGCCTAATTAAAGTACGAAATTTACATTGACACCATTTACACATTAATATAAAGATATTATTAAAAATAACTATTACCAAAAATCGACATATTTTGATGATTTTTCTAATTTTATCCAGATATATTTATACCTTTGACACGATTATTGCCAAAATTCTAGATTTTGACACTTTTCTCAGTAACAGCCAACATTTAATTTCAAATTCGGAATGATGTTTGTGCACGTTAAATTATGAATAAAGTATGGGGAATGATAATTATATGACGTGTATCTGTACCTTAGAACATATAACTAAAGGAAGTGCAATAAGTGCGAAAAAGAGAAGATAGAATTCTATTTATGTATTCGTTATGCTCATGAAGTATTAAATCTGAGATATTTTTGAAGGGGGGTTTGGCACAATTATTTAAAATAAAGCCAAATTGTGAACTATCACTGAAACATTAAAGATAAAAAGAAAAAAGTTGAAAGCCCAAAAATATAAATAAAGAATAATTGAATAATAATCTTGATAAATTTAGCGTTCCTATCATTTTTCACACTTCATTTGCACGTATTTTCAAAAAATAAGCTCACGTCTGCAACTATCCTAAAAAACGTCTTTCCGGAATTATTTCGGTAATTATTACAACAGCACCGCACAGCACAATTAATTATTAAAATGTCCACACATTTATTAACGCTCAAACACTCAATCACAAAATTATCACTTCAAATACATTTAATCAAAGTCAATCCATACCTAAACAATTTTATGTTGTTCATTAGAAATCACACAGACCTAAAAAAAAAAAAAAGAAACTGAAGTTTACTTTTAATTGACATTATCAAGTTAATATACATTATATTCTTTTTGCCTTTCCACCACTTCTACTAAGAACCAAGATTCCCTCCCACCGGCAGGGATTTTACAAAATATTTCACTTCCTTTAGTTATATGTTCTAAGATCTGTACAATATTGAGTTTATTTAAGACTTTTTAGGAAATGCAATTTTTCTTTAATCTTTTTTTAGGGTTCTAACATCTTCACACCTTTCCGTCCTCTTCTTGTCACTCGCCTTGTTTTATTTTGTGTTGGCAGTCTAGTTACAATAATAATACATCTTTCGTTTCATTTTCTTCAAAGCTTTTGGGGCATTGATTGACAAGAGGAAAGAGTGGGAGATGGTTGCTCAATAATCTCTTGCAATGTTAGACTCTTTGCCAATAATATCAATAATAATGTTATCGTGGTCTGTGAAAACACAGTTAGTTCCACTTAGTTTCTAAAGATATTAGTTAGGTAGTGTTATTAAAAAAAAAATACTTACCATTATTCCCATCTTTATGTTTTGCCACACAACATCACGAAGGTATTTCTTATATTTTTCTTTAAGAATGCCCTCAGAGTTCAAGTTATTCAAAATATTTTCCATTTGCTTATTTTTGTGCTTCATATGTTAAGGCGTTGGAAAATTTTCGAAAAAAAAATTTCCTTTTTATCTTTTATTAGAAAAGCAAGCACCAATTTATTTAGTTTGTTCATTTTATTTTGCAATTTCTCATTTTGTTTTGATATTTGCAAATTTGTGAAAAAACTTTTTTGTAATTTACAACTCAGCTACAAATCTTGTGAAACAGCACTTCTACAAAATTGTAACAAACAAAGTTGTTTATCTACAATTTTTCTGCTTCTTATCACAATATTGTAAAATAGTTATTTGCACTTTGTGAAACAGAAATTCGTATTACAAATTTGTAATTGTGATTTAGAAGTACAAATTTGTAGTTGTAATTTGTAATCTTATGAAATTGGAATTTGAAATTTGGCAAAATGCTAGGTCTTCGTGACGCGCACATATTTCGACAGTTAAAGATTATTAAGGTTTTTTAATTTTTAATGTGGGTAGGTTGGGCCCCTAATATTTTTTTCTTCATGCGTATCGTTTGGAAGGGCTTGAATGGATTGAGACCCGGATGGGGTTCCTGGAACGTAGGCCACAAGGCCCATTGTTCACCCTCCAGACTTGAGCAATTGCTCATAAGTCCCAACCGGATGCTCTAACAAAAGTTCAAAATTGGCCCTCAACCATATTAACCGGCTTCATGCAGTTCTTCCAGAAGGTGTAAGCCGATTAGTTACAAAGAAAATGAGTCACCATTTCGGATTCCACTAAGCATCTTCTTTATACCGGATTGTCAACAAGTTCCATCCCCTATAGGTGACCCCTGAGAAGAGAGTGCCCAGTGAGAATTGACATTAGAGGGATAACTTGCTTAGTTCCAATAGCTTTTTCATTTCGTTTGGGTTACAACAGTTATTTTATAGCTCTACCTGAACGGTCATCTAACCAAGCGACTGTGTTGGCAGTCAGCTCAAGCCGAGATATTACAGGCAAGGTGTTTTGGTGCGATCCCAATTGTGGAAGAGGATGCCTCGGAGACTGCACCAAGACGAGCAAGATCATTCGCCTTTTCGTTTCCGCTAAAATCGCTGTGAATTTGCACCCAAAGTAGTAGTACCCTGTTGTTCCGTGGGAGGAGAGAGTTCAATGTGATTTCAAGTATTATAAATTTCAAGTTGTATAAATTCATTACATTTAAATCTTCATGGTATTGTAATTGTTATGTGTCCATGTTTTCGCAGATTTTGACTTGAAAATGAGTGGGAACTATAATTATTAGAAAAATTAATTAAAATGGCAACAAAAAATTATGAGTACATATCCATTTAAATCATTCTAAGTTGAGCCAACCCGGCAATCATTCTACTTCTTCAATTCTTCTTATCTCTTCTCTACCACCTTTGTAAGTCAGAGTTAGAATTTTTCAATCCCTATTTGGTGTTGTATCTGTAACGAAAAGTTGTGCCATTTCATCGTCCTTAATTCTCACGTGCGTTTCTTTATTTGTATGTTGACTATCAACGAGGACCGAAATCATGTTATTTGTGAATAAACTAGTGCTGTTCTTGGATGGAATACACTGTAACTTCCAAAAAAGCCGCCAACTCGTTCATAATGACGTCTGACCATGGCGATAGTTATCTGTAGAAGATCTGTGGAGAAGATTGGTATTTTTGTTTGTATGGAAACCTATCCTGGTGGTCCTGTACTCAGTCCTTACATAATGTAGATAGAGATTTAGTTGAGTTATTTTTTATCGCCACTACTATGGCGATGAGTATCAGTATTGCAAAAATGAAAAATTTTACGTGCATTGGCACTCTTTTCTGATAGTTGGCCAGATATGTAATGTAGTTATGCAGATACGGTGGATAAGAGCTGGATACCTAAATTTGTTGGGGACGGCTACCAAGATTTTTTTAGTATTCCCCGATGTTCCACTGGATGAAATGATCTATCTTCAATATTGTAATATAGACTAAAAACCTGGATTGTGCCATCGAATTATTACACTTTTCATATAGTTCAACCTTCTTTCATGTTATAGTCTGCTCAAATTCTTTGAATACAATACTCTTCACAATTTTGCAGAATGAACTGAAAACTGGAAATCAACGTTTAATTTAAAACCTTAAAATCCAGCAATATTAGTACTGCAAACTTATCATTGCTTGTTGAGGCACGCATGTCAAAAGTTGTTGATATACATATATGTATAGCTATTGTGACGATTTATGTAAAAAAAAATATCTATTTACGAGGTCATGTGACTTCAAATTAAATATAATCAAGGACCTAGGAAATTTTTGTTAAGTTCTACATATCTGAAGTGTTTGATGTCTTAGCTGCAATAGTGTTTACTGAAGATTGTTGCCAACGTTAATTTAAGCTTATTCGGCAATTAACGCTGTTTTACTTTAATAAATTAAATAAGCTTATAAAATTACCGGTCCATTGTGGAAGCTATTGACATGTGCCATATTTTTGTTGTTGCTTCTATCGAATTTCAATGTTATTTTTCATGTGTCTCTTCTACATTTGATTGGGCGTGATTTTCTTATAGGTGACTATAACTTGAAATAGTCTACTCTAACGCATCAGGTAAATTTTTGGGGACATTACTGAATTAATCTAGTGGGGTTCCAATTCATCAGATTAAATCTGACCAGACGTGACCTTACACTATTGAACTAATCTGATGAATTAATGTTTCAATAGATAAATTCTGGAATGTTTCTTTTATGTACATACATTGAAATTAATCCTTATTTCTCAATAATAAATAATTTCTTTTTCTTTTTCAGATTTCAAGGACATTGCAGTATTCGGTTTTACACAAAAGAAAAAGAAAATGCTCATTATAGGAAGATACCAGTATGTTTGTGATGGAAATCTTAAAACGACAACACATTGGAGATGTTCTAAGTATAAAAGTGAGTCATGCAAAGCAAGAGCAACGACTAAAGTAATTGATAATTTTGAGAGATATACTCTACGGTATCCTTATCATACGCATTGATTTCGGCTGATCATAAATAACTTTTTTATTATGTTTGAACCCAGTTTGTAAATACCCCCCAAAAGTTTTTATTTTATATATTTATTGCAATATCTATATAATTTTACCTACCCCTGTTCTTAGATCTGTATGTTGAAAACCAAATAGTAAATATTTATTTTAATATATATTAACGGAATAATTTAAATGCTTACATTATAAAATAAAGCTTTCGAAATCGAACAATTATTCTTATCGAAGTTATAATATTGCTAATCTGGAAACAAAGATATTGCCCTGCTTTATTGATTTTTGAATTCAAAAAACATTCTCTAGAATCTTTTGGCTTATCAAAAGACAGTTTTTACTGACATATTGCAGCAAATATAAAGCTAATTTCAAGTCAGCAATCACCTAAAGTTAAGAAATTTAACTTAAAAAACTCATTACTAATCAATAAACACACACTAAACTTTTAATTATCTCATTAAATTATTTAATGAGATGATTATAGGAGCCCTAATACACTTGTACCTAATTGAATATGACAGTTCAGATTGTTGTGTTTAAAGTCAGAATGGATTTGGAATTGCTTTTATTATTAGTGAACTTTAAGGGTGAAATATCAAACTTTTTGAAGATTGCTGAGGAAATTGACAACTCTCTCAAACTACTTCCTAAGCACGAAACTATGATGTGAAAACGAATTTTATATCACAGGCAAAATTTATTTAAATTTTATATATTTCGCCTATAAAGTACAACCGGGTTTGGACTGAACAATGGTAATGATAAATGGTTCAATTCAAACAATTGTCTTAATGACCACTATTTTAGCTTCGAACTAGTAAATTTTGAGAAGAAGATGTACCTAAGTACCAAAGTTCAGTGAAAGTAGCAAAGAAGATTTCCGTATTTGAAAATCGTCATTAAAATTGTTGGTTGAAAAATTTAGTAGCCTCCAGGCAAAATACAATATTTCGGAAATCTATTCCTTCCTCCAATGTGTGCTTCTTCTGTTCTTTAAAAACATGGCCAATTTTCCGTGCCTTCCTACGCGCTTTTAATATCTTGCCCATACATCAATCAACTACAAATCTTCCGCATTTCTCCAATTACATCTTTTTTATGACTTTTCTTCATTGTTTTCCATTTTTAAATAAAAATTGAGTATTTGACAACTACTTAAAATTGGAAATTCTAAGAGTTTGTGAGTTTGTGTGTGTGTTATTCCTGGAATTGATATTAGAAATGTTAAATATATTTATATGATTAATGTTAAGAGGAGTTTATACTATCATTGTCAACAAATCTAAGTGAAGTTCTTCTATTCAAATTATCGCCTACCGAAAATGCTACGACACCAATAAGCAAAAATTCCAGATGAGGAAATTTTCGCACTGAATATCAGTTGAAAAAAGTGACTGCATTCCAATACTACTTTGGTTTTATAGACGTTCAAGCAGCACTGGCGAGTATTCAGCTACTATAGGACGCATCACTTATTCACTGCTGTAGCTTCAAGGTACTATGATGGATTTTATATCGATACGCTAGTGAGGTATATTGAAATTCACTCCACTTTATTTAGGTAATTAAAAAATTTGGGAAGAGAAAACTTGGATATCCTTAGAAATTTCTTATAAAAATTGCATGGAATAGACCTGATAATCAATTAGAGAAACACGGAAAGGCTTTGAAATCCATAGGAGTTCCATGCAGAAATGTCTTGAAAAAGTCTTTAAATTCCATGCAAAAATAATACGTAAAAAACATGGAAATCCATTCCATTTCCACGTTCAATTCCAGGTATCAATACATACTATCAAAGGCTTGGAATTTAGGCGCAGCATGTAATTCATAATTGCTGTCGCATTATTCATTGACCCTTGGGTACAAAATTCATTCATATGAAAAACTCAAAATGCCTAATCAGTGCCCGAGTCATTTGAGGTGAATGCACTCAAAATCCAAAGACACGTCAACTCGATGCCGCTTGTAGATAAGTCGTTCCCCTACATTTCTATGTATGAATTGTGCGCTAATAATTTTAAATATTGGCCGACACTCATAAATAATGAATAAACAATTGTGTCAGGGGCGTTACTTTCGGTATAATAATTGGTATAGATTGGTAGAGTAATTGCGATAAATTTGAAAGTCGACCAACTTCTGCGTTATGACTACGATACCTACGTTCATTGCGATCACTTAGTGGCATTGCCTTATAACTTACTTCTGCGTGATGTTTGCCTGCGTTGTAGCTATGTTCATTCTATTCCAAGGGTAATATCCTTTTTGTGCCTCCATGCTTTTATATGAGATTAAAGAAATTTCAAATCACAAAACTGCTGATTAAAAAATATCCTCAGTAGCAGCACAACTCTATGTTTATTGACGTAATGAGCTCACATAATATGTGTAATTAACAGCTACCCTATAGATTTCATCTAGGATATAAAAAGGTACAACAAGGGCAGCTACACCTCAGAGTAATTCTCATATTAATTTAATTTTATAATTAAAAGATTATTATTCAAATCTTTATTAATTCCACGAGAATATAAATTTAACAAAATTCAAAGAATCTTTGATTTCCAAATAACAATTATCTAAAAACTATGAAAAGAAACAAAAATACAGTACCTTCAAAAGTGATGTGTCTAACAAACTATGTACTACACATATTTACATACATACAAGCCTAGAACTTATTTAAAAATAGTTTAGATTGTTTCTTACTCCTTTTAATATATTTTATATATACATACTTATTAACGGGTCAACTTTATACTTTTTTAAGGGGTACAACAGCAAAAGTGAACAAAACATTTTATTCGTTATTTCATCTATTTTCCTCAATTTTCCAATTTGGGACCTGTTGATGATTCAAATCAAGACTTGAAACTGCCTGCCCTAAATAAATAAGTTCTGTGATGAAATAACGAATAAAAAAGATTTTCACTTTTTCTGTTGTACTACAGGAGAATCCAAAAAAGTAGCCATCTTGAACTGATCAAAATCTTTGCATGAAAAACGAGAAATTGTTTTCGCCAATTATTCAGTTTTGAAATTGTTCCTCTATGTTCGACATATGAGTCCCATTGAACTAAAAATTAACTCACAAACAGCATTATATAATTTGTTTGAACTACTCCCTAACTTACGTGATTTGAAGATGATGATTTTAACTTTTAAGTTTCTTTCATTACCAGTAAGATGATTTCATTTGCCAGTCTTCCTGTTTTTGTAGTTCCCCATAAAGTGGCCTTTTGATCGGCCAAAAGTTGGGTAAGAACAGCACTTTCGTGTCCAGGAACCCAAAGCAAGGTTACTCTTTATTGTCCGTACGTAGACAATAGCTGGAGTTTCGTGTGGCAGCTCCAGCTCCCATTCAAAGCCTTGAGAGGATAGAGCCAGGAGCGCAGCTTGGCTGTCTGAACAAATGTAGATGTTGGAGCTCTTGGAGCCCCTGTTTAAACGGAACGGAGAGTCCATTTCTGGATTGCGCCTATTTTGTTTTGTCTTCTCTTGTTAATTGCTACCTGGTAATCTCTTTTAAAGAAAAATCTTTTGGCCATAAATAACACCAGTTGGGGCTTCTGGGCTTTTAGTATGGACCTGCTCGAGGTTGGTACGGTGTCCCACGCCGAAGGAAATGCGATCATCTGACCTTTTCCTTCGAAACATATTAGCCGCTGTTTTTCTGTACATGAAGAGGTAGAATGGCTTCTTGTAATCGTTGAGGATGCGATTTGAAGGCACCAGTGACGCCTAAGGAGAAAAATAAACAATATGCTCATCTAAACAGCTGTTTTATAATAAATTTGAAAGTTACAATGCACACTGCATGAAAAATGTCGACCAGTGCACCAGCTAAGAACAAAGAATTAAATCATGCAAGGGGGGACCTGTGACATCTATAAAATTAATATAATTTATTTGCCCGAGAAGGTTAAAAAATGGAAAAAGTACTACATGTTCTTGTAAACGCATTATTACGCGATGTCCCGAAAATGAGTACGCGGACCAAATCCAATTGAGATGGTTTTGTAAATATATCGGCAATCATGTGACGATTTCGGAAGATTTTCATAAATTACTCAATTTAGGTGTAGTGAAAAGAAGCTATTGAATTGAGGAAATAAAAATTTATGTAATTAGCAATTTTTTTTTTAATATGCATAACAAAAAGTGCAAAAATCGTAGAAAGAGTTATATTTTGGGTACAGAGTGTGATTTTAAAGTGATGCGTTTTGACTTCTTACATCCAATATGAAAAATTTGTGTTGATGACGTGTTTTTTTTTTTTATAAAAATAGTAGTTAAATAAGAAAACCAGCTTTAAAATTCCCAAATTTTAATTTTATTGAGCTACAACTTCAAAACGCAGAAGAGGGGGAAAAAGTATAAAACTTTGGAAAGTTCACGATTATCAATCTGTGTGGAGCTCTGCAGCCATGCGTCGTTATTTCTTGATTTTATATGTGTGTTTGTTCTCAATTTTCGATTTCATTATGAAAATGTCTTAGATCTTTATATGTGTATCTACATTCTAGTCGAATAAATCAACTATGCTATCATCGGTAATACTGCATAACCGCAAGATTAGCAATGTCATAACCGCGTAACTCTATTGAGCAGCAAAATTCGCAGCTATTGGTAACAGCATTTGTTTTGTTAATTTCATTTTCAATTTTGTCATTATAATAAAAAAGAAAAGAATTTTAATGTACATATGTATGTTGAAAACTTTACTTTACCTTACGCGGTAGTGGCTTTAGTAGTGTCTCGGTTATGCGGTATAACCGACGCTAAATATACTATGATTTAATTGTGGCCAATATGTAACATATTTTTTTGCGCAGTATTTTTCTGAAGGTTTTTTTTAACTAATTAAAATTCGTTTCGCAGTGTTTTTGTTTTTATATATATTTATTTATTTAGCAGCTATGTATGTACAATTTTTAAATGTAATAATTAAATCGTTAATATACTAAAAGTTTAATATATTTAGGTTCAAACTCAATGATTGCACATCTTTTAACAAATAAACGCGGTGCACCAATGCTGACACACAATGGCTATACATTTATAGCAGATAAATATTGCAGAGACATGACTAATTGGAAATGTTCTTTAGCAGGGGACGGATGTCCAGCTAAAGCTATTACGAGATTATTTCAAGGAGAAACAAGGTTACGCATTCTAAACGTCTACCATGATCACCAACCAAAATCAAAAAAAGAAAATGATCAAAATCGAGATGCAACAGGAATAAGATGCAAGCCAATTTCGGCTATGAAATGATAGTAGAAAAATAACTCTTTTTAAGAGTTCTTATGACAAATTTTCATTATAACTTCGTTGAATTAAAAGAAAATTTTTATTTTAAATTTTCATTATAACTTGATTGAATTAAAAGAAAAATTCTCATTTTAAATATAAGTTATGAAGATAAAAACAAATTCTTTTTGATTTCCTATTGACTAAACAGAGCAAAATAATAATAATTTACTTCATTCTTGTTCTTAACAAAACAAAATTAATTATTGATAAAAATATAAATTTTTATTTCACAAAATTCCAATATTTTGTGTATAAGATGTTTCTAATTTTCCATTGTAATACAACGTAAATCGTTTATGTTGCATATATAAAAAAAATTAGGGTGGTAATGTTTGGTAACATAAGATATAACTTTTAATGCTTTCGCGGTTGCTTACTGTTTTATAGTTTTTCGGATTAGCCGGGTGTTAAATAAATTTATTTATTCAGTGCTAAATAGAGTACTCACCCCAAACGTTTCGCTTCAAGTTCAATTAAGCGGCGTAGTCACCGGATAATTGCCAGAAATTGTTACTGATGATTTAAACTAAGCAGATTGTATCGGTGAGTCTGCGGTTGTAGCATTTGTTATTGCTGTTGTGCAGAATTTTGGGAAAAAACATAACTCACCGCGTCAATTCTTAAAGAAAACTTATTTCGGATCAACCGTGGATAGGTTATACGGATGGGATCCCATGTCCGTGAAAGCTGGAAACTATTGTCGCAGTTGAAATTAAGTCGACATTTTATTTCAATCGCCTCACAAACGAGACGAGGAATATAATAAAGCTCGCGAGCCAGAACTTCCAATGATGGACTGGTGGGTGGTCCAGAATATGCTCACAAATTGCTGATTTTTTAGGCTGATTCTTGCTTTCAGTATTTATACGGTCTTTCAGGCGGCGGGTAGCAATACTTCTTTGTAGTTTCCCAATGTAAGATAACCCACAGCTACAAGGGGCAGCTGGAGTTTGGAGTGGAAAACGATCTGTTGATGATTGCAGGTGGTTTATCACCTTTTTGGATGGTAAAAGGCAGGATTTCACACCGTATCGCCTCTAAACTTTTCCCACTCTATCTGTAACGCCTCTAATATAGGGCAGGAAAGCACTCTTTCCGTTTAACTGCTCCTGGTTTCTATCCCTTTCCCTTGGCGAATTAGAATTCAAGGTCCGTTGTTTTCTTATGTAGCCGTTGAATTTTAAAAAATCGTCCACATAATGGAGTTTTGCCACCAAGTGTTTATCTTCATAGATTCTGTGGCCGCGGTGATCTAGTATGATAATGACCTTTCGTAAATTTGCCGGGTGATGGTGTGATGTTGCGATTAGTATGTGTCATAACGTGCCATCATTCTTTCGTATAACTTTAGTGTCCATAAATGCAAGAAATTTGTGCTGTTCTTGCTCAAACGCAAAACTAAGATAATCATTTTTCTCTCCATTTTTAGTAACACTCAAAATCTTACAAGACAATTTTAATACACGTTTCGCGTAGAATATTGAAAAAATCACATCCGAAGAAGGCATTGGTTTGTTGATTGCGAAAATGCGGCTGAATTTAGTGACCCCAGGGATTGCTGTAATTTAGGAATTCTATCACATGTTGTTATTTGTTTGGTTGGTACTGATTTACGAGAAACCGGGCTTTGCCTAGGTTCTAACTGACTCCCGGAAAAATATATTTCTGCTTACTACTTATCCTGGCTCTTTTGTTTTGACTATAGTTTTTGTTAAACCTAGGGCATTCTCCAAGATCATAGTTCTTGTAGCATTTTACATAATATGTAATATAGTATTGGGAGCAATTGCTGACAACACACCTAGAAGTCGATCCACTTTAATTAATTCAATCACATCGTATTGGGCATCCAATGATGAACACGTCTATTTGCTTTACTAAGCATGGCTTAGAATTTGGTAACACTCCTAGTTGTGTATCCCTGTAGTTTTTCTTTCAGCATTGCTTTAACATTATATTAGAATATGTGCTTGAATTTCTTCCACACAAGGTGTTATTTTGCTTTCTGCTTGGAGAGTGGAATTTCAAACTCCTGACCAAGCCGTTCAACACAATATCCAGATTCAAAGGCTTCATGAGCTAGAGCTAAAAATTGGATCCGGATACCCTGATCTGCAAACTAACCGATTCCTGAAATCCGGATCCAAGCAAAGGAGGCTCAAAATTTCATTCATATTACATCGCTTCATTGGGAAAATATAAATTTCCATTTTCCCAATGAAACAATACAATCTGGAGGAAATTGTGAACCTTTTTTGCTTAGTCTGGATCCGGATTATCATATTGTCATATCGACTCGCTCGACCACCGCCACAATATTGTATGCCTTTCGTTCCTTTATCGCTATATGCATGGCCAATGTTCTGATGAAATATCTAGTCTGATCCCTTGTAGAATAATTCCTGCATGTAATACTCGCGCTACAAACCGTGTACACCCTTTTACTCTTCAAATTACTTTGCTCCCTACAGTAAAATTCCGTGATGCTTTTTATCCCGAACTGTGCGAATATCGAACAGTCTATCATCATCTGTCGTTCCTCCGGTCTACAATCTGCGAAAGCTTAAGGGCGACATACATCGGCACCTCCGCCACTCCTCATATCCCCTAATCCTTTCTTTTTGGTATCAATTTGTCTTGTTTCTTTTTTTTTTATTAACCCCGACTGGCGCCGCAAGTAATTGACAATGTTGGTGCGTCAGAGTAAAGTTCAATAGCAATCCCAGCAAATCTTAAAAAGGCCTATAAAAACTGTTGCTAAAATATCTCTGCTAAAAATGGAACAATAAAACTGGGAGCTGGAAAACATTTTATTCTAATTTTCCTTAGTGCTCCCAAAGTGATATACAAGTCTCTCGAAGTGAAATGTAGAGTATAACTGGTATCTAATAGTAACCTAATTAATACATAGTACCCCAAACACATTTTGCATCCAAAGTACGGCAGTAGCCATATAATATGTTGACTAAGGCTTCCGCTGCATGTGATAATAGTCTCGAACTCCTTTTGCATGTAGGTACAGGAGCTGGTTTCTTGCTGCATTAAGACGGGTTTCGTAATCTCTTCGGCCTTGAATTTGATGCTTTCTCATAATTTACAAGTTTATTATAAAATCTGTCATTTTCCATTAATTATTAAAAAATTCTCCTCTTATATATACCACTAAATTTTTGATCCAAAACTAATTATACAACTATCGAGACGAAGTAGATGAAGTTGTCAAAGACAACGACATTCCTTAGATTGGGATGCCGTTAATAATTTATGTCTTATTAGAACTAAGCTTTTCAAGAGAAGTCTCTGCTTACTTCAGATTTTCTAATGTCTTAAGTTATTCTTCTTTGAATCTTGAAAGTTCATCTCAAGTTGTGTATTTACCTAAGATACTTTATTCTTTCCACTTTTAACTGAACACTGATTCGAGCCGCGTGATGCCACTTAATATAATAAAAACCTGTGAAGTTTTAACTTAGATTTAGCAGTACATATCATCGATCATTTATATTTTAACGGCTTCGCTAACGTTTTAGTCCATTCATTTTTTTTTTATTATGCCCTAGTTTCGTTTTTAACGTGAAGCCGAGGCGCACTGCTTTGAATGAATGGAAATAGAGTAAAAGAAATGAGGAAAGAGCCATTCAGAGCTTGCGAAACTTAGTCGGTTACTTTTACAGCATAATGAGATTGATTAACAACAATAGTATTAAGTCTACTTTTTGTCATTATCAATTCAGCTATGTCTGTACTTTCTCTTTAATTTCAATACCAGATTAGTGAAATCTAGATCGCTATTTAAATTCGATAAAACCTAAAAATTTTTTTTTTTAAGATTCCTGAAAATACGCAATTTCCTAGTTTTCAGAAAAATCGTCATTACCTTTCACTAACGCCTTATATATAACATCAAATTCAATACTCCTTTTCGAAATTTTATTTTTTATGGGAAGAAAAATTGTTTAATATGGCGGACCTAGCTTTTGCGGAAATACAGGTCAGGTGATTTATTTCATCTTTTAGGCAATGGTAATCCAGTCTGCAATTCATCTAAGTCCCTTTCTCTTTCATTTCTAAATCTTGCGTTGATTGCTCCAAAGATCTTCCAGAATTACCAATTCGTAGTTACTTATAATATCCTCAACAGTATGGTTCAACTTAAGTGCACAGAGTATGAAACATGCGGTATGAGAGTTCCACTTTTTTGTACTTTACTTTAATGGACCAAGTTGCAAGTTGTAAGCTGCAACCGGTGTGAAAGTTGCCAAGTAAACTTTTTATACAACATGCTAAGAGGATGATATTCTAACTGGAAATTTCTTTACTTTCCTACCAGCACTAAATTACTTACTTTTTCAGATAGCAAGGAAAAACTCACGTTTTTATTAAATTTTGTGTTGTTTTTGCAATTTAAGGCAATTTAAGACCAAACAAATCATTACGGCTTTTTTTTCAGTCAATATAACACAAAAGAACTTAAAACAAACCGACTTAATACTTTTCAGAAGCCCATATTTTGTTTATCTTTTAAACATGCAGTAAATAGTGTGACCACTCGACAAAAGCAAGTGGGGACATACATAAATGTGTCAAGGTGATGTTGGGATGCATAAATTGAGGGCCGTTTAAAAATCAAAATCGAAAACGCTGAACTAAAAAACGCTATTTTATCCTAAAATTGCGAAGACGCCCAACTAAAATATTAAAAATCTGAAAATTTGGCTTTCTGTCATTTTTCAACGGAATTTAAATTTTTTTTTATATTATTTCTGAACAAAAACCACTTTATTGTTTTCGTAGAGAAAAATATTTAAAAAAGTAAAAGAACCAGGAGCGCAAGGGTTCTTATCATTCATCAGAATAAGTAGAATGTTTTAATGATAATTATGGTTTAAATTGTCGTCAGGATAAATATTTGTATATAAAGTTTGACATTTTTTGTAAACTTGAAAATTCTAGCAGCATATTCTTTCTCAACTAGAGAAGAATTATCCGTAATATTGAATTAAGATTGCAGAAGCAATGATTCATGGAATTACTATAATGTTCGAAAAGTCCAAAATGATTAGGAAGGAAATTCAGTTAATGACAATTTAGTAGAAAACACTGTTAAGATAGCAGATATTTCTGGCGGTCGAAGATGGTAACCGAAGACTTGCTTCACTTAAAGTTATATTCTTAGACTGGAAACTAGATCCTGAGAAATGAAAAGGGTGGATGAAAGAGGAAAAACTAAAACTATAAATGAAAAACTATAATAAAAAAACAATGTCTGAGCAGAAACAAAACTAAAACTAAAAGATGAATAAAAACACCTGTTGTTGTTGTTGCTGTTGTTGTTGTAGAGAGGGCGACATTGGCAAACTTAGTTTTCTTGCTTTTGTAGTAACCGCTACATATATTCGATATAATTTTTACTGTATGCATATCCCCTTTCAATAGATTATGATTGAACGAATTAACTAGACTATCATAAATCGAAGTCAATATCTTACATTTAATTTTATACACGATTTTTTCTAAAGTTTTTTTTTAAACTCTAATTAAAATTCATTTATTTATATTAATAGTTATTTTAGAATTGATAATTAAGTTGTTATATCACTAAATCTATAATATATTTAGGTTGCTATTCCGTAACTGCGCAATTCATGCAAACTACTCGGGGTGCTCCAATGCTTATACACAACGGTTATACATTCATAGTAGATCGACATTTGAAAGAAACGACAAATTGGAGATGTTCGGTATCTTCGAAAGGCTGTCGAGCTAGAGCTATTACGAAATTTATTTATGGCATTACAAAGGTGCGCTTTACAAATAAAAACCATAATCACCAACCGAAACTGAATAGAGAATGCAAAATCGGCAGACCAGTTTCATTTACATACTGGAAATGATATTTTGTCGAAAATGAAACTTAAACTTGACTTCTTCAAGTTCTTGTAAATTTTTTGTATTTGTAACGCATATACCTATGTAAAAAATTTTCAAAATAAAGAGTAATTAATAGAGTTTTCACTAATCTTTATAAATCCGAAAGCGTAATTAAGTTTTTAATGATAATAAAATGAAAGTGATTGTTCTGATAGTGCATAGAAAAAAACATCTGACTATTAATTTTGTTATTAAATATGGAGTGACGGTTATTATTTAGGGCAAAGTGGTCTATTTTACGCGTAATAGCTCATATTCACCGTGTACAAGAAGCTATTTTAATTGTGAAAAGAAACCGTATCTATTAAAAAAAAGTCAAGTTTCTGTTTTGATCCAGCTATCAGAGAGGATTTCATGAATTTAAATTGTTTCTTAATTACCTGTCAAAAAAGGTGGCCAATGTTAGAAAATATCTTTTACACGAGATCGCATGGGTCTCATGGAGTCATCTTTAATACAAATGAGAAAATTAAGCTGTTATTTTGCGTAAAATTTGTAAAAATGATTGCTGGTTTCATCGTGCACCGATCTCAAGTAGAGTCGAATTAAATCTATTGTTAGAAAAGCCATAGAAGGAAGACGGTAATATACACATATAGTACATAGTCCACATTACTTACGCTGTCTGTATGATCATAGCATGTACATCAAATCAAAATTAAAGATATGCCAAGCAGATCAAAGGATTTACACCACGATGTCTGCAATTCTTGGAAAAATAGGAAATAAGATCTTTAACCAGCTCGAGAAATAATCTGACTTAAGTATGATAACAATATAACTAATTATTATGGTATCATAAATGTGTCAGCTACCCATTATATGATATCTTCATTACAGTTTCTGGACATACCTGCAAGTAAGTATCTCCTACCTGGTAGGAGAACCTGAGACAATCGAACACTTTTCGTGTGCTTTTCCGGCCGTTGCCCGAAGCAGGCTGGATACGCTTGAGTCTTCTCCCCTATCTGTGGACAAGCCGAAAAGCTTATCTCACGTAGACCTGATGAGCTTTATTAAGAGGATAGAAAGGTTTTGGTGAGTCTTCGTGCTTGGGATCTTTCGTCCCCTGCCTTTAAAAAATTCGGCCCTTGTTTTCTTATTTTATTAGACTTTTACTAATACGTCTCATTTTTCAGATTCAGAAATAGCTTGGAACAATCACCGATTCAGTGATATTTGATCTTTTGAAATTGTGGATAGATGTTGAATTTATTATACTGGAAATAACATCAGATCATGAGGTGAGTAATTCATATTATGGAATACAGGATCATAATTATAACTGCAAGTATTAAAGCATTCGGTATGATTTCAGATTATGCAAACTAAGGTATTCGATAATATATACCCGCTGTATAGAGTCAAGTGGTATGAATCAAAAAGTTACCCCAACGATCTACATTTTGTGAAAAGCTATAAGGGATGAAGCATTCTACAATCTTATGGTGCATTATTATATCCACGATAACAAGTATACCTTAATCAGAGATCACACCAGTAAGGTGAGATAGAAAACACTCCCATGTGCAACCTACATTATGTATGTGTGGAGATATTTATTATATATAAATCCCTTAAGGGGCAAATCAAAACATTCGAGAATATTTCACAAGCCATGAAACAGACTCGCTCACTACAACATGAGAGCCCCAAAGGAGTCCTCATATTCTAAAATATTTGCAGTGCTCTTATGTAAAACTGACAAAAGTTTGATTTGAATAGCTCCTCCGCTCTGAACTACTATTCATACAGAAAAATGGTGTTATGATAATCTTAAGCTTGCATTGTCATCTTCCGAACCGTACTAAAATTTTCATACCTTTCCTAACAAAATTATTTAAAAAAAATTATCTTACCAAATGACTACGATTCCTCAAACAAAAACTCTCAGCTGAGCAATCATTGTATGCCGCTGTGCCGTCATCGCATGCCGTGGGCTGATGATATCGAATGTAGCTGCCTACAGATTCGGACTCCGGCTGCAGACATAACAAATGTAATTATTACTCAGTTAAGAGTTATTGAGCGTACAATGGTAAGTTTACTTTGTAATTAAAATTATTTTATTATTTTGTTAAGTGAGGTATACAGTAAGTGTAGCCTTTGGAAAGTTAAGAAACCAAGCTATAAATTACTAGAAGACTATTTTCCTGTATGGATAGTAGTTTAGGCTCTATAGCATATACATATAAAGTTAATGTTTGGTACTTTTCCATAAATATCAATATAGAATATTTTAGAAAACGCACTCACAACGCACACATATAGATTTCTGTTTCACGGCTTGGGAAGTATTCTCCAGGGTTTTGGGCAAACCCAATTCCACCGATTCGATCCGATCCGTAAAATGTCAAATTTGCTTATATGAGACATACATGCATTTGGGCACATTGCACCAAAATAGATCGAATCGAAACGGAGAAGTTGAGAAAATTTCAACTTTTACAGATGACATAACCTAGAAAAATAGTCTGTAAAGATTTGTTTATTCTCAAATCAATCTTTAAAGATAATTTTAAGCTTAGAATATATAGCAAACAGGAATGGTTGAATCGTGTATAATTCATAATTTGTCAAGAGCAGGAGACTATACATTACTCCTATGTATGTATAGTGAGATGCTGGAATGAGAATTTGTCAAAGCTGCTTGCATGATTGTCAAATGTGATTTTGTTTTGTGAACAGGTCTATGCAATCTAAAATTCTTTTGCGAAATTCAACAAAAGTATGGAATCAGTTTTTTTCAAAACTATTTAATTTGGAAGTTTATTTTGTGTAAAGTTTTATAGTGACACTAATGCCTGTTAAAACCTTCATAACAATTAAAAAAACAGAAATGAAGTATTCGGTCAGTGCTTGCAAATATAAATTGGACTATAAACTACGGAATCCTGTTTGAGGCAACTGCACTACCTAAATTATCTTTTTTGTTAATAGAAGCAAAGATTTATATAAATTAATTATGTGAATTGTTTCAAAATAAAGTAGCAAAAGAACATTTTTTACCACAGATCCTCCGCTCAAAATCTTTGTTTAAAATTTGGCTTATCACCATTCCTGTTTGCTATATGCTCTAAGCTTTTAAGTAAATAAAAAAAAAAACATGAATTATACCGAAAGAAACCTCATGCATCTTCTGGATCGAATCGAATCGAAACGGCGGAATGTGCTTGGCACTTTAAGTTAAAATAATATAGTTATGAATTTGAATATTATATTAAATCACTTCGCGGCGATTTGGTCTTTACTGAATGAAAATGAACAATCAGAGATTTATGAGGCACTGCTCAATTTATTTTTATATAGTTTTATTGAGAGTAAACTATTTTAGCCGAATTTGCTTTATAGTATTTGCCAATATTAGAAATATCAAACTTCCATACTTCCATATTTAGGATCAAAACAAATGGCATATTGTGAAATGTGTGAATATATTCGGTAAATCAAATAACTAAATAGTGTGAAATTTGTTGCACTTGGGAATGTTAATCGCAATTACACGGTTTGTTTCGTATTTTAATGCATTTCTACTTTCTACGTTTCTTTGGTTAATCCATCTTACATAGCTCGTAATCATTTCGGCAAATGTTCCTGATCAAATCTGTAAAATGTATATATTATTTTTCCTGTTTAATCCATCTCCATTAAGTTTTTTTTTTTTAATTCCAACACTAAATTTGTAAATACGTAAATATATAAAAACATCAACATATTGGACAAGAGTGAGTTAAATAATTAAAATACTTCATCTCTCATCGCTGAATCTCCGTTGTAATATTTTAGCTGCTTAAAAAACGGCTCGATATTGGAAGCTCGCAAAAATTTAGTTTAGCGCGGACCTCAGTATAGGTTTTAGCAGCAAAAAGCAAACGAAATTTGATCAGTTTTTTTGTCATAAAAAGATAGATTTACGAATATTTTACGTGCGAGGGGTAATTGTTTTCAATGAATGTAACAATAGGTCTGTTCGCGTACTTTATCATGTAAAAACATGAAAAACGTCAAAATGTATGATAAAGAGAGAAATTGAGAGTGACACTCACAAAGTACGCGAACAACTTCCAGTAAAAACTTGCAAATATTCGGGATCTGTAATAACGTCGTGAAATTTTCCTAGCACATAGTACAATAAACAAATTTAATTTACCATTTTCAATACGTTGAAATGTTCTTAGAGAACATTCTACTTCTACTGAAGGAGGAATAACAGGTTTTTCCATTTTGTTAAAACTAAAAACTTGAAAAATAACTGAAAACCGGCGATAAGCTTTCAAAACTGACACTTTCGAAGATTTTACTCCACGATTTTTCTCGAGTTAAATCAAGTAATAAATTGAACGGAGGGGAAAAGTGACGTCAACAATTTCTCTCTCAATTTTCGAGAACGCGAACGCCTTCGAATAAAAACTTACAAAGAGTTTTACAAGTTTGTACTTTCAAGCTAGTATGCGAACAGACCTAATTTCTCATTCATTTGTGTTATTTACCAGCATGTCGCACAAGCAAATACTTACTATACTGCATTTACAACCAAGGGCTTAAACACAGTTGCGATGGCCGACGACTATTGCAGTAATAAGAAAAATTTTCTACAGGAATGTTTTATGGAATCTGCAGTGGCCTTCGGCCGTCGACCACTCAATTGTCTTAGGCCTGAAGTACAATTTCAACTGATCAGTCGACAGCGATTTTGTCCAAATTGTAAATGCATGTGGCAAGATACGATTACAACTTCGACTGCGACTGCGACTGAAACTACATAGACTTTGCTCAAAGTGTAAAGTTGGTGTCGGCTGCCGCCAACTTCAGTTCAATCAAAGTAGTCGGCACTTCTGGTTTGTTCAAGCATTGAAGCTTTAATTTAATTACAAATTTCACCTCAGCGTCGACTTCGACGAAAAATCAAGTCAGTCGTAATTGTAATTGGAATTGAATGTTAATTCAGTTGCGAGGATCAGAAGGGCCGACGGCCGACGACTATTGCAGTAATAGGAACAATTTTCTCTGAGAACGATTTATGGAGCGTTTATTACATAGGAATCTGCATTCGGCCGTCGGCCGCTCTATCGTCGCAAACTCGTCGCTAAAATCATTGTAAATGTCAGTCCAAGTTCCGCTAACAAATCCTTAGTTATCCCCGGATAAAGTTGGGCGTTCACCATCGAAACGTATTATAATCAAAATACATTTTACCTTTTCCTGCAAATTTTTGTATGATGATTTAAGTTTATGTATAGAATTCCATTTTGGCTTAAGCTCCTTCGCTTAAATTTGAAATCAGGAATTGATTTTAACTTATCTTTAAGCTTGAGCTGTAAAACTGGCAGTTATGCTGTTAATTTTTGTTAAATAGCATAAGAACAATTTATCAAAATTGTCTCCTAAGAAAAAATGTATGTGTACGCTTACGTATATTCATTTAATCATTGAGTGCAGGCTTCACAATTCTAGCTTAATTTGAAAATAATGAATATAAGTTTTTGTACTCAGATTGATTACAAAATTACTTTTGGGAAGACATAATTATTTTTCCATAAGATTGGTTGGTTTGAAAGACAAAATTTATTGATTATAACTTCTACTACAAGGTTTTACCTTTAGATTAGATTTGTAAAGGGGTGTATAGGCGTTAGCCTCGCAGTCACTGCGACCTGAAAGATCTATTGTGAGTCCCCGTTGAATTTGCTGCATTTATAGGTTTAGACTGTTAATAAAGTCTAGAACCATTCTGGGCTTGAGGTTCCATACGTAACTTGGTGGAGGAAAAGCATGTTCAAGGTGGAGTAATCTCCGCCTGGCCAATGCTTCGCAGTTGCAGAGCAGGTGCTCCGAGGTTTCGTGAGCATCCTGACAGAAGCTGCAGGATGAAGTCTCAGCCAAACCGAGCTTGTTTAGGTGATACCTCAAGGGGCAATGGCCTGAGAAGAGCTCAGGATCATTTTGAGCTCTGTTCTTCTAAGGAGTAGGAGTTCTTTTGTTTTTCCGCCAGAGGTGTCGATAAACTTTTTTGCCTGACGAAGTCCTTGTAGCCTTTCCCAATACAGGGATTTTTGTTTATTCTCCCAGTTATTTAGGGTAGCTTTGAGGTAACACTTTGAAGTGCCACAAAATGGCTCTGGTCCGACAAACTGAGTTTCCGCTCCTCTTTTGGCTAGGCCATCCGCAATTTTATTGCCTTTGTGGCCCTCATGTCCAGGTACCCACATGAGGATAACTTTGTTTCTCCTTGATAGATTTTTGAGGGTTTGTAGACATTCCCAGACTATCCCTGACTTGACAGTGTAGGACTTTAAGGCCTTGAGGGCAGCTTGACTGTCCGAGAAAAGGTTTTACCTTACACAAACTTAATATACTAGATGTCCAGTCGAATAGCAGAAAGTGTGCCTATGAAGCAGAAACAATGATCTTTTGTCAAGAGAGAAAGCTTTTTAAGCATGTTCTGCATGCTCTAATTTAATCAGTTTGCAATAGCGCGCAAATACTCTCCGTTCAATAAGTATGCAAAGGCAGTCGACAGGGGGCAGGACCACAAAGTTGCACATTAGGTCTGTTCGCGTACTTGTCGTGCAAAAACTTACTCGTGGGGGGGGGGGGGGGGATGTAAAATGCATGAAAAGTAAACGAACGCTTTTCATGCAACTTCGTGAAAAGCAAGAAGAAGAAGTGTGGAATAACATTTGCGAATCGATTATTGTTTTATTTTTTTAACTTGATGCACTCTTGAATAGTCAAACCATCTTCATTCGACATTTTAATTGTGCTTTAAAAACTATTAAGAAAATTAAAAAATTGAACACTTTTCCTATGACAGCTGTCAATTTTCCTTGCAAGAATGGTGCAGTAATTAAAAGCTTTGGATAAATTCATGGGGGAAGCTGTGACGTATGCAATACGCGTGCAATTTTGTGTGCACGAGAAAGTAAACGAACGGAAAATGTGTAAGCTCGTGCAAATTCATTGCAATGCATTGTGCCAAAACTAAGTACGCAAACAGACCTATTTTTACACATGCTCAAGAGGATGTTTAACTTCCATATGCAATCAGCTGATTGCCAAAAGTATTCAATTTGAAGTTAAGCCGATTATTGTGTTATCGAGTGAATGCAAAAGTGATCATCTAACGAGTTGTGATTTTATTAAAAAGGGTGATATTTTTAAATCGTATTTCAAATTAATTATTTTTTTTGACAAGTTTAACAAAATTGACTCGAGAAGTGTCTGGTACACGGTACAGAGAATACAAAGTATTCTGATCTCATTAAATTTTGAAACAGGAGCTGTGACGAAATTTCGTCAGTTAATATATTTGTATTACATTTCTATTGAACAGAGATAGTATTGTGTTCTCTGTAGCATGCTTTCCTATACATTTCACTAATGGTGGAACGTGGTTCGTAATGAGAATGCTTGTATCGTACCGTGGTCTGGTAACTTTTCTTGAGTTATTCCCTCTTCCGCATAAAATTTTTACTTGATTTTTACGCAAAATTTCTTGCTTTAAAGTTACAAGACTTAGACAGACAGACAGATCTACTACGCCTGTAGTTCTAAAATAATCCTTAAAAGTGTCAGTCGTTTTCTTCTCCATTCTCATTTTGTTCTGCTTTGATTCTTTGAAAAATTTATCTAGGTTTTCATTAAAAATCAGAAATATATCAATGTTAATTATAACGATATAAGCAAACTCAATAAGGTAAAGTATAAAGAGAGTGTTTCATAAAATAAATTATTCTAATATTGGACTATTTTAGGTATGCACCATCTTGAAATTATCAGCAACTACTATAAATTCTACAACCTGCAATCATTAGCAGCAGGTTGGCTAGCCTCTTCGAGTAAAGTCAAGGTAATAATAATAAAAATAATAATAATAATTAAACTGTAAATAAATTTGATTTACGATTTGAAAATGTAACGACTCTTAAGTTTCCAAAGCAAGAGTAAAGCGCTGTTGTACCATGCTTAAAAATTTGTATTTTCTTTTTTTGAAACCTAATTTTGTTTTCGGTTAACAAGTTTTTTCACTTTTTTAACTAGTTTTTTGTTTTAATGTTTATAATGCTATCCCTTGTATGAATAAGAAGGATTTCAAGAAACGCGCGCATAAACATAAATTCTATGTATTTAAAATCTAATAAAATAAACCGAACTTTACTTAAAAGTTGAAAATTTCATCAAAGCAGTAAAATTTCTAAATTTCTGACGGCCTCGAGGAAATTCACAAATAATCCGAAATTTGTCTGCTTTCAATTTTCAGGATGTTCTCTTCAGAAATGCAATAAGATCTCACCCCGTACATATTATGCGATAAATATTATATGTAAATCCGTTTTTTTAAATGTTTATACAAATATAAGCTTTATTAAGATCTAACAAAAGATAAAACATTACTTATTAATACATTAATTAAAGTAATTTAAATAGAAGATATTTTACTTTTTTACCTTATAACACCCCGTACTTTGAGCGATTGCTTCGCCTTCAGCGTAAATAATTAGGGAACTCACGAGGTGTCTAACTTGATAGAACCGATGATGTAATCGGTTTTTATTACAGTGTCATGGTAAAGGCTCATACCACTTCATGAAGTTACTAAAAATTTCAGACAGTGTAAAAAGTCGTAAAGCGCAAACTTTTACACTATCTGCCTACACTTCATGAATTGCCTAGACTTTTCATGAAGTGGTATTTTCCGTCAAATGTCTCCGACATATATAAAATAAATAAATAAAATAATCTTCCAGTAGTTTTAAGCTTCGCTCCTTACCTTTCCAAGGGCTACACTTACTACAAGTATACAATAAGTTAAGACGAATTTTATTTATATTCCCACAACAAAGTAAAGAATCATATTTTACACACAGCAACATACCGGCAGCATGTTGCAATGCCACAACATTTTATTCCCAGACAATACATGCTAACCAACTAATTTTCCGTTCCCATGGACCTTCAGCCAACAATATTTTCCAGAAATAGATTTCTAGACTTTAACTTCAATCAGTTGTAATTTGCATTTTTAATAAATCGGTTGAAGTAAAGTTTATTTAAAAAACAAAATTAACTTATTCCTTATCTACTTAACAAAATAATAAAATAGTTTTGATTAAAAAGGAGCCTTAACATTTTACGCTCAATAACTCTCAACTGAGTAATAGTTGCATGTGTGTATTTTCAGATTCATTCGATTTCATCGAACTATGGCACACTTGCATATACCATATGCCATTACTCAGCTGAGAGTTTTTGTATGGAGAATCGTACTCATTTGGTCAAGATAAATATTTTTAAATATTTTTGTTAAGGATGGTATAAAAATTTTATTGCGACTGGGAAGATAAGATACCAAGCTTGAGATTATCAGAAAACCATTTTTCTATACGAATAGTAGTTTAGGACGCAGGATCTATTCAAATCAAACTTTTGTCAGTTTATATAAGAGCAAATATTGTTTTAGAATGTTAGGACTAGTTGGGGCTCTCATGTATTAGTTCGAGAGCCTGTTTCATTACTTGGGAAGTATTTCTCGAAGGTTTTGGCTTGGTTCCGATTTCAGTAACTTATTCCTGTAGGTTTGCCATTGGCTAACAATTTATTACTGATTATTATTTGTATTGCTTGAACATTATTTACTAATAGCTCCCGTTGTTTTCAGATAACACCACTATTTTAATTGTGTTAAGTTCATTAAGCTCTCTGAAATAGAATAAAGTATATTAAAAAAAACTTTTAAAATAAATGACTTTCGTTAATAAAATGCACTAAAAAGTAAAAAATATTTTTTTTCTTTCTCAGAAGAGAAGTTTAATTGCAAAATAAGAAATGTTAGAGCTCAAATTAAATTTTAAAAGTTTAAGCATTCATAACTGTAATCACAATTGTCCAATTGCAACTCATGCCCAAACTTTTAAAATTTAATCTGAGTTTTAGCATTTCTTATTTTGCCATGAAACTTTTCTTGTGTAAATCATTAAGAAAGAAAAAAATTATTTTATACTTTTTAGTGCATTTTATTTACAAAAGTTATTTATTTTAAAAGTTTTTATAATATATTTTATTTTCTACTTTTTAGTCACAAAGTCTATACACTCTCTCGAATCTGGAGCCTCGACTCTCGACATATATCACACACGGCCCGAATTGCACAACCCCACCCCAAAGAAAATGTTACCCCATCGGAAAGCTCCGTATTCACTCATTCTATATAAAAAAAAACCCCCCCATGTAAATCCATCCACTTTTACTACCCTAAGACTCTTTCGTCACGAACAGCACTCTCAGGCGCTCAGACATAAAGTTTCTGAGTCAGGGGTATGTAAGTTGATAGAAAGTTATTAAAAACGATATGTACTCAGTGGTAAAACTGAAGAAGGAAAAAGAATCTACCCGTGCATAATGCTGATGATATTACCTAATTACATATCAGGAAACATATGAAGCTCGTCTTCATCTGCCCGAGCAGCTTCAATGACAATCATATTTTCGTCGCAATTATTTAACAGTTTTAACACTTGCAGTTCTTTCTGACTATTCTGTGGTTTCGATAGTATTGCTCCTAAAATCTTACTTAAGAATTTAACTTCCAACTTGCGTTTTTCATCATCATCTATCAAAGTCATATACAGATTTATTGGAAATATGCTGCTATACTCGCGGGGTTCTTTCTGGCAAAATCGCGGGATCACTTTTTCACATCAACTATATACCTTCTATTGCTCAGCATTTATTTATTCACTTTTATGCAGACGATTCTCAGTCATATATACATAAGTGCACCTATTCGATTTAGTAATTATTATATACTTAGGTTCGCATTTGTAAGCGCTAAGAAAAACTACTCTCTGTAGATCAATTCTTTTAAGTCATGCTATACTACATATCATTTCACGCACTGATAGTGTTGCGTGGTAAGGGCTAAAAATTTGGATAAATCTCTAAATAATAGTATGACCTGCTCTGATATGTTAATGCATCCCTATCTAAAGTAGATACAACCTTGAGAAAACCGTGGATAACTGAGTCACTTCATCTCTTGAAGGCACATTTACCTGCTCTGATATGTTAATGCATCCCTATCTAAAGTAGATACAACCTTGAGAAAACCGTGGATAACTGAGTCACTTCATCTCTTGAAGGCACATTTTATGTTGGCTAAAGCGCTTATTATACCATTCCTAGGGTTCCGTACAACAAACGGAAAAAAAGGAACCCTTATCGTGCGTCCATCTGTCTGTCTATCACAGACGTTTTTTTCGAAAACGCCGTGACATAGGAATTTGAAATTTGCCAGAATGTTAGGTCTTTCTGACGCGCACATATTTCGACAATCAAAGATCCTGAAATACTTTTCCAAAAATAAAAGTTCACAATTTTAGGTGGCTAGAAAGATAAACCCAAAATGTGCGGAAAAAAATCGCCCTCTCGCCCTGATCTTCTTAGTTTCTAGCGCTCAAATTTTGATATTATCCGGGTTAGGTAGGCATTGAATCATAAAATCACTGGTACACTGTAACCGTTTTCGTCAGTCTCAATAGTTGCTGGAAAATATTGTTTTTTGTGTTAATTAATAACACAGGCAAATTTTGATTAGATTTAAATATATGTATAAGTACATAAATTCGGCTGATTGATAGAATTCTGGTACGATACCCTCATTGCGCGAGCCAACTCGCTCTTGATCGTATTTTTTATACACGGTCGCAGTCCTGAGTCTTTATGCGTTAATAAAATAATATGTTGCCTTTAACCCATCATGCAAGATGCTACGCGGATGATTCGCACATCATATTCCGGCGAAGTTAAATTTTATCTTCTTATTACGGACGTCACGTCCTTTGGGAAGGAATATCCTCAGAATGCAATACTTCTTGATGAATTGCTTTCGAATCATCTAGGGAACACGAAAGCCATACCTGTAAAAAATAAGAAAAATATATCGCCAAGGAATCACGTTGAAGTATCACACATGAGCATTGCCTGGAACAGAGAAATGTGATACCGACAAAATGTTCTGAGGCTTTCGCCATGGTATAATAGAAGCAATTAAATTATTTTGAAATATAACTTTATAAATTATAGGAGTAAGGTATTATATATGTAGGAAACTTTACTATAATTTACTCCGAATGCTTTACAAAATGAACAGACCTAAATTTTCAGATAAAAATAAACATAAACCGATTTATATTCCGAAGATGATAACTGGAAGATATCCTCCAATCATCGCACTGATGATTTTTCATCTCAATATTTGCTGGGATGGTCCCTCTTTAGTGTGATGCACACACTCTTAATAATAATGTTATTGTCAGACTTTTGTGTTTTCTGTATGAGATTATCTTCCTTATCCGTTTACATTTCTACACTCGCGTCAGCGTAATAATATTCTTCTACCCAGTTTTAACACGTTAGTGGGTTAGCGCTTTTGATCAGCCTTGAGACATTGCGAGTAAAGGTTTAAGAGCATTTTAGCGTAGATTCTTAAGAAAATTTCCTCGCCCCTCTGTGATGAGAAAGGGGAAAGGAAAGATGGAGTTTTAATGCTTATTTAAGTTAGTTAGAATTAAGTGAACTTTTTTTTTATTTCTTTTACTTTTCTTTCATTTACAATGTTGCATTAGTTTTAGTTTTTTTCACTAAAATATATTTCAGTTGCTTACTATTTTCATTATTCATTTTATTTTTTTTTATTTTCTCTTTCCTTCGCTTTAAGACCTATAGTAAAATATATTAATAATCTTGTTGTACCACATAAAATAAATAGATAAAATAAAAATAATAACACCATCTCTATGTTGTTCAGATGGGTTTCTTTTACCAGAGTAGAAGAATCTTTCGGTCACTAAAATTTTTTTTCTTTTGCATCATACCACCTGGTTTCACTAAGTTCCATTACCTGAATTTCGTATCGGTTCATTTCATCAAATCTTCCAATCGGTTCTAGAGCTCTATCTTACCAATATCATGTCCTTGTACAGAAACTAAAATTCTCAACATTGAATCAGTCTGATTCCTAGCATTTGTTCCTCGTAAAAAGGTCACTGTCCAATTGGTGGAATTGTGACATCACAACTCGATCTAACAGCAGGTGTACATGTAATTAAGCGGTTTGCAATCACTAAGCATTTTACTTCGCACAGTGAAATGCTTTTCGATTGCGAATTGTTTACTTAAAGACTGTTGCATCCACTGCTGTTTGTAATTAGGCATTGAGACATGGTTAAGTAATCCACGTAATCCACTTCGCATAGTGAAATACTCAGCTGGGCTTATTGTTTGTTTGCATACAGTATTGGGGTTCTCACTGACGGCAGTGATTGACATAGTTAATTCTTTGTAATTATAATTGCAGAATATTGCTCAGGTCAAAGTCGCTTCCGTCTAGTTGTGTAGTAGAGGAGCACGGCTGATTCGGTGGAACAGGTTGCTCAGTTCCCGAGTACAATTCATAAAGTGTGTTAGCAGTTAAGTTATCTTGTTGATCAAAGTTCAAGTTTGACTAGTGATTAAAGTTTTTATTGAAAGAGTTCCTAGTTTTTTCCTCATTTCAACCCGAATTACTCCCAGGGAACCGACATTACTAACATTTTTGCTGAACCAGCCCTTAGATAGATCAGAGCATTCGTTATATGGCCCAACTACAAAAGCTAGTTACTATGTCGAAAATTTGATTAAGGCACATCTTTTTAATTCAGCATAGTCCGTCTTTCTTGTTCCCTTCCATTTCAAGTTAGAATTTTTCAGAAGTTAAACTTCTACAATTTAGAACGAAGTATTTCGAAAAATCCATATTTTTTTCCACAACAATCGGGCAAAATTTGATTTTGAATAATTTACATTTAAAAAAAAGTGATTAATTATTACATACGCCTTATCTAATGCACAGAATTTCATAAAAGATCTATTATATTAGTGATTATCAAACGTTTGAGAAGTTTATTATTTGCAACAATAAACAAGAGCTGTTGAAGAATTAATTATTTAATTAATATTTACTTAAGCACTTGAAATGACTCAAGTTTTCAAAGTGATATGGTAGATAATATTTATAATGGATGAAATAAAGCAACATCCTAAAAAACTTTAATTCTAATGGTACTTTTGATGTTGAGGTTTCTTCACCAACAATTATAGAAGCGCCATGTCTTGAGATTTTTTTTTTAAATTCCGTATACATACGTAATAGTAACAGTTCGGTCTTTTTTTTTGCCACTGCTATATACAAAAATAATTTTAACTTTTGGCCTAACAGCCCTAATAACTTAAATTGAAATGCTTAGTTAGTTTTTCCTTTTTCTATTTTCCACTTATATTTAGATTACCGAAATAAATGCTAAAAAAATATTAAAACAAAATCACGATGTATTTATGTAGGTTTCGTTGCCGAAGCATATTTTACAACATCTCAACGTGGAGCACCTATGCTAATGCATAACGGTCACTATTACGTTAAAGATCGACAATTTTTAGAAACTACAAATTGGAGATGTTCGTCATTTCGTCGACTGGGATGTAGAGCAAGAGTTATTACAAAAGTTATTTCCGGTGTAACAATGCTGCGATTCTCAAATGCGTTGCACACGCATGGACCAAAAGAAGAAGACTTATAGTATTATTATTAGGAATTAAGTTTTAAAACTATAGAATTAATAATTTAAAGAAAAAGTAGACATTTTTAAAGCATATATTATTTATGTTGGAATAATTGTATTTACGTGTACATAAAATAATATATATGAAAGACATTGAACACAAACAATTTTAGGACCATGAAAGTGATCTGTTTGTACTCAACGAGGAAATTTTTTATGAGATTATATTATAGTAAATGAGAAAAATGTGCTTAATGCATTTCATCTAAAATCTAATAACGGTGTAGTCAAACTAAGGAGTAATTGGATATTATATGCAAAATGCATTATTTCCATGGATGAGCTCTAACATTCGAAATTGAAACTTTAGAATTATTACTTCTAAATTTTAATTTTTGTATTCTGTATGTGTCTTAAAATGTGTCATTTTATGAGAGATGTATCATCGGATATTTTTTTAATACACGGAGAAGTAACTCAGAACAACTAAAACAATTCTGCATAGACCACAAACAGATCACACCATTTACATGAATACAATTATTGGCTGCTTGAATGAGTCAGCTGCATGCACAATAAATTTTGTACATTTTATACACAATGTGTACATAAATATGTACACAAATTGTAGTTCTAGTCAATTAATTTTATTTATGTTTTTATTTGTAGTAAGATTATCCCTAAATAAGAACTGAAAATAGATAAATAATATATTATGGCACTCTTAAGATTAAAGTCAATAATCATTATGTTCATATGTTGTAAATTTTGTACAAGATTTTAATGTTAAAAATAATTTATTATTTTTCTTGATTTTTTACTAATAAACTGTTAATTGTACTGGTGAATCTTCTGAATATCAAGTGAATGGAAAACACACAATTTAAATATATATTTAAATTTAACATTTTAAAAATAAATTTACTTTTTCTGCATTAAATTATAATCGATTTCTAGCTTAACTTAACTCTTCTATTGATATGGGATTTTTCTTTAAATTTTTGTTGATGATATTTACCTTTGAGAATAAAGTAGCCAAAAATTGTTAGGAGAACTGAAGCTTGCGATTGATAAAAATGTTTCAATATCATTGCTTTTGAATCATCGAGTTATAGAAAGAAATCAGAAATGGATGAAAATTCTAATAAATACACAATTAAACTAAATTAAGACATATTCAAAGATTAGAAATGTCGCATTCTTTATGCACTGCGATTGCATGAATACATGTATTGTCATACTGAAAGAGCTTCGTGCTACATGCATCCAATAAGTTTTATGTTCCCTGCCGTATTAATTTTTATAAAACACGAATTTCGTTTTTCTGGATGCATAAAATCCATAAATCGTGTTAGTGTGCTGTTTTGGTAGTCATCCAGCGGTCAAATCTGTTCCGTGAAATAAAAAAATATTAAAACTGTATTTAGCACTTTAGGTTTTACTAAACGTCTCCATTTTATCATTATTTGAGTACCAGGATTCTATTTAAATGAGTGAAAGCTGTTCTTTAATGTAAGTGACTAAATAGAAATTTGTAGTTTCAAATGCGTGGAATTGTCAGATGTTAGTTTGTTAGAGGAAAGAATTTTGAAAGCCATAGAAGAAATCATGATGGAATCATTTTCAAGTTTATTGTTTTAAATTTAACATTGAAAATAATCATAGCTTGGAGCTGAAAATTGACTGATTCCCAATATCCATGTGAAGCTATATCTGTTGAAGCTGTTTTAAATTATATCGTTTTTCGAAACATCTTTGTAAGGATGTAATAGGCAAGCTAAGTGCACATCTAACGAAAACTCAACTTTTTCATGCATTACTTACAAACATATTTAAGAGTTTCTTCGTTAGGTACTGGCAGCTTTTAAAGTCGTTTAGGCCATTATAATGTCTACAATGTCCCAATAAGATATTATAATTCTTTAATTTTCGTTATTTGTGTAATGTGCAGATACAATTGTGTCAAAGTTATTCCAATCACTTTTTAAACTTGCTGAATAAGCAAATTATTCGGTAAAGAAAACGTCAGGCAGTTCAGAGTTACTGTAAAATTTTTAATTTTTCTTAAGAAGAGGAAGTTGTGCCAGGTTTCTGAACTTTTCCATATGATCAGCAGAAATGTCAACAAATTAGTTATATTAATATAATTGGAAATAGATATAATCGATATAATCATATCAAAATTTTGTCTTAGATAAAATATCAATTTTCTTACGTCTTAGCGTGTTTTCTCTGTATTGCTAGATTAATTGAAGGCATTCGTATAAAAATACCATCCCCGTACAAGGAAATTGAACATATTTATTATTTATTGTTTTAAGGGTTACTATTTAAAAAAATGTCAAAATGTTTTTATTATTGAGAATTAGATTAAAACACGATTCCGTGGAACAACCGACGACTCGTATATTTGGCATTGTCCAATTTAGAAGAAAGTATATGTCTGGTAAACAAAATGTAGCCATTGATGAATGACATTGGCTACTTTTTACTGTATAAAAAAAATATTACGTATAAAATTACTAGGTGCTCAGTTGCAAGATTCATAAGCCATTTTAACAAAGAAGTTTCGTTGTTTGTCGAAATATAGAGCACCTTGTTACAGCTCTATCCAATGTTATTAATTACTTAATTTTTGACTTCATTTCTGCATATTATTTTAGTGAACATAAAATATTATTCGAAATCTAAACTATTTCTTTGTCTGGTTTTATATTTTCACCTTTTCAATTTCGAATTTTTGTTTTTCCAAATTTAATTTTTCCTCTAATATTCCAGCGTTTCGCGCTTGATATTGTTTCTTTTTTCTTTTATGGTTCCAAAAAAAAATTTCAGTCACAAATTTCTCTGTTACAGGTACTTTCGTACTGGGAGGAATCCATACCATACTGATGAGACCTCTCTGATCGCTGGGTCGAAAAGTTCGATTTTTTTCTGCATTTTCAATGCATTATAAAAATATATTGAAATTATTTTCAATAAATTTAAGTTTATAGAGACGAGAATTGCCCACCTATAAGAAATCGATGAGGGCCCTGAGTGCCGTGTACGGAGGATACTGGGTATTATATTGTATATTCGTGATAGTAAGAAATTTTGCTCCAATGTCCTCTGAATTAAATTGAAAAGAGTTTTCCTCGTTGTATCCTCTATCGCGTATTTCTAAGATTATGGGCGGTGCATTTTCATCGACTGCTTGCTTTGTCATTACTGCCAGCATGCCAGCACTCGCTTTTGAAACTTCTTCATTAGCTTGGATTATCTTTGTACCATTAACAACGTTTTATTCTAATGCTGCACAGTCAAGCAAACAAGCTCGATGAGAAGTTACTGTCAGACATTAAGACATATTCAAGCCGCAAGACTGAAACTTGATTACTTCTATTATTAGAATTATTTGGGATTTACATGGCAGGAATAAGTTCAAATATAAGTTATTTAAATCCTATGCGCTGGATGAAAGTAACTAACGGCCTCATATAAATTATTTTCTTCAATGTTATATTTTTACACACACGACTTAAGGGCATTGTATATAATATCGTAGTCAAGCGAAAACTGAGTTAACAATTTCTAGGCACGATATTTAACTAAGTAGTCTAATGAACACCTCTGGGTGCAGTCTTAGCACGCAAAGTAATAACGTGAGATTTTTGGAATTTGAATATGTATTACCTCTTTCAACTTTATCCGAAGATATTTCCAAGAGTGAAATTAATCAATGCTTTCTAGTTTCACTGCCGAAAATATTAGATCTGCTCCCAGGCTTTATTCGAAATTTATTTCTATTGTTAGAATTGAACATAAAGTCTTCGTGTAAGTTTCTTCAGGGAGACGACACATAAAAGGTGTCTTTTTTTCTTCCTCTATCTTTACAGTATATTCAGCTCTTCTCATTTTATAGAATATTTTATATAAAAATAATGAATGAAAATATGTTAAAAATTATGTGAAAAATATAATTATGTTAATAAAATATTATAATCTACTTAAATATTAAAATTACATAGCAATATATTTTCCATTTACTAAAAGAAAAATCTTTTATATGTTTTTTAGGTTGTTTCCTCTCGGGATCAAAGGATATACCTCCTATAACATTTGTACGAGGTCAGCGTGGTAAACCAAAACTTGTTGTGAATGGATATTCTTACATTAAAAACAAGAAATACGATAAGAAAACTTACTGGAACTGTGCCCATGTTAAACTGAAAAAATGTCGAGCACGAATTATAACTTGTGAAAATTTCAAAGACATCAAAATAACAAACCTCGATCATAACCATTCGCCGGAATTTACAAATACTCAATGTGCGATTTCTTATGAAACCAGTGATGGAAATAAATACCACGATGTTGAAATATTATAGGTTAAAATAAAGAATTTGTTTTTCTAGCATAATTGTTCGCTATTGAAGATTATTCGGATCCCATTTATTATGTTTTTTGTTTACAAATTTTTACATAATAAAAATGATGAAAAATATTTTCAAGCGATTATAAAAAATTCGTAATACTACTGCAGACCCAATATCCCGTTGATATTTTACAAGATTTATAATAAAATGTCGTGAAAGTATGCTACTATCGTACGAGTACTAGCTTTTCAAAAAGATTTATACCTTTTAATATAATTTTCTGATAGTTTATATACAAAGTGGATATTTTCTCGTTTTAAATCAAAGCTTTTGTTTAATATACGCATAGAAATGTCAAGCCAATTTTGAGCTTAAGCAATATTTATGGTAAGTTAATTTTGAAGATTTTTTGTTTAATTACAATAAGTATTAATAAAAATCTTTTTTTTTTTTTAGGTTTCCATTGACAAAAACACTCAAAGTCCAAATTGTTTCGTATCTGATTTGATACCGGCGATGAAACTCCTGCCCACAGGTTATCTATTTTCTACCAGTCAGATAAATATAATGAGGAGAAATAATTTCAGGTAAATATTGTGTTTAAATAACGGTAAATTTTACTAATTAATATAGAACTATTTACCAATTAAATATAACAAGTGCGCAGATACTTACTAAATTGTTATTTATCGCAAAAAATAATAAAAAATCGCAATATGAAATAATAAATATTTTTCAAATATGTTACAAAATAAACAAAGGAGTTCTCATAATCAAAGATAAAAAAGTAACAAACAGTATATAATTAAATGTTGGTCATTTTGAGTTTGCCTCTTAAAGATTGCATCCACGTCATGGAAAACTTAAGTAAGTTCTATATCAGAAAAAAAAACCTTTATTTTCATCTTTTTCCTACGAATTTTGTCCATAATTTGTTTTTTCCAAAACTTTTATGCAACATTGCTATTGCAAACAACAGACACATCATTTTTGCATTCACTGAAATTTACTTTACAATTGTTCTGTCTACCTGCTGATAAATGGTCCTTTCATATTTTCAACACGATGGGATTATGTTTACTTGAGAGATTAACTCTTTCATCATTAGTATTTCTTTGATTAATATTGAAACTGAATGAAATATGTATTTATGGTATCCGAAAAATACTTCTTTGACATCCCACAGAAATGTGAGCAGGACAGACTGCGTGCAATATTGTAGGCTCGTTCGTTATCAGGCAGATATGTATATTGATTGGCTAGCGAATATAATACAGTGTGGTAAAATTCACCTGATTTCCTCATGTATTTTCTGTCTGCGGCGGGCTTTTTGGGACTGTAAACAGTCAATACATAATCTATAGAAAAGTTGTGGAGAAAAGTACTAAGAAACAAGTAATAAAGCAATAATTGGTCTAAGACAAAATCTTACGATACCGTATGGTCCCATTTGAGAAATTTTGATTTTTCAGTGGTTTTTTGCATATATTTCCAGAACGGTTCGTTGGACATAAAAAATGATTACAACCAATTTTATATGATTTCATATTCTAAACAAGTTCTTAGTACAATAAAAATGTCTAGAACTGATCGTTTTCACAGTATGCGTAAAAAAAAAAATTATACGGCAACACCAAAAAGGGGTTGCCCGATTTATTTCATTTTTGAAATTTTATTTGCTATTACTATGAAAACACAATGTACCAATCTTAGGCTGTCTATGTCGAAGCGTTCTCAAGCAGTGTCCAAATATATAGTGGAAAACGAAATTTTTGTAGGGCAACCCCATGAAGGAGTCTCATTTTCGAACTAAATTTTACTTTTTTTTTTAAGTCCGTGTACAAAATTTCATCACTCTAAGAATACGCGTTCTCGAGTAATCATGCGCACAAAAAGACAGACAGGCAGATAGACGGACATGCAAAAATCAGAATAACTTTTAATGTTTGTTCTACCATCATTATTTCTGTGCATTACAAACGGTATGACAAACTTAGTATACCCTATAGATTTCATCTAGGGTATAAAAATGAATGCTTACCTACGCTCATAACATTCGTATCGCCCGCCGGCACCAACAAGGCATTCGAACTAATTCAACTGTGTCGAACTGTTTCTGAAGATTGATGATTGAAACTAGAGGCGCCCATCTTTCAAATTTTGGAACTATGGATTACTTTTCCATGAAGTTTATGTTAGAAGGATACAATCTATAGAAAAGGCAAACTATTAAAATGCTACTTCTTTATCTTTGTTTTTTTTATGAGCACATACATGCGATTCTAGGGAATAATTCATTAGGATTTTTGTAGTGAATTGCTCGAATTTGAGCGCGATTTGTATAGTACAGTTATAAATTGCAGTGAAATTCCATTCTGGTTAGGCTACATTACATATGTATATGTATGTACTTGAGGGAGCCATGCCAAAGCTTTGTTCACCAAGGCCGTTGCCCTTCATTCCAAAGGATAAAGTAGAAATAGTGATTTTTACCCCGATGATCCTTTCATGGCTGATATAGCAACTAAAAGATATCAAGATAAATTTTAAGGTACGTACAACAAAAGGAAAAAATGAAACCATTATAAAATCGCTCGTGCCTGCGCCTCAACATTTTTGGTTAATTGATTATAAAGATATAGCCCAAAATTAGCGAAAATATACATCCCTCCGCCCCTGATTTTCTAGGTTTCTAAAGCTCAAATTTTAATCTTATCAAGGTTAGTAGGCATTGAACCATAGATAACAGAAGAACTGTATCTTTTTTTTGTTAGTCTCATAGTTACTGGAAAAAATGCTTTTTGTGTTAACTTATTACACAACTCTTACGAATAAGACCAACTCCTATAAAATTAATCTTGCATCCATTTTTTGTTATTATAAGCAAATTTGGATTAGATTTAAATATACTTAAATTCGGTTGATCAACGTTCGTTGAGAAAGTTCTGGTACGGAACGCTAGTTGCGCGTGCCCAACTCGATCTTAACTGATATAACAAATTTATTGACGATGTTTTCAAAATCTTAATTATGAAAGAAGTAAACATTTTGAAATTATACAATGTAAATGGAAACAAAAAATCAACGCATATCCAAACGAGAAAGGAAATCAAAAAAATGTTGATACTCTCGACGATATCAAAGTTACTGCCTCGATTACTTTAAAACAAAATTAAGGTATTATTAGGAAAGGGGGCGGAAAGCTACAAGAGCTATGGGTATCATATGTTGTTAAGTTGTTGTAAAACTTAATTATACTATTTTGAAATTCTTTTTTAGCCCTTAAGCTAGCAAGGCCTGATCTTTTGGGGGTGGGGGGCACTTGCCACTTGCCCCGTCCGCAAGTTTTAAGGGGTCGGCAATACGACGGACTTCTGAGCTCATACCTAAATGAGGAAAAATCTAATTACAAGAATTGGAAAAAAATTTCAGACCATACTTCACACTTCAGTCTTCTTTCCGGAATCTAAAAGCTCCTTTGCTGATATCATACTTTCAATTTTGCCTCTACTTATAGAGCCAATGAATTTACTGTCTTTAAATTTAAGTCTGTAAGCACCTGTAAGCAAATTAAACCGAAAATTCCGCTAAATTATCAAATTGTACCATTCTATCATAATGAAATGAACTCAAAAATTGTACAAATGTACTAAAGTGGCTGGCAGCCCTATATGTAGACAGAATATAAGACAGTACGGATGAAATATCTAGTCTGATCCCTTGTAGAATGATTCCTGCAGGCAATGCTTGCGCTGCAAACCACCCACATCCTTTTACCCTAAAAATTACCTTCGGCCGAACAGTAAAACCCCGTGAAGCTTTTTTATCCCGAACTGTGCGAATGTGGAACAGTCCATCATCTTCTGTCTTTCCTCCGGCATACAATCTGCGAAAGTTTAAGAGTGACGTACATCAGCACCTCCGCCGCTATCCTCACATTCCTTAATTCCTTTCCCTATCTCCTTCCTGCCATGCTGTGCTTTGCATCATAGGGTATCCCCAGAGCTTGGCTTAATAATATATATATATAAAAAAACAAGCACAGACAAATATTTTTATGTCAGTTAAGTTTAGCAGTTTTAGCCGGAGTTAAGGCTTTTGAATCCGGCTAAAAATCGGCTAAATCCTTTCAACTTGAACAGCAGTCTGCCATAATTCCTACCCAGAGTTTTTTTTGAAACTGTCTCAAATTTTGGTAATTTTAGTCGGGATGAAATAAAAAACTAATCTCGAACATAATAAAATCTTTAATTTGTATTTATGGTGTTAATAAAATAAACTGCATTTCTAATGATACGATTTTTTATTTTTCCTTTTATTTTAAAACAATTTCAGATTCAAACGCCAATTAAGATCTGTAATACATTTTAGTTTTTGTTTGAATTTCAAATTCTTTTTATTTAACAATAATTATTGTTTCAAATTGAAATTGTTTTTAACATTTCTGCTTCTAGTTCCAGGGTATGCAGTATACAGGGTGTTCCCCGTAGGAGGTTAATAGAGCAGAAGGTGATAGTACTCACCTAGATGAACAAAAATGTGTATGGAAGGGGGGGGGGGCAATATCAAGCGTTTAGGAGTTACACGGTGATTAAGAAAAAAAGCTAGTTTTTCACAAAACCGGACCGGACCGTCACAGTTAGGAGCAGAACTTCATGACCTTTCCAATGACTGCTCAACTAGCTCCGTAACCCTCTGTCCTCAAGAATTATGGTTGTCTAAACTAAAAATTTCGGAATTTCTTACCTTGTTCTTTAATTTAACCTTATTATATTTGCAAAAAGGTCATAAACATAAGTTTTTTTATAAAAACTGTAAATTGTAGACTCTCCTCTTTAATTTGATATATTACACCCTATGTCCTAGCTGTAGCCCTTTAAGAGTTATTAGCTCTTAACCTATTCTCAAAACTATTCTCAACGATGCGATGATTTGTTCCCTTAGCACGTCATTTAAAAAAATATCCTCTAATTTCGGTGTGACCTAAATAGGTTATGAGTTATTAACTGTTTAACGGCTACAGTTAACACAAGGGTGTAGTAGGTCAAATTAAATAAGAGAGTTTATAGTTTTTATAAAAAAACGTTATATTACAGACCGTTGTGCAAAAAAAAATAGAAGTCAAAGTAAAAAAAAGGTAAGAAAATCCGAAATTTTTACTTTAGACCCCAATAACTGAGAGGGGAAGGGTACGGGGCTGGTTGATCAATAGTTTGAAAGGCCATGAAGTTCTGCATACAATGAGCTGTTAAATGTGAACGTACGCCCTGTAATTTTTAAGATACAGGGTGTTTTGTGAAAAACTAGCTTTTTCTATAACTCCTAAACGATTGATAAAACGTCTAGTTGAGACTATCACCTCCTGCTCTATTGACCCCCTACGGGGAAACACCCTGTTTAATAGGTCTTCTATCATATACATATGGTGCCCAGTATACCTCGGAACTGTAAAAAATTTGTCCCAAATAAAGATTATTGTTAGAGGGACGCAACTAACAATAGAAAATACATACATATACACCATATATAAATGCTTTTCAAAAGCATGAATTGGGCAAATATTCTACATCAATTTTTAATAATCTTTCATGACCTTTCAGCTTTTGAATAACTAAACATACAAATTTCTGTCAACTACTTTAAATAAATACTAATTTTCCTACTCTACTCTGGTTAGTGGACACAATAGAATACAGTTTTATATGATGTGGATGGATAGATGAACTAAATTTATTAATTCCTTTCCATTTATAAAGTAATAAAAATCCAAAAATATTTTTCTTATTAACACCATCTACCGAAATTTTTTAAATTTTCCAAAACTAACTCTCTATCTAAACACAATTCTATTACTAAAATTAAATATTATTCCATCTTTTAAATAACATTAATAATTGGCATATTTGTGACATGATTTTTTCAAGTTTTATAAAGCTACAAATAAATTATCTATTTCAACAATAAAGAACTGCTGTTTCAAATTTGTGTACTTTATCCGCCTCTCCCTAATTGATCTTTATAAATATTGGATTTTAACTAACCACCAAACCATTTTCTATTTTCAGAGAAGTTCGCCTTGCTGAGTGCAGATATCCATTTTGTGCGAGGATTTAAAGGGAAACCAAAATTATTATATGCCGGATATGCATATTTTCGAAATAACGGAAATCACGAGAAAACTTATTGGCTGTGTTCTAAAAATCGCTACGAAAAGTGTAAAGCCCGTTTGATAACAAAATCTGGTACAGGAGAAGTTATTGTTAAAAATCAACAACACAATCATCCTCCAGAGTATCCATTTTAGCGTATCAAAGAATTACCGTATTAAGTTCAAATTTTTTTCTCAAGGAAAGAAACAAAAAGTGTCTTTAAAATTCATACGAATAAAATGTTACAATAAAAAAAAAATACTATTTTGATTGATCATAAGTAGAATCATTGTTTATTGTATGTCTTCACTGTGGATATTACAACCAATATCAGTTCGATCTATACATCCATCGTCCTGCCTCTAATTTTAAGCCTGTGAAACTATCAAAGAGGAAAAAAATATCTAAAATTTATGGATCAGAATCAGGATTTCTAAATTATTTCTGTACTTACTGTATGCTTAGTGATTTTAGTACCTATAAGTTTCCTGTTCAAATTTGTCTTCTCAATACTTTTTCTTGTAATTTTAACTTTCCCAGATACTAAAAGTCATTTAATGACTTCTAACTCCTAAATATCTCCACCTTTAGAATTGTTTTATTTTTTACTTTGTGAATTTTTGGTAAAAAAGTATCGTCGCACCAAACTTTTGTCCAAAGGATATGAAGATATAAAAAACAGAGTAAAAGCCTTCAAAATCAGTAACAAATCATAACTCTGTTGATAATAACTTTTGTGTGTGATCCAAAATAGAACCTACATATTTACTTCTTTGGGTCTTCACAATTTCTCCTTTTGTGGCGGACTTGAGATGCTAGTATTTATGAAATTTTAAAAAACTTATACATAACTCAATTTAATTTTTTATTTATAAAATTCACCCATTTATAAGTTGCTTACACTTTCGGTGATTTAAATCAATTTGATCTATACTTTCGGGGACGTAACTCACACAGGCTACAAAAGTATATGTTTAATCGGTTAAAATCCCAATAGTATACACAACAATTTTTCACTGCTCTTATTCTTTATTATCTTAAAAGAAGCTAATGAGGAGGATAGGGTACAAAGAAATATGTGGATGAGTTGGTTTGAAGTGTTTTTGAATTACCATTGTGGTACCCACAACTACTGAAGTGATATACAAAATATGTAGGTAACTAATATAAGATTGAATAGAAGAAATTTTCAGAACTTTTTTATTTTTAACAATTCTAAATTAAATTATAAATATTATAGAAAAAAACCGCATTGTTCTGTTTTTGAGAGATAAGTGCAGCGAGATACAATTAGGTTTTTCCAGTCCGGCTGTCCGTCTTCGGTTTTTAACGTCGCCGTGATAACACGACATATAAGACGGTTATTCTCGATTATTTTGTGAATACAAGTCAGTGAAGTCGTTTCAGTAATTTTATGAGATGTAATAGTTATGGCGAATGTTAGTGATATTGAACTTGTAATTATTTAATTTTTAATTTAAGATGAAGCAAGGAAAAATAATTACAACGATGTTTTTCAGTGCATCCGTTAGCTTGCTTTGTAATATGATTTATATTTCAATCGAATGGAGCAGCAGCACTGCAGAAATTCGCTAATTATTATTTTTTCTCACCAGAAGTTGAAGTTCCTTGGCAGTATCATTTCTTTTATCAATAACTGCTGTTCAACTGAATCATGAATTATAACATGACTAACTAATTATGAACTTAAAGGGAAAATATTGCCTACCCTGATTTGATTTTCATTCATTCTCACATTCCGAGAATATTCCTTTCCAAGTCCTATCCTATTCATCCTTTCTCATATAGCTTTCACTACTCACTTGCCATATACATATATAGTCTTTTCTCGACCCCCAAAACTAAGCATTCTGCGTCAAGCATTTTACAATACTAGAATAAAGCTCAAATTGTTTTAAAACTCGTACGCGTACTCCAAAAAAAAACTATCATATACGCGTACTCCAAAAAAAAACTATCATATTATTTTATAAAATGTGTGCCCATATCAAACACGTGTTCAAAAACTTTCGATGCTGCTGTACTACTGCACTGCACTAAATTTCAGCAAACCGCCCGGGAAAACCTAATCGTACGTCGCATCACAATGTATTCAATAAACGCTCCGGTTGCTTTCAGGCTCTGAAACCGGTCCGGTTTTACCTGATCGTTGTGTCGCCACCAAGTCAATCACTTCCTTTGGCCCGGAAAAAAATCTTTGTGAAAAACATATTCGTATGTCGTTGTCCTAAGAGCAGTCGCTCAAAAAGCGGAAGGTCTCGGCTCTAAAAACTCGACGAAGCGGTTGTTTTTTTCTTTAGAATCATTAAAAATAAAAATGTTTAAAATTTCTTGTATTCCATCTATGACCAGTTCCAAAAATTGTAAGTTGGAGTCCCGTATAAGACAAGATAAAAACAATATAAGGAGTGTGTTCAGAGCATCACGCTATAGTGACTATATTCGGTTTTTCTGTTCAGAGAGCCAAAAAGTAACTTTTTTCACTTGAGAATAATGTCTTAATAGCCAGTGTCAGATCTAGGGAATTGGGGGGGGGGGGGCGTCAGTTGCCGACCCCTCTATCAACAACCTTTATTTGGGTCTGTCGTGTCCCCTTTAAATTTAAAGCTTTTGGGATATTTTAATGATAACGCTCGAATCTATCTTTAGAAATTTCTTTATTTAAGATAAGCTAAACCTAACCGTGAGCAGTCGTATGCTCTTACTGCCTAATCACACTTTGAAAACTATATCGATTCCAGCGATCACTTTGTTAAAAACGCAACTGCCTACCTCCAGTTAGTCACGTTCGTCGTAAACTTACATGCGGAACTCGGAAGTAGAACATTACTATCAAATACTTGTGATACGGTAATGTTATATTGCCGTTGACGAAACTGCTGGTTATTGCCATTCTAGTCAGCAGCTGGGCCGCCACAGTAAACAAACTGGCAACAGCCAAGCTGGTCAATGTGCGAAATAACGTACCTGGTATTTGTTGCTTCGTTCGTAAACAAACAACAAACAAACAACAGCTGTGCCAGTGAAGTTATGTTTAGGTAGTCAATGGTAAACAGGACGCAATACCCCAGCATTTTGCTATATGAAGCAATACGGCCTACAGTTGCCTACTGCTAATCCACACAATGCACCTGCCGGTTACGTGATCCATGCAGTTCCGGTTCCGCATACCAGTTCAGGCCACGACAGAGCAAATTTTTTATAGTTCCAGGGTATACTAGGCACCATATGATATGATAGACGAGCTATTATATACTGGATACTGCATTTGAAACAATAATTGTTAAATAAAAAGAATTTGAAATTCAAACAAAAATTAAATCTATTATTGGCGTTTGAATCTGAAACTGTTTTAAAATAAAAGGAAAGTAAAAAATCGTATCATGACAAATGCAGTTTATTTTATTAAATTAAAAATGTTATTATGTTCGAGATTAGTTTTTTATTTCATCCCAACTAAAATTACTAAAATTTGAGACAGTTTCAAAAAAGAAAACTCTGGGTAGAAATTCTGGCATACTGCTGTTCAGGTTGAAAGGATTTAGCCGACTTTTAGCCGGATTCAAAAGCCTTAACTCCGGCTAAAATGGCTAAATTCAACTGACATAAAAATATTTTTCTGTCAACTCTTATATTCTGTCTACATTCGAGATAGGATTATTGGATGATGGGGAATATAGGGCTGCCAGCCACCTTAGTACATTTCTACAATTTTTGAATTCATTTCATTATGATACAATGGTACAAATTGATAATTTAGTGGAATTTTTAGTTTAATTTGCTTACAGATGCTTACAGACTTAAATTTAATAGACAGTAAATTTATTGGCTCTATAAGTAGAAGCAAAATTCAAAATATTCTATCAGCAAAGGACCTTTTAGATTCCGGAAAGAAGACTGGAGTGTGAAGTATGTGTCTGAAAATTTTTTCCAATTCTTGTAATTAAATTTTTGCTTGTTTAGCTATGAGCTCAGAAGTCCGTCGTATTGCCGCCCCTTAAAACTAGCGCCCGGGGCAAGTCTCCCCTTCCGCATAGATTGGGCCCTGTTAAGAATGCACGCATTAGTTACTTCTGAAGTAACTTTTCTTGGTAGTACTCGGGACTACTATCAAAATAGTCACTTTTATGTTTGAATGTGTGAAATGTCGAAGATTGAATAAAAAAGTAAATAAAACTAAAATGGATGCAAAAAAGAAAAAAATTTCGGACATAATGTTTTAAATTTCGTAAATAAAATTTTATTTACATTATTTTTATCAATACATATTAATTTTTAATATTATGACAAGCACTTTTACTTTATACAAATGTCTTCCTTTAATTTAGTAATTTATGTACACTTTCATATGAATATATTCTTTTGTGAAGCTTCAGAAGAATATTCGAAGCTTCGACCTTCATACGCAAAGAATTCAAAGCTTGAGCTGTTGAGCTAAAATGTGGCACACTTATAGATCTTGCATGACAATACATTTATCACTTTTATATGTATAATATAAAACCAAGATGGTGGGCTACATGATGGCGGCAAAATTTTGCCGTTAATGGTCCAATTCGATTCAAAATTAATATCTAGTGGCTATCGGGTTCGCGGATTACGAATTTTTGGTAAAAAATTAGGAACTCAATATGACAGACAAATTATAAGCTATTTATTGTTCAATTTGAATAAAATTTAGAAAATTTTATACCCTAGATGAGAACATAGGTTATACTAAGTTCGTCATTCCATTTGTAACCCATAGAAATAATGATGGTCGAGCAGAATGGAAAAGTTATTTTGATTTTTGCATATCCGTCCGTCTGTCTGTCTGTCCGCCTGCACGATAACTCGAGAACGAGTTCACTTAGAGAACTGAACTTTTGTACATGGACTTAAAGAAAAAAGTAAAATTAAGTTTGAAAATGAGACAAATCGGGCAACACCTTCGTGGGGTTGCCATACACAAATTTCGTTTTTCACTATATAGTTGAATACTCCCTGAGAACGCGTCGATGTAGAGAGCTGGAATTTTGTACACGGTGTTTTCATAGTAACAGTACCTCTTGGTGTTGCCAGATAAAAATTAAGGTTTTTTACGTATACTGTAAAAACTATCAGTTCTAGACGTTTTTATTGTACTGAAAAGTTCTTCAGAATATGAAATCCTATGAAATTGGTTATAATCATTTTTACTGTCCGACAAACTGTTTTAGAAATAAATGCGAAAAACCACTTCAAAAATCAAACTTGTGTAGACGGGTGACCATACGAAATTACATACGGGCATTCATCTAGGGTAGACCAATTCGAGCTTTTTTGCTTGTTAGTATTAACTTCAGTTGGTAGTTAGGCTCAAATCTTGTAATCCGATCGACTCGGAACTTAGCATATGTGCGTACATAGCATACATTTAGTTCTGATTACAAGACAATATTTTTAAGATTACACATTTCCAAAAGTCTAGAAAGGAAAAAATAATAAATAAAAACACTTTCCAATAACAAATGTTTAATTAAATTTACTGTAGATAGGCTACGAAGTATAGTTTGTGCGACTGTTCAAATTATTCAAAGCTTGGAATCGAAACAGTTCGAACCGTGAACATTGTATAATGTTTCAAAATTTTTAAAGCATCGAAGTATGAATGCTTTAACGAGCGAATGGGTTTAATTCAAAGTTTTTTACGCTGTCTATCCGTTTGTTTGTCCGTTTCATTTCCGTTTGAATTTTTGTTATATCAAATTTTAAAAGTTAATTTTCTTTCAAGTAGTAAGCCAAATTTTAGATCAATAGCTCAACGAGAAGAGATTGAAATTAGCTTTAAAAGTTTTGAGCCTTGAATTTCCAATCTTATAATGAAATATATTTATATAGGTACTCTTATCATAACCAAGAGGTGTATTACTATTCTTTAATATATGTTGACCTGACTTTATCTGAGCAGCCTAAAGGTATTAACTCTTGATTAAAGTCGACGATAAAAAGAGCAGCCTAAAGGCATTAACTCTTTGATTATAGAAGCAATAACTCCTGTATAAATAATGAGAGCAGCTAATTAGCAGAACACTTCAGCAAAAACGACGAGTTGTTCTTTAAATGCAAAGTAAAGATCAACTGTTTCTAGCCTATTTATATACAAAATCTTTGCTTAATCGATAATTGAAAAATGTACCTATATTTATTTAGCTTACCATTTATTGAATATTATTTCCATAAAGGTGCAATATGCCTGACCTCGCATTCTTACTATATTACAAATTCATGACCCATACCGGCGCTATGTTTATGCGAGCTTAATGTTGCTGACCGCACTTGCATGGTTCGAAAATGATTCATTGCACATTCTTGTGAGTGATTTGGGTTTTTGCGTCACTTCAGGTTATTGCCAGATGTTGCACCCAACAGAAATGCTTAACCCATATCAGTGTTTTTTTATGAAAAGGTGCGTTGCATTTTTATGTATTGCAACATAGAGCTAGGCATATTACAAACTCCTGAAAACTGACACTTTAAAATATATTTAAAAAAAAAATTTCAATTCACTTCGATTATTATAATTTAATCCTAACAACCAACACTGCAGACACAGGGAAAAATTCATGCTTCGAAGCATAGGTGAAACATTCATGCTTCGAAGGATTCGACTTCGTAGCTTCGAAGTCTATCAACTGCCCTTTCAGAGCAACGAACGAAACTATTTTTTATACTAACGTCAAATTCACATATTTACTTTAAAACAAACACTTTCAAAGTCACTGTAGCGTGTTGCTCTGAGCACACTTATTATTCATCATAGTCAAATTTTCATCGATTTTTATTCCTAATATATTCTTCGATGTCAATAAAGATCGACAACAAATCGAGATATTATTCTTTGAAATTTTGTGATATTGTACCCTTGATAACATTCTTTATCTAACAATTTGATTTTCTATTAATTTCAGAAAGTACCACAAAATATCGAAGACGAAGCATGCAAGAGTATTTTGTACGTGGACCAAGAGGTGCCCCTAAGCTAATTGTGGACGGTTATTCTTTTGTGCGAAATAAAGGGAACGGTCACACTACATACTGGCGATGCTCAAAAAGAAGATCAACAAAATGCTCCGCTGTGTGTATTACAAATGTATTAAAGAATAAAATCTCTGCAAGCAATATCCGACATACCCATCCACCGGATTTTAATCTAACTACGAATTTCTAAGACAAATATAATTAATTTCGCCAGTAATAAATTATTGCGTTTTATTCTACTGTAGCTACATACATATAATGAAAGTTTTAAGTATATGAAACCCTTTATAGGCGATACTAATGTTTGCAATTTTTTTTTGTTTGCCTTTCATTTCAGATGATGAAGAATTGATTGTTTCAAAATATGGATCTAAACATTTAGTCGGAGTAGAATGCATTAAGTATGTTACTGGCCAAAGAGGAGCTAGGAAAATAGTATTTGGAGAGTTTTCCTATATATGTGCCAAAAATATAAGAAACAGAAAGTACTGGGTTTGCTCCAAGCAGAGAAGTCGGAATTGTAAAGCGCGAATCATCACGGATATGATGGAAAGTGTCTTCATGACACGAAATACTGTGCACAACCACCCCCCAGATAAGACGAAATTTCATTAATGTAATATAAAATCTAAATACAACATTTTTACACAACCAAACCAATTTAGATAATTTTTATTGAACTAATATTACTCGAAATATAGATACTTAAAGATAAATGTATATATGCATACACCAAAGTGTAGCGCGGCTTTATTACAAGCCTCAAATATTTGTAAGTACCAGACATCGGATTATATGCATTTATATGTTTGCGTATGCAATTGCATGAAATTGCATTTTTGCAACGTTATTGCATATTATAGTACTTTCTAGTTTATAATGAATAGTGCTTGCAAAGCTAGAAACCAAAATTCTTCCTCTTTGTAATTCAATTGCTGCAATAATAGAAAAAAATGTGGATCTAATTCATGCACTTCCCGACTCATTTTCGGTAAAACTCTAAAATAAGTTAAGGATCAACTACAATTTACATGCACTTTAAATTTAACAAACGTTCACAAATTAAGGCTGAACTACAATCGAAGTATACGTAAGTACATTTACTTACGCAAAGCAAACGCGCCCTTTAATTTAACAGGCGTACACAAATTAACTTTAACTCGTCAGAGGGCAACTTTCGTTAAGTTTAAATATCCAATTTTCCGTAAGTATAGTGCGCTAAGAATCGCTCAATCCGTAAGAACGCGATGTTTCAAACAATTAAATTAATACTAAATAATTAAAAGTGTAATGTAAAAATTAAAATGGAGTAAAAATGATACTTCGAATTAATAGAAAGCACAAATCTTCAATTAAATCAACTTCCAATTGTTATTTTTTTCATTTTTACCACTTTCTAAAATTGAACAAGATAATAACTCTTACGGAATGTGATATTTATTTAGGTTAAAAATATCATTTTTCGTAAAGCTCCGCCTCATTCAAAACCGTAAGTTCTTTACTTCAATTGTAGTTGAGCCTTTAGATCAGGCATGGCCTGCCTAATGAATTTATGTGGCCCGCGAACAATTTTTCAATATTAACATTTAAATTCTAGCATGAGTTTCTGCCACTTAATCTCATCAGAGCAAAACGAATGTAAACAGAAGCACATGCTGCTCAAATAGCATAGAAATTACACTAACATTGGTTATGCTCAGTGCTGGGCACCGTTAATGAAAACATTGACTTCGTTAATCGTTAATCCGTTTCTAAATAATTTAACTTCGTTAAACGTTAAAGTGTTACTTTACGGAAAAAAACTCCTAATAATAATTGTAATCTTTAGTGAAATGAGCAGGTATATTAAACGTAGACACATGGAACATATCAACGATCATTGGCAGAGCAATGACCATTGCATAGCTCGTGTGTTATTGCATCATTGGCGCAATGATAATTCGTTTCGTCATTGCACCAATTACGCCTCCACAAGCTCATTCGTTTGCAATTATGCATTACTTGGTCATTTCTTTTGGGGATAAGTGCGCTTTCAGCGGTGAGGAACTGCAAGTTATTGGAAAAATCAGCTGATTTTCAAACCATCACTGTCAGATATCATTTGTGAAGTTTACTGATACATTTTTCAATGTAAATTTTGAATATTAGCGAATTATTGAAAAACTTTCTCACGTTATATATCCAATACAAGGCTCGATTCAATTTTTCACAAATTACTTTACAATTCACAGTTTTTAATTTACAAAATTGAGAACTGTTATCTGTCAAATCGAATTACCGTCAAAATATCGTGTGCTTATTATACGGCCCAATCCAGACTAGAACTTTTTAGGGAAGGAAGGAATTTCCTTCCCTTGGCTTAGGCGTGCCATAACATAATGTTGCTTCGCGTAGTTACTTATAAGATTACCGATATTAATTGTGTGCGTGTTCAATTAAGTCACAGTTTTTGATATAAACAATAACTGTATCATAAATTCACAACACGTAATGATTATTAAATTATTATATTATCACCTCAAATCGCAAATAAACATCTGTACAGCCGTCCGATGAGAAATTTCAGAAATTTCGCAATTTCAAAATGGCCGGTTTGCGGTAGTATTGATATGCTTCCCCTACTCCCGATCGAAACTTGGTAGAACGAACTTTTTTCTACCCCCGAATACTTCTCACCCGTAAAAAGTGCCAATATCATGCCCTGTGTGGGCTATGGCTTACCAAGCAATCATCATTCAATTAATTACGCAATTGGATCAATGATCATTCTAGTGCGTCATGTGCTAGGGTATAATATCCTTGCTTATAAAAAAATGTTTTGGTTGGGGAAGTTTAGGTAGGACATGGAAGATAAATAAGAAAACAGTACATAAATCTTAGTTTGTTATAATAAATATTTCGGAATCAAATTAAAATTTCGGGAGAATCAAAATACTGGAGATCACTGGTAAAAATCCGCAGCAAATTGACGTTTTTCATCGTCTAGAAGAGATCCAAACCTTTTATCTATGTCATTTAATAAGGCATTGGCTAAAGCTGTGCAATTCACAACCCTCCTAGCCTTGATATTCTTTAATTTAAATGCAGTTGCTGCAATTGTCGGTAGGAGTGATCCGAGATATGCTTGAGCTTGAAGCGTGATGTCAGTTTCGTCATAAATTGTAGGTACCCAATTAACGGTTAACGGTCTTATGAAAAGGTAACGGAAGTTAAAGAGTCCGTTAATATTCTTAAAAGTTAATCCGTTACTCGAAAAGTTAACTTCGTTAATTAAAGATTAACGGGTTAACGGTCTTGTGCCCAGCTCTAGCTATAAAAAAACATTGGATATTTCTCTTTCTTACTTCCTTTTCTTGCCGTGTACATTTTAAATGTAAAACACTTGGAAATTTCGCCTGCTTCTTAACTTATTTAAGTTAACTTCGTGTAAAACAGTCGAAAATCTCACCTGCTTCCTATCTTCTTATTAGTTAATCTCTACCCAAAGTCAGGCAATTCATTATTTTTGTGGTCAGGTGTGATTTAATGAATCAAATTTGTGAAACGTACTTTTTTTTTGCTATATAACTGTCTAAAGCTCTTTTATTTAAATTTAATATTGTTTCAATTAGTTACGATACAATTTTTGTTTTAATACGGTATGTTATTTTATTATTGTTTTTAAAAATATTGTATATTAAGTAACTTTTTCATTACAGGGATGGCTTCCAAAAAACAAAAAGTAGATTTAGAAAGCCGTAAATTTAAAGAAAATTGGAGGGGGAAATATTTTATTGCAATGTACAATAATAAGGCAGTTTGTGTTATTTGTAACTCGAGTGTGGCTAGTTTTAAAAGAATACAACTTGAGAAGACATTTTGAAATCAAACATGCAAGTTACGCACAAAATTTAAATGAAGAAAGCCGAAAAAAACAAACCGCAGATCTGGTAGTAAAATTTACTCGACAGCAAAATTGCTTACAAGAATCTGTTACTGAAGCAAGTTTTTTACTAGCAAATCGTATTGCTCAATGTGGGAAACCATTTGCTGAAGTAGAATTTGTAAAAAAGTGCATGTTGGAGGTTTGCGTTGTGATTTGTCCAGAAGTTAAAAATAAATTTGAAAATATAAGCCTGTCCCGGCAAACTATTGCTAGAAGAATAGAAGATTTAAATGCTAATATAAATAATCAATTTTATTAAATAATTTAAAATTAGCCAATTTTTATGCAATAGCTCTGGACGAAAGTTGGAATGTGAAAGATACTGCTCAGTTGTAAATTTTCATCAGAGCTATCACCGAAGATTTTCAAATTTCGGAAGAACTTTTATCAATTGTTCCGATGAAAGGCACAACAAAGGGAGAAGATCTTTTCCGGGAGATTGATAAGTATTTTTTGGAGTACAATGTTGACTGGAAAAAATTGGTGAATATTGCAATAGATGGATCACCAAACAAGATCGGAAAAAATATTGAGCTCATCAAACGCATTAAAGATAAACTTTCCGAAATCGATCATAAAATTATACCCATACATTCATATTCATCAACACGCACTATGCAAAAATATTTTAAAAATCGATCACGTTACAAATGTAGTTAGTGAATTTCCTACGATAAAAAGGATCAAATCACAGGCAATTTATTGATATCCGTGAAGAACTAAATACCAGTCATTTAGATGTATTATATCACAATAAAATCCGTTGGTTAAGTTTGGGAAAAGTTCTAAGACGTGTGTGGGACCTTCAAGAGGAAATAAAAATATTTTTAACGCTTAAAGAAAATGAGGATTTTCCTGAGTTATTAGATCCAAATTTGATTTGTGATTTACCATTTCCTTTGGATATTTTCACACATTTCAACTAATTTAACACATGTTTTTGCTCATGATTTAATACAGAAATTAAAAGCTTTTAAAATGAAGCTAACCTTTTTTCTATAAATCTGGCTGAATGTAAATTTGATCATTTTCCAACGTTGCAGACCACATCTTTAAATATTGTAAAAAAAAAGGTTCAAACATGTAATAAAAATATCCTTGTACTAATGACAGATTTCGAGCAGAGATTCGATTGCTTAAATAAAATTGATAAAATTTTATCTATTATCCGAAATCCATTTTCTGACGTTCCTGTTGATAACCAGTTAGAAATAATTAATTTGCAACGTGACGAATTATTACATGAAAAATATCGAGAAGAGCAAGAAAATTTGTGTAATTTTTATAAGCAATTAAATGATGAAAAATATGGAAATTTAAAAAAATTTGCCAAGACGTATGTATTTAGTAACAGCTCAACTTATATTTGTGAACAAACCTTTTCTTTAATGAATCTAAATAAAAGTACAACAAGATCAAGATTGAATGATTTACATTTGGAGGCTGCATTCAGAGTAGCTACTTCAAGTATAGAACCAGATACTTAAAAAAAATAATAGGCGATACAAACCGCCTCAACACTTCGCATTAGTTATTATGTTAATTTGCTGTATTGATTTACGTACTTACAATTGTTCATAAACAAATTTCAAAATAAAATTTTGTTTAGTTAAAGAAATAAGTGTTTTGCTTAACATTTTTTAATTTTAATATTTCGTCCGGGCCGTGGAAATATTGTTTTTTTCCAATCCGGCCCAGGGCAAAAACAGTTGGCCATGCCTGCTTTAGATATTCTTCTTTCCAAAAATCCTAGTTTTGAAGCAATTAAGTAAAGAAATGCTTACATTAATAGCGCAGGTCAAACAAAGCCTGCCTGACGTGATTTCTGCGAAAATGGCGTCGAATTTCTAATTTTGACCTATAACGTCGGAGTACAAATTATTGTTAAGTGACAAACGTCAGAAATTTTAAAATGAAAATTTAGAAAAGTATAGATTTTGTAATATACCTACTGCCATAAAAACTATAATTAATTTCTAATTCTTGTAGGTACGTTTAGTTGATTTTTAAATATTACTACAATTTGGTTGGGGGATGGGGGGAGATGTGGCATATCTGTGCCAGTTAGAGAATACAATCCCGAGCATGTTTTTCAATCCCGAGATTACGGGATTTTTGATGCGTAATCTCGGGATCCCGGGACTCTCCCGGGATTAGACTATGTGGTTTATAATTGGGCTCAGATAAAAAAAAACTTGAGTAATTTCTTAAAAAATGTTTTTAATATCGTTGCACAACACAAATCACAATATAGTAAGAAAAGAAAAAAGACAAAACAAAAAACTATTTAGAATTTCGAAAATACAATCGCGGAAATATCAAAGCATCCAATGTTTGACTTCCATGCCTGCTTCGTAGTTTATTGCCAACATAAGCAGCAGCTGAAAACGCTCGCTCAGGTTCTACTCTGGTTGGAGGAATAGACATCAGATACTTATGTATATGCTGTTTCTAAGTGATATCCTCGAACTCCTCCATTTCCTTTAATGTCAATTGGGGTTGGGAGGCTTCTGGTCTTAGCTCGTCATCTGTTTGTGATCCTGACCTTTCTTCTTCTTCCGTGTCATCTCGACTATTATGTCTTTTAACAATACTCTTTATTTGCTTCCTCACTAAAGCCTGTGTAGGAACTGGAAATACAAAAGTCACGCCATTCCAAATCCGAAAATGACTGATTTTCTTCATCTTTTCGTGGATTTTGTAAATAATTCAACACACCAGTTAAATCATCACTTCGTCGTTGTTTTATATGTTCCCCTAAGGATGTTTTAATTTTTTTTGGCATGTGCTGAATTTTTGCTAGACAAATGTTTTTTAAGAAATTTCAAAGCGGCATCAGCTGTGCATAAATAAGCATCTCGTCGACAGATTACTTCTACTGCCAATTTAATTGGGATCAGCACATCAACAATTTTATTTACCAATTGTGACAGCAATTTTCCATGCTCAATTTTCACATATTTTTGAATTACTGTTTCATTTTTCAATGGTGATCTTTTGAAATACACTACAATTTAGCGGATTTTCTTTATCAGCTCATTAATGTTTTCATCTTGTGTTAACTTTGGTATGTGTTCTCCTAGCGCATTGTCAAGGCGCAACGGACTATGGAAAGCAAACTAGACCTGTTTGTGGCAATCCCGAAAATCCCGACATTAGCCAAGTACAGTCCCGGGATTTTCGGGGACAGAAAACGGCCGGGATCCCGGGATTGTATTCTGTAGTCCCAGTCCAAAGAATGGACGAAAAAATAGGGCTCGCGTCCTGTGCCCATCTGAACACTTAAGAATTGTTTCTTATGAAGGTCTTGAATTTCAAGGTTTATCTATTAAAATTTCTTCATGAACCCTAAATTATTTTCTTTGTCTTCAATAAATTAGTCGTAATTTAATTTGCAACCCATGCAAATGGTGACGCTTTTAGAAAATTAAAACAAAAGCTTAAAACCATACAAATTGGCGATTATAAATGTCGTCGTGTATTGTACGTCTGAAACTGATACAAAAATTTCAAAATAATCTTCCTACCGGTATACTTGCAAATTTCAATGCAGTTTCAATGAAATTTTTACCTCAATTACTTCAATAAATTCTTTATTATATTTAAAACATTTCTGGTGTGGGAAAAAATATCTTTCGAGTTTATATTTAGCTAAAATTTCCAATTTGTCTTAAGTACGGGATCCAAAAATGACAAACTATATCTTGGTCGTATGAGCGATCAGTGATAGCTGCCGGGTTGTTTTTTCCTAAATCTATGTAGAAGTAATTAGGTTCTGGATGATTTTAGAATATCTTTCATTGATTGTACACGGAGAAGAGGGATAAGAAAATTTACAAAATTATGGAATTTTATGTGCTACTCAGAGTGCTTTGCGCTGACGGGTTCAATTATAAAGTAAACCAAGTCCATAAATTGAAGAAATGAGTTAAAAGCGAAACATGAACGAACAATGTGAATTCTTTGAAAGGAAAAAATCCTAGTTTGAAAATTAAAGACTAAGGGCGGATCCGAATCCAAGTCTTCGTCTTCGTCTTAGACGAAGACGAAGCTAACCTGTCCGAATTCGTGTGCTTAGCTTGATATTTGACGTTTAGAGCCAGTTCCTACTGTTTATCATAATTAATAAATGTAATTAATTATAATATTATTGTTAATGATTTAAGATTAAATTAAATTTGAAATAAAAATGTGTTACAATTATCTCTAATTGGTACATATATAACTGCTTATTTTGCACAGAAGAATTGAAGGAAAACAGTAAATATGAGGCGAGCACGAGACGTAAGGACCGAGATGGCTATAATGCAACTGGCTAGAATACAATGTCAAATAGTTTTTGATTCGATTTCAAATACAAGATTGTGGCGTATCAACCAAATCAGTATGCAGCACTCGTACTTCCATGCCGCCTGATTGTTGAACGATTTTCCTTTAAATAAGTGACTACAATCCTCCCCCCCCCCGTGCTTTTATTAATTTAAGTACAAGTTCCTTTATCCCTAAAATAGATAATCATATTATAATAATTACTAGAACTGTAAAAAGCTTGCTCGCGCAATATTTACACTTCGCTTTTTCCGCGTCCGCCATAATGTCAAAATAATTGCAATCAAGCTCAAGACGGAAGCTAACCTGTCCGAATTCGTTTGCTTAGCTTGATCTCGATAGCCAGCGAATAAATATAACCTCAAAATATGTTGTCTATTTAAAATAGTCAACTCGAACCTTGACTTGATGATCAAGCTAACCAAACAAACTGTTATACAAAGTAGCAAAACTCGGTGGCATAGACATGGATTCGGATAGAGCTTGACTCGATGTTACGTCACTAGCTGTACTAACAAGATGAAGACGAAGACTTGGATTCGGATCCGCCATATGAGTCGGGAAGAAAGGGAAAAACCAAATGCTACATAAAGATTTGTGCATAGCAACAATGGACTTGGTTCACTTTAGCAAAGAAACCGCCAATCTAACGAACAGTCAACTCAAGTTCTTGAAACACGTTTTTTTCGGCTTGAGCTTCACAACCTAGTTCGTACAAAGGAGTTTGGGTGCGTAGAAAAGTTAAGTGTGCAATATTGAAAAAAAAAATATGACTTGTAATCGAAAGCCCTTTAAATTTTTTCCCCAAAATTAAACCGTAAATTCAATATTGAATCATATACGTAAATACGAAGAGTTTAGGGAATTCCTATTATAGGGTGGCTTTGCGACAGTTTTAAATAGGTGTTAATTAATGCAATTTACAATAAAGATGATTCCTCTTCTGCGAATTAATCGGACTGTTAGGAGGAGCTCTCTCTTCACCACTAAACAGGTAAGAAATAATAATAATATTGGGTCTTGATTAGATTTCTAGTACTAGGCTTACAGGTAGGCTCCCAGGAGGAGCTCATGTAATATTAGGAAAGTTGTAATTAACCACATTAAGAGCCGAATTAAATTCATCTAGATAAAGAGGACAGTTGAAATTATATCCTTATATTAGCATTAAATAAACTGCGCCATAAGGCTTGCGAACTGTAGCCAGTATTCAGTTTGGCGCTAAAATACTGACGTTTAGTGTTATTGATCGCTGCGATAGCTCTATTTCAGGAAAATTTATAAATTAGTCCTGCTTCTTCAGAATTAAGGTGTTCATAGCGTTGAAATAAGTTTTCAATTTGATGATTCAGACGAGAATTATGGGCAATTTCATGATCCAATTTATTCGACACATTTCTGTCCACTTAATGGTAAACTGTTTGAGTATTGTAAATAACATTCCAGGGTAGAAGTCACCATTCCATGTTAATATTATTGAAATATTGATAGGTGAATGTATTAAAGTATGGGCCACATCCAGAACAAAGTTATTGTTGAGAAATAAGATGTTATAGGTACATATCGTGATCCGGGGAGCTACTTAGTTGACCTAACTTGGAATTGGACACTAGATCTAGCTTCAACGATTTGGAAAAAGTAAAGTAGGTAAGTTGGATAAAAGAGTTAACTACATTAAGAGAAGGGGGAATGAAATATAAGACGTTAGCAGTTTTATAATCTTAACAAATGGTCACAATCAAAGCTGATTGGAGGAAGTATACTGAAGATAGTATGTATATTTCATTTTTCAATTCCAAAGTTGATATCCTCACTTAAGATGAAAGGAAATATTTGAAATACGTGGTAGCGAAGCATTGACTTGGAATATCATTCTTCAATCATTGCCTTTTTTTTTAATGCGGCAGGGCAACGAGAAATCCCAAGCACTGAGGCCAATGTTGCCCATTGTGCTATCCTCCTAGAAACCCCATCATCAAAACCTTCTAGTCCTTAAGTCTTGATTAGGAAGATTTTTCATTTTATCTACAGATAGGACCCTAGAGTATCCAGCTCGTTCCGGCCGAAGACCGGACAAGCACACAGAAAGTATTCGGTTGTCTCAGGCTGTCCTTTCGGGCGACCAGTCAATCAGGGCTGTCATCAACTCCCATCCTTGAAGATGCCAACCACAGTTCTACATTGTTTCCTTCCCGAGCCCCCATGATTAAATCAGAAATATTCCTATTCGGCCCATCAATAAACAGTTTTGTGCACCTGCAAGTACTCAGGTTCTCCCATCTCTGCTGATGCTTCCTATGAACATCCGCTTTGATGTGAGACCCGATACTCGAAGTGTTAACGGCTACGATGGGCTCCGGTCCGAAGAACGCAGAATCAGAGCCAGCCCTAGCTAAAAGGTCAACCCTTTCATTCATCATGATCCCCATGTTAACAGGAACCCACTGAAATGACAGCTTGTTGTGAATACACAACTTATTCACATACGACCTGCAATCTCCCAGTAACATAGAGGTTATCCGATTCAGCCTGGAAGGTAGTGGTGTGCCTTCCAAGTGAGTACTCCATCCTCATCTCCCAAACTCCCAAACTCTCCGAGTTAAGGAATGAGAATTTTCGTTTTCCCCGATTAAAACTCCCAAACTCTCCATTCGTGATTCTCTAACATACTTGGGAGTTAGGGAAAACATGAGAAGTGTCGCAATATTGAAGGACGGTTAACTCTGCGTGGAAGGGTCGTAGAGCATTGGGGCTTTTTCCTTCAATTTAGGCTCTAGAGTACAAAACTATAGGTGAACAATATCGGGGGAGGTGCTTTTGGGGAATGGGGGTCGCACCACCCCCCATTGGGGTGTCCAAAATACGTCATGTTTTGTATAAAATTAAAGAAGCAGAAGCGGGTAATATAGTGATGAATTTTTTTTTCGATCATTTTAACTTCATAACTGACTTTTGACACCGAAAAACGGCTTTTTTGCACTTGGATCATATACACCCCAGTTCCCATATTTTGCATATATTTTTTTTCCGTTCTTTGTTTCACATCCATTAGTACTCTATTGTGAACTTTTTTCCCATGGAAAGTGAATTTCCACGACTTACCAGTTCATCATAATAAGTTGAAAATATATCCATTTTTGTACCAAAACGGCCATTTTTTCATCTTAAGAAGGACTGATTCAATTCTTTTGCAGTTATCTCCGAAACCATTTATTGGACTGAAAAACTAATTACATATCAAAGGGGACAAAATGTAGATACGATTTCATCCTACATACAAGCTTTAACGTGTATATTTAAAAATTTTATAGCATCTCTTCTGTACTGGAAGACGACCAAATTGATTACTTTCGAGGGATTTAAAATTTTTAGTGGGTACCTTGAGACACCAAAATCCATATTTCTCTGTAAGTATTACAAGGATTTCCTTAAGCTCTTTTTGTAAACATAGCCAGGATATGAAGTGAATCCACAATTTAATTTGAAAATCCTATTTACCTAGGTACCTTCACAAAACACAACAAAAGAAGACATTACTGTCAGTTGAGAAATGTTCTTCTTATTTCTCTACAACTAACACAGCCGAGAGTTTTGTCGAGTGGAATAGAGAGTTTGATAATTCTTAATACAAATTCCGAGTGGAGAGTTAAGTGTCAAAAGAACTCTCAGCTCCACAACTCTCCGAATTTGTGAATCTGGTCCCTGGTGGTGACAAGTGCCTTATTTACCCTCTACAAATTGTCTTAGAACATACCCAAATATTCTGTTCTCGAAGCATCGATTCTCCGAACCAACTTGGCAGCAATAAAGTTAGCATGAGGGTGTATAGAGGTACTGATCCACAAGGAGGAGTTTTTTCACCTAGACTGTATCTAATGGTGGTTAATGGAATTTTCGTCTCTCTCTCGGGTAAGCTCCTATCGACGATTAGCGAACTAACCCAAAGAGCATTACAAAAGCTTCTTAACTGGGCTAAGAGTTGTGGTCTGGGGCTCAACCCTGCAAGACCGAACTAGTCCTCTTTACACGGAGGACAGTTATTTCGACATTTGCCTCCCCTAAAATTGGGTGGCATTACTCTCGAATTTAAAACTGCACCCAAATACCTAGGAGGGATACTAAGCTAAGTTAAATTGGAGGATAAATGTGAATGAGTGTCTCAAAATGGCGGCCATACAGTGAAATGACCTGAAAGAAAACTTTTGGTAAAAGATGGGGCACACACCCTCGCATCGTGCACTGGATTTTTGCTATTGTAAGGCCTATCCTCACCTATGGAATCTTGGTGTGGTGAAATGCTCTAGACAAAGCAACGCACCTGAAGAGTCTTACAAAAATAAAGGGAGCTGCCTGTTTAGGTATTACAGGTGCTATTCGTACAACGTCAACGGCAGCAATGGAGACCATACTCCGGCCCCTGCCACTTGACATCCGTGGGAATGTATAGATGAAAAAAGTGCACTAAGACTTACAGTCTCAGCCTGCTGGACAACAGCAGACCTTGGTCACAGCAGAATACTGAAGTTCTGTCCTGGGCACTATATATATGGCGAACCACGGATTATATCGTCCCTAGATTAGACTTTGAGAAAACATTCTCAACTAGCATTCCTAGTAGAAAAAAATGGAATGATAATCGCTTGGTAAAAGACTCTGATATATGTGTCTTCACAGACGGTTCAAAAATCGATATGGGAGTCGGAGCCGGGGTTACTCAGCTCTCCCTCTAATGCAGGAATCGTACCGCCTACCGGACTAATGTAGTGTGTTACAGGCGGAGGTTGTGGCTATTAGCAAGCCAGCAGGGCAACAACTCATGTTGTACCCAGTGATCGAGTTATCAGGATTTATATTGACAGCCATGCTGCAATAAAGACGCTGAACTAGAACACCATTAGAACGCACCTTGTGCAACGGCGCCGCTGTGAGCTCGTGAAACTGGGTGCTAACCTCATGATATTTGACGATGATATAACTATTTTCCTAGCGAAAGAACCCATAGATCGAACACTAGAATCAGTAAAGAGCATTCTAGGCCTGTAAGCTGGCAAATCGTAGATGGGTAGAATTGACCATATGCGTGATTTTAAGACAGCTGTGGCCTGAGGTTTGTCTTAAGAGGACTGAATCTCTGCTGAGGAGGAATCGTAATGATATGCATAACCTTATCCCAGTTATAACGGGGCATTACCTCTTTGGTAAACATGAAGAGCGCATGCAAGCTCCATACAATGACTTCTGCAGAAGCTCTATGGATGAGGAAGATGTTGAGTGTAGCGTTCAGCACCTGCAGTATGAATGTCCTAACCAAGGAGGTGAGGGACCTGGTAAGGTTAATTAACTCTTGTGGTTGTTTTCAGCGCACCCCTAAATCTGAGGTATCTTTCCCAGGTAGGGTCCAAATAAGGTGGTATCACAATGGATCACAAATGGTCTAAGTGAGGCTGATCGCAGGGGCTCGCGTGATGTCCAAGCGATGGGCCAAATAAAGATCATAACGCTGATTCTAGTATTCTAAATATGAGACAAAATAAGTAGCAACAACAAAATTTTACTTATTGAAGCTGGAGAATAGTGACGCGGACTACTCTACTGTTTCTTGTACTGAAATCCTTAATCATTGTTTGGTAATAATTTAGGACTAAAAAGGAAAAAACAAAAAAAAAACGATTCAAAATAGCATTTGCTTCAAAATCCGCGCTAAAAATTAGTTAATAATTTTTCTCTTCACTTAATCAGTATATCACAAAAGCTCTCTTGAGTTTATCTTCATTTTGCATTTAATTAGGTTTCGAAATTATTTACAGTAGAGTTCACTTAACACGAAATATTGCATAATATGAAATAACGCCCAGTGCCCCGGTAAAATGATTTTTATGTGAATTGATTCTGATATCGCAAAATGAATAACACGAATATCGCTTAAGGGGTTACACCACCATGAGATTTTAAAAAAAATTTTTTTTAGATAAATTGTTTACACTTTTAAGAATATTTCAAGGTTCAAATTATTTCCGAAGTTGTAGCAATTAGAAGTGAGCGCGGCAGAAAATATGTAGCTGTTTTTTCTCGAAACTAAGTTTGCAAACTAGTGTGACAGATATCTCAATACATACTCAACCGATTTTGATCAAATTTTAACCACATATTCTTTATAATGTTATCTAAGATATAACATAGGTTGGATTGTTTTGATTGGATGCCACGCTCATTTTTTATAAATTTTTGAAGATCAAAGTTTCCATAAAAATCAGGTTTTTTTTCAAACTGCTGTCATTTCTACAAACATTTTTTTTATTATCCTATACTATATCTTTACTATTACCTTTCTAAATGAGAAAAAAAGTAAAATTTCATTTTCGAGACGATTCCTGATAGCAAAAAAAATTACACCACCAGCAAGGGTTTTTAAAATTGGGTACTACTTGACGGCTCATATCTCCTTAATTTTTTTAATTTTTTCAAATTATTCATAAAACTACTATGTTTATGTGTAAAATAAAAATTATTTTATATATTTAATAGCTGTGTCAGAATTTTTTTTTTATATTTATACCCATTTGCTCTGTTCTGCGGACACAAGAGAACACAGCTACTAATAGAGTGACAATTTTGCACTCCTTACATCTACTGCCTGGCGATGTGTAAGAACCACAAAAATTAAAAATTGTTTCAATCATACTCGATTTTCCATGGTAATGCCTCCCTCACTGGGGGTTCCTTGTTCCGAAGAGGTTAATTACAGAATAGTTTACGCGGTATCTACAACTCTGCATTTAGTCACGGATATTACTCTCGAATATTATTTGAACCTGGACAACCATGTTAATACTACTGGAAATAATTAACCCATCAACGCATAAAGACGAAGAAAAAAACGAATGCAATGCCTGCACCAGAAAGGTAATGCTCACTTTTCATACAATTTTAGGCCCGACACCTCCAGACCTGACAGATGTCTTAAATGATACATTATGATACTGTGAACATATTTTATGAACAATGTTTATTTCTATCTAGCGGGGGAAAGCTTTGGCATCCGGATGTAGCTTGAGCGACTTTCTTGGATGAAAAAGTGGACTTTTCTACTTCACGTGATTGTGCGGCCATGGAAGAGAGAAATGCTAAAATATATGCGAAATGTAGTAGCTAGGGTATATGTTACACAAGTGTATGAAAATGGGTTTTCCAGCGGCATAAACGTCTCGAGAAAGCTTTCTGAATCGGGAAAAATATACACCACCCGATAGTACTCGATGAGACGTTTAATTCGATATGCAACATGCGGTTATTTTAGCTGGTAATTAACTAACGAGAACAGTGAAACCCGTTTTCAGAACGGATATAACCCTACCGAGTTAGAGCCGATCTAAGGTGCGAAAAATCTAGCACCTCAGTTCGAAGAAAAAAGAGGGAAATACAAAAAAGGTAGTATTAGGATGGAAATAGCTATTTAAGCCTCGGAGTATAGGAGTGTGGATACTCAAACTTCTTCTCAAGACCCAAGGAATTCGGTTCTGTACTAGATTTTCCAAAAATGTACTGATCAAACTTTGACCCGCCTCCCTCAGCTTTCTCCCGCTAGATAGAAATAAACATTGGTAATAAAAAATGTTCAGAGTCTCATAATGAATCGTTTAAGACATCTTTCATGTCTGGAGGTGTCGGGCCTAAAATGGGCATTCCCCTATTTTAACAATATATAAATGTTTTTGCATGTGTACCTACATATAAGACAACGTTTAATAAAAAAATCGGATACCACGATTTCAAGTTAAGAAAAGTCAGTACTCAGCAAAAGTTTCAATTTAGTTACCAGCGAGCCTGTAGACAATAAAATTTACTATAGGTAGGTTTGTGTCATGAAAGTGAAAAATTTCATATAAAATTAGCCTAGACTTAGACCACAGACTACATTAGCGACATCTGTGTAAAAGACAGAAACACAACATGTGACAATTTAAGACGAAAAATGAATAGTTGCAGTTCAAATAATTTGAAAATTTTTAACAAGAATTAACTGCCCAAATTTTTTTGCACATAATTGTTAAATATACTATTTTGCTTTGTATTTCAACAACTTTCAAAGAAATATTCCAATTTCTCGTCGGTGAAATATCGGGAGAAAAAACAAGTACTATTGGAGTCAAATAATTAAAAAAGGTGCCACTAAAAATGAAAAAAACTCGATGTTATTTGCTAAATCTAGGCTTTATCTTTCTAAAATAATCACAATATTTTTACCATTTTTTACGAGGTTCGAGCTAATATTTATTTATTTATTTTGCTACAAATAGTTTGCCACAAATTCGCATTGAAAAATATGTATACGAGGCTTGCAAATCTTGGTACTGACTCCTGTTAACCGATTTTCACTTTACATATATTACATTTATGTAAAGATTTTACAATTTTCAAGGTAAAGAAAGGAATGTCTGGGCAGTTGAAATATTTACCTTATAGTTTTTCAAAATTTCATTAAATGCAACATTAATGGAAACTCTACAGAACTTAACTTTTGTGATGAACTCATTAAGTGAAGGGAAAAATTATTATTTATTTTTATATACTAGTAGATGAAACCGACCAGACTATATACGGAGAGAAAAATAAATATTCACAACAAACGCAAATCGCGCTTAATATTCATATTCGATTGAATTCGTTTCATTCAACTACTATTCTATCAAATCAAACGAAAACATATTTAAATTGAAAGACTTTCCAAAAAAATGTAAACGTCTGCGCGTTTAAAAAAGCTTTCAATTTAACAATTCACTTTGAAATGAGAAAATTGTTCATATTGAATACTTTGACGTTCAGTATAATAGTTAAATGAATTTGGATTTTTATTAACCGGGCTGTTGTTTGTTTTGAAAGCAAATCGCCTTCACTTTGATCGTCAAAAGAGTTAAATTTAGTATTATTTGTGTAGCTTTGTTTCAAAGCGCATGACCAGAAGTCGATGTGGCAATTAATAAAATCACTCGTACTTAAACAGGAACGGGAAGTAATAACTGAAGCTGAGTTTATGGATGGGAACGCCAGGGATGAAGAAATAATAGCCAATAAATTCAATGAGTATTTTGTAAACAGTCTACATGATATTGAGAATTCTATACCACTTCAGCCATACATTGATAATATCATCCCAACTGCAACTACATTTCTTTTTAAGCAAGTCAATCTTGCCGACAGTATTTAATTCTTTAAAAAATAAAAAGGACTACAATTTAATATTTCCGAAGATGATAACGGATGCACCACTCAGTGTTGGGAAAATAATAGTGGATATAATAAATGGATATTTTGAGGATGGTGAATTCCCAGAGGAATGGAAAGAATCTGTTATAGTTCCAATTAGAAAAGTTGGCGTTACTAAAAAATGTGGTGAGTTCAGGCCAGTTAATATACTTCCGATATATGAGAAAGGAATAGAAAAAGGAGTATAAATACAATTGGAGGAGTACATGGAGAAAAATAACCTACTTGTGGAACAGCAATCGGGGTTTCGTAAGGCACATTCCTGCGAGACAGCTTTAGCATGGGTAACATTGGAAAGGAAACAATGTGTGCATGATGGAGAGGTTATAATAGCAGTGTTCTTAGACCTAAAGCGGGCATTCGAGACAGTTGATAGAGAAATACTGGTTAGAAAATTGATTAAGTACGGGATCAAAGGTAAGGAGTTAAGATGGTTTAATCGTTCTTAAAAGGGAGAAAACAGCGTATGAAGGTGGGTGATACAAAATCAACATCGCTAGAGACGAATTTAGGGGTACCACAAGGATCAGTCCTAGGAACGCTACTGTTCCTGATTTACATTAATGATATGGGTTGTATCTTGGAACATGCTTAACTGGTGCTTTTCGCGGATGACGCGCTAGCATATATTGCAGCAGGGAATATTAGGGCTTGTGAAGTGAAGTTACAATCTGATATATGAAGGGGAATAAGCTTAAAGTGAACATTTCAAAGACAAAATGTATGGCGATAAATTCAAGTTTTAATACTAATATTTATATTGATGGTGCGGTAATAGAAAATGTTAGGTAAAAAGATCTCTTATTTTAGAAAGATAATGTCTATTGCTACATCAATTAAGGTTTTCAATGTCATGATAAAACCACATTTTGAATATTGTGCTTCAATTTTGTTTACAGCATCAAACAGTTATAAAAAAAGATGGCAGGTGTTACAAAATAAAGGAATGAAATCTATATTGAAGTTTGGAAGATTTACGCCAACTCGCTTTCTTTTAGAAGCATTGAAATGTTTGAGTAGGTATAGAGCAAAGGATGTAGAACAATTTTTTGATCAGCTTACCTCAAGGAATCGCGTGGTATACCGGAAGGTATCTTGATCTGAATCACGAAAATTTTCAATTTTTTTATATTGCTGAAATGAACGCAAGGTTGTTTGGTGAGAATATTTTAATATTTTTACAATTAGGATACATGCGTACAATATGAACGTTTCGTCATTGTTAAAATAAGCTTTTAAACTCGAAATCTAAAAACCAAACGATTTCGAGTTTCGATTTCATTCAATTTGACATATTCATTCTTCTCCGTGACTAAGTTTGTCATTCCATTTGTAACGCATAGAAATAATAATGTTGGAGGAAAATGGATTGGACACCCACGCATAATATTAAAAGTTATTTTCATTTTTACATGTCAGTCCGACCGCGAGATACGAGACATGATCAGTTAGTGAGCTGAAATGGAACAAATCAGGTAACTCCTTCGTGGGGTTGCCGTACAAAAAATTCGTTTTTCATTATATATTTGGACACTGCCTGAGAACGTAGAAAGCTGAAATTTGTACACGGCGTTGTTATAAAAACTGCAAATATGAGTTCAAATATGAACTAAATCGGGCAATCCCTTCTTGGTGTTACCATACAAAAATTGAAGTTTTTTACGTATAGTGCTAGACGTTTATATTGTAATAAAAAACCCTTCAGAATAGAAAATCCTATATGAGATTGGTTAGAATCATTTTTATTGTCCGACGAATCATTTTTTGCATATGTATGTAGAACCATATGCAAAAAACCACTAAAAATCAAACTTGCGCAGAGGAGTCACCATATGAAATTACATACGGGCGGGAATTCAACTGGCATATATCATAAAGGAGAAGCTACACGGCGATAGACCTTGGCTTCCAGAGATCACTTTTTTGGACTCTTGGAGACCCAGAGGCCCATGTATACACTTTGGAAACGCAAAAATCTCTAAAGAGACAAATCTCTAGACTTTTTTTGTTCTGGTCTCACACAAATTTGTTCTGTTATCCTTTATCCCGTATAATTTGAACACCAAGGATATATTTTTTTAATCTTTTTCACTTTTCGCATAACATAAAAATATTAATAACTTTTGATATAATTCTTTCTAACAATGTCTTGCTTGACGCAATTAACAAAGATCTCTGGAGATCTCTAGATACCAAACTTCAAATTTCGTGTATACACTTGGAAACGTGTCTCTAGAGACATTTTTCTTATGGTCTTCAGAGGCAAAATCTCACTGTGTATCTTTATCTTAAGAGTTGGTCTTAGAACAATTTCAGCTTTTTTTCTTGTTTAGTGTGGTTTTTGAAGCAGTCTTTTTAAAAAGGATTTTCCTATCTTTCTGTAGTATAAAGTAATTAGCTATAAACAGTTGATTGTTTTGACTTTTGATGAAGTTTCGTTGCATAGTAAGTAATAATTCCAAATTTGGTAGGTGAATATCATCAACCTCTGCACTATTTGATTGCAAGCTCAGATTTGTAAAGCGGCCTTCTTTTGTACGTATAAAATTATGGAAAACGTACGCAGATTTTATTACATTTTTACCTACATTCTTTATTATTATTATTTTAAAGGCAAGAGACAGGAGCCCCTATCCCAAGCACGGAGGACATAACGGCCCATTGTGCTGTCCTGCTAGAAGGCCATTCACCAAATCTTTCCTGTCCGCGTCCGGTCTTGGTGAGACAGGGTTTTCAGCTCATCCACAGATAGAAGGGCAGACACTAGAGTATCCAGCCTGCACCGGGCGAAGGCCAGACACGCACACAAAACGTGTTCGGTTGTCTCTGGCATTCACTCCAGGCAGGACAGACACTCAGGGCTGTCAACAACTCCCATCCTTGTTAGATGAGCGTGAAGTGAGTTCTACTTTGTTTCCTTCCAAGTCCCATGAGAAAATCGGAGATATTCACATTAGGCCCATCAAGAAACAGTTTTGTACACCTGCAAGTACTTACTCAGGTTCGCCCATCTCTGCTGATGCTTTCTATGAACATCCGCTTTGATAAGAGACCCGATACTCGAAGTGGTAACACCTACGGCGGGTTCCGGTCCGAGGAACGGAGAATCAGAGCGAGCCCTAGCTTGTACATTCTTTACTGAATATAAATATTTCAAACATTCAAACTTTCGACACAAGCATCCTAAAAGCACACTCGATTTTTTTTGTTTTTTTTTCTATTGAGAGTTTGTTGTTACATTTGAGAGCGTTTTACATTTGTGAGCGTTCTTTATGGAAACGTAATCGGGAAGGATCATCTCCGGGAAAATAAAACGGAAATTCCAAAATATTCCCGTCTAAGAATCTTATACATTTCGGAAGTTGATATAGTAACATTAGTCTAACTTTACATTTACTCAGTATCGTTCTCTAAATCAATATGTAATAACACTTGAACAGGCTTGCTCCGTAGCCTTAGAAATTATACGGGTAACGAAACAGCATCCAATAAAAAAGGTATTATTCGATATTTATATGATATGATACCTTGCAAATTTCAATACCATATTTACAAAACAAAAAACTTGAAATTTTATCCGAATTGCAATCATCTAAAAATTTTGGGACGATCCTGGTAATGCAAATTATTTATAGCAAAACAATTACCAGTCTATCGAAGGACAGAGAGTACATAGGACGTTTGCCAAACGGGCTAAATGCTGGCTAAATTCCAGTTTGCATTGGAAATTTAGCCAGCTAATTGCAGGGCTGTGCCAAACCAAAGTGGTATTTAGTCAATTGCTTAGCTGTCACTTTTATTTCAAAAGCAAAGCAATTGTGTGGCATTTAAGATGGATTTACAGGAAATAAACAAGGAAGTTATGGCCGTAATATTATTTTCTTGTATTTGTTCATTTTACAAATAAATACTTCTAAAAATCTTTCAAATAAACCGCACTTGTCAAATAATTAGACGAATGTGAAGAAGAAGAATTAGCAAGCTCGAAAATTTACTAAATGGAAAAGTAATAGATTTAGCCAGCATTTAGCCCGTTTGGCAAACGTCCATAATCTACTGGGAATAAAAGCACAGCATTTATATTTCAAAGAAAAACAATATTCAGACAGAGCAACCAAAATGAATGCGATAGGACTGTAGTGGAATATTTGGAGGGAAAATGAGTTGCGAAGACTAATGCTAATCAGACGAAAGAAGCTATTCTTTAATATTTCAAAAGCTTTCTTTCTGATATTGATATATTAAAATTATCCAAAAAAGGAAATCGTGAGTTTTCCAACTAGTTAGTCGACAAGTATTGAATGAACAGCAAGAAGAGAGAGGAGATGCACACACTTCCTCTGCAATTATTTTTGATGTTCTGAAAAGTTTTATTTAAATTTTTCTTTTTTACTTCCAGAAATATAATAATATTTACTTTGATGTTAGTAATACTTTTTCTTCTGATGATATCGCTTTCCGAAAATTCGATAGGTTTTACTTTAGAATTGAAACGGCATATATGTCCAAGGTCCAAAAGTCCTGGACTAGGTTGAGAATTAAAAGGACTCAAGTCCTGAACGTGAGTTGCTTCAATACTAGTTACTGTGGATTTATTGTTTGAAAAAAAATTCAAAATCAAAATATGAACATTCGACACTTTCAATTTTAAACAATTCAATTAGATTAACGTCGAATCTTTCTCGAATTTTTAGTGCAAATTCTGAAATTTTTAACATTAACATTTTTTGCCCTACATCTCCGTCTTAGTTTCTCGTCAATGTCAAATACATTCTCACATTATAAAATCAACTGATTTCAGTTGCAATGTGGCAGTGACAAATTATTTGACTATCAATTGATTATTTCTGGGGATCTGAATCGTAATCAGATCCGAAGCCTAGTGCGGCATCGGTCTGAAAACGATACAAAGTGCAATTTCCATTAAAAATTAAAGAATATTGGACATATATTTTTGATATTCATACGGCTCTTTATTATTAAGCTTCTGAAACTTATTGAGTGACAAATTACATTTCCACAGCTTTCACGAAATTTTCAAAAAATACTGGCGATGCATTATCCAAGTTGTGATCAATCATTTGCTCTTTACTACTGCGGATAGCAATCGGCTTCCATTAGACGCAATTGAATTTGATGGAAATTTTGTTTGCCTCTATGGACCCATAATGTGCTGCATTCTCCAGATAAGAGACATCGGCAAAGATAAGACTAATCAAAATAAAAACATGCGCTCCAAACTTATTCTTTGGTTTTAAAAGTTTTATTCCAAACGAATCAAAAATTAAAACGAAAAATTGAGCTATTATACAGGGTGTCCCGTAATTGGTGTAATATCCGAAGGCTACGGATAGGTTATGCTTAGGCGAGCAAAAAATTGTATGGGTGGGGGAGAAGGAATCCCAACGGTTTCCGAGATAACGGGACTTTAAAATATTTCGGTATGTTTTTATAGATCACCTTGTAACTTCTGAGTATTACATCCTATGATGATGATTTAAATTTTGGTAGATAGATAATCGTTGGATCTTTTTAATGATCTATAATTTTGTTTTGTTAAAATGTCCATCCAGAAAAGTCAGGAAAAACAAAACAAACCTGTGTGCAATAATAATCCTCTGAAAAAGAGGCATATCGCACCTTGCACTGCATATTGGAAGAAGGCTTCGTAAAATCCTCACATTCGTTTTCAATAGATGGGGCTGTAAGCCTGCCACGATTATTATTTCTTTTTTATTGGTTTTATTGTATATGATGTCTCCTATAATTTTGAATATTCTCATACGTCTTCTATCCTTTATATTTCTCTGCTATTCTTATAAAAATAAAGAAATAATGATTGTTTTTTTTTCAAAAACACGTTTCTTAATTTACTAAATTTATTAATCGAATTTACTTGTATTTTATAATTAAATAATGAAAAAAATTTATACTTTTTGCAGTAAAACAAAACCAGAGTTTTGCGATGAATGTAGCACGAGCACGCCTATCACGGGAGATCACCATAAAAAAAATTCAGCATAATGACAATGATTTAATAAATATGAGAAAAAAACTGGATGAAACGGGTGCCGACACTAAAATATTAAAAGAAATGTTATCAAAGCAAAAAATTTTACTGGAAAAAATATCGGAAAAACTTTTTACCACACAGATGGGCTGCAACAGTTATTACCCACAGATGGGCTGCAACAGTTATCCCCCACAAATGAGCTGGAACATTTTCCCTATTAAAAATGTGGAGTCATTAAAAAACTGTGAAAATGATATAAAAAATAAACCGAAAGAGGAAGTGGTGAGTTTATGTTATTATTATTATAATTTTACAGGCTTTGTTCGTTTTTTTATTTCACCTTCCAGATAAGATATATCAGAGAAATCGTAGGAAAATCAGAAATATCTAAAATTTTTAATCGAATATTTGACGATGATATGCTACTTCAAATAAATTGGGACGGAACAAAGAAGAGAATTGCTGTAAAAGATTTTACGCTATTTAATTATTATTTTTTTGGTAACAAATATATTAATTTAGTGGTAATAAATATATTAATAATAGTTTTATTTTTAGAAGCTGTAAAAAGGACTGATTTCGGATATAATCAATATGAAAATGAGATGAAGCAAGCATTTCGAATGGCAAAGTGTCGTTTTTACCGTAGAACTTATAAAATAAAAGCGTCTAAGTAAATATTAAATAAATGTATCGCTAAACGAAGTCATAATCAATCAAAGTATATATATCATTAATATATTTAAACTTAAAAAGCGATATATAATTTGAAAAATATCTGTCGGTTTAATAACGTTATTTACTCTCATAAATATTTATCAATTCTTCAAAATTAAAGTAATTAACTTTCAGGCAGAGTATAGGAAATATTTTAGTTAGAATTTGCATACATACATATGTATGTTACATAAACTATAAATAAAGTTTAATAACTTAATAATAAAATAATACTATTTCTTCGCAATACAAAATAAATTAAAAACAATCACATTTAAAAAGTAGTATGTCAAGTAAAAATAAAATTAATTTATGAACATGATTGTTAAAACTATTTAATTCTCCTTTAAAGTGTTTTGGAAGCAGGTGAGTGAGTTACTTATGGACGTGACAAATTAAAAGCAGCGACAGAAACAGATTTTTTTCTGAAAGCATGCAACTGTTCGAGTAGTAAAGCCTGAAACACATTCACTAAAGTAACTTTGACTTCAACTTTGAATCTTCACGTGGTATCTTATTCGGTTGAACTTGAACCAGCCACACAATACAACTGTTGGTCCAACGGCTGTTGAACAACCGTTGGACCAACAGTTGTATGGTAGTCCACACACGATACAACTGTTGGACCGATTTCTTCCGCTGTCAGTCTTGTGTAACTTTTCATACTGAGTATATCTCTAATTCGAAATAATGTCATCGGTTGTCAAAAAAAAAGAGAATGTACATTTTTTTCAGCTGTGATTATGTCTTTGAAAAGTAATGGTAGACTCTTATATATATCAATAAACTCTACCCAGAAGTCCTTATACTTAATAGACACCATTTTGGTTTGGTTTTACAATGCAATTACAATATAAAACGGTGCTCACTGTATGAAAACTTCACAGATAATGAAATCGGATCAACGGTTGAGCAACAAGCACATACGCCATACAACGGTCGCCTATAAAACAGCGGTTTACCTGCATGCACATCCAACCATCCAACCGAGCTTGGGATCGTTGGATGCTTCGTACAATTGGCCCACACACCATACAACGGTTGTATGCCAACACAGATTCTTACAACAGTTGAACCAACAGTTGTATCGTGTGTGGGCCGCTTAAATGCAGTTGCAGCAGCAGTAAATGCAACTTCAACTTTGAGAAATTTCAAAGTTGGTGCAAGTTTTTCAGTACTGACAACCTAAATATTATAGGGCTTTTTTAGTTGGCGTTAACTCTGGCTGCGTTTGCACAAAATAATGGAAGAAAGCTTAATGAACGTAATGCGTGATCATCCGAATTTGTATGATAAAGCGGATGGTCAAAATGAAGATGCTGCAGTTAATGTGGCACCAATATGCAAGGAAGTCCACTTTACTGCAACGGCTACTGAAAAGTCGTAGTTACTGCAGTGAATGTGTTTCAGACTTAACAAATTTAAAGCAGAGGCAGCGGTAGCAGCAGAAGCAGAGCTTGAAAGTTGATCAAATCTCAAAAATTCTACTTCTGCTCAGTACTGCCAATATAAAGAGACCAAAAATTTGTATTTGATTTTTGGCGTCCTTTCTTTTAAAAGTGTCAAAGAGGTTGATGAGAGAAAAAGAAAATGTCTATGGAGGAAAAATTAATTAATTTTGTTAGAAATAACTAATTAATTCACAATTAACATCAACTTCTTGAACATTATAACACCTGACATTTGTAGTTGACAAGTAACTGTGTTCTGCATCTGCTTTCAATGTGGTTGACAAAGCAGAAATGTTGAATTTTTTCGCTTCTTCTTTTTTCGCTGTTTTCTGCTTTTAATGTGTCACAGGCTTATCAACCGAAGTTGATAGCTCATTCCACTCAGGCTAATTGCGGAGAGTGTGGGGTGGATAACCACGAAAATCTGAAGCTGCCACACACTATTAACAAAAAGATTGTGCCTTACCAAAAAACAAAAAAGAGAAGAAGCACACATCCTGCAGTCCTGAATGAACTGCTTCACTTCACTTACCTGTAGCTGCTATGATGATCGGATCGTATGATCCTCAAGCGCTTTTTCCCCAATCTCACTATTATATTACCGGCACACATATGTAATATCTCAAATGATCCTGGAAATTAGTGGAGGAGCGAACCTAGGCGAACATTACTTCAAGCGGGATCCAGGAGGGTGGGGAAAGAAATGAAAGATCCTACGGAGCCATTACGTTATAACAAATCTTTTAATAGTAACTTCAAGTACGCATAATGGTCAAGCATGCGCAGCTACAACCGCTACTACCCTAAACAATAGTTTTCTATGAAAAAATGTAAGGCTCATTCATTTACATGTATAGTTAGATCACTCAGTGAATCGCCTCTTTAAATCTGAAATTACACCGACAATTCATTTCTACTGTTTGCACAGACTTTAATTCATTTAGAGATTCGCAGCTCGAATCTTCTCGCTAGGAAACACATGTAATAAAATGAGCTACCTGGCAGTTGTTGTGTGTCCTTAAATCTATCAAATCCCATAATCCGTTTTCGCTCAGGAAAAGTATTCTCAGTTTTTATAGTTCATTTTTAAAAGCTTATTTATGCAATATCATATTTAAATCTGTTAGCATCCAGTGGTTATGCGAAAATAATATTTTTACTTAAAAGGCAAGAAAACTGCAACAACTTACATATTTTGTTGATGAGGGATCCCGAGACGCCTCCGAGAGGCTCCGCTGTGCCACTATATAATTGCCTATAAATTTAAATGTCCAGTTACGGTATAATAAGAAGGGACATCCCAAGCTGATCGGGCTGCCGGTAATTTAGTAGGACACTGGGTTAATGTCAGTTTCCTAACTTAGCTGTTGTTGAAGGTTTCCGCAAGATTGGAATTAGGCGCCTGGATAAGTTCCAGGATTCATGCTTAGCGCAGACTGCTTCCGCAATGATGATTATAATTAGTTGCCTTTCGATTGAAATAGACGTAAAGTCGATAAAACGATATTTTCTCAACAGGAGAGTATCGATAGCAGTTCCAGGATAGACACGTATGACTGAATTGGAAACTGTTCGCTGTTGTGCAATGGTACTGGATATTTCGAAGGAGTATTTGTTGACTGCTGAGGTGCAGATGTCATTGTTGGAGCAAAGTTTATCTGTATATGAGGCACTTTTTGGTGATTCTTTTAGCGACTGATTAAGCCCAAAAATACCACCTCGTCGCTTTTTGTTAAGACCTTTGTAGCACTTATAAAATAGTATTATTCTGTCGCCCTGAAATTTATAAACCTATTTGCCAGATTAACATCGGTTAAGCCGATCTTTTACGATTTTATTTGTCTACGTAGGCTGTTTCTGTTCGCAGAACCGCTTCTATTCTGTTCGCCAGATGTCAGTCGGGCCGTAAGAAGGAACTTAACACCTAAGGGTACAGGTAAAGCTGCGACAATAACAAAAACATCTCCTAGAAAGCTGAACTTGGGGCATTTCAAATGGAATTTGGACATAAATACGAGGCACGTTCAGAAAGTAAGAATATTAAATTTTTTTTAAAAATCGAAAAGCAATTTTAAAATTTTTCAAATTCATATACATATATCAAATACTATTTTTCGACGTAATCTTCTTCCTTTTCAATGTACTCTGTGAACCGAGGGATCAGCTTTCTTATTGCTTCATCAAAATTCTCCCGACATCTCTTTGGCCCATTGTTTGACAGCACTCTGGACCTGATCATCGGTCGAAAACTTTTTCCATCCATAAATAACTTTAGAGAGGTGAAAAAATTAAAATTTGAAAGTGCCAGATCCGGGATATGAGTGGGGTGCTAGATGTTTCAACCGAACACAAACTTCAATATAGGCAGAATTCGAGAAATCGTATCTTTAGGAGGTTTAAAGAAGTTGAAAATGGTTGTCCAAAGTGTATCAAGCTAAGAATAGATTTTTCCGAAATTTAAATCGCAGCTCTCGTATTGATAGAATTGAAGCACTTAACATATTCCTTAATATTTTATATCACACGTATTTTATCTTATCAGTGAAAATTACCAATATTGTCTAATCTTTTGTTATGGCCCAATATAAGGAAGATTCTTCCAGCAGCTAAGGGCGCATTTTATTGAAATAATTAGCAATTGCTAAACAGTAACCTCGCATGGTACTGTTCTGCAACTGTCGGTTATTTCGCTGATTAGCTCAACAGCTGGCTGCGACGAGCGCTTAGTGGAGCAATCGACGATTACGATAACAATTAACTTCGCATGGTAATTATTATGTAAGGCGATTGTTTACTACTAAGCGAATCAGGTGCTGCAAACGGTAGAACAAACGACAAGGTTGTTGTCGTTTGTTTACATCCGCGTTGTGAGCAAAGAAAGCTTACTTCCGAGTATAGGTTCATAAAAGACCAATGACTGGTCTGTATAGTGCCCGTAGTATTCTAGCCGTTCAGTTCACAGTCGTTTCACATTTTCTGTCATAGTAGTGTCAAGTTTCGGTGCGGAGTACAAAATAATTGTTAAAGACTTTTAAGGCAGGTCGACTCTATTGCAATAAAGAATTACGGTGTTAAAATAATTCGATTGTCGTTTTATTTCAAAGAAAGTGTATCGCGGTTAATTATTGGGTTTTCGTTGATTGATTGCTTTTGGGACACGACATGTAACGGTTTTACGTGATTTTGAGGATCAGTAGTAAATGGTAAAAATTGCACTTGTATTCTCTTCGATTCCTTTTACCAATGGATTACCATAGATAGCACAAGAAGTAGATATCACATGGAATACAATGGCAGAATATACAGATTGTTAAATGAATAGTACATTCCGGAATGGACCACAGCATATTTTAGAGCGTGACGAGAGCAAATGTTGCTTTAACAGAACTTTTGTATACATATGATCGACCTCCTGAACACGGCAGTTGCGAGAAAATACGAATCGCTCGACGTATCCATCATTTCAAATGTTGTAGTACATTCCGGAATAAACCATCCAGTCATATAAAATTTGTATACTCTGCTCTGGTAATGCATGCGATATCTAGCTCCTGTGTCATGCCTGTGTAATACCCTAAAATATAAAAAAAAAATGTGGAGCCTTCACAACACTGAACATGCAAGAATGAATAACTTCAGGTCATGGTGAAGGCGTGGCTTTGGGACTCGATCGTATTCAGCCACGCTGGTTAAGCCTTCAAAGGCTTAATTTGGAGAAGTGGCTGCACTTATATAATAGCCCTGTAGCGCATGCATCCTACCAACTCCTCCCGTGAAAGATCTAATTCGACATCATGAAATCAATGTCATTTAAACTGAAAACAAAACAAGAGAAGTAGAAAAAAATTTAGCACATGTGTCACCAACAATATGGCAAAAGAAAGGTGATAGAAGCCTATTCTACTATGCTATGGTCTATCCTCGTTTAATCTTTCTTGAAACCAATTCCATTGATGGCATACCTTATCTTGTCGTCACACAATTAATCAAATATCTACAAGATCTTAGATGCCACGTTCAGAATTAAAGAAGAAAACGGAAATGCTAACCAACTTGTCTTATGACTATATTTATATAGTCTAATTACTTTGATAACACTGCATCTCTGCTGATCCTATTTCTTACTTTTCTTTATGACTGGTTTCATTAGGTTATAATGGCGACTACAAGTCACGTGTATTGTAAGCCTCTCATAAACCTAGAATTAGATTTTCTCGATTTTAGAACCGTCGGTGTACCAGATTAGGGCTTGATTTGCTAGATTTGTATCTATTTCTCCCCTATCTGATATTATTATCTTAAAGGGCAGACATAGGTTGTTTTCAAAAGCCATTCTGTCTGGCATCATATCCAGTATTGGATTTGTTTCAATTCTTTTGGTTATAGTGCGTAGACTTTCAGAGCCCCATTCACTATACTCATGAGTCCAGCCTCTTTTGCAACAATGTCGCTGAGTGCCGCTAGGTTCAATAATGTTTCTAGAGCGCTAGTGGATGTCGTGCGCATGGCTCCAGTTACATTGTTATTTTGTTGGGACTGACTGATAGCTTGTGTGACCAGTCTTGAACAAAACTGAGGGCTTCTTGGAGCTTTCTAGAAAGCAAGCGCTCATATTTATCTCTGATAATGATTACAAGCTCATCGGCATAAACTTGAGATTCAATACCTTGGTTGTTTAATTGAACTAAAAAGTCGTTAACTACCATAACTCATAAACCTTAGGGTGATCCGTTGTGTAACAATATCGGTGAGAGCTTACCAGAAGTCATCTAGTGACTGTTGTTGTAACTTAAATTTAAAAAGCGGCTAAGTAAATAATTAACTAATAAACCAGATCAACGTTTTCTGTGTTAATTAGGCGAAATAATTTTTGTATATATGGAGAGTATCACGGAAACGGCTCGTAGGCAAGAAGGTAGTACAAGGAACAGTTTCCAAGATTTTTATTGGCGACACCTAGCAACATAATCTGTTATATTAAGAGGGATCTCCATCTCCCAGGAACTTCTGGAAATGTGAGTATTTTATCTAAAATAATAACTAGTATGTAATCATGCAAAGATCTCAAACGTTTTTGTTTATTCTTAACCAAACGATATTGATGTGAATGAGGAGCAGATTTTGAATTGGTGGAACAAGATCCACTGTTCATCGTGTCGCACATAAAATGCAAGTTCGAAGTCGAGTGACTTGACTGACAAAGAGGAGAAAGGTAGCAACCTTTTCACTATATGCGCGAGAGCTACTTACAGGGTTTAGTGAGTACAGTTCTACAAGAAAATAATTCAAAAAAACGAAAATGATCCTCCATTTTTGCACAGGATTGCACAATTTGCATATCTGAACGCAAAATAATCTGCGGAGTATACACCAATCCTGATTCTAATACAGGTTTATTCTAAATGTCTAGACAGGAGTTATAGACAGATATTGCATCAATCCGTATGTATAGTTTCATTGATAGTGTGTCACATGAACATATTTAAACTTCTTAGAAAACATTTTGAGCTTTTGGATCATATATTTCTTAACAAAAATATACACCAGCAGAATGTCGCATCACGTCATTACAGGCGTGAGATACGATTCATTCTTGATTATTTATTTATTGCCAGATGGTTTGAACGTACAGCCAACAGGAAGACCACCACGCTCGCCCAATTTAACACCGTTCAATTTTTGTTAAATAAAATTTATTTCTAAGAAAACATTGTGGCCTTCTCTTCATAGGGTCAAGGCAATTGTGATTTTGTATGGATCGAGGCATTGCATTGCAGACTATCCCTTTGGGCACGTCATCAAGTGCTAAGTCAAGGCATCGTTAATTTTATATTCTAGAAAAGCGTAGCATATTTTTCTTCTACGTTTCCAGTCTTTGTATGTTATTAGTTTGTCTATGACATAGCCTTTTTGAAAAGTGTAGTGGAATATCAAATAAAAAAACCTGCATCTAAAACACTATATAAATACTGTTAATACCTTCCGTTTTCATTTTAGTAATGAAAATTGTCAAACAAATTAATCCATGGAGAAGATGTTATTAACCCTCACTGATAACGCCAAACTTTCAATTCCCACAACGCAAAACCATTCCTTACCCATAATTCCATACAAATTATCGAATTATTTAAAATCCTTTCAAATCATTTTATTCGTGTATGAATTCTCCAAAAAGGCACTCCACATGTCATCAAATGCATTTTCCTGTACAGAATTGCTGACGGTTCACAAGCGAGGAAAGAGCATAGAGCATACTTTCCCTGAATCGTTTTGCGAATATTTTCCTCGCTTTTTGCATATTTTTCCCACAGAATTGATTAACCAGCATTACAAGAGACATGTGTGAAGGATCGAAAAATGAAAGCGGTCAACCGACAACAGCCACAAAAGTATTTGGTGGCGTTCCTTTTTTTACAACCAGTAATACTAAAATAAGTTAGTGTTGTATTTTGTGTTTCCATACAACACCTAAAGTGATACTGACTGACAATAAAGTTTATAAAGTTTATCAATAAAGATTATGGAATAATCAATAAAGTTTATAAATCAACCAATAAAGCTTACAAAATGAACTATTAAGTTTAATACAAAAGGATTCGTAATTGTTTATTTTGGAGCTGATACACCTTCATTCTAAAAACAGAAGCACCACTTCCAGTCGTTTGTGGTCACACAAAACACCACAAAGATCTGAGACCAATTATGGAGGACCACTAAAATTAGATAAACGATAAGAGATCAAATAGAGGCTTTCAGAACCTATCCGAAGAACTAGACTTCCCGTCATATCCAAGAATCTCTTCGCCACTAGATACTCGTATAATATTTTCCAGCCATCTGAGAGAAGGTCTCGAATCATGTATATCTGTACTTTTCGAAAACCATATTCATCATCATCACTTAAAGTTATTTTTTTTCACAGAAAATTGCAAAAACATGAAAATAATTAGTAATTTTGTTAAAATATCTACAATTATTTCTAGATATTTAAAAGTGAGATCTCATTTACCAAAATACGACCTATCGATCCCAATGCGGAAGTAATACGGAATTACAAGAAGTGGTAGATCACTTAATTCTTAGCACGTTGACTACATGAAGCAATACCTTAGAAACGACAGTAATTTGTTTAGTGATAAAACCCTGTAATGCAATACATAAATAATATAACAAAATATTCCGGTGTAGCCGAGTCTCAACCGATGAACCTTCGAGACGATCAGATTAAGACAGAATCAAAGTGAGAATCAAAGGTAGGAAATTGGATTTGCAGAAAATATGATAATGATAATATACGTATCGCAGATCTAGATTAATATAATAATATTGTTCTTACAATGAGCTGAAATCCATTAATGAAACCGAATCCCTTGAAGGATTAAACTTAAATTAATTAAACTAATATGCATGTAAAGTCTGTACAACTTTTTAATAGAAGTAAGCAGTAGAGATACATATAATAATATAGTTAAAAAAATATTATTAATAGCTAGCCTTATCTTTCTTAAGCTACATTTACACGTAATATAGCTTTAGTTCATTTGTAATTTGATTGGCTTTAACCAAATATTTATATACATATACTAACAAAAACTAGAAAATCCCCGTCCTTTATTGGTTTTCTCTTTTTTAACTCCATGAATATGCTCTCCACGAACAAACATAATAGAACCGGTGAAATCTGTGTGCACGCGAACGGGGCATGTCATTTTTGAACACCTCCAATGAATCTTATTCCCACATTTTCCATGTTTATAAAAATAATGTCCTTTAAAAATCAGTTTTTTCCCTGAAATATATTAAAGATTAATTGAAGCAAAAAAAAAACATTAAAATGGAATAAAATAAAGGCGCAATATCTCAATAAGATCATACCTGCAAATGCAGATTCGCTCTTAGTATACGGTTCATGAATATGAGGCTTATTATTTTGTTTTATGCTGTTATCGTCATATACATTCAATGTAGCGGGACAACGAATACTGCGAGACTTAGCGCAACGATAATAGGTAACACCGTTTTTTATTACACCACATCGATGAAATCGATATCCACAATAAGTAATACCACCCCCCTTTACATCTTCGACCGCAGGATTTATTTCGTCTGTGCTGATCGAAAGTAGAGTAATTCCTTAAAATAAAAAAATAAAAAAAATACAATTAATAATTTTGCAATTAATGATTAGAATCCATACCTAATACCATAGACAACTCAATGAAGCTCAACAATTTAGATATGTAGTTAAAGGTAAAATTTATCTTAGATGCAATAATAAAACATATTTAAACAAAATACATACAAACAGTCAAAGTCGTATATCGACATCACATATAACAAATCAGTTGGTTACAACAAAAACAAGCAAGATAAGTATACTAGAATGGGAAACATATTCTACTTTATGTGGGACGTGTAATATTGCCACTGTCCACAGCAGCTTGTAATGGGCGACGATCCTTCTGGCTGCCTGATCAATGGAAAAGTATACCAATATGAAGTCGCATTTCACTGTATAACATAATACTAACAAAGTAGATCTAATATGGACTTTAATCCGCCATATTGAACCCGAAGAAGCGTAGTGCTTTTCTTGTTATATGGTAAGGAATTGCATCAGAATTTTAATTTTGATGTTGTTTTACATGTAAAGCTTAATGTCAAGATGTAACGGTATCAAATGATATCATATCGACAATATCTTATTTTCTGTTTACATACCGTGGTCGGAATGTAAGATCACGAGTAAAATTTTTACAGCAATGGAAATTAATCCCAAGATTTGGACTAATTTCGATGCGTGGAGCGCTACAAATTTTTATTGACGTAGGAAAATATACATTCAATTTTTCTTCAGAGTGTTTATGCAATGTGCTGGCCAACAGCGCATCACAAAAGTTAATTAGTTTTCAGATTATAGTTTTTATTTAACTTAATTTCCTTCAGTGTTTAGCATTTGCGTTAGATGGCCTGTCTACATAGAGAGCTATTCCTTTGAACGTAGTCAGTTCTCCCATGTAGCTTGAAGCTCTCTATGTAGCAATATATACGGTATGCCAATGAGCAAACTGAAATTTGTAGCTTGTAGATCTCGATGTAGATTGGCCCTAATTATTATCTCTCGTTCCAATCTACCTATTTAAATATTTATTCAAATAGAGTTATTTTCACTTGAATAATTGAATCAAAACTGAGTGAAATAAGAAATAATATTGGATAGTCGACCAAATTTTCATTAAACTCCAACGAAAAAATGATTGCTTATTTACACTTATCAAAATTGTTCGTGGCCCAAGCAATCCATCTAGAATCAATCCACTAATTTTCCAGTAAATACCCAAAAGCATAACTAGATATTGCATGTAATACCAGATCAGAATATACAAATTTTATACGACTGGTGATTAATTCCGGAATAGACCACAACATTAGAAAAGATAAATAGATGTTGAGGGGGTTGATCAAATGTATACCAAACTGCTGTTAAAGCATAAATTTGCGGTCCAGTCCAGAATGCAGCAGCCATATCACAATCTGTATACTCTATTCTGGGGTGAGAAGGATGGCTACCTCTGTGTGGGGGGTCGTAGAGCATTGGGTTTTTTTCCTACGGATTTTGAGTCTAGAGAACAAAAATATAGGTGAACAATTTCTGGCGAAGGGGCTTTTGAGGATGGGGGGTCGTACCATCCCTCCTTGAGGGTTGTCCAAAATAAGTCATGTTTGGTATCAAATTAAAGATGGAGAAGCGGCTAATTGAGTGTTGTAGTTTCTTGTTGATCTTTTTAAAGTAATAACTGAATTTTTAACGCCGAAAAAACGATTTTTTGCACTTGGGGGTCAAATACACTACAGTTTCTATATTTTGCATATATTTGTTCCGTCTTTTGTTTCACATCCATTAGTACTCTATTGTGAACATTTTTCTAATGGAAAGTGAATTTCCACGACTTACCAGTTCATCGTAATAAGTTGAAATATATCCATTTTTTTACCAAAAACAGCCATGTTTTCATCTTAAGAAGGACTGATTCACTTCTTTTGCAATTATCTCGAAAACCATTTATTGGACTGAAAAACTAATTACATATTAAATTAGGGGACAAAATGTAGATGTGATTTCATCCTGCATCCAAGCTTTAACTGGCATATTTAAAATTTTTATAGAATCTCTTCTGTACTAGAAGACGACCAAATTGACCATTTTCGCGTGATTTAAAATTTTTAGTGGGTAGGAACCTGGAGACACCAAAATCCATATTTCTCTGTAAGTATTGCAAGGATTTCCATAATTTGTTTTTGTAAATATAGCCAGGATATATAATTAATTCATAATTTAATTTGAAAATTCCTAGGTACCTAGATACTTTCACAAAACAAAAAAAAAACAGGAAATACTGTCAGTTGAGAAATATTCTTCTTACTTCTCTACAACTAAAACTGCCCAGAGTTTTGTGCAGTGGAATAGAGTTTGGTAATTCTCAATACAAATTCTCCAATTTGCAGAACTCCGAGTGGAGGGTTAAGTGTCAAAAGAACTGTCATCTCCACAACTGTTAGTGTTAGTAAATCCGGCCCCTGGTATAGGTATGCCTGAGACAACTTACATCCAGATGTGCAAAACCTCACAAAAACGCGGCCCAACTAAAACGAGCTAATGGCCCCCTAATAGAAAGCTCTAAATATTCTCTCTCTCTCTTGCTGTATTATGCCACATAAAATCTTCGCAACGATAGCTTTCTTTAGTTGAATAAAAAGTTAAAGAGATTTCAAAAAGTGTTCCGGGTTTATATGGTAGTTGTAAGTTGTCTCAGGGTATACCATGCAAAATCTAGTGCAATCGGGCCAACCCAAACATCTTCTGGTCAGCTAAGCGAAATATATTAATGCGAGCAATTGCTTACCGGGGGATGGATTCTATAACATGGAGAATTGCGAAATTTGGGATATGAATTGTTTTGACATTTGATTCTCCACTGGAAATTCTGTACCTCGGGGAATTTGTTTTGAGAATTGACGAATTCTCTACTTCACTAGTTAAAATACTCCGCTGTTTTGCAAGTGGAACAGAAAAAATAAGTAATATAAACTGACAATGTTATAATAGGAATTTCCAAATTTAATTATAGATTCATCGCATATCCTGGCTATATTTAAAAAAAAAAAAACCAAATTTTGAAGATCCATGCAATACTCTCAGAGATATGTGGATTTGGGTGACTCAAGATACCGGCTAAAACTGGTCAATTTGGTCGTCTTTCAGTACAGATAGAGATGCTGTAAACATTTTTAATATGCACGTTAAAACTTTATATATAATTAGTTTTTGAATCCGATTAATAGTTTAGTTAAACAACTGTAATAATTGCTTTTTAATAATGAAAATAGGCGTTTTTGGGTGCAAAAATGGAAATATTTAGCGCTCGTAATTGTGAAAAAATGATGGAAATTTACTTCGTACATGGGAAATGCTCACAACAATGTTCTAATGGATGTGAGAAAAATAACAGAAGAAATATATGCAAAATATAGGAATTGGGATGTACAAAACGCAAGTGCAAAAAAAATCCGCAGTAAAAAGTCAGTTATGAAGTTTAGAGGATCAAAAACAAAACTACACTACTCTCCTTTCTTTTATTAATCCCTTAATCCACTCCCCATTTCCCATAGTATCATATTCGCCCGAGTTCCCATTTTTTTATACCCCACATATATCTCTCCCCTTCTCTCCATTCTATCCGTTATTCCGGAAATACCCTTCTAATAAAAAAAAATTCAATATATCTCGGGAGCAATAGACCCATGTACTTTGAATTTCTAAATCAAAACAAAAAACATCTACACCAAAAACTGATACCCTTTATCGGTCCCGGTGATTCGCAGTTTTCAATCCTGGAACGCTAACCGTGAGTAAATTTTACTCATTTTCTACTTGAAGACTGCACTGCTCTTCACGACATACAAATGGAAGTCTGGACTACGTCCAAAGCCAATCACTCACTATAGTTACATAACAAACGTCACCTACCATATCCGTCGTCGAAGGCGCAGATGTTATGCCTTCTTTGCGTGCCCCAACCACCCATCTGACTCTGAGGGCAAGATTTTTCAGAGTCCCTTGGGTGATTGGGGCACGCAAATAAGGCATAACATCTGCGCCTTCGACGACGGATATAGGTAGGTGACATAAGGGTCCCTTCAAGACCGAATGTGTGCCGGCTTTTAGTGTTTATAGGCACGAAATTTTCTTGATTATGGCAGACGGCAGCGGCAGGTTTTTCGTGGAACGTCCCCACACTCTCCGCCAATAGCTGAGGCGAGCTAGCGTGCCTCCCTGCAGTCAACGCTGTCCGTCGAGTGATCTGTCAGCTCATGCTGGCAGTCTCGACTTCACGTCGAAGCAAATCACTCACTACATAGTACCATAACAATATGAATATGAGCGCAGCGTCTCCACTTCGCAAGTGCATTGCTTGAAGCGTGATTGCTAGAGGCTAGTCCGCCCTCTCATTCCCCATAGTCCCCATGTTCCCGGGAGCCCACTATAAGTTTGAAGTTGTGTTATATAAAAAATGTACAAAATGACATTACTTTCATTTGTAATGATCCTTACCTTATTAATTAAAATTTGTTTATGTAATTCTTATATTATTCTTGCAGGAATCCCATTTTTCCACTTTTGTGTTATTGTATTGCGCTAAATTATTTCAACACTTTTGTTTATAATTTTTTCGTGTGAGTAATATTTACTCAATAAATAAATATTAAAACGGGTTACCAATCCAGGATTAAACTCAATTTCTCATGTTTTCCCTAATTCTTAACGTTAGTAAACCAGGACCATCGAAACGAAGAAAAATATAAATATCAAAAACGGACCTCCACTTTTTTTCATTTTCTACAGCATATAAACATGTATTTGCTAGTAAATTTCATGCGTGTGATTCAAAATTTTGCTGTTTTATTTATTTATATTGTATTTTAATAATTTCCTCTACAGTCTTTTTATTTTTTCTTTCTTACCCCTCACATTGTGGCGCGCTAAAAGTCGTAACTTTTATCTAAACAAAAAATGACATTGCAGGTAATAACATGCTCTACAAGTTTGATAATGGAAATTTTTTCGATTTTTAAAGAAGAAAAGCGGAATCTTGGCAAACTTATTTAAATTTTACTGATAACTTATATAAGCTGACAAAATTTCAGCCAAATCGGTATCGTCACTTCAGAAAATTGCTCGCGAGGTGTTCAACGCACCTTTATAATTTAATTTACATTACAATCACCAAAAATCAATGACACTTTTTAAACTAAATATAGTGATGATGAAGAAATTTCAATCATTTTACATATTTTATTGTATAAATCGAATTAATAAAAATTATACTAAAATCTGAAACAGAAGAAACACACTTCACAAAATCTTAAATACACTTTATTGAAGTATATTTTAATTAACTTTTATTAAAACTATAATTTTTCAAAAATGTTGTCACAAATACAATGTTTGCGCTGAACATGTACTAAACCCGTTTATAAAAGGAAACTTTCAACACACGCTGAAGAAGTATATATCGCTCACCGGCCTGCAATAGTGGCACAACTCAAAATTTATACCAATGCCTGAAATTAAATTAGAATTTGATGCTCTATGTTCCTACGAAACCGGCGTAATACTAGTCTGTTTAAATTCAGGTAAACGGCACATGTGTCAATAAATGCATTTTTTCTTTTCTGAAATATACTTATTAAGACTATTTCATTTCTCTAATAATGTCACATCTCAAAAAGGGTGGAAAATTTAACCCCATATGATGAATATGGTCAAATCGTACCATATCATTATAATTTAGATTACTAAAGCCAAACAATCGTCATTACAAAAAAACAGCTCATTACTCAATCTTACTAGTTAGTGTCCCTGAAATATATCATAAGTTGTTATGACGATTTTCTCGAAACTCTCTAATTTTTAAAGTGTGCCACTATTGCAGCCGGTGAGGGATATGTGCTAAATTTAGTTTGACAAATCCCTTTTGAATGAATCGATTCTTGTTTAACAATCGCAATTTTATCTTTTGTAACTGATTGATTTTTTGCTAGTAAATGGTATTGTTTGCGGAATTTGATTGCTGGTATTACATGTAGCATCTGAAATATAAAATTGTAAGAATAAAGTGAATAAAGTGATTTTAAACTAACCAGTTATTTCGAAGTCAATATTATCGTCAGACTGTGTTTTGTGCGGCACCACAGCCGCCTTATTTCTTCTAATGTACGAAGACAACTCACCTGGCAGAATGTACAATTTTTTTTTATTGATGGGCATAGTACAGCAGCCATTATCGCATCATTCACTTTAAAATATAAAAAGAATAACGGTTTGAATATTTTTATAAAATTACCATCCAATGACAAAAATTTCGCTTTTGAATAGTTTTGAAAATATCAGACGAACCAAATTTTAAATTTAATTTCAAGTAATTTGTTTGAAGATGTAATTACTACATAGCCAAAAAAAAACAATTAAATTTTCCTCATAGGAAATCATAATTAAGAAACAATATTCCTTTAAATAATCAGTGTTACTGAAGGTAATAAAGGATGTTAAAAATATTTTAAAAATGAATAGACTTATTTCTGGCCAGTTCCATAAATCAGTACACTTAATGAAAGGCCCGAATGGCATCGACGCCATGGGCGATTATCTTTATTGTCATAGACTTGGGTAACTAAGGGTTTTCAATAAAGAATTTGAATAATTTTAATTTCACGCAATGACAGCAGAAAATCGTTTGCAAGCAAAAGTTACATATTTACAGATGGAGATATTATTAAGCCAATCACAGGTAAAACTGAAAAGGCTACGGTTGTTGCGTAACATACATATGAACATACATACATATAACTGCTGCGCTGTGGAACCAAGCCAATCAATTACTCAAACTAAATATGTATTAATTAGCTGTGAACATGTTTCGTTGTACATAGTACTTTTTTGTATTTCGTTCTTTATACACTTGTGTAAGCTAAATATCGTAAAGGAAACACCAATATAAATATGTATCAGATATAATAATGATAGAAAATAACAAATTTAATTCATAAATTCACATTTTGCAAAAAGACCGCACAAAAGCAGCAATTTCCAAGAAAGCCTACTTTGTGCAAATGAAACTGAACAATATTAAATATATTGTTTGCCTTTACCGTACTATGTCCAGCAATAAAAACAAGGTCGTATGTACATCGGTATCAGTCAGGCAAATTATTTTCGTTTATTAGAAGAAAAATAAGGAAATCCCTGACGCTATGCAGTCGCTCAAATGAAATTGCTATAATTTTTAATGAAAGTGGCTCTCTTCTGTTACGATTCAAATTTAATATTTTATATCCTACTTCTAATAACAGCAATGAAATTGCAACAAACAATATCTTTTAATACCACAAGAAAAATGTTTAAAGTATATGAATGGCAAAAAAAGAATCTAGTTAAGAAAATTTGAGCAATTATCAACTCATTACGCGTTTTTTAAGCTCAATTCAGCACCTGTTCAAAAACTCCTTTTCATTTGAGCTTTTAATAAGTCTTCTGTGCAAAAAAATCTGTTGAAAGATTCGTTTTTTTAATAACAACTAAATAAATTTGAATATGCTTTAATAACGGGTACGTAAGTAATATTAATTTTTTCGATGGTGTATTTTCTGCTTAATCTTCTTCTTTTCAGTTTCAAATTTGCTAACACCTCCATCTCCCATAGCTTTCGGTATAATTTTTATTAGTTCGTTTTATAGAATATTAGTGCTCTTTGTATTTCTTATCACCTACTAAATATAAATTCATTTAATTTAAACTAATTTGTTCAAAATGAAAATCATTCTAAAATTTCACAAATTTTGAGTTACTGAAATATGGATTTCAGTAACCGAAAAATAACTACATAAATATGTAGCGACCAGAGAACCCATTCATAAAACATACCTTTTTTTATATAAAACACAAATGTTGCATTTTGAATATTTTATTTTTTCGCAGATATGTGCATATCGACGGCCTAAGAAAAATCGTAGCCCAACTTAGGTTAGTATTGAGATTTTTTTTCTGACAAAACCTTATATTTGTACAAAAATTCGCTTAAGTCATTTTAATGCTTTCCAAAAAAAATTACTTCTCAATTTTCCAGAGTAAAAATCATATCTGAATATGCGAGTCTTTCCTGTTATTTGTTAGTTACGATTGCCTACCTTGGGACCATCGATATGCTCTATTTCGTATAGAAAATATAATAAGTCAACATAATTCAAAAAACATTAAAACTAGTTCCTTTCTTTCTTACTGACACATTTTTTTAAATATATTTTATGTAACCTTATTTAGCTTTAGAGTTTAGTTTGATAGTTTTCGACATGGTTAATTTTAGACCAATTTAGGTGCTCCTTTACAAGAACTTCCTTTTGTTATTATGTGATAACAGTGACTTTTTCACTATGGTTCTTGCCTTTAAAGCACATCCGTTTAAATATCTTTCGATTATGTCATTGGAAACATTAATTTGTAAGCTTGTGCAATTACCTTATTCACTTCTAACGTATTATCAATCAATCAACCATTTTATTTTACCTAATTTGTACACAAGATTAGAAATCTTATACTAGTACAATGAAAAGTACGACTAGGTTAGCTAATAAACTACAAAATAAAATTAAAATAAAAAGAACGAAAACATAAAACGTAATACTTACAATATATCAGAAAAATTGTAAAAATAGAAAGGGAAAGGATAGAAAAACATAGTGGAAAGATACAAAAGAAAAAAGTTGCTTAAATTCATAGATAGAAGTAATACTCTGTGCATGGGGAGGTAGGTAGATCAATGATCTATAAGGAAAGATATGAGCAGAGCGACAAAAACCAAAAGCAAACCGTATACAGTCGTTGAAAGCAACCTCAAGCTATCGATTACAAACCGAGCCTAGTCTCATGTATATTAAACTACCATAAGCAAAAAGAGGCACCAAAAGTGTCCTAACTCGTATCAAACGGAAATCGGCGGGAAGTATATTTGCAGACAGCCAGAGTCTCCTAAGTCCACCATAAATTTTGCTTATCATCATTTGATATGATCACAGCGCCTCAAACGATTATTAATTTTCACCCCCAAATTGGTTATACAATTTACATAAGGTAGTTCCACTTTATTAAGCATAATTGTGGGAAGATCCTCAATATTAAGATCAGAATTAGAGAGGGCTATGCATTGCGATTTATTGGGGTTAAGAAGCAGTTGATTATCAATTGACCACCTAAAAATTTCTGAGATATCATCGTTTATTCTGCAGATACAGTATTCAATCAGTCCACGAGGTCTACATAAGTACAACTGCACATCATCTGCATACAGGTGCAATTGAACATCATACACCACATCACATAAATCCTTAATGTAAAGACTAAAGAGAAGAGCTCATAAGACTGAACCTTGAGGAACTCCCCATGTTAAATGTATTCGGGAAGACGGCATTGACGTATTATCTGGGGCAGAAGACACAATTTACCACCTTACAGTTAGTTCTTTGATCGATTGAGATTTAATTCCATTCACAGTAATTCCAAATTCATAATTCATTTTTGTGACGAATCAACAGCGTCATTTATTCTTTTCCTAATGATTTTTGACATTGTAGTTTATACCTAAATCAAAATATAATTTTAACAAAACATCTGAAAATTAGACGACAATCAATTCACACACTCGAAAAACTATTCCTATAAATTTTTAACTACATTTTGTCTCTTCCTGACAACACTGATGATGATATAAGGGAACAATAAGTAATATGTTCGTAAATCTATTGAGAATTGAGAACCATTTTTATGAACGGTTTTGCTGGTCACCGAATAATTACAGCTAAAGTAAGTGTGGTGAGGGTTCAGGAAATGTGAAATTTTCATTGTAAATATGTAATTACAATATAATTGTAATGAAAAATTCTATCTTTGCAATGATACGGTTCCAGTACAATTTGACATATTAAGTGCAGTCCTGTGTGAAAATGCGAAATACTCCACGAAATAAAATTTTAAACCGCACGTCTACGCTATATTTCGCCCAGGGGTCGGCAATATTCTTAAAGAATTGAATACAATTCTGATTCAAGTGCCAAATGGAAGCTTAATGCTTTATATTTTTCTAAAAAAAAAAAAATATGTTAACAATAGTATTTAAAAAACAAAGATAGTATTATTTTAGTACTTCTAGCACTTGTATTTTTATTTTGGAGCTAGAAGCCTTATCTACGAACAAAAAATAGCGATGGGGTTCAGCTTTTTTTATAATTTATTTTGAAGCTATACACCTTTCTAAGTCAGGCTGAACAAATTTGTCGGAATTACCGGTGGACGTCTTGTAGAGCCTAAATTTGATGAGCAAAGCAAATCAACTTCAGCACCAGGCAAATTCAAAGTCCTCTTTTGACGGTTGGATGGCATTAGGCACATCATAGAAAGCTTAGAATGTATAGCAAACAGGAATGGGTGGAACTTGTATTGTACATGAGCGAATTTTTCAAGACCAGAACATTATACATAGGAATAAGTGAGATGAAAGAGGAGCTCTGTTGTCCAAACTGGAGCTTGATCTTCAAATTCGTTATGTTTTTGAAGGAGTTTAAGGGGAAAAATAGTGACAGCATTCAAATATTATTTCTGTGTATGAGAACTTTCCATTTGTGATAAATTGATGGACTATTCGTGTCTGCTTGGGAATAGATATCAGATATTTTTTTGAATGAGAACTTTTCTTTTTAAATGAAATTCACAAAAATAAAAGTTTCCTTATTCAATTAATTAAAAGTAGGGCACCAAACTAAAAAAAATTTGTTAATCATTTGCTCATCTTCGGATTTATCAATTATGTAAATCTGTAATGATCTCTCAACGACGAAATGATGAACCATCAATACAACAATAATTTATTACGCGTAATCTTGCTTATCACCATTCCTGTTTGCTATATATTCTAAGATAGAACGCTACATAGTAGATTAATATTATAGAAAAACAAAAACTGTCAAACTGTTTCATTTGGCATTTGTTGTAACTTTTTAAGGAATAAATTTAAAATAAAATCATCACACACATGTTTTTGTGTGATTAGCCGCTAACAGTTGTTCCAACTATCCCACACATGTTGTGTGAGCGACCATTAAAGTGTTAAAGTATTCAAGTCCTGTCTTGTTTCAATGCCATTTGAGTCATCATGTACCGCATAGTCGTTTTAAGGCATAATATTTACTCTTTGCGGCCTTCCTTGAACATCTCTCTTATCTTTATTTGGAGAAACTCTTGATAAGTCATAATATGTATACATAGAAAAATATTAAATTATAAATAACGTAATATGATAAATTTTATAAAAATAAATAAAATTATTAACTGACGAAATTCAAGTTTCCTTTGCGTCTCTTGCGGTATTCTCCTCATTTTGTAATTTTGATAATAGATTGATCAACTCTAATTTCACATGAATAAATTTCAAAAAAAACAAGTTTCTTTTATTTTACACTGTACCTTTTTTATTCAATCATTATAAATCTCGCACAAAATTTTCCAGTAATGTTTTCATTCAGTTTTTTTCGTTTTGTTTTCATATTTTATGTAATTTTGCTAGTTTCTGGATGACCTTAACAAATTCAAGCCAATAAAAATGTTTTTCTTCTTATTTCTAAAAAAAAAAAAAAAAGTTTTATAATTTAAAACAAAATCTCGACAAATTTCAACTATCATGAGAAAAATCAACAAAATTGAATATGGAGTAATAAGGGAAAGTAGACAAATAATAATAGATTCGACCACTTATATTCCTACTGGTTTTATTTTCTTCCTTACATAATTTACTTTTTACAAACGTCGCTCTCATTATCTACCTAACTAATAAATGATTCATGTACTCTTAGAATTTTGTTTGTTACACGAGACCGACTTTATTCAAAAAATATAATTTATCTGACACATGGCCACAATGCATGCATGCCGTATGTGCTATAGTTTATTTGTTTTATTTCTTATGTATATATATAGATAGAACCATAAATTTAATACATAACTATTTTCTTGGGAAGAAATTATATATATATTTTTTTTTTATTTGTATGTAGGTAATAATAATGATAATTATCAGAATTTTGAGTGGGCTTGTTTTCACTTTCGAAGAGAATCGAAGAGAAAAATTGTACATGTTGAAAACAGGAAAGCAATCCAATCATGATTTTTTTTAAAACTTCTGAAGTTGGTATTGAAATCAAGTTGACTACCTTATGTATTGCGTATCTTTCCTGGAACATAGTTTTTGTCGATTGTGTTTTCTTGCAAGAACATATGTAAGCATCTTTCATTTTGCGCCAGTGGATGTCCAGCAATTTTATTTATAAATGCTTCTAAGCCTTTGCGCCTCTCCTCAATGAAATTTTCATCAAATATTCCATCATCTCCGCGAAACGGCATTTGACGTTTCCATGCTTTTCCAGGTAAAGGCGGCACCACAATCTTTATTTAATTTTTAATTATTTTTTTTTTTTTTTGAGTTAAAAATGTAACTATTATTGTTATGCTAAAAACTTACCTTACTGTCCCGTTCTAGTTCATTCCTAAGCCATTCGAAATCGCTATATCTGCGTCTAACACTAGATTCTTTAATTTTAAATACGGGTAAATTTGTCTGAAAACAAAATAAATATTTGATGTTAGTTGTAATACATTAAAAATACAATAAAAGAAATGTATTACTATTGCTGCCAATTCGCAAAATAAATTATTGTAACATGCTCAGATTGTGTCATGTTACACAAGAAATAATAATTTACGTATCAATATTTCCATTTTAATTGGAACTTTTATCTCTGTGTACACAATGTTCAACAAGAAACTAATTGCGAGTATATTTCAAAGATGTATCTGTTAATAAATAAAGTATTACTATATAAACATCGTATTTCAAGGATAGTGTGTTTCGGCTATTAGACAATGACGCCCAAATCCAGACTAATAATAATTAATTCTGTTAATATTCAAGTGTGTATGGTGGATAAAAACAAAAATTGTTTGCCGAAGGGATGGGGAGGACAAATTGCATAACATTTTTAGAAGAGTACCTAGTGGATAATTTTAACAAATTAAAAGAACGAAACGGCGAGCACAATAGGAAAACAATTATAATCTACATAAGCTATAATGCATTATATTACGCAATTAATATATTACTGTAATTTAAATCTGACCTTGTCAGTGTATATATTAACTCATTGTCAGATAAAATATTTTTCTAGGAAGATGCGTCTGAACTCACCCAACGATTAGGCATATTGCAAGAAAATGAGTTAGCTCACAGAACTTTCCTCTTCACTTTATGATGAGTATATCCAAAGCATGCGTGCGAAATTATTTAGTGATCCACGTATCTTTTTCAAGTTTATTAATATGAATAAAAAAAACTGACAACTATCCCAATACAATGAGGTACAAGAATTCTGCTAGAGATGATTCGTCTGAAATTTGCAATATGTTTGCTTTTTTTCGACAATACTTTTTCTTCGTCAAATTGCCATCCTCGATATAAAAACTTTAGTCATATGAACGATTCTCATAACGTTTCATTCACTATTCCTACAATTGCACAAGAGGATATAATCGATCATATTAATGGGACTCCAAATGACTTCACAACGGGTCCTGATGGGATCCCTCCAGCCTTTTTTAGTCATGTTGCCTCCTATAGCAGCTCCGCTGAGAATTATTTTCCAAAAATCGCTCGATAATAGTTGTTTCCTGCAGCAATGGAAAAACTCTTTTATCATACCTATCCATAAAAAAGGTAGTAAAAATGATATTTCTAACTATAGGCTATTCGAAACTACCTTGCATGCCCAAATTATTCGAATCTATTACTTACTGTCAACTATCAACTTCCTGTAAGAATTTGCTCTCTTCAAACCAATATGGGTTTATTTCGGTCAGGTCTACAACCACTAACTTGTTGGTTTGTCTCCCATTGGCGGATTTGCAAAGGGCTATCAGACAGATTGCATTTATAGTGACTTTAGAAAAACCTTCGACAAGTTATCTCACTCCATGATACTGTTTAAAATGGAAAAGTATAGATTTCCCCCAACATTTACAAATTGGACTGAATCTTACTTAGATAACGGAACATATCAAATATTATTCCGACATTCCATCTCAAGAGTCCTGAAAGCTTCTTCCGGCGTACCTCAAGAGAGTCACTTGGGTCCTTTGCTTTTTATTGTATCTGTTGACGACATTGGCTATGTTGCGAGGCACTGAAAAGTCTTGATTTATGCTGATGACGTTAAACTTTTCACTCAGATTAAATCTTTCAACGATTGTGAACGGGTACAAGGTGACCTTCACAAATTTTCCGTTTGGTGCAAAAACAATAATTTGGCTCTCAATATCGATAAATGTAAAATTATAACTTTCCATAGGAAATGTGTTCCCGCATTCGTCGATTCGCCGCGTGGGCTCTGTCTGCAACGAGTGTCAAATGTGACCACAGATTGAGTTTTATCTCCCATATAAACTACATGATATCAAATAGCAGTTCTATGCTGGGCTTTATAAACGTTGGTCGCGAAAGTTCTTGAATCCCACCATAACATTGCGTTCCAGAGACCGAAAATAACTGGTATTATGAAAATTATAAACAAAAAAAGCTGGGATAAATCATGATCGTGGAAGTTAGTGGAATATATCAAAAGATGTCTCGTGAAATCCGTTTCGATTCCTGTAGAGCTTTTGAAAACTTAACTTTTTATTAAAAAAAATCTAAAAAAAACCAAGCTGGAAGGGCTTTTTATTTTATCTGGCAAAAATAAAAAGCCAGTTTGACCTTTTATTTTTTCGAGCTGGAAGTAACAGGTTTTGAAGCCGGAAGTATAAAAAGCCAAGCTAGCTTCTTATTTTCAGGGAGAAAATCAGCTATGAATTTTTACGAAAAAAGCTTAATTTAATTGTTATACATTGCCGGTAATAGTTTTGTTTGTACACTTGCTTTGTGAGACAAAGACGCTAGCCGGGTCTGGTCTCCATTCTACGGTACAGACATCGATCGCATTGAGTCCGTTCAGTGGAACTTCTTGCGCTTCGCTCTTAGGCACCTACCTTGGAATAATTGATTAATTCTTCCACCTTATGAGGATCGCTTAAGCTTTTGAATATGCACTCACTTGAAAAACGTCGCATAGAAGCCGATGTAACGTTTGTTCATCAACTATTAAACGCGAATGTTGAATCTCAGCTGCTACTTAGTAAAATCTCTTTCCGCGATAGTGGACACAATTTCAGAAGGCTACCTTTGTTGCATGTCCACTCCGCAAAGGCCAACTTTTGCATGTACGAACCCATTAATTACATGTGCATTACTGTTCATATTAAAGAGGAGCATTTTGTCGTTGACTTTTCTAAGCATGTTCTAAAAAAACGTCTATATAAAACTTTTTTTTCTGTTTCTATGTCGCATTGCATGTCATTTAATCCGGTGTTTGGTTATGTTTATTGTAACATACTAATACTAACACCGACTAAGTGATGAAACGCATGTATTGTTGACCGTTTATTTAATAAACGTGTCCATGCAGCGAGCTTGTGTTAAGCTGGTTATGATAGTCAATATCAATTTTTTCGGCTAGCCGACCCGTTCTCCTGATGCAAACCCTATGGGGATAGTTAGTTCGAATAGTTTATAAAGACGCCAACCAATTTAACACCATCAGTGAGGTTATAGATACCGTTGAAGCTGATTGGCTAACCTTGACTCCAGAAGGCTTTAGCCCATCGTGGAATCAATGCCAAAAAGACGTCTGAACATCGTGGTGAACAATGGTGGATTATTAATAAAAAGTATTTATTTATTTTTGTGCAGTCTCATTATTGTTATATATAAGTTATGTGCGTCTATAATAATGCAGCACTCGTTTTACACACAGCTTTTTATCGAATTACTCCACAAGTACCGTTCTAACGGAAACTCTTTTCTTATATCGATTTCGATGAGACAAAATCAGTGTTACACTTTTTCTGGCAGTGGAGCACTGAAGCTCCACATGGAACTCTGCGAGTATATCAGCGCAGACATGGCAATCTATACAGATGCCTCTAAATCTGAGAATGCAGTCTCCATGGGTTCATTACCGGGGGCTCCAGTGATTACACGCAGATCTGCCATAAGCTCCCTACATGGTGCAATGTCTACACGGCCAAACTGACGGCTATCTGGGAGGCAGCCAAGTGGGCACCACAGCTATCTTTTCGGATAGCCTTTCGGCTATCAAAGCGATCCAAAACCTAGACAACAGGAATGCGCTTATTCAAAGCATCAGGTTGTTCATTTCAAACTGATAGGACTTGGATCGCGAGGTGCCCGGGCCATGTGGGCATTCCTGGCAATGAAAACGCGGACCGCCTGGCAAAACACACGGCCACAAGCGAGCACACCACCATCTATCTACCCACCGGCATACAGAGCGGCAGCCATGCATTGCAAAAGACTGCTGGAATCCTGCAGGCAACTAGCCTGGAACGGCTCCAACAATTTCCTGGCCAGCCACCACAAATCAATCCACCGGCCTAACCTAACCGGCGAATACCCCAGACGCAACAAGATCGAGATAGCTTGAGTCAGGTTGGGGCATTTCCTAGCCATCAAGGAACATATCTTTAGAAGGCAACCAGGTCTGACCTACATTCACTGCGATGGAGCACCTCAGCTCACAGCTCACCACATCTTCTCTGAGTGCGGGTAGCTGACCAGACTACTTAACGAACGAGGAATCACGACTAGACCAACGGACCTCCTGAACTACTCCAGAGAGAACTAACACACTTATCACTGCACTAAAACAACTAAACAACTCCTGACCTCAATCGGACTAACGAACAGACTCTAACGAACCGAACGAACAGCACAAGTACACCGGGAATACCATTAACCCCACCCAACAAAATATTAATATAAAAAAGCAAAAAGTAGGGGAGAGACAAATCTCAATCTTATAATTACATGTTAAAGCTTCTACCTGGGATGTAACAAACTTTGTATTTAATAATTTCTTAGATATATAGTTATTCTCTTAAGAAAAATTGTCGCAAACAATGAGCTATAATAAATTATAAAGAAAAAAAAAGTTGGGGGGGGGGGGGGGGGGGACAAGTAGGTTAAGTCAGGTAAAAGAAACATAGAATAATTTAAGAATATTATGTCGATTTCGATGGGACTTTGGTGCAACACCAGTAGTGCACTTTTTCCAGCAGTTCAACACTGAAAATGTTCGATGGGACAATTTTTATAGCAGAAGTGCAACACAAGTTTTGCACACACTTCCCCTACTTTGCACCAGATATTTTCTCGGTGTTACAAATACATACTGAGGTCGAATTGTCATCTGCTCTGTCAAAGTGCACTGTCGCGATTATTTGTGAAATTTTGGAGTTGAATGAATTAAATATTTTTATTTGGGTAATTGGCTTTAAGTTAAAAAAAAATTGTTTCTATATATCAATAAACAACATTTATTACGTTTGACAGTTCCGTGTATATAATACGTGTGCCCACAAATACAAGGAATATGACAAAAATATGTTCGATGGACTTCAGTTCTGCCAGTTCTCCGCTGCCAGAAAAAGTGCAAAACTGAAATGGTCCCATCGAAATCGACATTAGATTAGAAGTCCCGCAGAGCTCAGATGGCCTAGTAGCCGTGGGCCAAGCAACTTTATTGTATTAGGCTTAGATGATGGCAAAACATATCTGCCTTCTTGTTATCGCTGACACTAATGTCGATTTCAATGGGACTTCAGTGCAACACCAGTATTGCACTTTTTCTAGTAGTGCAAAACTGAAAATGTTCGATGGGACAACTTTTATAGCAGAAGTGCAACACTGACTTCCCCTACTTTGCACCGGATATTTTCTGCGTGCTACAAATACATATTCAAGTTGAATTGTCATCTGCTCTGTCAAAGTGTACTGTCGCGATTATTTGTGAAATTTTCGAGTTAAATGCATTAGAAGATTTTATTTGGTAATTTGCCTAAAGTTAAAAAGAAATTTGTTTCTATATATCAATAAATAACATATATAACGTTTGACAGTTCCGTGAATATAATACGTGTTTCCACAAATACAAGGAATATGACAGAAATTTGTCCGATAGACTTCAATGCTCTCAGTTCTCCGCTGCCATAAAAAGTGCAACACTGAAATGGTCCCATCGAAATGACATAAGGTTGTGCAATAAAGCAAATTTCAATTCAATTCATATTTCTGTCATATTCCTTGTATTTGTGTACTCAAATATTATATACACCGAATTGTAAATGTTCTTTATTGATATATAGAAACAAATTCCTTCTTACACTTTATGTAAATAACCCAAATAAAATCTTTTAATTCATTTAACTCGAAAATTTCACAAATAATCGTGACAGTACACTTTGGCAGAGCAGATGCAGATACACGAGTTTCCTGTAAAAACACTAAACTTGCATTTTCTATATTGTTAAAGAAGTAGAATTTAGATTTCCAGAAGTAATTTGAAGAACAGTTGTAAGAAGTAAGCGGTGAATAAAAGTTATTTTCCTTTTAATATCTAAAAGCGGGTGTTAATTTTTATAACCAACCTTGGGTGTCCAAGCCATCTTACTCTACCAGCAATATTTCTGTGCGGTACAAACGGAATGACAAACTTATTATACCATAGAGATTTCAAGTAGGATATAAAAAACAAATAACAATTTTCAAATAAAACTGAAAGATGAAAAATTGTTTTCTTTTTCATATAAGCACTAATAATGCCGTTTCACACGAGCGATAGCTATCGTGCGACTTTAGCATTACATGCATTTCACACGGAGACACGCGACGCAAACTTGCTGTCGACAACTGCTAAAATCGCGCAACTGATCTGTTGTGAAATTGTCGCACGACAGTTGGCTTAATATGGAAACAAAAGATGTCAGTTCACACGAAGTTACGACATTCGCAAAATGTTTCTCCAAATAAAGGATTTTGTGCTTTACAACTTTACCTTGTACTGCAAAGCTGGTTATATATTAATACTCTACCTTAATTAGGTACAAAAGCTCGTCCAAATATCTTATGGGCATTCCAAAATAAGATTTAAATTTACTCTAATCTTGAAGAAACTGCCCGAAGATGGCGATAGCCCTCTTGTAAAAGACGGGTAATAGTAAAGGGTGAACTCAAAACCTTCTTCTTGTTTTTTGAGCCTTTCGAAAACTTAATGAAGTGCTAAAACAGCTTCTTAGATATCTATTACAATGTACAATTACATAAAAAATCTGCGCATCTAGTACTCTTTACTCGCTTATAACTGAAATATTTGTTGTAGTAGCGGTCGTATGAAACAATTTTATTTTTGTTGCAAAGAATCGCGACATCAGTCACGCGACTGAAAATCGCTCATGTAAAACGATTCATAATCTCGAAATTGCTTTGCTTTTTTGCTCGCGTTGCGATCATCCAATTCCAATGAGTACAATAAGTGCTTTTTTATACATTTCAAAGTCGGCTGGTGGAATCAGCTGATTTCATGGCCAATGACGATTTGAACATGACATGAAGATTTCTCTTTTCTTACAATCGTTGTTCTCTGGTGTTGTCTCCCGAAACTGTCAATGTGCACATTTCGCTTGTTTCCATCTCAAGAGTTCTCAAAAACTTTTAAAAAAAGATGATACGTATTCTAATTTGTAATTTCTTTGCCACAAAAGAAGCAAATTACACTAATATCGATTTTCATTTATGTAATCGAATCCAATGGAACAATTTTTAAGCCGATGAGAATGTGGTAGTAGCTCATATCGGTGTAATTTATCAGATTGAAATTTTCCAAGAAAAACAACATTACGAATAACGTAGAAATTATGGAAAATTAGAATTTGGGGAAGATTTTGGCGTGATGAATTTGGAAGATCTTGGCATGATTGTCTATGGATATAGATTTGTAATGCTCCATGACATTCAACTTCCCATATAGAGTGCGCGATTTTCAATTTATCACCGCCGATTTTTCGAGTGCGATACCAGGGTCATTTTGACATACATACAGTTTTTCTATCAGGTCACGACAATGGAACGATTTTACATATATTTTCTTAGAAATATATTCGCAATTTTTTTTTTATTGTATATTGATTAAAAGTAGTTTTGATTAAAAAGTAATCTTATTTAGATGGATTGTTTTCAATTTGAAAAAAACCTTTTCTAGTCCAAAAAATGTTAAAACAAATCCATTCGTAATTGTCCAGTGCAATGCAGTGTGTTTCCTAGAAACAACAGATTATCCCAAACTAATAAAATCAGCAATAATACTCATAAACTAAAGTGCTATTCAATTGATAACTTGAATTACTTTCCGAATACACCTAGAGCGAAAAACCGAGTATTTGCATGGATTTCAAAACAAATTCCCAATCTCAAACAAATATGCAATAAAAATGTGAAAAGCCAAATAAAAATTCCAAATAATTTTCCCTTGGCTTATATTCTAAATAAATATCTTTCGTCTCTTTTTAACTAAACCATAAACGAAAAATATTAACAAATATTCACTCCAACAACAAAGTTAGACACAGCTACAGTAGACGCGTTGCTCTTGTGTACATACGTGTAGGATAGAAACTCAGTTTTAGAGGCACATAAGAAAAATATGTTTGAGATTTTGTACTGGAGCCTATCGCCATCTCGGAAAGCTTTTGAGAATTAAAATGAATAAAAACCAATTTTATCATTCACTTTTTATCACGATAGAGGCTTACAAATTGATTTTTATAAAATAAACTACTTTCGGGATTAATCCAGTTTTTGGACCACTGAATAGAATCACCTCAATATTCATTCTCGTGTTAAAATAATCGTGTAGCAATAAATTTTATTCAAGTTACAAGAGTCTCAATCTTATTGTTATGAAAGTAATCATAACATGAAAACTATTAACAAATTTGAAAAAAACAGCTCCGGTAGCGTTTACAAATTTGTTTGGAAAGCCTATGTACGAAAAATAATATAAATTGTTGTGTACATGAAAAGGTTATTTGGGGGGCAAGGAAAATAGCACGGTTTTTGAGGTTTTAAAAAAAAACACAACAACTTTTTCAGAAATCTACGCATGGTAGCATTTGAACTGAAGAGTTTCTAATATTTTGCCGAAGGTTTCAAATCAATATCATAAAAACTGTGGAAAATAAAAAGGGGAACAAAATGCTTACAAATTTATTCAGCCTTAATACTTACTATTTGGAAGTAATGATATCTATACCAATTTGGACTTTCTATATATTATAATGAATTTGCAAATAGCTTTTCACTCAGTTTCACAAAAACTGACTTAGACTTCTTTCATAATAATAGGCACATTTGTGAAATTTTTAAGTTAAATGAATTAAAAGATCTTATTTAGCTAATTTATCTAGCTAAAACCATATAATGTTAGAATTATTCGTCAACTATTTCATTATATTTACGTCTGTAAGATAAAAACTGTAGAAGGAGATAGAAATATACGACAATACTAGATCGCTTTGAAAATTATACAACCGTGAAAAAAAAATCGCCGTCTGTCTAATAAATTTGCTTGCATATAATTTGCAATACTATTACGATTACAATGCTGCGTTTTTTTCTGATCCATATAAAAGGAGATACACGGATTTATAATTGGATAAAAAATCATCAAATTGCAAGCTTTTGAAGAATTAAAACTTCAGAATTAGAACCAAATATTTTAGATCTATTTTGGCATTTTGTGAAAATTGAAATGCAATTTGATAATTTGCCCCTATAAAAAAAATCATGGTTACCTTTAGACGTTTTATAGAATGAAATTAATTTAAATTTCCAATAAACCAGAAACCTCCATATAAGTTGTATATCATCGCAAAATTTTTCTTCCGCGTGAAGCAGTAATATTTTGCATCAAAAGAGCTTCAAAAGTAACACATTCATATGCGTATTAATAGCTACCATGGTAAAATTTGGTAGTGTTGCATTTACTCCATTCAGTACATCATGCCTTGACTTGATGTGATGCCTGCTGGTACAGTGGCCTGTACACAGTGTTGCCAACTTAACAGATTTCCCGTAAGATCTAGCGGATTAGTATAACGGAAAACTGGAAAAAGGTATTCTAACGGCTGACGGATTTTTAAACAGAACGGATTTTTCAGCGGAATCGTGAGGTTTTTATTCAATTATAGCGTTAATGGCTGAACCGAATTGAATATTTTTACACATTGAGTAGTATCGGGAGAAAATGCTGTAGATTCCACCGCCGATAACCATGATAAATTCGCATGTACATAGAAAACCCGTCACAAGATTGGTGTTATCTACGTCTGTATGTATTCCTTGTGAAAACAAAACACACTTTTATGGTCGAAGACACACGAAGCAGCATGCTGCATAATGTGGCTTCACCCATAGGGCGATCCCACACGGCGACATTGGGCACAACTGGGCCTTTTAACTTAGTTGGGGTGAAGGCTGAAAAAAAGATTGACAAGAAAAAGGAGAAGAAGAATTTTTTGATTGATGAAAATAAGTGTGATTTGTGTAAGATTGAAGGTACAACTTAAAAAGTGTAAGGTTACAAAGTAAAATTCTTAAAAAGGTGGAAAAAATTTACAAAAATATAGACAAGTTGTCTGCTATCTATTGGAGGAGAATCCCAAGAGCCTGCTGGCAACGTAACATAGAAAACTTGAGACTTTTTTTAAGATCCGAACGACAAGTGTTGGACAGAAGACGCTGATCTGCTGATTGCGGATTCAAAAGGATACATCGAGCAACCTGTGCGGAATAATACTCAACCTGAAATTAGATTGTGTCTTTCTCACCCTGAAAAGAAGATACTGTAAAGACCAAAATCCGACTTTGTTCTAGGTGCCAGTATCGGCGGCGGCGTAGCTCAATAGAAAAATCCCTTTTTATTTGATGGAAACAAGGACGCATCTCAGCTATCATCCTAAAAAAGTTTCTCGTGTAATCATCCACACACCTATTTCCAAGTATATTTTTGAGTCGGCAGGACTTATTGGGTCTATGAATCAGAATGGTCCTGCACATGGATGCATATTAACCAGAGTCCTTCTGCATGATGTGTCAAGTAACCAGAATGTGTTGCTGTACAATTATGTTAGTTAATTGGAGCGTTTCGTGTTTTAAATTATCGGTGTAATAAGTACACTGAAAGTCCAACAAAATTAAATAACCAAAACACGATTAGAACCTTATAAAATTCCAGATAAACAAGGGACTATGCATTTATAGATTCATTAGCTATGTAAATTGTATGTATGTATGTACATTCGCGTCAATTAGTTAGTATTTTCCTATACGATAGTGACAATTAATTAGTACACTAGAATTTATTGTACATTTGAGTCAGTTAGTAGACTTTTCTTAGACAATAGAGTCAATTAATTAGTATATTAGAATTTTCTTATACATATGAGTCAACTAGTATATTCATGTGAGGAGTAGAGAGATCAGCATCCAATTGTCAGAAATAATTTAACGTAATGAGATGGTTGACGGTCCTCTCACCCAATCTTGACAGTCAGATCGTCGGCCGTAACTATTCCGCCTCCAGGGAGCGCCTTCGAGGGATTAGATCATACGTGACTAATCTTTTGAATATATCTGTGTGTAATATTTCTTCTAAATGCTCAATTTTGCCAATTACAATTCTTTACGCCCAATGAAGGGAACGAGTAATGAATAAGCAGAAAAACAATGCCGCTGTGACTGCAAATTCCTTTTTTTGGAAAGAGATTTTTTACATATTGTCATGATTAAGGTTTTTGTTTTAAAATACGAATAATGAAGACTTGAGCCAGAATACCTTCTGTCGCGATTAAGATTTCTTTTAAAGTAGTTAAGATATAATAAAGATAAGAAAGAACTCAATTTTGTCGTGATTAAGTTTTTTTTATACAAATAAAATACAGCCTTGCCATGCAGAATTTATTAAGTAAAAAAATTAGTATATATTTGCCTTGACTGGAACCCATTTATTAAAATTAACCTAGACATGCGTTTGCCGGTGACTATAAGTTCTTGAATTTAATAATAATTTAATTATATGGGGATAGAATACCTTAGTGACTGCACTGTCGGATTCTGATCACGTGCTCCGACCTATTAGGGTTTCGTTTGGTGTTTTTTTCATTTCATAGCTTTAGGAAATTAGTAGCTAAAAATCATGATACTGACTAATTATTAAAGAAATTATAAGGGGAGCAACTCTGTTCTTTTATTCAATTCCTTCTGCCTCCTGAGACAATGGCACTGAAGGCTCAAGCGATGATATCCTGAATCCCTTTCTCCTGGAGCCCTCGGAGATGAAGGTTGATTAGGTCAGCTCCTCCTCTAAACTTGCAGGTCATCATTAGGGACACTGAAAAAAATATTTTGTTCTCAGTGTCATTGGGTGGTTGGGGCAAGCAGCAAGTGGGCAGAACATCTGCGCCTTCATAGTGAGAAAGGGTAAATGTTGTGGGGGCCCTTCAGGGCTGGATGTGGTACTCGTCGTTTGGATTAGGCACGAATTTCATTTTGATAATAATTCGTGATCGGCGACAGGTTTTGGATAACTCTGCCGCACTAGTCGAGATGCTAGCGTGCCGCCCTGTGATATTGCTTATCACGGGAGTGAGCTGTCAGCTCATGCTGACAGGATGGATTGCACGTCCAGTAGTATTCACTCGAAGTACTTACATAACACTTATCTGTTTTATTCCTATTTCAAATTATTGGCACTTGCAGCATTATCAACCAACAACTAGGTCAACTTAAAGAGGAGAGTCTACAGTTTACAGTTTTTTATAAAAAAAAAGTTATGTTAACGACCTTTTTGCAAAAATAATAGAGGTAAAATTTAAAAAAAAAGTAAGAAAATCCGAAATTTTTAGTTTAGACAACCATAATTCTGGATGGAAGATGGGTATGGGGCTAATTGAGCAGTCGTTAGAAAGGCCATGAAGTTCTGCATACAATTAGCTCTTAACTGTGACGACACGCCCTGTAATTTTTAAGATACTGGATGTTTTGTGAAAAACTAGCTTTTTTTCTTAATCACTCTGCAACTCCTAAACAGTTGATATGCCCCCTCCCCCCTGCCATAATTTTTGGTTTGTCTATGTGAGTACTACCACCTCCCGCTCTATTGATCTTCTAGGGGAAACACCCTGTATAAACCTATATAGAATTCTATCCCAAAACTAACAATCATTGCATTAAAACCAACTTCATAGATCAAAGAACAGAAGTCCAGAATAAATAGAATCACTGATACCTCCAGAATTCCAGTGACATTTGCAAATAAGAATAGAAAAAAGCAGGAAATAGAAAATCAAGCCTACTCAATAATACTTAATATAATAATATCCGGATCCGGACTAAGCAAAAGAAGGTCAAAATTTCATCCAAATTGCAATGCATTCTTTTCTGCGACTCGGTGTTAACACTGCCACCGAATCGGACATTCTCATGTTCTTTTCTTCCCTACTGGTGTGGGAAGAAAAGAGCCGGGAAATGACAGATTCGGTGGCGGTGGATTCACCGAAATTTACTATAAGATAATTCTAATTGGATCTACGTGTCTACTGAACTATTCTTACTGTATTAATGACATAGAGCCCGTTTAGACCGTGCAATTTAGGACTAGTATTACGTAGTTCGACTTACGTAGTACTAATATTAAGTGGTCTAAACATGCCGTCTAGTCCTACTTTAATTCGGTTTCTGATGCGGTATTGACCTACAAAAATTAGTATTAAATGGAGACATTACGTCACATAAGGTAATGCGAGGCTGTTTGTAAAGAGTGACGCCCTTATACATAATTAATAAATAATTGTTGCAGATTATCTTATAATGTTTTGCCATTAGCCTGAAAATTTGCATGTTTTATCTTTGGTATTTAGTAATATAAATAGCAGTATTTCCTCATCCTGATTTTAAATTTTCTTCTATGTTCCATTTTCTTATGCATGCGGTGTACAAACAAACTCAATATATTATTTTTCATTTTTCTCCTGAAATAGCAGGTAGATCTGACAATTTTGAGAACTGTCAAAGCTTTAATACGAGCGGACTAAACAGCAGCAGGATTAGTACTACGTAATTCGACTTACGTAAAACTAGTCCTAAATAGCTGCGATCTAAACGTACTCATAGATTCTTCATAACTCTATGATCGATTATACAAATATGCTTTGAAAATGGAATGAACAATGACAAATTCTATCAGTTTCACATTAAAATTTAATTGAAAATATTTTTTGCGTAAGGTATTTAAAATGTAAGTTCTAGCCACCATAATCGAAGACATGGCCGCTGTTTGATCCCAAAGCAGTGTCAGGACAACGAGAGCAAAGGTCCAGAAATAAAAAGCTATACTTCAACAAGCCATTATCTAAAGAACGGTTGATTTTGCAAGCAGACATACCGAAATAAGCAATTTCTAGCACATAGAATGCTCTGTGAACAAAAAGTGAAACGAGTAAGATCTATTGATTTAACTGAATACACATTACATTTATATGAATACTATAGAGGTCGATAGGACAAAGAATATTACCAAACAGTTTTTGGTATAATCAGATTATAACTAAAGAAAACTTGGAGGCATTAACTTACACTAGAAATATGTTTTTTGCCAGTTATAGCTTTTATGAACAAAATCTATGCTTGAATCAGCAGTCTTATGCCTTCCAGATTCTATTAACACTTTTTCTTAGATTATCTTGCTACTTAATGCGTCAACTGGAAAGCTTTCATGTTGATAAGGACATCCACCCTTCAAATTAAAAGTGATTCCAATAACCTCAATCACTGTTTGAACCTTGCTTGAATATAAATGCAGTGATTTACCGCGGATATTTTACTAGTAACAAATATTATTTGATTTATTACAAATTAACAGAATACTTACTCGCATACGAACTTCATAATCGGTGTATCTCTTTTTGCCTGCAGTCATTGTTGTCATAGGATTAACAACATCGATTTCCAGAAAATTTGCAGGAACTGCGTATGCATCATCCAGAGTTTGTTTTTTTACATTTAGCCTCCTTGTTGCATCTGCTGTTCCATCAGACTCAACCATCATTTTCTTCTAGAAATTTCACAATTTCACTACTGAAAAAATTTCTGATCTTATTGCACAGAAAAGCTGAAGATCGACTTAATCTTCTTTCAAACTTTGGGAAGTCACGACTTTAAATTTCACTGTTTAAAACAATGGGCTTAAGTATAAAACGTACTTATATGCCCCGTTTTATATCTAATAAAACACAACAAAACGAAAAACAGCACTTCTCATTTCACTGTGACATTTGACGCCCCAATAATTATTCCAATTTGGTGCTGCCAAGCGATAATTCGTTTATGCTGATCCGATTACTAACTACGTTAAAAATAAGCTAATATCGGCTGAAAAATGCTACTTTCGTTAAGTTGTCGGCCAAAATGCATACACATATACGCCTAAGCACAACCCACACAGGAAGTTTTTAAGGAAGGAAGGATTTTCCTGCCCCTGTGCTTGGACGTACCAGCAGAATAATGTTGCTACTGGTAGCTCCTTATTTGATTACCTTAGCTAATTGTGTGCGTGTTCAATTAAGTTACAGTTTTTTTTTATATAAACTATAATTGTATCACAAATTCACAACACGTAATGTTAATTAAATTGTTATTTATCACCTCAAATCGCAGGTAAGCAACTGTACAGCCGACCGATTAGAAATTTCGCAATTTTAAAATGGCCGAACCAATTTCCTTTTCAGTAGTATTTTTATGCTGCCCGTCCTCCCGATCGAAACTTGGCATTTCGGAATTTTTCCTACCCCCGAATAATTCTCACCCGTAAAAACTGCTTATAATCTCCCGCGTGTGGGCCCTAGTAAGCTCGGGGGCCCGCTTCATAAAACGAAAGGATAGGCTACCTTCGTAACCCCCGCAAGATACAAGCCATGAACAAAGTCGAAAAAAGAGAGCAGCGGGCCGGTCAGCAGGCGACATCCACCGTCTTCTTGCCTTGTCTTACTGAAGGAGTTTTTCATATAAAAGTTGCTTGTATTTCGTTCAAACGCTATAATTTTCGTATATGCTACATGCTACATGCTATATTTTTTTAAAACTATTAGAAAGAAAACATATTTGGCTGCAATTTGTTTTAACTTCATTTTGCTGTGGGAGCGACAGTTTTTGGCTTTAGGATCTGTTTAAGATGAAATTTTAGTTTTTCCTCCATGACGAGTATACAGTGAGCAGTGAGAGTGAGCACTTACTGCATGCTGCACCCGGCACGTTAAGGCATTTTATTGTGTCGGTGCCTTCGGCGACTTCATGGCTTGTATTATATTCCGGGGATTACGCTACCTTGTATAAAATTCGTGTACGTGTGATAAGCAATTTTTTTGTGGACACGGGAGGGAAATGACAAGAGGGCTGGGGTTTTAGCTTTGTCAGTTCGATATTTCTGACATTTCTCATTTGTCATTTCTTAGATCTTACAATTGAATTGTCATCGGGGATCTTGTTTGATGTCAGTCAAGCAAAGGCAACGGTAAGAAATATTATCAGAAAATAAATGGGGCACTAGGAAAACTCTTAAAAATGTAATAAGTTGTTTTTCTTCCTCATAGCCTATCCTGTTCGTTATATGATCTAAGGGGGCCCGTGAAAGAAGGTAAATATGCAGTATGCACGGCACAGAAACTACTATTCTCATTAAATGTTGACACATGTTCTGTGACGTAATTTTGTGACTAATGTATATACATTTCTATAGCAAAGGCAGAGAGAGGACAGAGAGTATTTTGTTCTCTGTACCGTGCTTTTCTATTTTCACGATATTTTCATGATATTTCGTCACTAATTACTATGTTTCCACGAGCCGGAGTTGAGTTAGGATTGATATAGCGTTAAGCTTTGCTGGCCGAGTTAACGCGATGCTGTATCCATTAACGGCTCGAGTTGAGTTGACAGTTGAAATATTTCATACAAAGTAGACGGATTTCGTAGCCCCCGGAATATACAAGCCATGAACAAAGTCAAAAAAAGAGAGCAGCGGGCGGGTCAGCAGGCGACATCCACAGTCTTCTTGCCTTGTCTTACCGCAGGAGTTTTTCATATAAAAGTTTCTTATATTTTGTTCAAACGCTATAATTTCCATAAATTTGATCTACATGCTATTTTTCTTTAACTATTAGAAAGAAAACATATACAGTTTCCCCCGTAACCCCCGGAATATAGTACAAGCCATGAAGTCGCCGAAGTCACCGACACATTAAAAGGACTTGACGTGCCGGGTACAGCATGCAGTAAGAGCTCACTTTCACTGCTTTTTGTATACTCGTCATGGAGGAATAACTAAAATTTCATTTTATACAGGTCCTAAAGCCCAAAACTGTCGCTCTCACAGCAAAATGAAGTTAAAGGAAATTGCAGCCAAATATGTTTTCTTTCTAATAGTTTTAAAAAAATAACATATAGAACAAATTTACGGAAATTATAGTGTTTGAACAAAATACAAGCAACTATTATATGAAAAACTCCTGCAGTAAGACAAGGCAAGAAGACTGTGGATATCGGCTGCTGACCGGCCCGCTGCTCTCTTTTTTCGACTTTGTTCATGGCTTGTATATTCCGGGGGTTACGGTTTCCCCCAACATTTCTAAAATGGACAGAGTCTTATTTAGATAACAGGAAATCTTATTCCGTCATTCCATCTCTAGAGTCTTGAAGGCTTTGTCCGGCGTACCTCAAGGGAGTGAGTCACTTGGTCCCGTTGTTCTTTATTCTGCCTATTGACGACATTGTCTATGCGGTGAGGTACTTAAGGTCTTGATTTATGGTGAAGATGTTAAGCTTTTTGCTTAGATTAAATCTGTTCACGATTGTGAACAGGTACAGGGTGACTTTCAAAAATTTTACAATTGGTGCGAGAGCAATAATTTGGTACTCAATATCGACATATGTGAGGTTATGACACTTTCCATTAGAATCAGACATCAATCACTTAAAGGCCTTTCACATCGAAACCGAAAACCGATAAGCTCTACACCGAAAATTCGCTTTTGCTTTCACATTAAAAACCGAAAACTTTTTTTCGGTTAAATAGAAGTAACATTTAATTATCATAAAAGTTGTATGATGAGAGCTCATTCATAAAACTTATTTTAATTTTACTTCGAAATCCCTATCCATATTATAATAATATAATAAATAATAAAATAAAATAATATAATTTTCAATGTAAACACAAAAGTGAGGTTTAGTACGACCGAAAAAATGTTTCGTCCCGAAACGTTCCACATGTGGAAACCGAAAAGAAATTGACAGAAGCAACCGAAATTTCGTTTTTCGGCCGAAAAAAGATAAAAGTTGTGTTTTTCTTAAAAATCTGAGATAAATAATCTATTTTATTAGTAAAATTATTAGTTTATCCTATTTCCCATGGTTTTATTAATCATTGGAGCAATAAACTTGTGTTAAAGTGGAATAAATTGAGTTTTTCGGTTTTCGGTTTTGATGTGAAAGTGCCTAAGGCGACCAGTGTTCCAAGTGAACTGTTTTTTGATGAAAGGGACATATTTACGAGAACAATAGGAAGGAGCAAGCGGGAGCAAGCTAGAAAAAAGCTGCTAAATTTATTTTTATTAAATATAATTTGCCATTCCTAAAATTTGTAATTAATTAAATTTTAAATTACTAGCCATTGCTGTATGGTCATTAATCAAAATGATTACAATGATTATCTGTATGTAATAATATCAGGTTTTTCCCACAAGTTTGATAAGAAATAATTTGTATTTTTAATGTCTGCCAATATTAATGTTCATTTGATTTAATTATTGCAAAGTCTGATATCTCTCCGTAAGATTGATTCTACCTCTAAAATGTCTTATGCCTGAATATTTTTAATTTTAATTAAAACATTATTGTTAGAAGCTTGTGCTGTTTTCTTTATTATTTATTTCCTTTCAAAAGAGCTTCAGACTTGTACACGCCATTACACGTTTAAAATACATATATTGATAATTTACTGGACTTCAAAATTATAAACTCTAAAAATATAAATAAATTGGTAATATATCTTACATTAAGGGGTAACACCACTGTTTGTCAGGAAATCGATTTTTTTATTGGTTTAAATGATGCTTTAAACCTTATAGAATATGAGATAAGAAGTTTTATATTTGAAACAAATTTGTTCATTGAAATTTTATGCTTTAAACAGTCGATTTTTAAATTTTTATACCCTAGATGAAATCTATAGAGTATACTAAGTTTGTCATTCCGTTTGTAACACCTCGAAATAATGATCGTAGAGCAAAATGGATTGGACACCCACGCATAATATTAAAACTTATTTTGATTATTGCATGTCCGTCCGTCTGTCCGTCTGTGCGCACGATAACTCGAGAGCGCGTATACTTAAGAGAGCTGAAATTTTGTATAGACTTTAAAAAAAAAGTAAAATTAAATTCGAAAATGAGATAAATCAGGCAACTCCTTCATGGGGTTGCCATACAAAGATTTAGTTTTCCACTATATATTTGGCAGAAAACGCATCGACATAGAGAGCTGAAATTTGGTACATGGGTACATGGTGTTTTCATTAATAGCAAATAAACTTTCAAAAATGGAATAAATCGGGCAACCCCTTTTCGGTGTTGCCATATAAACATTTAGGTTTTTTACATATACTGTGAGAACGATCAGTCCTAGACATTTTTATTGTAATAAAAATTTCTTCAGAATACGAAATCGTATAAAATTGCTGAAAATCATTTTTTCTGTCCGACGAACTGTTCTAGAAATATATGCAAAAAACCACTTCAAAGATCAAGCATGCATAGATCGGTGTTCAGCTCCCGAACAGATCGAACATCATCCAAATTAGCGAAGGTCAATATGCCACACTTAATTGAGTGCAGCAGAAGCTTACTTCATAAACAAATTGCGCACGCTGCATGTTTTGTTGCCATTGTGCCGCCAGGTAGTAAAACGCTCGATTAATTGTGCGACTCAGTGACATACTTATAGAATATAGAATAATGTACATACATTCTTTTGCAATTGTTTAACTTTTGATACTTTTGATAGAATCATATCTTGTTTTGTTTTTTACCATTTCTTTCGCAATTGCCTTTTATAGCTTCTTTTGCTTCTGTTTACAATTTTTGTAAACAAATTTTTAGTTCCGTAAAATTTGTGTTTATTTTTTATATTTTGTAATCTTTGTGTTAAAATATTTTTTACTGTGATAATTTTTGTATAAAAGTACATGCATTTGGATAATAAAATTACAGTATAACCAAGAGTCAAGTGGCTATTACTTCACAAGCACTCTCCCTCCAGCATCAAAGTCAGATTAGACACACTGTTTAGTCTGAACTTAAGCTTTCTTTTACTGAGAAACATAGTCGTTCTCAACAGCGGTCTTGTTTAGGTTTCAACACACTGTTGAAATCTGCACAAGATTCAATTTTTGGTGATTCTGAAGTATAAGAATCATTACATGTGATCATACGAAATTTTATACGGGCATTCATCTAGGGTATCGTAAGAATTGGTCGTAGACTAATTCTAGCTTTTTTACTTGTTTCATGCCACTTCAAAACTTTAAACGTGTTTTTCTAGAAACGCGATTTTTCAAAACATATTCTACGGAGCCTAGTGCCCTTCCCTTGAGCAATGAAGGTTGGCTCCGTATTCGTTTTCAACACCCTTTTCAAATAAATGTGCATTCGGTACTCTTGAAATCAATGAGTTATTTTCATTCGTTATTTATCGTATACGTTGGCCCCACAGACAAGGGAATGAAAAAGGACATTCAGAAATTGTAAAAAGTCGACTTGGTCGTTGAATTGAACGCATGCTGCAGTTATGGTAGAGATTTTTGGAACGGCGCCTTTACCAGCACAACTAAGATTGAGCCCGAAAAGAAAAAAAATTATTACACATTTTATTTCAATTAATTAAATTACACATATGTTTTTGCTAATAACCTATCGTTTGCGTCTTCCTTTCTTTGGCATGGGCATGTCTTCATCTGAGCTCGATGTTTCTATCAACAGTTCCATTCTTTTCTTAACTTCTACGTTTTTACCTTTCATCCTAGAGCTTACCCTACCTTTAGCGGCATTTCGACCTCTGCCTCGTTGCTTGCAATACTCATCCTCTGAACTAGTTTCTGAAGAAGATTTTCTGCTTCTTCCAGGGACCTTTTTTTTACGAGGCTGCGGCGGTACTTTATAAATTTTGGGTGCAGCTGCTGCCTCATGACTATCACTCTGTGACTCATTTTCGGCCCGAACTTCAAGACACTCCGCTAGCCTATTCTCAAATTCGGCAATGGCAGCTTTAAAAAGTTCATTTTTAGCTTGTTTTGACGTATTCGAAATTATTGTCTTAAAAGACTGATATACCTCTTCAACTTGAACTTTATCCTTGAAATTTTGAATATTGTCTGTCAATTTTTTTATAGTTTTTTCTGTGTAATTCAACAAGCTTAGACAAAAAGCAATATCACGCCATTGCCTCTCTTCGTGTGTCACTCGGAAGCGTAAGCATAACTTTTCAACAAGACTTTCAACCTGGCGATCTTTTTGTATTAGACCCAAAATATGTCGCATTATAATATGATATTTTTCTTCCTCAATATTTAAGTTGACGTCACTAAGCTTAGATATTATATCGGGTAGTACATTGTATAAAATATTTGATTTACATGCGATTTCTTTGAAGAATTGTTGAGTCATATTTTTAATTTCATCGTTCGGATCAACTATGCACATCGCCAAATCAGATATTTGTCCCTTCACACGAATCATTTCATGCAGAATTAGATGACTGAGCATTTTCACTGCTGTTAGCCGAAGTTCATCGTTTCGTTCGTGAAGTGTTGAATAGAAATGTCCTGTCCATGGTTCTAAAACATTTGGGAAACGAAACGTTAGATCAGAGAGGCCCACTACGATGTTGCATTTAATTTTAATATTTGTTGTCATGTGCAGAATATTCATTAGAAATGACATATGAGCTTCACAAAATTTTGATGATACCGACATCAGTCTGATTAATGTTAAGCAAGCAGCTTGTTGCAAAATTTCGTCATGGTATTTTGTAGGGTACTTGCAGATTTCTATAACCAAAGGGAACAATTTTGTTAAAATTCCTTCAGATGAGTAAAGTAATTCATTTTCACAAATATGATTTATCAATTCAGCAATACTGTCTTCTGCTGTGGCACCCACCAGCTCTTCGTCTGGCTGAAAATATTAAAAATAAATAATTTTCTCCATGCAGTATTTAAAAGGGATGTGGAAGACTAGACGAATAATTTCCTACAATGTTGGATTGCAATTTCATCATGATAAGGATGATCCTTGAAATGCTAGCTATCATATAGGAATTTTTCGTTTCGTGTACCATCATAATAACTCATGTCTTACCTCTTGTTGAGGTTCAGCAGCTGTTCCAGAGAGTCTTTTAAGTGATTCACTTGCCGACATGTCCAAATTCATTGTTTTCCTCTTATTATTACCCTTTTTCTTCTTCAGATTATTTTTCTCTTCCTTTAAATCTTCCCGATATTTCATGTTATTATACACGTCAATGTCCAAGAAAATCATCTCTTTCGTTGTTATAATTCCCACAAGATGTATAAATCTTGACAAAAGACAGACAGGTACCTGAAGATTCACCGCGGTTGCATCACCCTGACCTTGAGATTGACCTTTTTCACTTGGCTGCGTTTCTTGAGACTCCTGAGTTTGTGCAAGGCTTGTGCTTTCGAAAAGTGATTTTTTCAACTTTACATGAACATTCAGCAAGAGTTTTTCACACAAAACATCGGGCGCTTGACAGATTTGATAGAAAAATTCAACAGTTTTGATAGAAATTTCATCAAAATCTTGAATTTGTGGATGAACGAAAAACTTTTCATAGCATGTATAAACTTTCTGCACAATTGGGTGATTTTCTTCATATCTTTTGTAAAATTTTGATTTAAATTGTGGATGAACAGAATTAAGAAAAAAACTCATGCATCCAACATAAATACGTGGATCTTTCATGGCCCTTTCTTCGAAACCAAGAGTTTCAATAATGTTAATATTAGCTGTTGTTATCGAAGATTTTGCTCTGTAAAAAAAAAGCAAAGATTAATGGCTTTCATAAAATAAAATAAAATGTAAACGTACGATGATGCCATAATTAACAATTGAAGAGCCTGCCGAGATTCATTTTCAGTGGTGCTGTCGAGTTTCATTGTAAAGCGTTCAAAAAGAACTTGTATAATTTGTGGATCTATGTCCCCATTTTCCACCCATTCCTTAATCAAAACTTCCATGGCCGAATAATGTCCGTAAGTGAGATCTTCGAAAAATGCGCTCAAGTTTTGTACAACTTTTATAGAATGAGCTCTAAAATAAAGTTGAAATTAATAACTTTAAAAATTTATAGTATGAAAGAAACATTTTCCTCCTTTTATAGATTAAATAACCCTTTTTCGATAAACCGTTTCCAGATTGAATAAAACTTTTTCTAGCCTTTAGTTATTATGTTTATGTTATCTACTACAAAAAAAAACATTGTGTTAATTCAGTTGGTGATCTAATCAGCAGAATAAGTGTCACCTTTAGGATATTGTTTTCGTAAATTATAAATTGATAAATAAAGAAATTATGTTCTCACTTAATTTCATTATAAAGAAAGCACATAATCTTGTTCAATTTTAGATTGGGTTGGTATCAAAGGAAATGATGCCTGCACGTGCCGCTGTTAAGGAACAGAAAAAAAACTAAATTTACGATATTGTACTCAACAATCTTGCTATTTAATGAGCATCCCAATAGTTAGTTCAGTAAAACAATATCTTCTGAGACTAGAAAAGAGTCGAAAACAGTGATTAAATACCATGCCGACTTTTTTTCGCATAGAATTTAGTTTAGGAAAATTATTTGCGAAGCACAGTGGAGCATCGCGAGGGCTTCAATCTATCCACACATTTTTGGAAAACGATAATATCTTTACAGAACAGAACAGAATTGACTTACACTGCTACTTGGTGATCTATACAATACCCCAACCGCATAGTGACCGCTTCCTTTCCAGATCTTTACTAATAGACACCATAAATCCAACTCATTTCTCATACAACTCCTAATTTCATATTGTATATTATCCTTAACATATAAAACGACACCACCAGTTCTCTTAGATTTTGAATCGCACCTTATACAGAAATAACCCTCTATATTAATTTCGCAATCTAGTATATCAAAGAGCGATTTTAAAAACAGTTGCTTATATGCGAACAGCAGATTGAACTGCTTTCTCAAATCTAAACATAATAATATTTATTGATATTTATAAAGCTACTAAATGAAGGTCAGAAACAAGCATTACAAATTTTTCATGCAGGTAGCATAAGCAAAAAAGTAATTGCTCCCAATAATTACTGGATTTAATACAATATGGCTTACTAGTCAATTCACTTCCGCTTTAGCTTTATTAAACAAATTAATCGCCCATTGTTTGGTTAGTACCTTTATTAATTACATACAATTAAAACAGTAGAATTGTATGAAAAAAAATTAATTTAATAAGGCCCTTCGTATTAACTGGTCATCAATATTTGATAGGATTATAACTACTGTAAAACAGATTATGAGTAGTCACCCACAGTAATCACGATATCTTTAGTTCTCGTCAATTTATTTATTAGGGGACTTTATTAGCCGAAGCAAGCTTAACATACTGTACCAAACTATTGATCTTGAAAGCTTCCACCATCAAATCAAGTGCATCAAGTATAAGAAAGCATTCCCTCATATCAGCTACTGCCGAAAGTTTAAATCTAAAGAGACCGAGAACAATGACAAAAAATTTAAAATAGAAAGGCCGTAAAGAACATAATCAACTCCTCTAGTGATCGCAGATATGACAGCGAGTAACATGGATATACCAGAATACTGTACCGAAAAACTAAACAAAATCCCAGAAAAGTATACTACTTAAAAATTTGCTATATAAAGACAAAATTGAAGGTTCTGAACCAGCACTGAGGATTGGTAAAATATTTTAATTAAGCTGACGACAAATTCTGTCAAATTTCACGCTCTTTTGCCCTTCTAAGCCCTACGATCCAGTATTAAAAATCAAATACTTGAAGTCATTCTGAAAAGACGGTGAAAGTATTCTGAAAAAGTTCTATTTATCCGGAAAAGTTAACTTAATCTAGAAATGTTACATAATAGAATATACATAATTAGTAAGGTAAATAACTCTTACCTTCCTTGTTGATCAGTAGTAAACAAAACTCTCTTGTAAGCATTTAAAACCGCATCTCTCTTCTCCTTATCCCCAGACCATACTAAATACAGCATTCGGCGCATACCGCATTCTGTTCCTTTAATACCAAATAAATAAGCCGTTGTAAAGAAATCTACAGCTTCAAAAACATCGGTATTTATCTTTGACATTAACATTTCTTGCAATTTAGGAACGGCTTTTGTAATAATCTTAGAAAATTCAATAGAATCCGCTGTGAAATTTACAGTGTTTTCCTGGGTTACAAATTCTTCATTCTACAAAAAGTAAAGAAAATCATCAAGATTTATTAACAATTAAAATTAATAATTTAAATTACAAGTTCCTTGCAACCATTACTTAAAAGCAAATAAGATTTCAAGAGTGCCATGTAGTAAAGACATTGCTCCTCAAATTTTAGAGTTAATCTGGAATATTTCAAAATAGACAAAATCACTTTGATAAAAATGCTTGATACATATATGAAAGGTGTCTGTACCTTAGTTCAGCATTTCCAGCAGCAAAATCTGCTTGTTTTACTAAGGTTACTGCTTCCTTATATTTCTTTTCCGTCAAGTAACTGGAAATCCTTTGCACGAGATCTTCATAATTTTCCTCGCTATTCATGTGCTCCTGAGTACCTATAAAAGAGTCTGTTACAACAACTGTTCTTACATATGACCGTAGCGCAAATACGTACTTTGATGCAACATCTCTTCTACTATCGGGAAAAGTTCCGGTACCACTGTCTCCCAATGTTTTTCTAATTCAGATGCCTTTTGACTTTGCTCAACCATGTCTTTACGTAGTTTCTCTAATTTTTCAGTTTCCTCCTCATAACGTTTAATTAACTCAGGTAAAGTAAGTTTCGGCGCAAATGGATTTCTTTCGAGAAAAGACTTTATTAAAACAGTGGCATTTTTTCTTACGCTTGAAGTTCTATCGTCCAAACGTTCAACAGCCCCCCTTAAAACCCTGTGCTGAAACGCTAAGGGAACAGCATTTTCTTCTTTCATGTGACTCCATATTTGAAGTACTTTAGATCGCACAAGAGCTGATATATCGTTTATATGAGCCAAAAGATCTTCAAGAAATTCATTTCTAATTTCTTTAAGGTCTTCTGATAGATCTTCTGATGTTAACTCACATGTAATAACATCTCCCATAATTTGCAGAATACAATTTCTAAGAACATAAGATTCTAGGCTTAGAAATTCCTCTCCCAGAGTTGATAAATGGGGAATCATTATTTTTGGAGCAACAGTCCCAAGTTCTGTTAAAAAAGTACTGAAATTTTTCGATATTTGCGAATCAGCAGCATCCACACTGAGCGTATCCACAATATCCGTAATAAGCACAGAGAAAATTGTATTAATTCCAAAATCTTCGTACAACAAAAATAATCCATTCGCCGTAGGTGCCAAAGCATTTTCACTTATCCTCAAGATTTGTAATATGCGGACAGGAAAAGTTAGTGCATGATTGTATCTTTTAATTGCAGTACCCAATATTTGAAAGATAGTATCCCCGATATTGTGGTCCTTTAAAGTGTAAATTTCTAAAGTGCGGTAAGCTATATCGCAAATCATGCTGAAAAAGTTTATACAAATTTTTATTTGCGTAAAGCAAGAAAATTATATTATATAAAAAATTATTATCTAAAAAAAAAACTATTATCTAAGCTACAGACGTACAACTCCAAGTATAAAGACCAGGATTATAGAGTAACAAAATAAATAATAAAATCATAAATAGAGAAATCATCAAATGATCATATAGACAATTTCTTATGATATCCTAGATGAATGCCCGTATGTAATTTCGTATGGTCCACTCTATGCAAGTTTGATTGTTGAAGTGGTTTTTCGCATATATTTCTAGAACAGCTCGTCGGACAGTAAAAATGATTACGAACAATTTCATATGATTTCATATTTTGAAAAACTTTTCAGTACAATAAAAATGTTAGCCCATTTTTGAAATTATATTTACTATATCTATGAAAACACCGTGTACAAAATTTCAGCTCTCGATGCTTACGCGGTCTCAGTCAGTGTCCAAATATATAGTGAAAACGAAATTTTTGCATGGCAAGCCTACGAAGGACTTACCCGATTTGTCCCATTTTACTTTTTTTTTTAAAAGCCTATCTGTAAATATTCAGCTCTTTAAGTACATGCGTTCTCAAGTTATCCTCAGGACGGACGGACACGCAAAAATCAAAATAACTTTTAATATTAAGAGTACCGGAAAAGAATGTTGTTCTTTTAAATAAAAGATGTGAATACTTATAAGAATTGAATTTACAAATAGTAATATAAAATATAATTTCCACGGTTTGATATAATCTTTCTTCTTTAATCTGGCAATGTTTTAATACCTCGCTCAAAAAATCCGCCGAGTCTTGATTCAAAAGTTTCAATGATTCCTTTTTCACGTCGTCATTTGTTCGAAAATTTTGTTTGTCCAAATAATGTTGCATAGATCTAAAAAGAAGGTAATCAGATGGTGCAATATCTGGACTATACGCAGGGTAACGAATTCTTTTCCATCCGAGGTTGTCTAATTTGTCACGGGCTATTTTTGCCTTAGGCGGACGAGCGTTGTCGTGTTGTAGGAACAATTGTTTTCGATGCACGAGGGATAATTTTTTCAGTTATGAGGTCTTGCAAAACGGGTGTTTCCGATTGAATTTTTAAAAGATACTCGCATGAGTCTATTCGATCGCCTAGATGCTCCTCGCGTATTTCGTGCGATATCCATCTACCCTCTATCCACACCTTCCCGATTTGTTAAAGATTCTCTTGAACACTCGACCATGAGTATCCGAGATTATTCGCAATTTTTTCAATCGATCAACAGTATTCAAAGCGCAACTAATTCCCGAAACTGGTCAACGAAAAAAACAAAAAAATTTTCGGTACCCCTAATTTTATGCATTGGTGTCGAACCCATTTTGTTCTACCAGCATTATTTCTTTGCATTTCAAACGGAATTACGAACTTAGTATACCCCATAATTTCATGCAGAGTATAATAATTAAAAGATAGAGTATGATTACAGGGTAACAACATGGAAAATACAGATGAAGAGTAAGATTGCAGAGTAACATTTTAGTAAATAAATAAAATGTTTATTACGGTGACAACTAGGTTCTCCGACATAGATATTCAACATAAGAATATGTAACTGTATTAATACAAGAGGATACAATACAACATCTTAATATGTAATATTAAGATTAATAATAATTAGTAACAGAACTAGAAAAGGCTCAATACATGTACATTACAGTTTTAAATAATTAAAATAAACAATAATGTGTGAGAAATAAAAGTAAAACACAAAGTAGATCATATGAATAAGATCAAGTTAAATTAAAGTAGCGCAAGGTTTGCAGTTCAGAATTGTTAATGGGACCGCTGTGCCTAATGTCCTTAGGTAAATTATTCCACATGGTGGCTTCTTTTAGCAAAATATTTGTACTACCGGATCGAGTACGAACCACTGACTTATAACAATGGACTGAGCGTATAGCCATTTTCCTATAGGAAAGAATGGCACAAGTTTTACAGTTTTCTCTTTCGCCTTATGGCAGAATTGGAGCTACCAACACAAAAGATTTCTTACTAAACGTTTTCTTATGCCATTTGATGTTTTTTATGTTGGCTGCAGATGCAATCCTTGCAGAAAGAATAAGGTAAAGATAGTGTTTACCATGCTCCGACTCTCTTGCCCATACACAGGATTCAATTAAGAATAACTTTTGAAAATTATAGTCGGAATGAGTTTAATTCATTATAAACGATTAAAATATCACTTGGACACAAGAAAATATATTTTTTAATTTGATTCGATTTTCGGGTGTAAAATTTCATCTGCTTGGTTGAGTTTTACATGTTTTTTATGTAGTAAAAGTTTTAAAGGGTGCTTAACGGTGATATACAGAAACACAATATTTGTGCCACATGAAATAGCAAATCGCTCAGTCCATTGTTATAAATCAGTGATACGAACCCATAGATTACTCATGTCTAAAGTTGTCCATTCTACTCCATGATAAGCGCCTTTGAACATTACATATCCATTCCCTCCAATTATACTTACACTGTTAATATACTGGTCCCTGTCCAACATTTGAAGCAGGCGAAGAAATTCTTCACCGCTTTCTTCTCTAGACGCACAAAATAATTAGCAGATAATCGCTCAGGCAGTGTACTAATGCAGTCACTGGACATCGCCTCTCCAGTTATTTTTTAAAAAGATAGGAAAATCCGACATTGCACTGTGTGGACTGTTCGAACAGAAAGATGAAACCTCGAAGCATATCAAATCAGCATTTATTTTTATACCCCCGCAAAAACAACGTACAACGTTGGGTATCACATTATTAGATAGCTTAAAAATAGATTACCATAACAGCAGAATAAACAATAAAATCATTATAAGCAAGAGCAGCACATATGAAAATAGCTGGACTGTAGCAGTCCTTACAGATAATTTTAGAAGTCAGATGGACCATAGATAGTCCTTGCACATAAACAAATTGAGATTAATAGAGTTGAAATTTAGGTTAGGATTAAGATTATTGAAGTAGTGTATGTATAAAATATATATATATTCTTTTATGTGTGAGTGTCCCGCACTTGCAGTATTAAGTTAGCAAATCACTGCAGACGCATTTAAACAAGGTATGCAATCTAACCCCCCCCCCCCCTAAGGGCAATAATCCAACTTGTTAAAACACTCTATTTTGCTTAACCACTTTAGGGGAGACCGCAATATATCAACTCTGGGCGCAGTATTAGCATGATCCTAGTGGCCTATTTGCCCTTACTCTTATCCTAATGAACAGAGAAGAAGCATGTAAAGATGTGACGCGATATGCGAACTACGTATAAAGCTGAAATTATCTGCATACTTCGAGAGCGCGCTAGAGCTTAGCATGTCCAGTGAAAATTGAGAAAAACACAATATCCACATAAAAGATATGTGAGGTAGAATAAGGATGAAAAATAATTTTAAGCGAATGGTTTCATCTAGATGAGGAGCTACACCAGAGTGAACTCAGTACATAGTAAACACGGGAATGTGAGCAGATAAATACAATACAGTGAATTGCTTTCGGGTCTTCAATCTAGTTTCAGGCGAAATCACTCCACAAGTACTGCGCTGGTGAAGGTGGTTACAGATATACGTGCATTATGTGACGAGGGCAACAGGATAATTCACGTTCTCTTGAAGAAGGCCTTCGATTCGGTCCCGCACACACTGTTCCTCCTTAAACTTAGAACTAAATTTGGCTTCTCAAACTCAGCTAGCGCAATCGTGGCCAGTTACCTAAATGGAAGGACGCAAATCGTGTGGTGTGACGGACGCAGCTATAGTGCAAGAGTGGTGTTAACAGGCTTCCCTCAGAGGGGCCGTTTTAGCACCTCTCTTCGATCTTTTTATAAATGACGTCACCACATCTGTATCAAATGTAGGTCTCCACCTTTATGCGGACGACATACAGATCTACTCTGGCTCCCGATATCGGGCCTACAAGGGCTTGTCGCGCACGTGAATTTAAATCTAGCAAGAATAAATGGTTGGTGCATAGACAATGGACTTGCACTCAATCCTTCCAAAACCCTGGCAATCTTATATTCTTCTAATGGTGGAAGGCAGTTAGCACTAGAGACACTCCCGCCAGTTCGTCTTCAGGACCAAACTATTTCGTTAGAATCCCCACATGTCAAAAACTTGGGCTTACTTATGGACACAGATCTCAACTGGCAAGCCTATGTTAATCTCATATGCTCTAGAGTCTACTTCGGATTGTGATCTCTGTATGCTGTGTCGAACCACCTGCTTCCGCGGGTTAGATTGCAACTAGTGGCAGCACTTGTGCTTCCCTTATTCTTTTATGGGAATGTAGCAATGTTTCCACTGAAATGCACAGCATTAGTAAAACTCGAGCGTACACTAAAGGCATGCCTGCGTTATGCTTTCCGACCGGGGCGTCATTCCCACGTCCATCCACTCGCTACTCTTTTACTCCCGGGACTATTGGACAAGGTCTACGAGCTTAACGCCGTGACTTTCATTTTTAAAAGGAGGCACGCCCTGTTGCCCAAGTACATACATGAAAATATGACATGGAGTAGACATGACAGTTGCAGATTGGTTCTGCCCAGATTCAGAACTCATTTTGGGGGTAGAAGCATATACCAAGTTGGAGCAAGTCTCTGGAACTCTCTGCCGGGCAGTGTCAGGTCAGCCGGCTCGATTAGCAGATTCAAAGAGCTTGCTCTCTCGGTCCTATTTCACGTGCTGTGACAGAGTTACGTGGGCGGAGACTTAACTTAATATTATTATTTAATTCATTAAAAAAAAAAAAAAAAAACCGTTAGGCTGTGAAGTTGTGCAATATCCAGGGCTGTGGGGCTGTCTTATGGGCCACTATCGAAATTGATGCAAAGAAAACGGAATAGAAAGGTCAATCCTATAAATTTGAAGTTTACGGAGGTGAGATCTAAAGGCAATGGTGCGGTTACAATCGAAAGTGTTAGGCAGAAGATAAAATCAGCAGTTGAACAATCTTTAGGGAAAGAATATGTAGTAACGGAGACTGATTTAAGAAACCAAAACTATGGGTGACAGGTATGAAATACAAGCTTAATAGTGACGAAATTGTTGAAGTGTTTGAAAGTAGTTGAAAAGAAAGTACGTAAAAGATATGATTTAGTGCGGTGATTGAGATTGATATTGAAAGTTTTAATAAGGCATTGAATGAAAAAAAAATTAATATAGGATGAGATAGGTGTGCGGTGTGTGATGGTGTGAGTGTGAAAAGATGTTTAAGTGTCAAGGATTTAACCATAGATCTAATGAATGACGAAATAAGGAGGTATGTGCGAAATGTATGGAAGAGCATGATACGAGAAGTTGTAGTATGATAGATAGAATGAATCAGTGCATCAATTGTGTAAGAGCTAATGAAAAACTTAAATTAAGACTGGATGTAAAACACAACAGTTATAACAAAGAATGTCTTGTATTGGCAAATAAGTTAAAAATAGAGAAAAAAATGGGTTATTAGCCACTAAAGAAGATAAATTGTGTGTATCTTAATATTCAAGGTTTATTAAATAACTTCAATGAATTCGAATCCAATTTTAAATGTAGTGACCATGAGCTCATAATGTTAACGGAACCGCATACTATAGAAGATATTAGTGATGGGGAATTATACTTATAAGGTTATAATAAGAAGTGAGTCTAAGTCTAAAAGAACAGGCGGTGTATCACTTTATATTAAAAACGAATGGCAATATGAAGTTCTGGGTAACATTGCAATCGAATTAGACATTTGGTGGTTGGTAATAAAATGCTCTAGAGGCAACGTTAAATTTGTAGTGGCCATCGCGTATAGGTCACCAAGATCGTCAGAGATATGAATGAAGAAATAATAATAGTTTGTGATTTCAATATATATATATTGGTGCAGTGAAAGTATATATAAAAAAGAAATTAATGAAATTATTTGCGATGACGGGTATACACAAAAGGTGCGTGAATTTACAAGAGTAACTGATTTATCAAAAATCTTAATAGATTACGTTATATCAGCAATGAATAATATTGAAGTAACAGTAAATAACAGCCTAAAAATAAGTGATCATGAAACTTTAGAAATTAGCATATTAATAAATAATTACTCCGATATAAAACAAGATGAAAGTTTATAGATTTTTAAGTATTAAAAAAAAACGAGTTTACAAATGAGTTGAGAAAGATAGAGTTGGAAAGGGTTATGCTTATTGAGAGTTTGCATGACTGTGTTGATAATTTTAACAATAATATTCTGCAGGTTCTGAAAAAAATTTTAGTGCAAAGAAATATATATACAAAAAAGACAACAAATTCGTGGTATATCTCCGTGCAAGATTAACAAATGACGGATAAAATATAAAGAAGTGAGAAATATATATAAGCATAGAATAAATGCAGCCAAAAATGATGAAATAATAAATAAAGTTAATGAAGCTAATAATCAGAAGGAAATGTGGCGTATCATAAAAAGCTCTATCTTGAATGAAGCGAGATCTGAAATAAAGGAAATTCAATTTGGTAACTATAAATGCCAGCAACCTGATGAAATGGTAGATAAACTAAATAAATATTTTGTTCAAAGCGTTCAGATCATAAAAGAATCCCTACCTCATAGAGCATATTCGGATATGATTACAGAAGTAGACAATGACTTTTTTTTTTGAAAGAGTGGAGTATAATGAAGTGAAAGATTTCAGACCTATAAGTACATTGCTTATATATGAAAAGGTTTTAGAAGAAGTGGTTCAAAAACAGTTAGAAAGTTATTTGGAAACAAATAATTTGATTATATTGGAACAATCTGGATTTAGGAAACAACATTCCTGTGAAACCAATGGAAGGAAGAAATAGATGCCTCAAATATTGTTGTGGCTGTGTTTTTAGAATTTCAATGGTTTCATAGCTACTTGTATGGAAGAAATCAAAGTACCAAAATAAATAATACAATTTCCGATAAAATTGAAGTATCGATGGGTGTTCCACAAGGATCAGTACTTGGAACTATTTTGTTTATTATATATGTGAATGACATTAAATCAGTGCTGAAATCCTCGAAGATAGTACTTTTTGCTGACGATCCATTGTTGTATATAGCAGGGAAAGACACCAGTGAATTGAAAATAAAAATAAAACGAGATTTAGAATTATTGTGTGACTGGTTACAGATAAATAAATTGAAACTGAACATAGGTAAAACAAAAGCTATGACGATAAATAATAATACTGATGTGCGTGTTGACATGAATGGTGAACTAAAAGATTGTGTGAATGTGTGGTTTTTGATAAAAAGTTAAATTTTAGATTACATTAAACTATATTTCTAAAAAAATTGGTACAAAGATTGGATTTTTGAAGAGACTTAGAAAGAAAGTTACGATGGCTACCGCGATAAATATATACAACAGTATTATAAAACCACAATTTGAACACTGCTCTACAATATTGTTTATATGTAATCAAGGTGATTTGAACAGGTTACAAAAATTACAAAATAAGGCAATACGTGTAATCCTACGTTGTAACCGTTTTACTCCTATTAGTAGTATGTTAAATTCTTTATTATGGCTTGATATTAAACAAAGTATTGAGCTCAATGTACTGCTTTTTATATTCAAAATGAAAAATGGGTTGGTTCCGGAATATCTTTTAAATATTATCACGTGGCTGGCAGAGGCTCAACCATATAATCTAAGAGGAGCATCGGAGAACTTCAGACTACAATTATACAATAGATCGAGTACGCCGAATTCACTGGCATATAAGAATTTCAAGAAATTTAATGAACTTCCAAAAAGTGAACAAAATTTTAAGTGTTTTAAAAAGGTTGTGTGCAATATATTAAAAATAGTGCAATATTGTTAATTTTAAAATACACATATTTGTAAAAGATAGGTGGTGGTGTTGTATAGCGATAATATTGCTAATAAATTATTATTATTATTATTATTATTTATGCCCATCATTCATTGAATTAGTAACGTAAGATACCAATGTAATACTCATGCTTGCATAATTGTTCAGATCTGATTGCTCGCAAGCGTTTTAAGCACGATGCAGGGCAACGAACATTGTATTAATTTATGCAGGGTTTTCTTTTCTTTTCTTTTCAGAGTCTATAACATTGTCTTCTTCACAGTACTAAAATTTTTTACTGTTTGCAATCGCTAATTACATTTTTTATTTTTTTTTTATTTTTCTATCAATTAAGAATCTACCAATGTACACTATTGTAATCAGTATCAGTTGATGAGTTGTATTTTTTTTTTATTTGTTTTTTTAAGTTTTTAAGTTTAAGGTTGAAATCTTGTTATCTATGTCAACTGTTATTTTACCTTTACTTTTTTACTTTTCATTTGTTAATTGGTGTTTGCCATTCTACTTCTACTTTAAGTGCTTTAAGATCTCTATTGTTTGACTTCATTATTTGACTATATTACTTTAATTGCTTTCTGCAGCAATGAGTTTGTTCATTGCTCCTTTTTTGATTGGTAATAAATGACTTTTCTATTCTATTCTATTCTAATATCGAGATACCCAAGTTCTAGGATGTGGCCCTGTGAAATTAAATGAGTTTTCTATTTATTCTATTCTATTCTAAATGCTTTATTGAAAGACCCTACTTTTAAGTAGATAGTTTTTCTTTGAGAAATGAAAGGTGTCCAATTAAACAATTTTCATATCAAATAAACTTTTTCAAACAAAGATATGTACTTACTTCACAAAATTTTCCTCTGCAACCGGTGGATTCCATAGCTTTTCTAAGGGAAGTTGTAAGATATTATAGAGTTGCACCAGAAATTTAAATCTTTTCTTTTCCCAATCAAGTCCTTCAAATCCTTCAATTTGTACTTTTTTAGTTTTTTTCATTTGACCACCATCTAGTTGCGTCTGAATAAAAATTTGATCTATTGCTTTAACTGTTCCAGTTATAAGAAATAAAGTCATTTTAGTTAAATTTAAGTATGAATTGCGGTCAGCACCAGCAACATCACTACTACTAAGAAATATAGCTAGTTTTTCTCCCAGTTTATCCGTAGTAAGAAGTAACAAGTCAAATGCCCTCACAGCATTTAGAACAGATATGTTTCTTGCATTTTCAATCACCGAAAAATATGTATCAAAGTGATCAAAAATATAAAAGGAATTATCAGATAAGGCTTCCCGCTTGCATACTGAAACGGTAAATACATTAAAATTTGAGCGATTTAAACAAACAACGCTTACTTCTCAATTGATCAGGTATTTCTTTTGGATCATAAACCTGCTTAACATAATAATTATCACCCTCCGAATGAAGAAGGTCTGAATTAGAACAAGGAATTACAAATTGAAAGTCCATTTTATCCTAACGGTCCAAATATACACAAATGTACGCTGTTGTCGCTGGTTGTCGTTATAATTTTGTAAGCATAAACAACGCGTGAAAAAACAAAGTCAAAATTGACATATACCATTAGGTCGGTTTTGAAAAATGGCCTAAAATATCTATTTGCTAAATAAATTATTAGACTCATTTCTGGTGGTTTACAGCAGAAGTAAAATTTTTATAAAAAAATTTAAATATGAGCAATTAATTTTTAAACATGACTTATAGGGCGGTTTCACTGCCCCGAAACGCGTAATTTTAATGATTTCAAAATTACTGTCAGGTGTATTCACTGCTATTGAAATTATTTTGTTTAACATATGTGTCAAACCCAAGCAATACAAGACAAGTACTCCCATTACGAACCACGTTCCGTCATTAGTACCGAAATATCGTACAAATGTATAGAAAAGCACTGTACAGAGCGGTTCATATTAATATATCATATAAGGAACTACTGCGGAGCAAAATTATTGTGATACATATGTAAGTATTCCCATTAAAATTTTGACACATTGCAGCTGATAGCCTGTGACGTGTTTCTGTGACTAATGTATATACATATTTATAGGATAGACAAAGAGAGGAGAGAGAGTACTGGGTTCTTGTGTTTTCTGTATCGTACTTCTAAACATTTCACGATATTACGTCACCTAATGGTAGAACATGGTTCGTAATGGTAATACTTGTATTCTATATATAGGGACCGTCCTATGGGAGCGGTAGTTCTGGGCTTTAGGTTCTGTTTAAGATGAATTTTTAGTTTTTCCTCCATGACGAGTATACAAAAAGCAGTGAGAGTGAGCTCTTACACGTTAAGGCCTTCTAATGCGTCGGTGCCTTCGGCGACTTCATGGCTTGTATTATATTCCGGTGTTACGCGTATATATATTCTTTATACTTTAGTATTCTCTGTACCGTGGGAAAAAAATATCTTTTTCTTCTTTAGAAAGGGCGAGAGGTACAGTACAGCCTTACAGCTTTTCGCCAACAATATGACATAATTTATGTCATATGACATAAGTACAATAATAGCAGAAAAGGAGGAAGTTGTTTTTAACTAGATGCGAGGAATTGAAATTTAAAGATTGTTAGTATAATGGAGAGCAGCTTGACCAAGCCAAATTTGACCGAACAGGATTTTAATTTAATATCGCGCGCGCGAACTGAATTTAATGAGTATGGAAAAACTTTTAGTAAGCATTCCTCTAAATGCTTATTTTTTACTTACAGAAAGTCATTTGCAAAGTGTTTAAAAACATTGTCGCATTTGGAACAATCATTGGGTTCAAATTCAAAGCTTTGCCATAATAAAGCAGTTGTTGAGTTTTACAAGTCGGAATGCAGTGATTATAAGGGCTTGCTTCATTTTTTGGATCACGATCTGCTTGAAGTAAGTATTTTTTAATAATGACTGTTAATTTTTTATTGTTTAAGAACAATTGATTATATTTATCATTTAATTTGATTGTTTGAATACACTCATTTGCTTGTTTTACCACAAATCAATTTAATTATTTAAATTACTGAACGCACTTGTTTTTACTCGAATAAATTTATTAATTTCAGTTATCACACAATTGTTTAAGAAAAGAATAAATCAACAAATAACATTCTCAAATAATCTTCTTTTCTACATTGTTTACATCCATAATTTTGATGGTGCAGAAAAATTACACTCATACAGTATATCGCATTTTGGCAAGCAAACGAAAGGCTTGGTGTAATTCAATCTAGTGTACACCTTACAAACGAATGGCTTGGTGTAGTTGAGTGTAGTTTTGGACTACACCAAACTTACAAACGAATGGACCACATAATAGTCACTTTTTGGCTGTCGGTGAAGCCACCCATTAACAGACTACACACTTTCTTTAATTCAGTTACCACGTATGTGTACGATCTTTCAGAGCAGGTGCATAATTTGCGTGGTTACACTGGATTTTTTTAATACCATCTTTGACAGGTACCTTATACTACGCAATCTCATCTTTTTGTTTAAATTAATTTACACTCATACACCACAATTTTTATTTTCCAGATTAGTGTTTATTAGTTCCCCGCATTTTCCCCTTAATCTAGTCATTCCACGCCATGCATCGAATGTTCTGAAAAAATATTTCTTTGCTCGTGCTATCCCCATTTAGAACCGATTGAATTTTGCTCACTTTTCATTTCGTTTAATGGCATTTAAATCGCGTTTTCTTGATTTTCTCAATATCTCTCAACTGGAGTCTCAACAGGTCGTGTTTGTCTCGCTCTTAATTAGTTTAAGTACTCATTTATCTTCTTTGGATTATCCACTGCACTCACTGATATATTTACCTGGCCAATTCGGTGTGATAATAGGTAGTGCACCTGCACCCTCAGTTCTCATTTCTGTATAAGTTTTTTTCTTTTTCTTTAACAATTTTTTTGGACAGCAGTATATGGATTTCAAACGGCATGCATTTCGTCAGCATAGTTGGATTTTTAATAATTACCTGGTTGAGTTAATCTTAGTACATTATTTTCTATAGTAATACAATTCAGATTCAATGTCATATATCAGGAAAAACCACTTCAACATTTATGCTTTCTTCAGAACAATGCACACACTTGGTTTTGCGCGAGTTTTTTTAATAATATAAAATTTTATCGGTACAAGATTTCGTTTTGAACGACATCGCTAATAGTCAAACTTTCACGCAGTTTTACCTTAACTGGGGGATTCGAAATAATTCTCTAGTGGCTGATAAATATATTGTTTCTCAGATTTTACACTCTCATTCAAAGAAGAAAAAATATTTTTTTTTCTATTTTTGATTGCAAGTTTGCTTTTTAACTTGCACTGATTCGATCATATCCATCAGATCGCTACAGTTCTTATCAAAATCGAAAAATAGCGTTATCTAGCACCTATGGCGTCAATGAATTATATTTCGGTAAAACCGATGGCCTTATTTCATTTTCTAACGTGAAATAATAAGGCCATATTCAAAAATTTTCTAAATATGACTATTTCTCTTTCCAAAGTGAAATATAAGACCATACTAACAACATGGCTTTATTGCATATATGGCGTTATTTCACGACACAAAAAAACGTTTTTAACCAATGTAAAGTAATGACAGTTGCGCAGTTGAAATTGGTTTGATTTACAATTGCTGTTTGAAGCGAATTGAGTGGTTGTCAGACCGATTATCCATATTTTCTAATCCAACATCTGATTGAATTTTAATCATAATTTTTTTCCATTTTTAAGAATCGAAAATTAGGAGATTATAAATCCAGGAACTTAGCGCCCTCTATCTTTAATAAAGCAGTAATTTATTATCACATACGGAAACCATTTGCCGCTCTGGAAATCTTAAGTCCAATGCTCGAGAGAATGGAAGATCTAGACGAGTCTTTAACACCAAAAGCAGGATTGCTAATGTTAATTTTGCTTTTAACTACAAATCAAGTCAAAAGAACTTATCAATTTTTAAAAGCATTTCAAAATCATCTCGTTATTAATTTGGATACGATTGCGGGCGATGAAAACTCTTCTCCGGAAAGTCTAAGCAGTATTGATGGATTCAAAAGAATGTTTAAGCTTACAGCGATGTTGATAAATGTGATAAACCATAAAATTATTACAATACCGGATGATGGTGTAAGTAAAAATTTGGGATATACATATTCTAAATTGTCTACCTTATTAATAAAAAGATTGTTTCAAGAGTGTGGAATTTGCTGTTTTAAAAGCTCACCAATACTATGTTGGAAAGGATTTTCAAATGGCAGCAAAGCAGTTATCAAAGAAGTTTTCATCAGAATCATTTAATGTTATGTACGATGAACTTTTATAATTTGAAATTGTTATGAATGGAATTATATTGTCTCTTTTAGGCAGCATGGAGAGGATCAAGATACTTGTATTGCAAATAACATGGGAGTTATTCATCTTAGGGTCAGACATTATGCGATATCGGTGAAATTCTTTCAACATGCAATTTCTTTTGATAACCGTATTACATTGGATTTAAAAAATGCTCCCCTGCACTGTATTGGTGCGACCAAAAAGCCTGAAATACTTTACAACCTAGGTGTAGCTATGCTTCATTTAGAACGACCTCGTGAGGCATTTGAATGTTTTCTTGTTCCCTTAAAAATTTATCACAATAATCCTAGAATGTGGCTTCGAGTTGCCGAATCTTGTATAATGTTACATGAAAAGGTATGTTTGTCTATAGTTTTGCCACAAACATATTGGAATAGGTATACACAGGTGTGCAAGCCTAATGGGACATCGTAATATTTTTTCTTTTTTTTTTTACATAAATTTGTCTCTAGGATGCAATTCAAAAATAAATCATTTTACGTTTAGGGATAAATTTCAACTTGTAAATTTTTAACATTGGCCTTCATATCTGGGTATATTTGTTTGAAGTTTTAGCGATTTAAGGTTCTAATTTAAAGATTTTTTTTATTATAGACTTTAAAACAAAATGAGAAAAAACATATTGTATCATCCGCAATAGGCACAGGAATGCATAGAAAATATCTTTTAGAGCCAAGTCCCAAAATTCGAACCGCGTAAGTTTCATTGACTTATTCCAATTATAATTATGTCATAAGTATATGTAAATTTCTCTTCTTACTTTTAAGAGAGGATGGACAATCATTTGCAATACCGAATCCTAATTTGGAATTTGCCGCGCTTTGTTTACGAAATGCTGTCTCCTTAATTGATAATTGTAAGAAAAAATTCTATCAAACACCAAAATCTGAGTCAAAAATTGAGGAAAATTGGACAAATACTGACAGTGACGAGAACTTTTGTAATCCATCCATGCCTGTTGGTAAAGCAATTTTTAATGAATTGATAGCAACAATTTATGCAGCATACTCCTACGTTTTAATGCGTTTGGGAGAGTTCTCTATAGCTTTAGAATATGCTCAAAATTTACTTGTACTCGAAAATTTATCAGATGTTAATACGTAAGTATATATGGACAACATACCTTTAAACAAACAAACAAATATTCTCAATTAATGTTATTTTATTATTGAAAATAGCATGCTTGGACATCTTTATTGCGCCGAAGCATTAATCATGTTGAACAGAGTAATAGAAGCCCGAAATCATTTGGAGCCTAACTTCATTACAAATTTGAATGCTCATGACTTTGAGACAAAAATCTGGCAAATCAAGACGATTGAAGCTGCACAGTCAGTGATGCGGTACAATTTAGTTGTCACACTAGTTTTACAGGGAGAATTCGATGTGGCTAAGGCTCTATTATCTACATGTGCCCATCCAGTTGTTGCTTTGAAAGTTAAAATGCTGAAAATGTTCATCGAAATAGTTGGTGGTAATACCGACAGTAATAAGTCAAAGCTTTCAAGATTTTGATAGTAATTTTGTATAATAAATCATTTAATATATTCTGAAAATTTGTGTTTCTTGTTTTTTTTAATAAAATAATATAAAAAATCACTGGAAAAATATTGTGAAAAACAGTACTACTCCTTGTTTATTATTTTTGAAGATTGAAACGTTATAACTAAGTTGATTTTATTAATCAAAGTTTACCTCTACGCCTCTACATCCCCCTCCCAGCAAATCGTTTTGTCGTATGCGTAAGAGTAACTCCAGTTCAGTGACATCCAATCACACGGTAGTTAAATTTTAATCCAAGCAGTTTGCATATATGTATGTAAAGAAAAGTGACCATTCTAAACATGATTGCAAGATAATGTATCCGTTGAACCTATCCGTAAACAGTCTAGCCTTGGTTCAACTAATAATACTTAAAGCAACTCCTTCGACTGGTTTAGACCGGTTTCTAAGTCATGTGAGTCAATTTCAAGGTAAATATCTCTGTCAATCTGATACGTCATTATGAACGAATATGTACCCATAGTTGGGAAATTGGGCATTGGCATTGAAAAAATCAATGCTTAGGGGGTGTCCTGAATTAGAGTGCTCTAAACTCTCGTTTTTTTTGTGATTTTTTTTTAGAAGGGAAAGAAAGAAATGACCTGTCACAGCATAACGGCAGACTTCAACCGCTTAAACGTTGTTTTAAAGTGGGAGGAATTCGAAGGCAGACACACTGATGATGCTATTTCAAACCAATTTGAATCAATACTGAGTGAATGGAATATAACTAAGGACCAAGTACACTGCATGGTGAGCGATGAGGGCTCAAATATGAAGCGTACTATGACATTGGCCGATTTTAACGATGTAGACTGTACTGCTCATAAGCTACAGACAAATATTAAGAACGGATTGAATTCTCCAAAAGTTTCTAGTGAATATGATTCAGAAATGTAAGAGGATCGCCACTCATTTTAATCATTCGACTATCGCTCAAGGTCAATTAGCCAAAATCCAACAGCGACTAAATCCAGATCAAATTCCACTAACTGCTATAGGAGACTGTTCAACGAGATGGAAAGCACGTTTTATATGTTCGAAATGTGTTTAATACAAAAAATGCTTCGTGCCTGTATGGTACGACAATAAAATTTCCAACATATCATCCGAAGAATGGAAAGCTATGGAGTACTGCGTAACAGTTCTTAAGCCATTTAAAGAAGCTACACGCAGCTTGAGCAGCTTACATGCTTTAATTTCGTCCCTGATTCCGATTATTTACACATTGAAAAAAGGTTTCGATATCACAAAGCTATCTGCTGAAGATGACACCGTTGATAACATTATTATCTGGTTTATACAAGTTATCAAAACCGAAATAAGCAAGAAGTTTGACAACCTGGAGAATGATTCTTTGTTCACAATCTCCACATTTCTGGACCCACGATACAAGCATAAATTTTTCAGTGATATTGTGATAAGTAAGTCCACTCTGATATTGTTGAATTGGATCTAAGCCTGGTGATAATAATCGGCGTTTAGCTTCAGGCGCTAAAAGGTTGAGAGTAGTATAATAAGAATAAGCAACATTGATGAGCCTTCAACAAGTTCTGCTAAAAGTCTTATAAGCAACATGGCAGGAGTTCTAGATTCCTCAAGCGAAAACGAAGGTTCGGATGTAGAATCTGGAGACACTAAAAAATGTGAATTTAAAGCTCAATTGAAGGTCTACCTTAAATAAAAACGAGCCTCTCTCGATGAAAACCCTCTCGACTGTTGGAAAACTAAATTAAAGTACGACAAATTGACAGATCTGGAGGCCTATTCTTGAATTACGAATGGTTTTTACGAATTCGTTATATAACGAATCGAAAACCCTGTTCGTATTCTTGAACCTCATCGTTATAAAGTCGAAGTGGTTCAACATAACGAGTGTGGTAGGATTAAATCTGTCAATTTGCAAATTGAATATTGTCAACTGTTTCATGTTTAAAAATATAATTTGTAAAAAATAGCTAGTTTCAGTGAATTGTCATTATTGTTTGCGTCTGAAATTGTTGAAGAATCTATGGAAAATGAATTACGTTGATAGTTAATCAGTTCCTGTACTCTTAATTCATCGCTGGATAGGAAAAACGTTACAGGAGGACCTCCACCAGTGCCATGTAAATATTTTTTTTGGCACCGCAGATTTTCCTTTCACCATACATTTTAAATCCTGCTAACTCTGGAAATTTTCTATTAGCTTTGTTTTGAATATAATATCATAAAAAAATTCATATATATTTCATATATTTATGTACATTCCTTTTTCCAAATTTTCCAGTTCTTTTGCGAATTTAATACTAATGGTAGCTTTTGTCACAAATCCGTGGCATCTTTTGAACTGAAAGAGTTATCATATGGTTGAACTTACTCGTTAAATAACGAAGGGTTTGCGTTCGGTATATAATGAATGCAGATTTCAGGAATACAATTTGTGTCGATTCCGAATGGTTTTGACAGTATAACAAATACGGAATGTGCCTTCGTTATTCAAATATCTAATCGCTCCACCGGCCAACGTTCCGAGTGAGTGCAGCCGGTCTTATATACGAGCCACTTAGAAATCGCCTCAAAGGCGAAAAGGCGGCAAAATTACTTTTTCTGAAATATAATATGCCTCTTTTGAACTGACTATTCGATATAATTACTGTATAAGTATAACACTGGTTTACTGTTTTAATATTTTTTTCATATTCCTATTATAAGTAATATAAATTATGACATAAGTTGATTAAAGTTTTTAATGAAATTCCCAAACATTCGCATCCCGAAAATTTGCATTCGCATTCGCGAATGACATTCGTAACATCAATATCCCTAGTCTAGATGAATTCTCATATGTAATTTCACATGGTTGCAAGTTCGCATCTATATATATTCTAGAACGGTTCGTCGGACAGTAAAACTGATTATAACCAGTTTAACGGGTTGCCCGATTTAGTTCATAGTTGAAATTGAATTTACAATTTTCATGAAAGCTACATGTAAAAAATGTCAGCTCTCTCCATGTCGACGCGTTCTCATGAAATATTTAAATTTTTGTATGGCAAACCTACAAAACTATTTCGCACCCAATTTTCATTATATTAATTAATAATTTTGGTTTATTTGAATGTATAAAACAAAGGAGTTTATCTCTAATATGGTGTAGGGACCGTTAATTCCTGCCAACTGGACGATCGAAAACACGCTCAGAGATCGAAAGCCTCTGAGTGTGTTAAAACATAAACAACTAAAAAAAAATCTAGAATTGGTCTAAGAAAAATTCTTATGATGCCCTAAAGAGATGAATGGCCGTATATAATTTCGTATGGTCACCTCTGTGTGTAAGTTTGATTGTTGAAGAGGTTTTTTGCATATATTTCTAGAACAGTTTGTCGGACAATGAAAATGATTACAACCTATTTCGTAGGATTTCATAATCTAAAAACCTAAATATTTGTGTATGACAACACCAAAAACGTGTTGCCGGATTTAGCCCATTTTTGAAATTATATTTACTATTTCAATGAGAGCACAATGTAAAGAATTTCAGCTCTCTACGTTGACGCGTTTTCAAGCAGTGTTCAAATATGTACATACATATATAGTGAAAAACGAATTTTTTGTATGGCAAACCTACGAAGAAATTCCCGATTGGTGACATTTTTATACCCTAGATGAAATCTATAGGGGTATACTAAGTTTGTCATTCCGTTTGTAACACCTCGAAATAATGATGGTAGAGCAAAATGAATTGGACACCCACGCATAATATTAAAAGTTATTTTGATTTTTGCATGTCCGTCCGTCCGTCTGTCTGTCTGTCTGTCTGTCTGTGCGCACGATAACTCGAGAACGCGTTCACCTAGAAAGCTGAAATTTTGTACACGGACATTAAAAAAAAAGTAAAGTTAAGTTCGAAAATGAGACAAATCGGGCCCTTCGTGGGGTTGCCATACAAAAATTTCGTTTTCCAGGATATATTTGGACACTACCTGAGAACACGTCGACATAGAAAGCTGAAATTTGGTACACTGTGTTTTCATACTAATAGCAAATAAAATTTCAAAAATGGGCTAAATCGGGCAACCCCTTCTTGGTCCTAGACATTTTTATTGTACTAAAAGCTTCTTCAGAATAAGAAATCCTATAAAATTGGTTATAATCATTTTTTCTGTCCGACGAGCTGTTCTAGAAATATAAGTGAGAAACCAATGCTAAAAATCAAAATTGCTCAAATGGGTGACCATACGAAATTTCATACGTGCATTCATCTAGGGCAGTGTTTCCCAACCTTTTTTTCCTCGCGAACCAAAAGAAAGGTCCGAAAAAATTTGACGAACCCCATATGTAGTCGTTAATGACAGGTAAAAAAAAGCAATAAAATTTGATAGAATATATATTTTTCATATTGCAGAATAATTGATTATATTAATCGTGAAACATTGAAATGAAACATTAATAAGACTAAAATGATGGCTATAAGAGTTGAAAACAAGATAAATTTAACAAACTGGTTCTTATGTTATACATATGGAAAAACTCTTAATGGGATATTTGTGGTTGTTTGATAGAACAAAGCACTTCAAAGTTAGGCTCAATATCTGACAATTTCAGTCTTAGATTAGGTTCTGCATTTTACCTGTTTCTGTATTTATCTTTCAGATAAGTATATGTTGAAAATCCTTTCTCGCATAGATATGTTGTGCAAAATGGTAATAGAACTTCAATGGATTTTTTTGACAGAACAGGATATTCATTTTGTATACTGAGCCAGAAGTCAATTAAAGATTGATCTTTAAAAATTGCTTCTAGAGAACTGTCACAAGATAACTCTACGAGTTTTTCTTTTTCCAGTATATTTGGAGAGGTTTCTAAACTTACATTTCCTTGAAATGGATTACGTATCCAGTTGTTTGAGATGGATATATTGCATCTGTTGGGAAAATAGTCATCGAAAGTTAATCGAAGATAGTTCAGATGTTCACATATACTCCTTTTAATGTTTTCGTCAAGTTTAATTGAATTTTCTGCTGACAGAATCGAAACATCCATACTCATTCATCTGCAGGCATTGAATCCAAAGATCCATTACAATATTATTTTCGCGAACCCCTTCTGCAAACACTGCGAACCCTTAGGGGTTCGCGAACCACCGGTTGGGAATCACTGATCTAGGGTATCATAAGAATTGGTCTTAGACCAATTCTAGCTTTTTCACTTGTTGAACATATATTTACTTTTTTTTTTAAAAGCCCGTGTGCAAATTTTCAGCACTCGTAAGTGAATGCTATTTAAACATTCATTGTTTTGGATCCAATTGGATCCAAATGGATACAATTTATTCTTCAAACTAAATTTGGATACTTTGATCCTTTTTATACCCTAAATGAAATCTATAGGGTATACTAAATTTGCCATTCCGTTTGTAACGCACAGAAATAATGATGGTAGAGCAAAATGGATTGGACACCCCCGCAGAAAATTAAAAGCTATTTTGATTTTTGCATGTCCGTCCGTCCGTGCGCACGATAACTCGAGAACGCGTTCACTTAGAAAGCTGAAATTTTGTACACGGACACGTTGACATAGAAAGCTGAAATTTTGTACATTGTGTTTTCATAGTAATAGCAAATAAAATTTCGAAAATGGACTAAATCAGGCAACCCCTTCATGGTGTTGCCATATAAAAATTTTGGTTTTTTACATATACTTTGAAAGCAATCAGTCCTAGACATTTTTATTGTACTAAAAACTTCTTCAGAATAAGAAATCCTATAAAATTGGTTATAATCATTTTTTCTGTCCGACGGGCCGTTCTATAAATATATGCGAGAAACCAATGCAAAAAATCAAAATTGCTTAAATGGGTGACCATACGAAATTTCATACGTGCATTCATCTAGCTAGGGTATCATAAGATGGTCTTAGACCAATTCTAGCTTTTTCACTTGTTTTCTCTAAATTTGTCTAAATGGATCCATTTTCAGACACCTAACTAATATTTTACTAAAGACATTTAAAAAAAATTTTTTAAAGAACTTTCATTCATTCATTCTCAACTGTGGAGTTTCAGGCTCAAGGCTTGAGAATACACCATTTATATCCTATTATGGAAAGCAATTTTAAAATTATTATAAGTAATTTTCTTCAAATTCACTCTTTTGACTTTGAAGTAATTAAAATTGATTTTCTTAATAGTGATAATTATTAGCTATTGAATGAGATCTATATGTAAGTAGAAGCCATGAATTCATTACAAAGAACCAAATTGATAATACAAAATTAACCAATGTACAGCCTAGTGTTATCAAATTTTATATTGAGTAAACAACTCAAATTAAATAAAGACGTGATTTTCAGAACCAGTTGTTAAAATCTTGCACTATTATACCAAAAAGTATGTCTGCAGCCAGATTCGAGTGTATTGTCACTTCTCAATGATTTTTCGAATATGGTTGCCCAAGGTAAGGAGTCAATAAATACATAGTATTGGGCACTTAAAGACAGCACAAGTAAGTTAGATCAAATAAATAAGGTGAAGCCAGAAGAATATTAGTCAGAAGTGTCGAAACTTAAGCTTAAAACTTAAAACCTATGTTTTATAATATTTTCAGTTTCATAATGGACCTGATGACTTTTCCTCACAGCTCAGCGTCTGCACAATGAAAATTTTCTGATTTAAGTCTGATTAAAAACAAAAAATCCAATAAGTTTGATATGGACACAATTCAGTCTGCAATGTTTGCAGAGGAGTTAATTTCGGATAATAATGAACTGTGGATTCAGCCTGCAGGATTTCTTTAGTTATTCCTACCCAGCATAATTTTTTGAGTAAATAACATACTAATAGTATATGCGTACAAAGGGAAAATGTAAAAATGTGATCGTTAACTTTGTTTTTTTGCAATAAATTTTATCATCATTTTTTATTTAAATCTTTAGGGGATACATTTGGATCCTTTTTTCCCTCCAATTTGGATCCGAAAATTTTTAGGGTTGCGGCAACATTGTTTGCATACTGCATGAAGAATACTCGTCTGGGATGGCCTATTAGCGCCATATCGAGTGAATGCCTAGGCGTATACGTTGCTGTATATACCTTACTTTTTTTAGATGTTTGTCACTCGGGGGGAAGGTAAAGAAGGTTGAACATGAAATATCATTCCCTGCTGCCACAGCAAATAGAAGACGGAAACATCTTTTATGAAATGACGCCAGCTATTAGTCTAATATAAGTAGGTCTCAACTAAATGTTTAATAAAAACATTTAAATTCAACACAATTATTAATTTCACACGAACTTTGGCCTACATAAGGCCACACAAAGGATGAGCACTTACGTAAAATAACACAAAATTAATTAAAAAACTTTTTACATGACTTAATTACTGTAGACAATCTCTTTGCAACATATCACGCAATTCACTACAAAACTGTTTTTTATGATTATAATTTGAACATACCTACATGCAATAGATTCGCTTTTATTGGATATATTTAATTACTTTTTAAACGCAAGGTATAAATATAAGTAACAATCAGAATGTCGGAATCAGTCAATTTGTTTTCTTTCTGACAAAAAAATCGTGAAATTATGATCCAATATTGCCTGCTGTTAGTGTTTTCATCTCAACTTGTGAATGCTAAGGTATAGTAAGTATTTATTCTCATTTCTTACAAGTCCACAAATCTCTGTAATTGTTGTAGGAAAAAAGTCTTGATTTCTTTTACGATGACTTGAAAGCAATGAACGGCTCACAGAATGTACTTCGTCTGGATTTGCATATCAGTAAGGTGGAAAGAGGACTTTTTAAGATCACTGGAGAAATTGATCAACTTGTTGAACTCGATAATAATTGGGAAGTAAGAGATATAAAATGAAAAGTGTATAAAAAATGTAGAACGATTACAAATTTCGTATAGGTGCAATATTTATTGAATTATGCTGATGAAAGGACAAATGAATACAAGAACGCCATGGGGCTTCCTAAAAAGGGCTGGTGCGATATGATGAAAAGTTACTACAAACATTTCTTTTACCCCATTCTAAAAGATTACTCGAATGCACCCCACTATGATACATGTCCGTTTCCACCACAAAAATATATAATTGCAGACCTTCCGTTTAATATAACAAAGTACCAGTCTTTTTTTAAAGTTGGGTACTATCAGTTTGTATCGCTTTTTTATAAAGCTAATGTCTTTCAGGCTGGCTTTATTGTTTCCGGATATGTAAAGGATTAACAATAATAGTGTACCAGTTTTGTAGACAAAATTAAATTTAAATGAAACTTGCAAATATTTTCTTTATCCGCTTAAAATCCTGTTTCCTTTTGCTTTTGTTGACTTTATTGAGGTGTGGGTGGCAAAGTTGCTTGTAAAGAGCAAGGGAAGTAATAATATTACTAATTTATTGAACATGTGCAAACTGTAATAACATCTAATTAATAATTTATTCTAGGCATCAAAACTAATACGAAGATAATATAACGGTATACTAGGACGGAATGCCGCTTTTAAAATAGTCGTCCTTTTTAATGTACCGCTAAACTAATATAGATTACCGACGGAAATGTAGCAAAAATATATAACCGTTTTTCAAAATGTCGAAAAAAATGATAGAATTGAGCGCGTGCGCTGCAAAGAACCATTCTGCCAATTGTTGTCGGCATATTCCTAAGAGTTTTCAATGGTAACGACAAAGTTATCATCCTACAAGGTTTAATAGTGGATCAGATAATACTTTAATTTTCTTCAAATCAGAAAAAAAAAGACTACTTTTAGTTGGCGTTGTGTTCAAAGATGTGATTTCAGTTATAATGGAAATTGCAGTGCTAACATTGTGAATGCAAATATTTAATATGATGAAATGGCTCATGTACCCATTCTCATGGTCCACTTTCTTATAGAAACGAGATAGCCAAATTTATCTGTAATCGGAAAGTGGAAACTAATTAACAAGTGATAAACCTTCACAAATTATTACTGCAAATATTGTAGCAAAATGATGTCGTGATTTTTACCACGAAATAAAAATTCCATTCAAAATATTCATAGAGTCAGAAAAAACAATTGTGAGGAAAAAACCAACAAGCCTAGTGAAATTTGCATTCCAGAACATTTAAGAAGTGAAACGTTTTTTTTTTTTTTTACAAATAAAGACTTGTGTGATGAAAAAATCACGATTATCAATATATGTAATTACAGCTTAATTTGGCTGTGAGGCGCGTTGAAACGTTGGAGATCCAAAAAAAAATGTTGATATTCTTTTTTATAGGCAATTTAATATATTTTTTATCTGAACTATTTTTTCGTATCCGTTACATTGGCGAGATACCTATAGGCAAAACACTGAAAAGTGTATCATTTTCCAAGATGGCGGTTCGAGCGCAACAGATTTTCACGGGGACTTTTATTATGTACAATGGGAAGCCGTAATAAGTATGTACATATACCAAAATTCAGATCTTTACCGATTAATGTTTTTATTTGTCGAAGCAAATACGGACTTTGCCTTATAATTGCTTTTATATACTAGTTAACGCCTACTTCATTTTACTTACATTATTTTCCAAAATTTAATATACTGTGACCTTGTGTAGTAGAATAATAAAAATAGTAGCGGGACTCTACACGTTACATATCCTCCCCTCCAGCGAAAACATTAGATTATAAATTATTAAAGTAAGTGAATACAACAAGATTAATTTATAAATCAAGAGCCTTTGTAAAATAAATTGATTGAAGCGAGATTGGCAATATTGATTGAAGAGGCTAGCCTGCTATGTTGAATGTTGATTGAAGTGATTAGCTTCTTGTTGAATGTTGAAAAAGAGATTACCCATGTTGAATGTGGAAATAGTTGGTTGCTTATTTCAAGTTATGTTGGTTGTGCTGGCAGGCAAGCTCTCGATAAAAAGTAGAAGTCTTTTGGATTTTTGTCGGGGCCTTTTTTGATGCTCAGGGTCTTTTTTAATGTCCGGGTCCTTTTTGATGTTCGATGGCACCAATATAATAAATAAGTAAAAAGTTCGATTGTCCGGTGACACACGATGATACACACGCGGTACACCGTACTAAAAACTGGTTTTCTTAGCACTATTTTAGAACATTTTCGTGTATACCTCAATTTAGAGCAGAGGGTTGGACTCGGATGATACACGAGTGTTTTATTACATAATCATGCGTGTACTCGGTTTGCGTGCGTATAGAATATATGGAAATGATGAATTTCCTTTGCTGCCTCAAGAACGTGTATCAACCGTGTATAAACTACGTGTACCATGGGCACACATTCGATACAAAAACCGGTTTAACGTCGTGTCTAGTCTCGAGTGTGTATCATCGTGTGTCACGGGACTTAGCAATTTTTACTTATTGCGTTCATTCGCCGTCGGAATGCCTTGAATTTAATTTAAGATATTTTGACAGATTTGGTGATGGAAAACCTGAAAGCTTGGAACTCATAAATATCAATGCAAATGTTAAAATAAATAAGTAGTGTTGAATTATAGACTAGCGAGATTTTCAAACAAGTTAATAATAAGTTAATATTCGATTTTCCCGCCCAAAACGTATACAAAAATTTCAATAAGTTCTGAACGCACCACAAACTGAAGGCAATTTTATCTCTACTGTACGTAGATTAAATCCATCAAATTTTTAAGAAGAAGAGGAGAAACCTCACTGTACTGCACAGTGCAGCTTCCATTACAGTTGGGAACGGGGCCTGTTACATACTTTAAAGATAATCGGAAAAAAATGGGAACAATATACAAAGTAATTTATCTCCTTTTGCTTTCTTCATATCAATTGGGGTCGTGTGATAAAAAGCATAAGAACAAATACTCAGCGGAAGCTAATAAGCCGCATCTCACCACTGAAAGTTATGATCCGGACTTCAGAACAATTCCTCGGCCTTTTCGGATAGCGAAATTGAATTTAATATGGGCTAAAGCGCAACAGGTAATAATATACTTATATTATATTATATATATATACACATATATTTCATCGTCATTGATAATATCCAACAGCGATTAACGGAGCCTAAATTAAAATCATTGTACACCGAATTAAAGATACATGATAAGGAAGAAATCGGCTGGAAGCAATTAAATTCTCAACATAAAGATAAGGAGGGCCTAAAAGAGGCGGAGCTTAGGCAAAAACTGATTGGTATAATGAGCACTTATGATTTATTAGAGCATTTTGATGATACAGAAAATCCCGCAAAAGTTAAACCTTATCGGGTAATCTGTCTAATTATTGGTTAAGCTTGATAGTTTAATTTGAATTCTTGATCTTCTGTAGAAATATGTTGATCCAACGGATAGCCACATTAATAAGAGCATGTTTAAGGATAAAAAATTAAATAGATTGTGGGAGAAAGCAGAAGTTGCTGGTTTTACCCCGGAAGAACTTACAGCACTTAAAGAAGAATTTCAACATCATCAAGACAAAGTTGATGTGTACTATAGTCTTTTAGATAATTTAGGTCAACCGACCAATCCGGAAAAGCACGAGAGTAGATTTTTCATGCTGCAAAAATATTTTTTATACTTTTTATTATAAAATTTTAGATGCGGTCAATGAAGACGAGCAGATAAGTTTTAATGAAATTTCTACGGCTGAAGAGCCAGATAATAATATTTTGCCCAGCACAATCAATAAAGAGTATGTGAACAATGTAAATTCACTACGGGATCAACATCGTGGCATTAGAGACAGTTATGATAGGCTTGAACGTTTAGCTGCCAAGGGACCAAATAGTCAAGATTTCATAGAGCCAAAGGTGCAAGGTTTGTGGAGAATAGCCTTATCAAGTAATTTTTCTGATGAAGAGCTATCTTCTCTGAAACATGAGTTGCATCACTATGAATCTCGCCTAATTAAACTTAGGAATTTACACGCTGAGCATGCTTTGCAACGAGAAAAATATAAAGTGAGCTATTCAAATAAATTTCGTTAATGTATTTCATTGTTAATATTTTTTTCATTTCCAGGGCGGGAAGCATTTAGATAAAAAAGATATGTTCGAAGATATGGAAGATCATATAAAAAAGCAATCTAGAAAAGTTGAGAAAATACAGGAGGGGATTGAGAAGAGAATTTTCAAACACACTGAACTTTAGGCGCAGCTGATTTCTTTAGATCAAAACAGTTTCGAATTTCTCTAATGCCAAAATTTAGAATAATATTTTTATAAATTTTGTAATTTTGTTATATTGGATATATACCTATAATGTTAATTAAAACAAGAACAAAAAAAAACGTTCCTTTATTTTCATAATTAAAATTTAAGGATACAAATAGTCCCAAATACTTTTGTGGTAAATTCAGTAAATCCCACGGACATGCATATAAGTAAATTCACAAATAATTTAAATATAGCGCCAATTTACGACAGTTGGCAGCATTGACAGTGAGAGCATTTTCTGAAATCAAGATTGGTGCCACACATGAAACGAGATCAAGCAGTACATTTATATATATGTATGTGGGGTCGACCCAAGGTATATAAAGTCTATATACCTTGGGGTCGACCTACATGTAAGGTAACTAGATAACTTAAATTGAAATTTGTTGGAATAATGCGGGCTTATTTAGGAGGGTTGACATACACAACAAGTTTTTGCTTCGTCTCAATCGAAATTCGCACAAATATTAAAACAATTCGAGAATACCACGAGAACAAAATCTCTAAACTAACTCCCCATTAAAACATTCTAGAAGTAGTAACCTTACTTTTCTGCAGGTCTTACCATGTAGCCTGAAACCAACTTAGAGCCAGTGGAATGAGTAAGTTGATTTAAGAAAATTGTAAAAAAAAACAATGTTTGTTTTTTATAATAAAGGCAATTTCTCGCTAACGATTGATTTTCTTGTGATTTTTAGTTTGGCGATTACGTGGATAATTCAAACAAATTCAAATGCAAACTGAAAACGAGAAGTTTTTCCTTATAATACATTAATTATATGTAACAAAAGCAATAATTTTTTTGTGGTGGAAGATAGTCGCTAAATATTCAATCTGAAACTTCTTTCAACTGCAGCTGAACTGAATTCAACGACTTGGGACTGGGAGTCGGTTCTAAAAATCAGTGTTCTAAGAATCTAAGTAGATAAGTTCGAGGTAAATCTCTTCGTAAGAAATAAGTTGAAATAGAAGTTGTGGTAGAATATGTTTTTGTTGTTTGTATACAATATTAAATATCTACGTTTATATCAACTTGATAAAATGTTCATATAACGACAGATATATGAAAACTATATAACAAAAAATAATCTGTTGAAAAACTCATACCTCATACTAAAAGAGTTTCCTCAATTAGTATTTAGAGTGTGGCTATATTTATATGACACTTTTCTACTACCTTGAATTTCACAGGACCATACACTATCTATGGGGAGAAAGGTAGGGATTTTTCTGTGTTCATTTCAGAAGTAAATATTTTCCTTTAGATATTCGTGAAAAATTTTACTGTATGGAACGATGCGTAATCGTGTTATGCTGTTAGTCTTTTTCTGAAGTATGATGGAAACAACACACTATGTATGTAAGGAAAAAAGTGGCAACACGTATCAGAAACATGAGGAAAATAGACTTTTTTAAATACCAGACGAAGGTCCTAATCTAAAATCAAAGCTCGGAGGTTACCCTATAATGCAAAGCACAACAAGACGGGGAGGATGGACGGTGTTGATGTATGACACTCTTGAACTCTCGCATATTGTAAGCCGAAGGGATAAAAAAGCATCATGGAATTTTACTGTACGGTCGAAAGCATTTTGGAGGATGAAAGGAAGTGTGTGGCTGCAAGGATCAGACTAGATATTTCATCAATTGACCATAAATGTAGCGATAAGGGAGCAAAAAGCATCCAACATTGTGACGGTACTCGAGCGATTCGATATAAGTAATTGCTATATCGACACTGAGCGGGCTAAAGGCTCTCTTTTAGATAGTATTTAATGGAACTAAGGCTGAGCGACCAGCCCCGCCCCATATATTGAATACAATTCTTCCATTCTAGGTCTGGTTTACAACTAGTAGATGGTGCTAGATTTGACGGGCTGAAAAATTTCTTACACCTTTTCAGAAATCTAAGAAAATTCGAAATGTGAAAATGTGATCTGTCCAGCGTAACTTACCGGTAATATTAAAGCCAAGAATGCTTAGTGGTGGTGAATCGGATATTAATGCTTCATCAACAGAAATGAGAGTGGTTCAGTGATAATCTTGTTAAGATATGAGAAAGCTTTAAGTCTTAGATGCATTGAATTTGACGCGATTCGCCTTGTCCCAAGGGTATTATCTAGATCGTTATTCAATGATCTAATAATGCAATCCCGTTTAGCACATGCCCATTCCCTCTGGAGTGTTAAATGAGTAAGCGAAATCAAGGGTACAGTTATTCGTAAAGTTATGGATGGGATTGATAGAAAGTTAGGGAAAGCAGATCATTAGTGAAAATTAGAGAGACGGAGGGGTAACCGAGCCCTGGGACACACCGGAATTTATTAGGTGAGGTTCAGATGTAACGCCATCTAATACAACCAGTATTAGGCGACCAGATAAACATTTTTCTTGTTTTTATATATGCTATACAGCCTAAGCTACTATCCATACAGGAAAATAGTCTTCCAGTAATTTTAACCTTGGCTCCTTACGTTCTCAAAGGCTACACCTACCTTAAATCTTACTTAACAAAATAATAAAATAGTTTTAATTAAAAAGTAACCTTGACACTTTACGCTCAATAACTCTCAACTGAGTAATAGCATAGATGGCACAAGAACTAGATGTCACATGCAGTACCAAAAAAGTATACAATATTTATATGGCTGGGTGGTTCATTCCGGAGTGGACCATAACATTTGAAATGATGTATATGTACATAGACTGATTCATATTTTTTCATATCTGAATTGTTGAAGAAGTCGATCAAATGTATACAAAACTGCTATTATAAAAACATTTGCTTTCGGCTCGCTCTAAAACATGTTATGATCCATTCCAGAATGCACTGCCCATTTCACAATCTGTGTACTCTGCTCTAGTATGCCGTGCGACATCTAGCTCTTGTGCCATCTGTGGTAATAGTTACTATAGTGTATGAGCGGCCGTAGTTCGTTTGGGGAATTATAGGCTAACCGAATGTCAATTTTTTGTAAATAATTTTGTTAAGAAAGGTATACAAATATGATTACGGTTAGGAAGATAAGAAAACAGGATTAAGATCCATCCAAGATCAGAAGACTATTTTTCTCCGGTTTAGGTCGCAGGACCTATTCAAATTAAACTTTTGTTAGTTTTACGTAAGAATACTGCACATAATTTAGAATATTAGGACTAGATTAGGGCTCTCATGTATTAGTGGGAGAGTCTGTTTCATTGCTTTGGAAGTATTTCTCGAGGGTTTTGCTTATAAGAAACTAATAAAGAATTTTGCACATGAAAATGTTGCAATACTATGTGTAAACTGATTATTGTATAACAAAGAAAAAAGCGGAAAAAATTGTCAGGACTTCCAATGCAAGCCTTGTCGAAGCAAAGTACTTTTTTTCAATTGCTTCCATGGTAGTCGCATTGAAGCTTGGTGGATGGGAACTTAGCGGGTAAAATTGTCAGACCTTCCAATGGAAGCTTGGAGGAAGCGGTAGAAAAGCTTTTTTGTTTCTTCCTCCTAATGACATGTAATGTTAAAAAGAAATGAAATGTCCAACGAAAAGCCATGAATGTAGAGCTTCTTTTTGCATCCTGCGATGGTTCCAATGCCAGCTGAGTAGTGACTAAAAATAGAATAAATTGAAAACAAAGAAGAGCTCTTCACTAATACCAGTCTTTCGCTGATTGTAAAGGTACCCAAACCCAAGCCCAATTAGTTCATTTAAAAATCAGACTAGAGTGATGGAGAGAGTGGTGGTAAGGAGGACAGCTCTGAAATAAGTGCCATTTGGCAATAGTTTTTCTGCAATGTTCTTTTATCAATAATTCACTGTATGCGACTTAAAACTGAATTGGAATTTTGAAGGTTTGTAAAATGAATTTGCAAGCAAAAAGATCTGAGTTTTTATTACATTTGAGCACGGACTACTTTCAATATTATATTCATTTCAAATTTTTACGACATGCTTTTTTACAAAACATTATATTTAAGGAAAAAGAGATCGTAAGATGTCTAGCTATTGTATTATCGAAATTGCTAATTTTTTAGTTATAATTCAGAGGAATTTTTAAAAATTGTCTTGGCAAGATTGATTTTTCAAATAAAATTGATAATAGGAACATATTAAGTCACTTATTGAAATAAGCTTTAGATAGCTCGAGTTTTGCATTAAATTACTCCGGAGCGATCAATGAAATACCTATAGATGAACAATAAAAAAAATTTAGCGTTCAAGTAACTCAGGAGACATATTTAAAGGACTATTTTTGCTACTATAAATTTGTTTGACGTCACTTTGGAATTTTAGAGCGAAAGGACAGAGTTTTCTAAGATGTCATTTAATTTCACCCTTTGTGGCACCTAATCTTCAACTGTTAGATGTAAGGGAAAGCTCTGTCGAATATGTGCGCTTTTAAGCATTGTCGCCAGTTGTTAGTAAGTATTCTGACCTGACTGAAACCGGTTTTATTTGGTAGATTAGTACATATAGGTAGATAGGTAGTTTCCTCATACAATTCGAATCATCAAAATAACAGAAGAAAATGTCCACTTTAGACCTTGTATATTCTATGAGCTCCAAAATGATAGTAACGCTGTACAGGTAGCACAAAACTTGTGTGAAGTGTTTGGAGAGACCGCAGTAACAGCTCGAACATGCCAAAGTGGTTTATAAAATTTTGTTCGGAAGACTTTTCTTTGAAAGATGAAGGAAGGCCATCAAATGTCAACGATCAGCACAAATTCCATATTGACACTTCGGTATAAATAGCCTTCAAGCTGAAAATTCATCAGATTTTGGGCCAGGGTCACATGGTTAAAACATTTGATTATGAGACACACGAATTAAGCAAGAAAAATTTAATGAATAGAATTTCCATATATGCTCCAATTCTTGCTCAACAAAAAAAGGGAGCCGCTTGTTGACTGGAGTTGAGTGGATAATGTACAACAACGTGGCAAGAAAAAACGCCTATTTTTATAGTAAAGAAACTCCACCGTCTACGCCAAAAGCAGGTGTACATCAGAAGATGATTATACTGTGTGATCAGTGGGACAACAAGGGTATAAATAGTGTGCTATGAATTAAAAACTTGCTGCAAATTTGGTTAGGAATATTTTCCGTCAGCCCCTTTTGATATAGCACCACCAGTATTACCACCTATTTAGATTGCTGCAAAGCTTTCTTGATCGAAATGTGTATGTAAATGTTAGGTTGTCTCAAATGCCAATAGAAAATTATTTCGCCTCCAAAACTAAGACCTCTCTTCCAGCGGATTGGATAAGCTGCCAGAACAGAAATTATGTTTTGGATTAAATATATAAAAAAAAAAGTGAGAAAAAATAATTTTGCTTTCTTAATAAGTAAAAAAAAAACGACAGAACTTTACCTTACACCTACATAATATTATTTACCATAAATATACTTACATATGTGTATAATATCACTTTTTTACACTTTCAATTAATTTCAAACACATTTTCACACACATTAACTGTGTAGAAGGTAGTTATTATACCGGTGCCAACTCTTTTTAAATATTCTATTTAAACTGGAATCGTGACAATCTTCACAACAAACAGTTTCATTAATTTCTTGCATAGCTCTTGATTATGAAATGTTTTGTTTTGTTATGTATAGAACCGGTTGGTTTATTCACATAGTCTGCTTAATATTTCAATTTTTAGAGTTACATAAAGCGCATCTGTCACATTCAAAACTTATTTTTTTTTTTTTTTTTTTTAGTAATACATAAATGCAAATATAATCGACACTACTAACTAACATACGCAATATTTGCAGTGCAAAATCTGGTACTTATATGTTCGGAATAAAGAAACGAGAAAATTTTGTTTTTATTTATATTTAGTGAATACTTAGATTTATTTTAAATAACACGTGCAGGTTTACATAATTATAACGACATCGTTTCGATTTAATCTGAGAGCCTATATTGCAATCGTAGCATTCAAAAGCTAAAACAATATGTTCTTTTCCCTCTTAAACAGAAATTTGTAAAAATTTCAACCCCAGAGAAACAAGTAGTGATCAGAGAATACACAATGTTCTTTATCTTTTCAGAATTATTATTCCTAAACATACTTTGAATATATAGATATAATAGGTATTGTATAATATGCATCTAAATAATTTGCTCTTTAGACATTAAGCTTTGAAGCGTTTAAATAAATTTCCTCCTTTTAGAAATAATAGTATCCTCCTTTTCCTTTTCCTTGGCGCAGGTATTGTATAATATTTATGAATGATTAATTCTCGACACAACACTACTCTGGTATCATTGTTTCTACCATTTTTTTTCTTTTTTAATGTATGTAAACAGTAAAAATAAGGACAATGACAGTATCAATAAAATCTGACTAATTTTTTTTTTGATTTTTCGTATTCTATTCAAATATTTGTTGACATATAATGCGATTCTGAAATTAAATCATATTTATGATGCTATTAAATTGGGTATCTTTCTTCATAAATGGATCAATCAGCGCAACAAAAATAAAATAATCATATTCCATCCAAAAATAAATAGGACGAATGAATGTTCTTCTTTTGGTAAGTTTAGAATTAAATGAAATTCCGTGATTAGGTCAAAAATCGATTTTAAGTATATTAATAGCTCAATATTTTTTTTTTATTCCACTCCTTCATTAAATTAATTTGTCCAATTTGAAGACCAACCTCCCTGAAAAGAGAAATTTGTTTTTAAGTCAATTTATATCACTAGAAGAAGAATGTATTAATTTTTATTTTATATTTTATAATGATTTATTGTGTTTTTTTGTCATTTTCTATTTCATATTGAACCAACTTTGTTGATGTATGGCTGTGACAATTAACTTATGTCGATTTCGATGAGACTTCAGCGCAACAGCAGTATTCCCCTTTTTTTGCAGTGCAGCACTGAAAATATTCGATGGGACAACTTTTATAGAAGAAGTGCAACACTGATTTCCCCTACTTAGCATTGGATATTTTCTTGGTGTTACAAATACATATTCAGCTTGAATTGTCATCTGCTCTGTCAAAGTGTACTGTCGCGATTATTTGTGAAATTTTTGAGTTAAATGTATTAAAAGATTTTATTTGAATTATTTGCATAAAGTTTAAGAAGAAATGTCTTTCTATATATCAATAAAGAGCATTTATTACGTTTGAAAGTTCCGTGTATCCACAAATACAAGGAGTATGACTGAAATATGATCGATGGACTTCAGTGCTCCCAGTTCTCCGCTGCCAGAAAAAGTGCAACACTGAAATGGTCCCATCGACATAGACATTGATTTCAAGTTTTATTTACGTTTTAATGTTCATATTGCAAGTTCAACACATTCCAAATACATTCGAATAAATTACTTGCATTGGAAGCGAATCTCCTATAACATCAAATATTCCTTAACACGTTGAATGTCACGCTAATTTTACATGGCTTGCCCGTGGAGTCACCATGAATTTGTTATTATGCGTTATAATATATGTTGAAATATTATTTAGAACAGACCTGTAAAGTACTTAAGTACTAGTACCAGTACCGGGCTTGGACTTAATTTTTTTTTAAGTACAAGTACTTGTCACGATACTGGTACTTAAAAGTTTTTGAAGTACAAGTCCAGGTACTGATACTCATAACTTGCATATATAACCTGAAGTACCCTGTAAATACCAAAATACGCACTTACTACAAATACCGACATAACGCAAAGTACTTCAACTCTTCTAGATTATTAAAATACGTCTTCTAATAATAGAGGTTTAGGAGCAGGGACATAGCTGAAGTACTTCGCGTTATGGCGATATTTGTAGTAAGTGCGTACTTTGGTATTTATACGGGACTTAAGGTTTATATGCGAATTACGAGTACCAGAGCTAGTACCTGGACTTGTACTTCAAAAACTTTTAAATACCAATTTTAGTGTAGTTAAAAGATTTTAAGTCCAGGTCCTGGTACTGGTACTTGTTCTTGGAATTTTACAGGTCTAAATAGACAAGCGTAAATGTGTAATAATGTTTAGCGCATATATCTTTCTGCAGGTCACAATTGTAGTGATGAAGATAATAGTGAAAAATCTAAAAGCATTGAAAATTAATCAAATTATGTGTTTCTAGTAATACAGATTTTGCGAGTTACCGCGGCGCTATAAACAAACTTAGTATCGGTCACGGGGTCACTGGGGATTCAATTCGTTAAACTAAATTTTCAAGGAAATGAAATTCAGCAATTTGTGTTTGCCCAACCCTAAAAGTAGATATGAGTGACAGAGAAAGGATTACAAATGTTGTATTTCATCTATTTCTATTTTATATATTCATTTGGAAAATCCACTGATCTATGGAGGATTTGATTTCATATAAAACTTATTAAGTTGAAATTCAACAGAATATAGTAGTTAAACAAAGAAAACTATAGAAAAGTGATCCCATGTAAATGCAAATAAATTTTCAGGATTTTTGCGACACTAAAACTCTCAATTTTCAGATTTAAATTTTTGTTTAGTTTTTCCCGCGATCCATTTTTACAACACAATCCACTAGTCCGTACTGAAAAAATATCGAAATTTTTAAGAAACGACAAATCCGTAAATACTAAACAAATTTCAAACTCACTTCTTGTACCAAATGCTTGCTATTGCCGATTTATATACTCTGTCCTATCTTTTTGAAGCACCCTTTTTTCAGGTAAATACGAATAATTACTAGAATATTACTGAAGGGGCCGTTACGTTCAACATTCGGAGCATTCCTTGTATGTGCTTTGTGACACACAATAAAAGTTTTTTCTACCTCTTATTTGTTTTGAAAAAGGGAAAATTTCAGGGGTGTCCTATCATTTTGATACGGAGTGTAAGCCAACACGAAACTTTGGAATCCGACCCGATTTGGATGAAACTTTCACAGTTCGTAGGGAATATCAAAATAGCTCGGCCATATTTTTTGTTTCCCCTATCACGCTACCCACCCCCGCTAGGGGGTTTTACGATGAAATGTAATTTTCAAAAAATTTTATCTAGAAATTGCTATTTCAAAATAAAAATACAAACAAAAAACTGCTACAGGTCCCCAGTAGAAAAAAAAACAATAGATTCCTCTCAGTTCAGTGCTCCCATACAGGTTACTTTGTGTATACGGTGACTTTAAAAATTCATATCACAAAATCGAATCCGAACGCCATCGGAATTTTTTGTATACAGGGTGTTTCCCCTTAGGAGGTCCATAGAGCGGGAGGTGATAGTACTCACCTAGACGAACCAAAAATTGTATGGCAGGGGGGGAGGCAATATCAACCGTTTAGGAGTTACAGGGTGATTCATAAAAAAAGCTAGCTTTTCACAAAACACCCTGTATATTAAAAACTACTGGGCGTATGGTCACAGTTAAGGGCTCACTGTATGCAGAACTTCATGGCCTTTCCAACAGCTCAACCAGCCCCGTACCCTCAGAAGTTATGAAGGTCTAAACTAAAAATTTCGGATTTTCTTTCCTTTTTTTTTACTTTGACCTCTATTATTTTTGCAAAAAGGTCGTTAACATAACTTTTTTTTTATAAAAACTGTAAACTGCAGACTCTCCTCTTTAAGTTGACCTTTTACATCCTATGTGTTAACTGTAGCCGTTAAACAGTTGTTAACTCATAACCTATTCAGATCACACCGAAAAAAGATGATATTTTTTAAAATGACGTGCTAAGGGAACAAATTATCGTTGAGAATAGGTTTGAAAATAGGTTTGAGAATAGGTTTAGAGCTAAAAACTCTTAAAGGGCTTCAGATAGCACATTGGGTGTAATAGGTCATATTAAAGAGGAGAGTCTACAGTTTACAGTTTTTATAAAAAAAGTTATGTTAACGACCATTTTGCAAAAATAATAGAGGTCAAAGTAAAAAAAAGGAAAGAAAATCCAAAATTTTTAGTTTAGACCTTCATAACTTCTGAGGGGAGAGGGGTACGGGGCTGATTGAACTGTCGTTGGAAAGGCCATGAAGTTCTGCATACAGTGAGCCCTTAACTGTGACTATACGCCCTGTAGTTTTTAAGATACAGGGTGTGTTGTGAAAACCTAGCTTTTTTTATGAATCACCCTGTAACTCCTAAACGGTTGATATTGCCCCCCCCCTGCCATACAATTTTTGGTTCGTCTAGGTGAGTACTATCACCTCCCGCTCTATGGACCTAAGGGGAAACACCCTGTATAGAAATCAATAAGGTTTCTAGCTGCAAAATAAAAACAGAAGAAAAGTGCTGTCCTCAATAATAAACAATACTATTTTTTTCATTTGGCATTTGAATCAGAAAAATCGGTAGTTCCGTTCTCGAATTATAATTTTTTGAAAATGACGTTTTATTTCAGGGAGAAATAAAAAACTACGGGTGAGCTATTTTGGTATTCCCTATAAACTGCGAAAGTTTCATCCAAAACAAGACCTTTTTGATCATTTTGGGCTATGGCTATGTATGAATATGTAATATGAAATTGTCTGGAAATGTGAATTTATTCGCACTTTAATTAATGTTCAGTGGTGTTACATACAAAAAATATTCCTGCTCTTTCATATTAAGCTCGAATGGCTACTGCAGTACCCGCTAAATTATTGCTCCTACCACGGTATGACTTTGGGTCACATCACTCACATCTTACGTTAACATTGCTATAAAACCTAAAATAAACATTTATTTAAATCGAATTTTATGCCGAATGATTTATTAAGACTTTCTTTTTCTTTATCACAATACATCTTCCTAAAATACTCACAGTCACGTTCTTGTAAAGAATCGAAAAATGTAATAAATGTACCGTTTTTTCTTTGTTTAGTCATAGACAGCTCCTGATTACAGTTACATACTAAGCACTAAAAAAAAAACCATTGCTCTGCGCATTGATATTTGAGATATTTTTGGGTACAAACACATAAACGCGTGTATGGTTGCCTCTCCCTGTCTTGCGCATACGGTTTCACTTTTAGTGTAATTTAGTTAATTTTATGAATAATAATAAATGAGTTTTTAGAAATGGTTTTGTTTTTTTTTTGTTTATGTCAAAATAAACAAATTTCTTTCTCAAATTTGACTGATTGTGAGTCGTGGTAGGATTTGTTATAAAATATGAAAATATCGTGGTTCGATTAGGTTAAATGAAGATGATAAGTGTAAAAAAGGGAATGGTGTCGTAATTGGATAAAAAGCAAGTAAAAAAGCTGAAATTGGTCTAAGACCAATTCTTATAGTACCCTACTAGATGAATGCCCGTATAAAATTTCTGAGCAAGTTGATTTTGGAAGTGGTTTTTCGCATATACATATTTTAAAACAGTTCGATGGACAGTAAAAATAGTTATAACCAATTTCATAGGATTTCATTTTCTGCAGAAGTTTTTAGTACAATAAAAACATCTCGGACTATTTGGGATCGCGGTTGCTCGGTTTCTTGTTTCAAAAAGGCCATGTGCCAAATTTCAGCCCTTTAAGTGAACACGTTCTCGAGTCGAGTTATCGTGTGAGACGGACGGACATGCAAAAATCAAAATAAATTTTAATATTATGCGTGAGTGTCCATGCCATCCATTTTGCTCTACCATCATTATTTCTATGAATTACAAACGGAATGACAAACTTAGTATACTCGATAATTTCATCTAGCGTATAAAAGACAATCTGAATATGAAACACATCACAGAACGTGTGAAAACTGAAGAAGCGTGTGGAATGAAATAATCGACGAAGTAGCAACAAAATGTGTTCCAACATGTGTTTCACTAGCGAACATGGATTGAAAATTGAACAACATTATCCTAAAAGTGCAAGAGGCTATAGACAAAAAAGCTCGCTAAAGCGAAGTAGTTGAAAGCCATGGCCATTTTTGGCTAAGAGTAGCCTTAGTTTTGAAAGGTTTACGTTACGAATTGCTTCAAATTGGAGGTGATAAAAAAAACCATTAAATTATGTAAAACAAAAATTGTAATACTCACATGTTGTTTATCATGCTCCCAGGGTTCGATTTTATCTGGTATCTGCGTCATGTCAGCATGTCCTACAAAATGAGGATATTGAAAGGTTGGCATCAAATTCATAGCGGCTGGGTTGACTGTAGGAGGCAGAATAGCGCTATGATAATCTATCGGAATCTGTAATTGTATTAACAATGAAGAATATATGTTAGCTTGTTAAATTTTTAATCAACTTACATGGAAATGATCTTGGGGATGCATATCACCGCCATAATACCTTGGATGAGTTTTATTCCAATTCTGTTGAATTGGCTGTTGCTGCTGCTGCTGCTGCTGCTGCTGAGCTTGCGCTTTTTCCATCATCCATGGTGGCATTGGGCCTGCTGGGGTGTTGTTTGGATCCGGTTCAACTGCGGCATTTATATTCGGATAATTATTATATTTCCAACTAGCTCGTTCGGTTCCAATAGGCCTTGGCATTTTGCGGTTATCTTCAGCAATAGGTTGTTGCTGTTGTTGTTGATTAGTTTGTTGAGAGATAATTCCATTAGCCTGTGGTTGGGCATTATTAGGACTCATTGCTGGAGAACCTGGACCCATTGCAAGACCATTTTCAAGATTTAAGATTTCACGGGTAGAGGGCATATATCCATACTCTGTGGATCCAAACCATCTAGCATTTGAACCAGCCTGAGGTTGTGATTGAGGTCTACCCGGAGCAGGATTGTATTGTGCAATAGAATTGCCACCACCAACAACATTTTGTGAGCCTACTGGCATTTTTTGGTAACTATTTAACCCAACATTGGAACTAGTTTGATGAAACATTCCACCAAGCTGTTGAGATGATTTACTTTGTTGAGAGAAAACAGAAGCCCTCGGATTCAAACGTGACATTTGCAGAGGGTTAGCATGATTTACACTACTAATATGTTGGTGATACTGTTGTTGCAGTGGATCCGGATAATTTATACTGTGTTGTTGATTTATATTTTGATTCGTCATTTGTTCAAAATACCCCCGGGTAGCATTTTGCGTTTGGTCGCGATTAGTATTTGACCCAATAGGACCGTAATTATTGTCAATTTGTGATGTGCTTGGACGATTCTGCGCATTAGGACGTTGAATCGCTAATCCGCTAGCTGGTTGCGGGGGACCCGAGGGCATATTTTGCGATACTGGTTTCAAAACTCCAGTAATTTCACCTGTGGAGGATGTGAATACTTCTGGTGCCGGTGGCGGTATCACATTTTGAGAGCCGACTGAAGAGTGAGAAGTTGCAGGTGATGTAGCTGACACTGAAGTTGGCATTACATTTAAATTTTGAGCTTGCCCCGGAGTTTGGACAGAGCTACCAGGTGGTGTTGTTGAATTACTTGACGTTTTAGAGCTTACTGGTGAGCTCATCACATTTCCTCTATTATAACCAGGTGCCTTAGAAGCATCAGCCTTTGGGAGTGTATCGCTTGAGCTGGTATTGTAGATTTGTTTTGATTCCCATTGACTATTACAGGTATTAAATAAACTATATTCGTGACTAATTTTATTCGTTTGCAACTGAGATGCCAAACCTTGAGGCTGAATAGCCATCGTGGATGAAGTCGGACATGTAGTTGATGTTGTTGTAATAGTATCACTGGCAATATTTTGGGTACTCGCCTGAAGGAGAGGCGATGATGTTATATTCCTATTTGAAGTAGATGGTGGACCAATTGGTGTTATAGATCGACCAGCACTTGAAGGAGTAGAGGTTGTTACCTCTGATGAATTCGTAAATGATGTTGACAATCCATTTGGCATTGAAGTGTTGTTTGCTGAGAAATTATTTCCCGTAATTTTTCTTGTAGGACCATATGATAACATGTTATTGACTTCATACAAGTTTGACGATTTCTTTGGAGATGAATGAAATGTTGAGGAAATTTGGTTTTGTATTGGCGCTTGACTTAACACTTGATTAGAAGGGCCAGAGCTCTTTTTATCACTACCTGAATGCAGTTTTGCAGCAAATGATACCATACCCTGTGGTAGATGTTGGGTATTTAAGCCAGTTGATGATTTTGGGGGAGCATTTTTTAAAGACATAATTGCGTTCGGGTATGCTGTAGTCGTTTTTGTTCCACTAGATAATGAATCGCTCGACTGATTTCCATTAAGACCAATTGGGCCTCTTTTTTGACCATTATTATACTCAGTTGTTGTTCGACCTGATGAACTGCAGATACTTGTCGGCAGAACTGAGCGTGCATGAGCTGAGGGCATAAAACCTTGTTTTGTGCTTACTCTTACAGATGAGCCTGTCGATTTATTACTTCCAACACTTGAAAGCGTTGTTTTCGTCAAAGAAATGTTAGCAGATGTTTGAACAGGTTTTCCAGCTTTAGAAGGCCCAGTTGTCGTTACAATAGTACATACTATTGACGATGGGATAGGGGCTGAATGAGTAAAGGGGGTGTTCTTATCCCAAGAGTTGACAACCAACGGTGGCGGTTTTGAACTAGGATTTACACGGGGCAACATTTGTAATATATCAACATCAGGATCCTTTATTAAGGCTGATATTAAAAGGTGGGCTTGTTTTGTTGCATCGGGAAGCCCTTTAATAGTTATCCAGCGATCACTTTGGGATTTTCCCTGTTTCTCGACTTCAATGTGCGCACCAGTTGTCGCACGAATTGCATTAATATTACTTCCAGCTCGACCGATAACTCGAGAGATAGCGTGTACTGGTACTTGAACTTTTTTACATGTCATTTCTGAAATTGTGGAGGAACTCGCAGTAGTTTGCTGTTGAATAGAACTTTTTCTAACGACCTCCTTCCAACCATCTTCTCCTCTTTTTGCACCTACTGGCAAGGGTTTCGATGGAGTTATTTTTATATCTTCGTGGTGACGGTGTGGCTTAGAAGGCATCATATCTTCTTTATCTATAGTAGAATATCGAGCTGAAAATATCATTGACTTTCGGTTTCCAGTTGAAGTTGTGTTTGGTGGAGCTACGATTTCTGAGCTTAGATGCTGCTTTTGAGCCTGTGGGGGTATAGGTTCAGGTTTCTTCTCTGAATGTTTTATTTGCTTGGAATTATCTTCCTTGGGTGCTAAGTTCTCTTTTTCCTTCTCTTTATTTTTAGATAAATTATCTTTCCCTGGAATTTCTTTCTTCTTTGTTTCATCTTTTTTGTTCACATGTTCTTGTTTCTCTACTTGCTTCTTAATTTCGGGCTTATTAATTGTTGTTTCTTTTTTGTTTTTGTTGCTAACATCCTCTTTTTTCTTAGTTTGTGCTACTGGAGCAACACGCTCTGGTTCTGACGGAGCACGTTCTGGTAAAGGACTGTTGGAGCCTCTATTGCTGTTCTCATTATTGGTCTGTTTATTTACATTGTTGTTATTATTCTTTTTCTTTTTATTTTTAGTTTTATTGTTCTTTTCCGGTTGAACATTTGCCGCTTTCATATCTGTACTAGAACACGAGCCTTGGTCAATTCCAGAATCACCTTCTTCTCGATCCTGATTTTGATTTCCTTCAATAACTTCCTCTTCTTTATCACTGTCGTCCTCCTTTTCAGATTCTTTTTCAGCGTTTTGTTCGCTATTATTCATTCCTTCTAGTAACTTACGTTTTTCTTCTTTTTTCTCAAGCTTTTTCTTCTTCTTCTTTTCTCGCCGACGAGCGGCTGCTGCTCTTCGACTTTCTTCCCGAGTTCGTTCCATGTCTAACTCTTCAAGAAGAATTGATGCATTTTTGTTTGCTTTAACGGCTTGAGCTTCTTTTGCAGCTCGAATTATCTTAACACAGTCATAACACTTTTCAAGTAACTCCTTATCACTGATTGTGCTTATAAAACGTGTCATTTCTTGATCAGAAGGGAACTGTGTAACATGCTGTACCATCCACTTGACAACTTTAGTATGCCCCTTGCGAAAGGCAGCCATAAGGCATGATACGCGTCTATTGTCTTGAGAATCAATATCTGCGCCATGCGCATATAATACTTCTACAACGGCCAGATGACCTCCATGTGCGGCTAGCCATAATGGAGAATTTCCTTTCTTATTTTTTACTTCGACAGCAGCTCCTCGTGACAAAAGCAATTCAACGAATTTTAAATGTCCCTTATCGGCTGCTATTGTTAAAGCTGTATCACGAGAAGTAGGAACAGGGGCTGCATTAACATCGGCGCCCTTGTCGAGTAATACGCGTCCGACCTGTTCAAAATAAAACGTTTACTATAAATTGAATGTACTGTTTGCAATGAAAACATATAAACTATAAATTATTCTAGTTTTAATATGCCTACGAACAATAAGCTAATAACATTATTTTGTAAATATTTTCTTTTATTTTTTACCGATACAGTGCGAAATGTAAGACTCAAGTTTTCTGGCAAGATTTGCTATGCTTTCGACTTGAAAGCAGCACATATATATTTTTTTTTTATAAATCATGGTATGCTGGTTCAGGACATTAAAGCAGAAAGAGTTGAATATATTTCCACTATACCGTTATTGGTTAGATTAGTAAGCAGATAGTAGAAATTCATGTATAACAGGTTGAGGAGTACTATATGTCCTCGGAATTTGATTGAACCTGACAAAGTACAGCTTAGGCTGCCCCTATCCTAAATACCTTAGCAAGTACATACTGGAATAAAAAAAAAAAAAACTCACCTCAATGTATCCTCCGGAAGCAGCCTCCATGAGCGGCGTTAGTCCTGTCTTGGCACGATGTTCAACATTAGCTTTACGATCCAATAGAAGACTTACCACTTCATGACGACCTTGAAAGCAAGCAAGGGTCAAAGCAGTATTTCGATTTGTTTCAATTTGAGCGTTGATATCAGAACCCATATCTAGTAGCAATTTAACAGCCGCTGTATGGCCATTCATAGCAGCTAACATAAGCGGTGATATTCCCAATTTGCTACCTGTTCGGGAATTAATTTCGGCTCCATGACTTAAAAGTAATTTTATTATGTTTACGTAGCCACCACTTGCAGCTAAGCTGAGTGGTGTGTAATCTGAGACATTTCTGTGTTCTTTATTAGCACCTACACTTAAAAGTAACTCAACTACTTCATATCGACCACCAGAACATGCCAGCGACAATGGGGTGTCCTTTGTCCTTTCAGATTGGGCCTCTAACTCTGCTCCATGTTTTAGAAGAATACTAACGACTTTCTCATGACCTGCGGTAGCAGCTAATATCAACGGAGTGAATCCTTTTTTATCACGATGCTCAATATTAGCTCCTCTATTTATTAAGAGTTCTACGAGCTCTTCATGACCCCCAGCACATGCTAGCGTCAAGGCTGTGTCATGATTTGAATCAGTTTCTGAATCAACATCAATGGTCTTATCTGCAGATGTTGCAGTTCCTTGGGTAGATGGTTGTTGAGCAGTTGTATTTGCTATAAGAAAACAATGTTTAATGCAAAAGAATCATTTCTAATAAATGTATACTTGTGTACCTTGACTCCCAGCTGGTGTTTGACGCATAACAGTATATCGATTTCGTTCTTTTCGTGAGGCTTTATCGATAGATTTTTTGGCAGTAGCGCTTGTCTTTGTTGTACCGGTTTGTTGTTGCGTCGTTACAGTGCCTCCGTCACCGGATGTTGGAACAGACGAGCAAAATTGAGAACCGGTTGACACAGAGGAAATAATTCCTCCAGAGGAGGTTGGCTGCTGTTGTGTTTGAGTAGCGACTTGGACTTGCTGAGAATGTTGTACACATGGCTGTTGAGGTTGGGACTGAGCAAGAATAGTATGTTGTTGTAGATTAAGATTCGTTTGAGTTATTTGCGTTTGCACTGGTTGACAAACAGAAGTCTGTGTTTGGGCAATTGCTTGATTACTAATTTGTTGTGACTGCTGCTGTTGTTGCTGAGTTGTTATTATAGCTGCAGGATGTTGCTGTTGGCCTTGCTGTACCGGCGGTAATTGAAACAGCAATTGAAGAGATTGAGACGGTTTATCGGAGGAATCAACATTAAATACGAATTTTGCCTGGTTCTGTGTATCACCAGACAACATTTGTTGTTGCTGTTGCAATAGCTGGGATTGATGAATACCACTTGAAGTTGATTGCAATAGAGATGGAGAAATGTTTGAAGTTTGGTTTTCTGTTGAATTTGTTTGAGTTTGTTGTTGCTGAGACTGTATACCAGTTTGGTTTGGCAGTGCTTGAATTCCAATATTGGTTTGGTGGTTTTGCTCAGTTTGCTGTTGTTCTTCAGCAGATATTGGGATTAAAGAAAGTGTCGTCTGTTGATGCTGAGTGGAAAACTAAATTTTAATCGAAGAAAAATTTATAACATAACTATTAGAGATGGGAGCATTTCTCATCTCAATTTTTTTTATTTTAGGAATCAAAGTGTACCTGAAGTTGATTGTATATCTGCATTTCCTCTACAGTTAACCGATGAGTCAATTGCTGTTGCAATTGATGATCTATTAAAAGTTGATTTGCCTGCTGCCGAAGATCTGCTTGATCATCGCCAATGCAAACATTTTGTGTGGTATTTCCCGTTTGATGGTTTAATAGATCCTGCGTCTGTTGGGGTGGAACCCACTGACCAGCCCAGCGCGATTTACAGAAAGAATTAATTCCAAACTCAGCAAATTCAGAGCAATTCAAGTTTGTCGTTAGCTCCTATTTATCAAACATTTAGTATTGATTTCGATTAAAAAATATTAAGTTATTAAATTTACCTGGAATGCTGGATCATTGACACCTTGAAATACATTGAAAAATTCCTCCATACAATCTCCGAGTCCTAATTCATAACTGCAAATTTGATCACGCGTTCCATCGTCTTCTGTTGTAAATGTATCGAGTGATTCGCCTAGAGCTGGATAAATTCCACAATCACCAATTGATTCTTCATCAGCATTGTCTACTGGATACATCCGGAAATGATCTTCATGTTGGCCTCCAAACGTACCTAAAACTGAACATTATCAAAATATGAAAATATCTTTAGGATAAATAATAAAACCTGAAGTAGTGTGCTGAGATTTTCCGGACTGTATTGTAAATTGTTGCTGACCATTAACAGAGCTTGCTTTATGTGGGATTAGATTCGATATGGGTTGAAGGACTTGAACGATTTCAGTAGGATTTAATTCAGGCCTGAAATCGTGAACAGCTTCACGAAGAGCTCGTGAAATATCAACAAAATCAGCGTCAGCTATTTAAAGCAAACGCAATTATTGCAAAACAAAATGTTGACTCGAATTTATTTAAAATGCTTTACCCTTAGTTGGTGAGTCAGGGCCTCTATCACTTTCGCTTGCTGGTGGCGTTTCGGTTGGCGATTTTGGTTGATCGATAGTTAATCGTTGAAGATTTTTCTGATTAGGATGTGTAGGATTATGAGCGACCATTTGCAGCATTTTACGATTCATTGGATTATTTAATGTTAATTTGCTTAATTGTTCATCATGATCTGTCGATGCAGCCGAACTGCTGATAGAATCGGAACTAGAAGTAGATGACGTTGAGGAAGATGACTCGGTTATTTCACTATAAAGATTATTTAGTTTTTTCCGATCGATAAATATTATACAAAAATATTTTACCTTGCCGTCTGTTGAAAAATAGCAGAACCTCTTGCAGCGTTCGATGGTAATTGCTGAAGAGCTTGCTGCAGACTGTGAGACTCCATTTGCAATTGTTGGCCGGCCATAGAAATCCCTCCTAATGTCTGCTGATGGGATTGATAACTAGGTTCCGTTGGGAGTAACAATGGCTAGAATTTCGATATGTAAGAAAAGACATTAAAATGAGTACCATTCGCCTTATTTTACCAAACTATTGTAGATTGATACCATTGGCTGAAGAACTGTTGTAGCCTTTCTTAAACTTTTAGCGTCTTTCTTTGAAACTGGTTTCACTTTAGGGCGATCACTAATTGCGGTACTTTGCGAGACCTCTGATGGCGTAGTAATTTTGGTGGTAGTGGTAGAAGCTGTTGATAAACTTGGAGATGATGTCGTTAGAGATGTATTGGTACCAACTGCACTTGTCGATGCTTGAATTGTTGAGAATAATTGTTGATTTCCGCTTGACGAGCTTGCGACAACAGCTGATGGTGTTGCTGCCGTTTGTAATGTTGGCAAGGATGTTGTTGTAAGCAGAAAGGAATTATTCGAATCGGCTGTCTTAGCACCTAAAGTTTATAAATGACATTCTAGTATTTTTTGATTTATTCAAAGTCTTAGATAAACTTATTATTCGGACATACTGGTACATTAATTTATTCTTATATGCAATTAACCCTAACAGACTGTAGTTGTTTAAGAACAACATAAGATTAATAATCGCAATCCGAAAGTGCATTTACATTATAGTGCTTGTAATAACCATCAGAACGTTTTTAGGATCGTATTTTTTTTTCAAGTGAGCTCAGCAAGCTACCAGTGTTATTTGTGCTTTATGAAAAAGTCTCATTGCTATTAAATCTTGAATCTTGTATTAAAAGTTATAAAAGGTAAGTTTTTATTGCATTTTGCCCTTATTTTTTTGCTCACCTACGCTCTATAAGCATTATATTTTTTTCATAAAATATTCCTCATAATTATAGTAAAAAAAACATGGATCTGATATTAATGTTTTTTATTGCTTACAGAATGTACTGTTTGTTTGAACATAAGCATATTTGATGTATTTTTTAGCTAGAATATCAGTACCAGCCACCTCTTAATGTGGAATTCATTGCTTTCTCCCGTGCAAGGGTAAGTGGACTTGTCTTCGATTTTGGAATCTACACGGATAAAGATATCCAAATAGATAAGAAGACTGAACTTGTATCAGTGGTGACTTAGTTCTGAGCCTTGTGAATTACCTTACCAACAATCAGAACTTAAGTCACGATCGATGGTTTTCTTCTTACTAATTAATTTACAAATTAGTCTATTGGAATATTGTCTGTCGGTACTATCCGCAGCAACCGTTTACGTAGTTGCACTTGCAAAACTGATAATCAGTTCAAAAGTGAAAGTCGCGGATCATATGTCTATAGAACTGAGAGGGGGCGTGGTACGACAGCGGTTTCATGGGAGAGGTAGATCACCAAGATATGTTAGTGGTACTCTGCCTTCTAAACCGAAGGTATACTATCTATGAATATTTTTTCACCTCGTTCATGTGTGCGTCGCCAATGCCTGGTCGCTATATAAGCAACATTATGTTCAAAGAGGTGAACAATTTAAGTTTCTGATACGAGTTCTCTCCTGAAATTGCTAGACTCTAATGGCATTTACAGTAACCCAAAGAATAGGTCGTTCCAAGAATTCCTTGACAGATCCCTGTCAATCATACAAAGTTTAGTGGCTAGAGGCATTTCCCTGAGTTTGAGAAAAAACAGCACAAATGCAAAGTTTGCAGAAAAGGATTCACCAAGGTTGTATGTCGCCAATATCAAATTAGACTATGCTCTGCTAAGTATCGTGATTACTTTTATGACTACCACGACAAAAAAATAAAAATTATAGATATGTTTATAAAAAGCATATATAGGAATAGCGAAAATATCATTCTTCTTGAATTATTTAGTTATGAAAAATTTTTCCTGATATTTTTATATTTTTACTCTCAGATTTTTAAATTCAAAATTTATATACAATTATACTATTTTTTTAATAATAATAAACAGTGTTTCAAAATCTCCCTTTTATCAATATTTTTAGTGCTGAGACCCAATGTTGTTTTGAAACAACAACGTATATTTCCAAAACGATAGATATATAATTGATCACTTCCTTAAAAAAGTAGCTCCATTGATTTTTAAACGCCTTTGGTTTCTCATGGGTACAATAGCGTTAAGGCATTTCTCTAGTTCTAATTAAATAAATAGCATTAGAAGGTAAACTGAATATACAGGGTGTTTCCCCTTAGGAGGTCCATAGAGCGGGAGGTGATAGTACTCACCTAGACGAACCAAAAATTGTATGGCAGGGGGAGGGGGGCAATATCAACCGTTTAGGAGTTACAGGGTGATTCATAAAAAAAGCTAGGTTTTCACAAAACACCCTGTATATTAAAAACTACAGGGCGTATGGTCACAGTTAAGGGTCCACTGTATGCAGAACTTCATGGCCTTTCCAACGACAGCTCAACCAGCCCCGTACCCCTCTCCCCACAGAAGTTATCAAGGTCTAAACTAAAAATTTCGGATTTTCTTTCCTTTTTTTTTATTTTGACCTCTATTATTTTTGCAAAAAGGTCGTTAACATAACTTTTTTTTTATAAAAACTGTAAACTGCAGACTCTCCTCTTTAAGTTGACCTTTTACATAAGGGAACAAATTATCGTTGAGAATAGGTTTGAAAATAGGTTTGAGAATAGGTTTAGCGCTAATAACTCTTAAAGGGCTTCAGATAGCACATTGGGTCTAATAGGTCATATTAAAGAGGAGAGTCTACAGTTTACAGTTTTTATAAAAAAAAGTTATGTTAACGACCATTTTGCAAAAATAATAGAGGTCAAAGTAAAAAAAAAGGAAAGAAAATCCGAAATTTCCGTCTAGGTGAGTACTATCACCTCCCGCTCTATGGACCTCCTAAGGGGAAACACCCTGTATAAGGCAATGAAAAAAAAAAAAAGGTGTGGGGGGGGGGTGAAATGTATTTTCTTAATTTATAGTAAACTGATTTTCATTACCCTCGCTATAAGTAAATTTCTTCCATTGTTTGAGGTAATCACCGGATTTAGAGGATAACCCTCTGCTTTCATATGGATCAAACAAGTCACGAAAACAACGCTCAAAATATTTGGCTTGACATGCAATGAGGCCGATTTAGTTGAGTATCCGCTTTTTTACCTCTTTGGTCAAGATTTATAGAAAACTGGAAAGCATCTTGCTCTCAGGATCGATGAACTTGTAGCAGCTTCCTTTTTTCGTTTCTTCTTCAATGATTTTTACTGTACGGTTCCGTATAAACCTTGCGACACTACGCGTGAACTTTTATTGCTGTTAAAGCAGAGAAATGTTTAAAGTTCCCACGGTTCCGCTCTTTACTCCTGGTTTGTAGGGTTTTGATTCCACGTGACATAACCACAACGGCACGGCACCTTCATTAAGCGTCTTTTGCAAAGAGCACATTTCTCTTCCATTTTGAGATATTATAAAACAATCCACACTCACGGCACTCAAAAAATAAAAGGACGAAGAATACAATCTTAGAAGCAGCTCGATTACACTCGACTAGCCGTAACAAGGTAACTGGACGACGGAACGAGGAGATGGTACGAAGGTTTCGTCCTTTCATTTGAATGGACTAGTCTAACCGAAGGGGCAATTCCAGCGTGTAGGGACGGTACGAAGATTTGATTGTACGATTTAAATTTGTCTGCGCGCGCTTCGAACGCTGGGGTCATCTTCAACGCGCGATCACGTGAAACCCGTTATTTGTACGGAAAAATACACAGAATCTTTTTTAATCAGAATTTAGTTTATCTTATTTTATGCTGCACTATTTTTATCGTAGGATTCACGTATTCCGAGTAATTTAAAAAAAACTGTCTTTCCAATTTTGGCAGCCATTTTGAGAGTTTGTGCACGACCAATCGATGGTGACTTTTAGTATGTTATTTCTGATGTCAGAATGAGGCTGTATACCAAATTGCAGCTTGGTGGGATTTAATTGGAAGTGAAAACCTAAAGTGACTGTGCTATATGATGAAAATAATAAAATTGCCTTTTAATCAATATTATTCAAATTTTATTTTTTAAATCATCAGTAAAAATTCAAATTGAGTGTTATTTTTTAAGTCACTAATAATAATTAAATCGTCCTTAGGCTAGAATAGAGTGTGATGTTGGCGCTTGTACCTGGTACTGGGTCTTGTTCTGGCGCTCAATTGTGCAGCTAAATCTGATGTCATACAAGCAATTTTCGCTCTTTTTTATATTTTTATACTCCCCATGGCTTATAGAGAATTTTATTTTTCCTCTCATTTGCTACTAACATTTCATTTTCAAATTCAGCCGTGTTCGCGCGCTTCAATCGATAACACAGAAAGCCATGGCATGGCGTCCAACAAAATTTCTGGCTTATTTTTTTATATTTTTATTTAAATATGAATGAATGATTATTGATTTTATCTGTCTGCCTACGGGACAGAAATCCCAAGCGCGGACGCCAGAGCGGCCCATTGTGCTTTCCTGCTAAAAGTCCTATTAGCAAAACCTTCCAGTCCTCTTAATGAAGCGCATCAGGTCTTGGTGAGAAATGGTTTTCAACTCCTCTACGGATAAAAGGACAGAACCTAGAGTATCTAGGGCGAAGGCCGGACAAGCACACAAGAAGTGTTCGATTGTCTCAGGCTCTCCTTCCAGGCAGGACAGACATTCAGGGCTGTCAACAACTCCCATCCTTGGTAGATGAGCGTGATGCGAGCTATGGCCGATGATGATGTTAACCACAGTTCTACATTTCCTTCCGAGCTCCATGAGAAAATCAGAGAAAATCCTATTGGGCCCATCAAGAAACAGTTTTGTACACCTGCAAGCAAGTACTCAGGTTCGATACTTTCTATGAATTTCCGCTTTGATGAGAGACCCAATACTCGAGGTGGCAACGCCTACGGCAGGTTCCGGTCCGAGGAACGGAGAATCAGAGCCAGCCTTAGCTAAAAGATCAACTCTTCATTTCCAATGATCCTCATGTGATCAGGAGCCCACTGAAGGGGCCTAGGATATTAGTTACTTTTTAAAATCATCAATCAATCGCATTAGATTTTTATTTTTTTGCTTAGCACGTTCACGCCGGCGACGATATTCATGTTTTTCACTGTAAGATGGTGCTCGAATTCATGTTTCGCTTCATATGGCAGCGCGGTATTATCGCTTAAGCCTGGAACGTGACCATCTTCGATTTGGATGAAACTTTCGCAGTTTGTAGGTAATACCAAAATAGCTCATCACCAATATTTTTTTGTTTCCACGTACCAACACCCCCCCCCCCCCCTCCCCGTTTCTCGTTTTATACGTTTCTATTTCCACCCCTGGGCCCTCGATTTTAAGTTACACCCCTAGTATTACGGCATATCTTAGCTATATTGTGAGAAAAGAATTATTGAAATCCATCCAACATTTACATAGGAATATTGATTTTGGTGTATCAAGATAATTTGAGGTTACCCGAAAAAAGCACAATTTGGTCTTTTCTAGCACAGAAGAAACTCTATCAAATTTTTAAATATGAAAGTGAAAGCATATTTGTAGAATGAAATTGCATCTACATTTTGTCCCTAATCACATATTTAATTAGTTTTTGAATCTGATAATTGCTTTCGGAGTTATCTCGAAAAGAAAGGAAATCTTTTCTAAAGTGGAAAATGGATGTTTTTTTAGTGAAAAAATTGTTTTATTTTAATCTCGCATTGCGAAGAACCGTCTGCAAAATTTGCCATCCATACAAAAAATGTTCACAACAGACCGCTAATGAATACGAAAGAAAGAACGGGCAAAATATACGCAAAATGAAGGAAGGAGGTGTATGACCAAAGTGCCGAAAGAGCCTTTTTAACGGTAAAAACGTCCGTATGAAGTTTACAGAATCAAAAAAAGAGCATTACCATTCGATCACCTTCTCTTCCCTCTTTAACCCATTCACTGCCAGACAAATTTAGAAAACACGGAATTCAGCAAAATCTAAGAATAGTAAGTTACAGATATAGTATGGAGATGGGATTTACTGTAATTTGAAAATAAAAACAACACTACGAGATAGCTCGTAGCTGGCGTCGGTGAATAAAATTCCTGTGCTGAGTGCCGCTTACGAGATATCTCGTAGTCTTTTTTTTCAATCAACTTTTTCATATTCAAAGATGTTTCCTTTTACTTTGCCTTCACTTATTTGTATTTCGTTATTAGCTGAACATAATCCAATTTTTCTTCTAAAATAATGCACAAATCAAAATATTTTTCATCTACGCACTTTTCCTTCCTTCATTGTTCTTAGAAAAACATTGTAACTATATGACGCTTTTTCGACCTGAATGCACTCCCTCTATTTCCTGCAAGGTACCTATCATACATTTACACATCAATACATAACGCCTGCCTTCCTATGTCGGTATGTCCAAGTACTCATTACTAATGAATTCCAGGTAATGTTGACAATAAACCTTATCTAAGTCAGGCATTCCCATTTTTCCCCGCTGGATTCGTTTCGTAATTTCATCTGGTGGCAGTTAATAATGCAGATGTGTAATGAGCCTCACTGCGAAAAACTTGTAAGGAGACAGTAGTTACCAGGGCCCATATTCATGTACAGATTCATAGTCGTGGGTCATATTCAGGTAGCATCCTTGGATTGTTGCACTTTTTTTTTCTTTGCGGTTCATAAGAAAAACAAACACAAAAAAATAGGATTTAATTACTTTGCTTCCAGGATAATGAGAATTTACATTTACATTTACGTTATCCACTTTTTTCTTTGTGGTTCCTAAGAAAAAGTTAGTATTAAATACATATATTAGAGATGAGCGAAGTATGAAGCCCGTCATAAAGATTTTGTGAAAGTAAAAGGCCGTATCTACAACAAGTATTGAATTCAATGAGTGGAGATATTTAGAAACTAATATTTATTAAACTTAAATTAAGTGCGGTGCATCAACGTTAGTATATTATATATGATAGCTACATAAATTTTTTAATCAAAATCGCGAAAATAAATAACTGATTTACTCAATCCAGTATAATGGATCGTGACGAAGAATCGATATTTTTTTAAGAAGAAGTTTCTGACAACGAGGAAGAGTTCTCTGACGACGAGAACGACATTTTTTCGGTAAGAAGTGTTGAATGCGAAACCGAGTCCAGTTCTGAAAATGAAGTTGAAATAAGACCTATCCCAGCAAAACGACTTCGAACGATTCAATCGACTTCATCGAGTGGGCAGTTTCATATTCCTGCTGGTGAAGCATCAACAAGTGCCGCATATCAAGAGGATGGACGATGGACAACCGATGAAAGGGATCCACCAGAGTTTGAATTTAGAGGAAATCCTGGGTTGATAATTCCAGACTATGTAAAATCGCCAGGGGATTTCTTCGATCTGTTTTTGACAGAATCTTTTTTGAACAAAATTGTTCAAGAGACCAACCGCTATGCTAGCCAACAAATAGCAAAGGCACCATTATTGCGATCCTCCCGGCTGCGAGATTGGAAGGATACCAGCGCTAAAGAATTACGGATATTCTTTGGATTACCCTCCATAGAACATTATTGGAAAAAAAGTGAACTTTATAATTTCGACTTTTGGAGGAAGAGAATGTCTAGAAATCGTTTTGAATTAATTTTAAGATTTCTACATTTTAATAATAATGAAGAACAAGGTGATAATCGATTATCTAAGATCAATCCAATATCCCAACACTTCAACGAAACTATGGACCGCATCTATAAGCCGGGGAGAAAATTGTGTCTTGACGAAGCAATACAAAACAAACGGCACAAGTACGGCATCAAACTCTATGAGCTTTGCGAATCTGAAGGAATAGCCTTGAGAATGAAAATTTATGCGGGCAGATATGATGAACTAAGTGGAGGAAGTCATACTTCAAATGTCGTTTTGGCTCTGATGGATGGTTTCCTGAATCGTGGTCATGAGCTTTACATGGACAACTACTATAATTCAGTTGAGCTCGCGAAAGCTTTCACGACTAAATCAACATATGTATGCGGCACGTTAAGATTCGATCGAAAGGGAAATCCAGAAAATTTGGTAAAAAAAAAACTGAAACGAGGAGAATCTGAATGGATGAGATCAGGATCCATTATGGTCAACAAATGGAAAGATAAACGTGATGTGCTGACTATATCAAACATGCATAAAGGCGAAATGGTTCAAGTGAAAAACACAAATGGAAAAATTCCGACTAAACCAGATATAGTCAGAGATTATACTTTGGGTATGGCAGATGTTGATCGCGCTGACCAACGTATGTCCTATTATTCATTCCTCAGGAAAACCATCCGTTGGTACAAGAAAGGCCCTACACTACTTCGAAATCTTACTACAGAATGCATACATGTTCTATAACATATAATAAAGGGAATCAGTTATTATGCATTTACTATGCGACGGCAGCACTGCAGGACAAAGCAACACCTACAATACAAATACACCTGATTTTCATTACTTAGAGCATCTTCCTCCCACAGAAAGAAAAAGGATGCCTACAAAGCCATGCCGAATGTGCACAAAACAAAAACAACGCAAGGAAACTAGGTATTTTTGTCCAGTGTGCCCCAACAAGCCAGTCCTTTACGTTGATCCTTGCTTTAAAGGTCATCTTACACAGCAAGAACAATAAAAATATTTTTAAATTTCAGTAATGCATTCATATATATAAGTTATACTTTATCTAATAAAAATTGATAATTAATATGTTTTCTACACTATATAAATTTTTCATTCATCCTTTCTAATAATTCCTAACTCAAGTGGCCATTTGTAATCAATCCAAAATTGTAGCACTCACTACGGGATATCTCGTAGTCGGCAGTTTTGATACATACGCTTACTACGAGATATCTCGTAGTTGGCAGTGAATGGGTTAATTTGTTACCCCACACGCCTCATTTTGGATAACCCTTCCCCACAGATAACTTTTTTCACCTATCTTTTTCTCCCGAACACCATAAATACATATAAGTAGAAAAACGGCCCTCTCATTTTATTAAAAAAAGATATAAAATACCCCCAATGGTACATGCAGCCCCATAGGACAGTCCTAGTACAATACATGCCAGCGAGAACTTGTTGATAATAAAATTCTAATTTTTATAGTTTGAAATTTTAAGTAATCATTATCGGCTGAATCTTATTTTGTCGATCAAAAATAAACTTGAAAGCATAGAAAGAATTTTCGTTACTTATATTGTTACTAAATTTAGTAAGTACACTTGTAAGTACTTCTCTCATCGTCATTGCGTCAGAACGAAGCAATGGGCATGTTTTTAAAAACTCGGAATATAACTAGGAATCGAGAAGAGATCGAGTTAAAAATTGCGTAAAATGGATGAAGGCTTTGGCGAGTATCGCTGAAACTGGATCGAGAAGGGTATTGTATTCTCAGCTAAATGAAGATTTGTAGGGATTGACAACAATAAATTTTTTTTTTAATTTTTGGTAAAAGAAATCGCCAACCAAGATATCTGAAAAATTATCGATATTAAATTGGGTGTATATAACCATCATCATGTATATGAGAATCGAAAAACTGAAAATAATTATTTTTTTATAATTCAATAAGTAATGGTTATATTTGATTTATATTTCTGAAATTACAAATAATCCTTCAATCTGAGCTTAAAAAAATATTATCCACGAAAAATAAAAATCAACTTGAACGTTTATAATTTTTTGATCATGCAGCATTAACTGTCGAGTTTTATTATTCTGATCAAAAAATAAATGCCTTTTTACATTTGGAAAATTTTTATTTTATTTGAATGAGAAAAAAAATCAAGTGATATACAATATAATTAACAAAAGTGTTCATTTAATTACTTTAAATAATTAACCAATGCAATTATACTGCTTTTTGAAACATGATTAAAGGTGTTCCATCTAAAATTTCGAAAAACCGTGTTACTTCTCTCCCGTTCCTAAAAACTTTTTAATGTACATGTATATAGATTTTCCGAACATATTTGTAAATGCTACCGGGGCTGTTTTTCCAAATTTGCTAATATTTTTCATGTTATAATTACTTTTATAACATTAAAATTTAAGTCCCTGAATCAATTGTTACACGTTTATTCATGAGAATGAAGATTGAGGTAATTTTATTCAGTAGACCGGATAAATTCTGTATCCCTTAGTTTTTAAAAATCAATTTGTAAACCTCTATTATTCTCTATTTATTCATCGAAAAAATCATGTACAATCAGATCACGAAATATTTTGGCCAGCATCAGCTTCTATCATCTTACCAATCAGGTTTTCAAAATGGACATTGCTGAGAAACTGCCCTTCTGAAGGTTTCAACGGATATTATTATCGAATCCTTAGATCTAGACGATTTAACTATCCTTTTCTTGTCTTATTAGATTTTAGTAAGGCATTTCACTCAGTAGATCATAATCGGCTTGTTTATAAACTTTCGAATTACTTAATTACTTCATTTTTTTCCTCTTCAGCCATTAAGCTGATCAACAGTTTTCTTACCTGTAGACAACAAGCAGTCAAAGTTCAAGACTCTATATCGAACTCTCGAGACTACACCTGTGGAGTACCCCAAGGATCAATCCTATGTCCTCTCCTATTCAGTCTCCATATCAATAATTTGCCCGAGGTAATTAAGAATGAATATTCTTCTATATGCTGATGACGTGTAGATTTACTTGAACAGACCAATAGAGTTGCAAGATGATGTTGCTCGGGTAAACGAAGACTTAACGAAAATTTATGACTGGTCGATAGCTAATAAGCTGCTACTGAATCCTATCAAGTCTGTATGTATGCCGATCTATAGAGACAACCTTGAGGCATCAGAGCTACCACGGGTTATTTTAAATAACTCTACCTTGCCAGTCTCTAGCTCTGTAAAAAATTTAGGTGTAATCCTGAACCCACAATTTACTTGCTGCAGTCATGTTAACAATATCTTAGGCAAAGTATATGGCTCCTTAAGGCAGTTGAGACTCAATGGGTATTTATTATCTACAGATTTGCGATTGAAACTGGTACGTAGTTCGATTCTTCTCTACTTTATGAATGGCACAATAGGATTTCTCAAGTTGCATTCAATGAATGTACTACATATATTTACAACTGAGCAAGCAGCGCCCACATCTCAATGCAAGTTAATTCAGCCCTTGGACACTCCTTGATACCCATCTTGCTCATCGTGACTTGTATTTTCTTCATAATTTAATTCATAAAAAGTGACCAAAAATCTTTACAAGCTGCAATTCTTACGCTCTCAAATAAGTTTAAACATTCTGCTGCCATTCGTAGCATGAGCTCAGGCAGAGATTTTTATGAATTGTTAAGCTCCTGGGGCTTTATTAGGTACACTTCGTGGCTGTTCTCAATCTTTATTTATTACATTTTTAAGTTTTTCTTGTTTTTTTCTATTCAAGAACTATTTTTTTTTGTTTTTTCAATTTAGTACATTTAATTTGCTCAATGTAGTCTTGTTTTTCTAATTAAAACAAAATTTTTCTAACACTTCCCTAACCTGTAGCACTGTATTCAATAAGATTTGTCTTTTTTACAGTTGACCATAATAAAGTATTATTGTTATTTAATTCTCAAAAGCTTTTCATGGTGACGACAGGATAGTAGTCTTAGCAAATACTCGGTTTTGTATATATGTGCATAATTTTAAATAGTACTTTATAAGTATAATTGGTAAGCATTTTTAATTTGATTAGAACGAAAGCTCACGCTACTACACATAGTTAAATTTTGGAAGATCGGAATTGAAAGCTTTATTTTCTGCCATTCAACCTTACGGGAGAGTTTTGAAATTATTAAGTCAGTTACTCCTAATGGTTAAAAAATAAATTCAATTTCAAAACTATTTAAAATAGTTTTGCTCGATAATTTTTCTCCGCCAGTTCAATCAATGGGACGTTCGAAGTTTTTAGAGTTTTTACGATAACATTTTTGGAATTTTTAAAAAGAAGGTTTTTCGATACTTGTCAAATGCACATTTATCCTAAAATTTGCGCGACGTTTTTCAGTCACAAAAGAGCAAAATGAACAAATATTAGTACTGCGAAGACATGGTTTGCATTGTCGACGGAAAAACACTTACGTTCCAGAGATCAGCGTATAAATTACATTGTAGTTGGAGCTTAAGCAGTAATAACATCATAATTCATACAAAAATTCGATGTATGCAACTATTGAACGCTCCATATATTTTGTGAGAACAATGTGAATCTAACCATAGAGAAAACAGTATCAGAGTAGAGAACTGTATGTTGAAAATTTTGCCACAGAGCTTTTGCTCAAGTGCCCCTAATCTACTTCTAATAGTACATGGCAAGTCTGAAAGCAATACATCCAGAGCTCATTCGATAGTGTTAATCGATCAGTAGTCAGTACACACAATATAATACCATTGGCCGGCCTACATCGAACAGCATAAAGTCGGCTTCGCTGAGATATATGCACGCACACTGCATTGTATGTGACATTCATACGGGCCGAGCAGAGTAAAGTGGTAATATCATCATAGTCAATTCAAAAGCTCTTTTAAAGTGAGCTTTTAAAATCGAGGGAATATTGCTGCCATATATTTTTCAACTCTGTTATTGCTTCTCTATGATCTAATCTAGACAAAAAATAGGCTTACATAATTATAATTTTTATAATTCTCATTTTAGAATCTCACGGATTATATCTGTAAAGGGGAAGAATTTATGACGACTATAGGAAAATTTAAAGAATCTAACTCTTCCATATAAAATATCGTATTTTTATATTATGACATTCAAATCTAAGTTGGTTAGCGATTTATCTATCTATGTATCTACATATAACGCATGAATGGCTTCAAAGTTCAAATTTAAACGGTATATATTCTAGTTATAAAACAAGAAAAAAGCTAAAAATACTTCTCTAATAATTAGCGTACATTTGAACTCTCACGTTCAATCAGTGAGTTATATAAAAATTAATTTGATAGCCGATCTAAAATTGGACCTATTATGTACCATGTATGTCATCAATTATCTCTTGCAGACTGAAAATGATATTAGGTCTGTTCGCATACTTGTCGTGCAAAAACTTTTTTGTGTGGTAGGGAATATATTATGTAAAAGAAGAAGTGTGAAAGTAAAGAGAACTTTTCTTATGAAAGGTGTCAGTTTTCCTTGCAAGAATGGTGCAGTAGATAAAATCCAATTTGTTTGCACGAAAAATTAAACGAACAGAAAATGTACAAGTTCGTACAAATGAATTATAATTAGGGTTGTTGATAGAATACAAAGCAGGCAGCTCGAAGCTTCGAAGAATGATGTTTTACCGAAGCTTCGAAGCATGAATGTCTTACCAACGCTTCGAAGCTTCAAAGCAAGATCCTGGTGTCTGCTCGGCAGTGTAAGGTTAAATTATAATATTCGAGGTGAATTGAAATAATTTTTGAATAGTCTAAAGAGTGTGAGTTTTTCGGGGAAAATGTACTATTTCTTTTGGTTATGATAAAAATATATAAATATATTTCATTACATGTGTGATTTGAAACGCAACGTTGTTCAAAACTTTTAACCTTAATTTCACACTCTTCTTGTCTTGCCTTCAGCTAAAATTTGCGACACTTACACATCATGGATGAAAATATACTTTTAAGAGCTTTATATAACATAAAATCAATACGACAACTCCAAAATTGGGGACGATTTTTTTTTTTCACTAAAAATTTATATCTGCGGGATTTTAGAGTCGCTAATTACGAATTTGTGGTCGAAGTCTAGAAATCAAAATGACGACTCCTAAATGACAGTTGAATTTTATCATTTATGTTCAGATATAACTAAAAACCAATATCTGGAGAATTTTAAGGATTGAAGATTACGAATTTGTTAGATTTTAATTTCACTTCTTAGTTACGAAACGAACCAGAAGGGTTATTTGCAAGCAGGAAGAATCCCTACACCCCGATTACAAATTTTGAATCATCCATCCGATTTCATCAGGGTATAATAAGAATATAAAAGACTTTTTTGAATTGAGCTATGAAATTTCAAATACATATTATTAAATTTTAAAGGCCAATTTAACTAATATTCAAATAAATTTATCCATTAAACCATTGTAAATTTGAAAATATATTTTACGGTTTGTTTTAATATTTATTAATTCTGTTAAACATGCCCCTGGACTGCTCCAAAGATTGATGTATCGCCGAAAAAATGACTGCACCATCAACATTGTGCCAAACTTCATAAATTTGAATTCGCTGGAATTCTTTAATTAACTTCGGTACTTTGTTGGTAAAACTTTCAAGCCCTAGACGATATCATATCCTCGGAGGTCAAAATGCTTAAGCACAACTAATTTTTCCTTTAGTACAATGTGCAACTCCATATATCGATTATATCGATACTAAGTAGAATCAAGCAATAAATGGCAAATTTTTTCGAACATATTGGCGGTGCCATCTATGAATTCGCAGTTTTGACCAAACATTCGTAATCCGCAATCCTCGGCAATCCTAAGATATTGATTTTGAGTCGAATCGGCTCCCATCTTGATGTTATATTATATAAAAGTGTCATGTGAGATCTATAAGCATCCCAAATTTCAGCTCACTTCCAGTTGATCCGGAAGTGCGTCAAATTAACATTACAAATTTTGAATCACGGCACGGTCACATGGTAGCTTCAAATTTCTTCCATTCGAAGGCCGAGGTTTCGTTGCTCGAATAATCTTTCGAAGCTTCGACCTATTGCAAATATTTAAATTTATTACAGCTTACGCAGAAATCCGTGCAAATGCAAAATTACCAATTCAAATTAAATGAAGAAGCTTTGAAATTTAGAAGTTACAGGGTGATTAGGAAAAAAAGCTAGTTTCTCACAAAACACCCTGTATCTTAAAAAGTACAGGGCGTACGGTGTTAAAAGCAAATGAAACAAATTAAAAAAAAAGAAGAAAGAAATGAAAAGTTTGAGAAAACCCAAAACTTGAAACTTGTCACCAAAAATTAATGGGTTGTGTGATGAAATAACAAATTAGAACATTTTTTAGCTTTTGCTATATACCGGAGAATCCCAAAAAATTCTTTCTTGAACAAAATTAAGTTTAACCCGGTAAAAAGTCCAAAAGAGTAATCTTTTTATTTATTTTTCCTACTGGGCTTGTATAGGAGCGTTTTTTCCTCATATAATTCACACCCAAAATTTATTCTGAGTTTATATGAGAAGAGACCAGTTTGATCTATTTTCAAGCGTCTGCAGCAGGCAGAAAACCAAGCTGCACCGATGAGTGTAAGGTTTTCTGCTGACACGAAACGCTTCTTCTTCTTCCTTATTTTTCAGCCCACTGCGTGGCGTATACAGGTTCGATTCGCTTCCAATGAATCTGTTCTTTAAACATTTTTTTAATAAATAAAAAAAAATGTTTTTTCTATTTTTGTCAAACTTTTCATTTCTTTCTTCTTTTTTTCATTTGTTTTTCAAATCACTCAATTTCGCTATTTGGGACCTGTTGATAAGTCAAACCAAGACTTGAAACTTGTCACCAAAAATTACAAGGTGTTTTGCGAAAAACTAGCGTTTTTTCTTAAGCACCCTGTAACTCCTAAACGGTTGATGTGCCCCCCCCCCCCCCTCATAGAATTTTTGGTTCGTCTAGCTGAGTACTATCACGTTCTGTTCTATTGACCTCCTAGTGGGAAATACCCTGTATAACTGGCGAGTTTTTTCGATTTTTAAAACTTTTTCATATCCGAAATAGATATATCTTTTAAAACCCTCCTGAAATTACCCGTGGGATATGGGGCAGAAATTCATGTTTCTTGACAAATAGTTGAACCTACAATTAGAAGGTGGACTTCGAACCACAAAAAAATCTATATAATAAGCCAATTGCTATCTTTACGCCATCTATGTATACGATATTTGATACACAAATACTACGTCTACCAAAAATATTCGCTTCATTGTTAAAATTAATATAAAATAACAATAAAAAGAATGCCAGCCAGTTGAAGAATTCTATACTTTAAGATTATATTTGCAATATGTACCATCTGTGAAAGAATTTCAGTTGGCTCAAAGTGAAGGGTTACATCGTAATCCACAATACAACGAGAAAACTTTAAGTTTTTCAAACTATGCAATATAAGCAAACCATTCTTTAAAATCAGATGAATTTTCAATGGACATAAACATACATAAACTGCAACAAGTACAGATGCCAATTTTACTTCAACACAAATTTAGTCACTGCATTTTTTACGAGATCTTTAAAAATGTTCGTAACTTTGAAAATTTCTTTCTAAAATGAGCTTTTATTTCTGTTCTCTATTTTTAAAATACGTTAAATATAGAAAAATTTCCAATAATAAAAATTTTAAAATATTTTCCTACTTTATTTCAAAAACTAAAAAAGAAAAAATATAACTTGCCTGAAATAAATGTGGCAAGTGATGCTGACTGCATAGTAGTAGCTCCTGTAGAAACAGGGCCCATCATGGCTGTCCCATTAGAAGCTGCAAAATTCATGCCGTCTGCACTATACATTAATCCTGAATGCATAGTTATTTATAACCGAGAGAATATATTGTAATAAACAAATATTTATGGGAGACATAAAATTGTCATACCTTGTGTCGATGCAGTTGTTATATCCACATATGGCATAGTTGGTGTACCATTCGAAGCATCACAAACGATATTAGCTGCATCACAATAAATATTAACCTTCTGAAATGACATTGTGGAGATATAATTTTTCATGACAAATACAAAAGGTATATAATGAATGTAAAACATACCTTCTGAAGTTCTTCGAAAATCTTTCTTCTTTGCTGCTGCTGTTCATCTTCAGAAGATGTCATATTGGTGGTAACATACACAGAATTATCATCTTCACCCAATGGCTGTGATCGAACTTGTTGAGCTTCTGAACTAGTCAAGTTTAACTCAAAAGGTGCAGGTGGTTGTCGATTTTTTCTTAAGAGACTTTTCGTTTTGTTTGAGGCACCGGTAGTTTGAACAGTACTATTTGCGCTATTGGTAGAGCTCAAATTAGTTTGAATATTGGCATTGCTCTGATTACTGCAACTATTAGATTGACTTATAATCTGATTGACAACACTGGGTTGAGCTCGAGCTAAACCATGCGCTAAGCCATCTTCAAATCCAGCTTGCAATTGGAATAGACGCATCTTAGCAATTAAAGCTTCTTGCTGCTGCAGATTGCGTGCATTCGGGTCGATACCAGCGAGGGTTTCTGTGGCTGATGCAATAACCTGCTCGTCAAGATATTCCAATGATTGAAATTGCTGTTGATGGAATAATTGTTGATTTGATACTCGCACAGCTTCCGGAACTTCATGTAAACCTGGTGGTGCAGTCATTTGTTGCAATTGCTGTAATTGTTTCTGTTGCTGAATATTAATTGGTTGCATTTGAATCTGACCATTATTGTTGTTACTATTCGTTATACTTGTATTATTTTCGTTATTCTGATTTCCCACGAAATTCGGATATTTAAAAAGTGTTTCAACGACACGTATGTGACCACCCTTCGAAGCCTCAATAAGCATGGTACTGTTATCTTTTAATTTATGAAAAGGATCTGCTCCGCTCTTCAATAATAGTTCTACAACTGCTTGATGACCACCTGCACATGCTAATGACAGTGCAGTATGATCGTTACTTGTTGTTTGTTTATTGACGTCAGCACCCTTACTTATCAAAAACTTAACAGTACAAATATGACCTGCCCGACATGCTTTCATTAATGGTGTTCTTCCTCCTTCTGATTCATGCTCTAATTCAGCGCCATAATAAAGGAGCACTTCTGCTGCATCAGTATGACCATTCTCACAAGCATGTGTTAGAGCCGTATCACCAGTTTGGGTTTGAGCATGAACATTAGCTCCATTTTCTAAGAGGAACCTAACAAGATCTGTATGGCCCTCTTGTGCAGCCTCCATTAAAGGTGTCGATGCACCCAACTCAAGATCTGCACCTTGTTTTATTAGGAACTCTGCCACCTCCATAAATCCACCACAACAAGCGAGGGTTAATGCAGTCTCTTGTGTCTCTTCTGTGGTAGCATTTATGTTAGCCCCTTTAGACAATAATAAAGCTACCATATCTTCGTGTCCTTCGCGTGCCGCCTCCATTAAAGGAGTATAACCTTCATCGTTAACCTCTTCAATGTTGGCACCGCGTTCTATTAGTAATGTTGCTAATTCAACGTGACCGCCACAAGCTGCAAGTGTTAATGGTGATTCAAATGAGTCTGTTGGCATATTAACTTGAGCTCCTGAATCTAACAATAATCTAGCTACTTCAACATGGCCATCCATGGAGGCTTCCATTAATGCTGTATGCATTTCATCTGTCTTATGTTCTTGGTCTGCACCAGCTTGTAACAGAAAACGAACCATGTTAAGATGACCTTTGTAACATGCAAGCGTTAATGCACTTTCTTTAAACTCATTAGAATGCGTGTTGATACCAGCCCCGTGTTCCAGAAGAACCTATATATAATCAAAAGAAAAGTGATATATATAAGAAATTATACAAGGAAAAAATAGAATAAATACACTATGATTAGAAAACATCAGATAAGATCAAAGGTTCTCAACGACCGAATAAATAAGAAGCGAAATTAAAACACTGTACAAATTTACTCTAGGCCTCATATCTCGGATTTAATCATTTGTACATTTTTTTTCTATTTGAACTCAATTTACTCCAACCGATTACGGTACACTTATCATACATTGAATTTAAAACGTAATACACTTCTTACAATCTTATTTTATTAAAAAATCATATGAACTTACTTTGGCGACTTCAACGTGACCTGCGGAAGCAGCTTCCATTAAAGGTGTATGTCCGTTTTCATTTTGATCTTCAACGTTAGCTCCATGCTTAAGAAGTTCTTTTACAACTTCCACATGACCACCAGCACATGCAAACATCAATGGAGTATTCCCAGTTGTGCATTGGGCATTGACGTCAGCATTATGACTAAGTAAAAGTTTGATTATATCAAGATGGCCAGCAGAAGCAGCTTCCATTAGTGGCGTGCAGTCCTTTTGCCCTTTATCTTCTACCTGTGCTGCAGACATTGCCAATAAGACCTGTATATTAAAAGTTTATAATAATCAGTAAATAATCAATAAAGCAGTAAATAAGATAAAATGTACCTGTGCAAGTTCATAGTAGCCCGCTGAGCATGCCATTGATAATAAAGATTCCCCATCGTCTGTTGATTCATTGATGGAAATATTACCTTTACCTAATAAACGGCGCACCGTATTAACATCATTGTCAGTACAAGCTGCTATTAAGGTACGTGAAAAAATGCTGAATTTGTGGAATTTAAAAAATTTCTTTGTATTAATACGATATATTTTAAAGTTTGATCGAATTTCTTACGTTTTGTCTCTTGGGCTATTTGCACAACGCATCTTATTCAATGCCTGTGTCGCCTCATCTATGGCTAGTGTAGCATGCCTCAAAACAGGTGCCTTTTCATTAGCTAAAGTAAGACATTGAGATAGTTAATAAAACAGGAAAAATCATCAATACAATTTTATTTTCACTTTTCAGTCGAGTTCGCAGAGTATTGAAAAAAACATCTATATCACTTAAGGTACTCAAAGACTTCTTCAATCTACATAGTCATTTTGATGGAATCTTGCAGTTCTGGCAAGAGTAAAAATATCGAACAAAATAAGAAGAAAAAAACAAATTGAGGCCCAAAATCAGCTATAACGAGACCCTGTCAGTGACCAAACAATACAATAAGAGTATAAAATACATTTGAGAAATTAAATCAAAGAATTTAATAAATGGGAATAACATCAAACCACTAGCTGGCACTCAGTTCTCAGAAGACTCATACAAAAAAATATACACATAAGACTTGCAAACAGAATAGAAATTGTTGAACTAAAGACCTTGCAACAAGCAATCCTTTTCATGGCATTTCTGTTGGATACCTTTTAAAATTAATTCTTCATGGGAAAACCTTTCGAGACTCAGTGAAAATGGTCAGGAATAACTTTAATACGCTTATTAAAATACGACTGACCACTCTATCAACTTAATATTGAACAATAAAAATCGAACATCTTACATCGATTTTCATATAAAAACTAGCTGTTGATGAGTGTAGTATGTTAGTCCTTATATTTGCTTGTCCCAGCCACTTCTCTTTTTTTTTTCTATATGACTCATAATCTTTTTCGGTGATATACAGGAAACCTTCGAGAGATCTCAAGCAGCCCATTGTACTATCCTGCTAGAAACTCCATCACCAAAACCTTACAGTCCTCTTAATGAAGCACATAAGGTCTTGGTGAGGAAGATTTCTCAGTTCATCTACAGATAGGAAGGTAGACCCTAGAGTATTTAGCCTGCTCCATGCGAAGGTCGGACAAGCACACAGAAAGTGTTCGGTTGTCTCAGGCTCTTCTTCCAGGCAGGCCAGACAAGGCCCATCAAGAAATAGTTTTGTGCACCTGTAAGTACTCAGGTTCGCCCGTCCCTGCTGATGCTTCCTATGAACATCCGCTTTGATGAGAGACCCGATACCCGAGGTGGCAAAGCCTTCGCCAAGTTCCGGTCCGAAGAACAAAGAACAGAGCCAGTCCTAGTTAAAAGGTCAGCCCTTTCATTCCCCATTATACCCATTCACCAGGAACCCACTGAAGTGACACCTTGTTGTGGATACACAACTTATCCACAGACGACATGCAATCCAGTAACTTAGATGTTATCCGAGGGCTACTAAGAGTCATCAAGGCTGCCTAACTATCCGAAAGGATAGCAAGGTCTTTACCCTTGATTTGCATGTTAAGGGCTATCTATGCTGCCATTGCAATGGCAAAGACTTCAGCCTGGGAGACAGTGGTGTGTCTTCCAAGCGAGTACTCCATTCCAATGTCAGGTTCAGAAAATTAAACACAGGAAACCTAAAACATGGTCATATTTGAAACTAAAATCAACAACAGATACCAGATACCACTCAGTGGATTGAGCATATCACTTGTTCTTTTAATCAGCTTCTGTTGAAACTCGATAAATGCATTACTGTGTCCTTTATGCGCAAAAAAAAAGTATAACCAGATCCGTATATAGTTAGTGAGATACTCACATTTCAAAGTAATCAATTCTTTGGAAAAAGATCAGTAACAAGATGAGTAACAAGCTTTCGTAGAATAAAAATGAATTAACCAAACAGCTTTACTTGACGTTTGTGCATAGATAAAGAAAAATAGTAGATAAAGTACGTCGTGGGTGTAACTAGAGTTACCTTGAATTTTGATTTTCAGATCTCAGTAAGAATTTCTAAAGAATTGGGACAATGGGAAATGCGCGGAGTGTAGTGTCCTTGGATTTCCAGTACCAATTACGAAAACACCTACAGTGGCTTGTTTTTTTTTTAACAAATTTGTAACTCGATAAGTAGATGATTTTATTTGATAAAAAGTAAACTCTTGTTTAAATAAGGGTGAGATTGCCACATTAGAACAGCTATAACAACATAAGTCTTACAGCCTTACAACAAAAATTCTACTACATAAGACTTTTGCCGGAATTGTGCTTGCATCGTTATTAACGTTCTTTTTGTTCTCGTAAGCCAATTTCATTCTTACTTTTAAATAAAGATAAATTATTATTGAAGGAAGGCCGCCAAATTTGAGGATTATATGACGCAGATTAGATATGTACCATAGTGAAATTCAAAAACACCATAAATTGGACATTTCTCCTTGTCTAGTTCTTTGGTACAGCCTGTTTAAAAAGCTGTACTGAAATCCGAAATTTGTACCCGAATTTGATAGACAGAAATAGTAGTAAAGTAAAGCCTTCTGACCAATTGATTTTTTCATTTGTTAATCATTAATTTGTTGATCTTTTTACAAAGAAAAGGTGACTATGACTAAGAACTTTTACTATCACCTTATAATATACGGCTTTGGTATATAACAAATTCAAATAAAATTATTCAGTGAAAATAATGCTACCAAAAATATACCAAAGGAAAAAGTGATAAAAAATTATTACTAAAGGAAAAAGTGATAAACAATTATATTAGGTTAAAGTAATAAACATAAAAAGAACCAATTAGCAGCAATCTCGAAAATATTTAGATCTGAATTGAAAATATTTCATCGACAGTAATGAGTTCCAAAACCGTGGGATCTGAGTGAAAAAAGTCTTCTGTCGTTTGGTTCACGATTATGACGTAAAGATCACGACATTGCAGAGATTTGCGAAACTGAATTTCATTCATTACGTAATCAGGGCGTTTAGTATGAATAAGCTTGAAGAGGAATAGAATTGCTTGACGTCGTAGGTAAATGTTCAATCGACAGCCCACTATCCTGGGAATAAAATTAGACACATGAGCAAATCTACGTAAATTGAAAATAAAGCAGATACAATCATTATAAGCATTATTTATTTGACGAGAGCAATAGCCTTCCAATTTAGGAAAAATCGAATTTCCGTAAGAGACTAACGCAAGATGAGAGTTTCACCAATCTATATTTAATGTCTGTACATATTAATTTTGCAGTCAGAGTCATCCCAAACCTCCATACACCTTACCCAACACTCCAAATCAGAATAACGATCGTTGACTCGCACCTGTTGATATCTATCACCTAAAAAACTCTGGAACAATTGGGCTGGGCGACACTAGAAAAAACCCGAAAATATGTATGCCTGAAGTTTATTGAGGTGCATAGAGTGATTTACACAGTCAAAAACTTTAGTAAAGTCGAGTAAAACCAGTATTCTAATCTCATCGTTATGTAAGCCTTTTCTTAAACCAATGTTAACCTTTAGAACAGCTGATTCACAGCTATATCAAGGTTTGAAACTTGATTGCCATTCTGCTGTTCTCAACATGAGTGTACATTAATTTTTTCAAAGACTTTGTAAGGAAACACAGAATACTGATGGGTCGAAACTTAGATGGGTTTGCAGCAGATTTTTTATTGGGGATAGGTAGAAATTTTCCATCTAGAAGGAAAGGTAGACAGGTATGACATCCCAAAGCATATTTTTGCACTCATCAGACAGCTCAGATGAATTCATTACTAGAATTTGTTGTTGCACATTTGTCAGACCTATCTTGGATTAAACTTGTCCTGTTTGGATTTTTAAAACAATGGAACTCGATTGGAAAGAAGTAGTTCAGCGTATATTCGTAAAGTTTGGACTGTTTGGCATTCCTTGAAATGGCGCATTTGTAACTCTCTTTCCGCACACTGACCAACTAAAGCCCATTTCCTTAGATATGCTCGAGCCTTAATAACTGTAGAACTACATTCATTTTTGACTCTTTGTGTATGGTGAATAATTATAGTGTAAATTCAAATTCAAAATCAGGCGAGATCTGAATATCCAATATTGTGTTCTGTGTTTTGCCAACGGTGCTGCTTTAACTTAAGTTTACTTTTAATTGAGAAGCCCTAAATTAAAAGATGTAACCGTCATAAAAATAACATCTGATCTCAGATGTCCGTATTCTTTAATTCTTTTAATTCCGGTCATAGATCAAGGTTATGTAAAGTCTCTACTATTTCATATTCCTTGAAAGGTGGGTCTGTTATACTGAGTGTGAAATTATTTAAATATTAAATTTTTATATGAAAATTACACTCGACGTAGCGCGGAAGAAAGAAAAATTAATTTGATAATGAGGTTCACAGAACTGTTTAACCTTTGTAATCAACACACCTCTCGCTTGCGAAGATATGATAAGAATTCTAAACGATTTTATAATTTTATTTATTTTGATTAATTCCGAAATGTTAAAGTGACTTGAATAAAGAAAAAAAAAAGTTAACAAAGTATGCACGAAAATCAATTCAATCAGATTAAGTCATATTAATTCAAGAAATTAAATTTTGCCGACTTATATTATTATTATTCAGAAAATGTTTCGTACAGTTTATATGAAGGAATTTCGATATAAACACTGCCCTCTAGAAGAGTCGTGGAAACCAAAAGATAGAGACGTATGCCAAAATGCACGCACTTTTAAGAACAATGAGAAAAGTGACACTTTTTACCAAGATTTATTGTGGGATGATTGTAATAAAACAGTATATATGATCAGCTATGGCCGATATATTCCGCTGATAAGATTATATCCAGACATAAAGCCGGAAGATGTAAATATAAACTATTTCGTTTTAGTTTAAAAATAAATAACTATATATTTTTTAGTACTTAGATAAATGGGCAAACGCTTTTCCAGTTCGGCTTGCAAGAAAGAAAGCAATAACAGGAAAAGTCACAAACTGCCCAAAATTTTATATGTAATTTGGTTTATACTTTAAAATTTTTCATTTCAATAAATAACTTTACCTGCTGCTTCAAAGAGTGCTGTTAATTTTCTACTTTGGTCTGTTGTTGGATCCAAAAGAAAGTTGCCTCCAATATCGTTGGGATCTCGGATTTCATCATCTTCGTCTTCGTCTTCATCATCCCCGTCATCTTCTTCATCATTACATTCGACATCATTGCCGCAGCTTTCCGATCCAGAATCAGGAATTTCATCCTAATTAAAAAATAGTAATTAATAGGGGAACAATTTGAATATTAAGGTTAGTTGACTAAACAATGTATTAAAGCAATGACAATATACAACTATGCTATATTACTATTATAAAAATTCAAATATGTATTTAGGTTTTAGACATTAATTGGACCAGATATATGGATAAAGCCACTTTTTCATAACTAATTCAAACCGGAAATTACTTTTCAGTTGTAGGTGATTATTTTTTCAAACAGTTTTTAAGCCATTTACTGTGTAGTAATATCCCATACATAAAATATTTCATTAAGACAAACAACTATCCGCCGTTTTGTAAATGCAAGGCATTAAGTATATTTTTAATGTGCAAAGCATATTAAGCTTTGATTTTTTTATAACCAATTAATTGCAGGTGGGAACAGTTCTGAAAGCAAATATGAACAATTATGAATGGACATATCATTCTCAATTCCACCAACTCAGTAAATTTTGTTTGAACGTAAAATTCATCTGTGAATGGTTGACTTGACAACTTTTACAAATGATCTTATTTCTTTGCATTGGTACTGGTTGAACGGCTCGCTCAGCAATTTTCTGACCCACCAATGCTTTTTACCAAGAAGAGAAAAGTGGGATAATCCCAAAAATATTTTCAAATTGTATCTCGTTCACTCGTTTTAAAGCCTAGTTCCCGTTATACGTACGTATTGACACGGTGATTAATGAATTCTTATTGATGCGCTCATACTGATTAAAATTTAAAAATTATGGTTAATAGAAACGTTTTATAAACTGTAACACGTGAACGAGACATCTTGAAACTATGATTTTGGAAACCTTTACTTCTTAACCTCAATATTGATAGCTGGTGTAACATGACACTAAATCCTGATTTCAGAGCTCACATTAATCTGAAATTAGAGAAGTAAGGAAGTAAATGCTCCACGGCTACCTGACATCAATAGGGATAGCGGTCACGTACTCGAAGACTGTGCTAAAAGCCACATTAAGGCGAGAATGGGGCAGAATGGGAATCACAATCTGACAAATCCTATTTTTTCATAGCTGTTTTAAATCAGAGGAAAACTCGAGTGGGTGTTTTCTGTGGGGACTTTTTGTGTGGATATGAATATAGACCTTAGAAATCATGTAACGGTTTTCGAGACGGAAATCAAGGCCGCCATACTGGCAGCGGGAATTTATCTTCACAACTCTGACACAGAACAAGGAGATTGTCATCGACTCAGATATTCAAGCTGCTGTCAAGGCCTTAATAAAGCCGTTTGCAACCTCCAAATATGATGTGATTAATTTTAACTTTGATATTGCTATAACCGTAGAAAGATAGGGTATGGCCTTATAAAAGCGTATTGGTAGTGCGGTAGATACAGTAATTTAATAATCAACACTATTGCTTAAAAAAATGTATAAGCAAGTAGAACAATTACCATTAAAACGCCTTTTAGTTCTGCTGCTACTTTACCCGGGGAGAAAGTTGCAAAACAGGAAGGATGTAGAAATCGCAAAAGCAAAAGTGCGAAAAGCAGATAGTTTCCACACTAAAATATGTAAATATGTGGTAGTTTCATGTAAGCCTAATTATCTCTTGACTAACTTAATCAAAATGTGTTTTTATTATTTAAACCAAATTGAGTTTCTGGGAAAAAAAACATCACAGTGTACTGATTAAACAGTTTAAGAACAGACAGTTGCACAATGTCTTGTTTTCATATTGGGTTAAATATAATTTTGAGATGTTCTTTAATTACTTTAATAAAAATAATATAATATACCAAATAAAGAATACGAGCCACGGCTAACAGGATGCGTCTTGCTCAAAATAAGGTTGGCTAGAGAATTATTCAATATGAAAACTAGACATAAATGAAATGTGCGTTTTATGAAATAAGGCTTTATTTAAATAATTAATTTCATTGATTTGCACTGAAATGGATTATAGGAAGCATTTTACAAAGTTGTTTTCGTGGCGTAACAACTGTGTGCTCCTACAATAGACCATCGATGGTGTAAGTATGGCTGATCGTAGGTATTTCGATGGCCTCCATTCTAGCCTTTCCTAGGTTTGATCCTACCGTTTTGCATCTACCTGTCTACATATAAATTTTTAAATTTTGAATTAAAATTTCGGTACGCTTCAACATTAGGTAAGTTTTTGAATGATATAAATATTATACTTTTCTCCATTTAAGAATTAAATGCATCATCTGGATTCGTTCGTTCATTTTTGTGTTTATTTAGAGAGAGAGAGAGATAGAGAGATAGAGAGAGAGAGAGAGAGATAGAGAGTTTAAAGAAATTCCTGTGTTCAATGAAATTTATTGGCAATAACATCACTAAAACGCAAGACAAATGGGAGTTATAAAGTGGTAACTCAAAATCAAACCAGCTAGACAATTGGTTGCATCTAGATGGATTAAATGCTTGCATAACGTCTTTAAAAGTTTGTTGTTTAGGTGACTATTAAGCTGGAAACAAATCAAAAGCTCGAAGCCACTAGTCACCACTAGCGAATTTTAAATGCACAAATTTAACACTCGTGTCGAAAGTTGTTAACTTAAGCCACTCACGAATTTCAATCGAGGTGCATAGTTTTAGTTTTTTATTTGGTAATTCTTTAAATTAAAAACTTTTGCGAATGTTTGCATCTGGTTCAATCAGTTTTTTACGAGTGATCTACTATGAGTGGTTTCGAACTTTGGATCTGTTTATAGTTTTATTGCGAGTAATGGATCTGATATTTTTTCAAAAATGATTTAGTAATGATTCGTGCTGGGTGTCACATTTGAATGTGGTGACGACAAACATTAGTGAATGGGAAATGTAAATCTCCAGTTTCACAGTATATATGCTTTCATCATTCCCTATACATCTATCATCTATCCCTATAATATCATTAATTTTGTGTGAAAAATTTATTAGGTACCCTATTAGTAATCAATTTTGAACCACAACATTATGAGATCACATGCTGGCTTTGAGTTGATAGTTAGAATATAGTTTCATGACCGCAAAAAATAGAGGAAGTTCGTTCTTGGCGTAAATGCTTGCATAGAGTCACCCGCGTGATAATTCATTTAACTCAACCATCTACCAAGATTGTGAACACGCCAGGCGGTTACTCTGCCCAGAAATTTCGCGAAGCCAGTTCAAATCTCTATATAAATTATCTGGAGCTTTGTGTATTTATTTCGTTTAAAAAGAGCACAACCACAATTTACATCCTCAAATATGAGCCGCTGATTGGGTATTTCTCCCTTGCATGATTTATACTTTGTGGATCCAAGGTTGGCGTCCGAAAGCCCGATCTCGTAATTTACGGACATTCATTTAGAATATCGAAATTGTTTTTGGACCAATATATCCTAGATTTCAAGTAGGTTGCTTTTTTTAATTAAGAGGTAAAATGTCAAAATAATATTATAGATACCATGTTTTTTCGTAATTCCGAGAAAGAAATCCACAAAATCATAACCGGAGAAATATAATTCAAACTACATTTTTAAAGTCCCCCTTTCGAAATTTTGAGTTGCTATTTGTGGAGCTCATTTTTGTGGCAGAAATCACAGTTATGTATAATAATTACGAAGGCAACGCATAAATTATTTTGTTTTGCTAATGGTAAAAAGAATCTTTTTGCTATTGGCATATAAATAGTTCTTCAAATCTGAAAAAAATGCATACAAATAAAAAATAAAAATAGTATAAAATGGCTTTTAGTTATCATAAGAACAACACATTAGTTAGGTTACGATTAAAGGAAAACTATTTGTAAATAATTAAAAATTGTCTAAGGCCAGACTTTAATCACAATCCATTCACAGCAAACAGGGTTTATGATTATCTAAGCAGTTAAATATTATGTATTTAAAAAAAAAAATGGCATTATTTTAACCATTTTAGATTATTATCGACATAGCGGCTAATAACTCTGGGTTGCAAAATTCAGTAATTTAAAATAAAACGATAATTCGACTTGTGAGGATACATAAAATACCAATAAAGAATATTATAAAAGAAAACCAAAAAATAAATTACTTTTGTTATTTGCATAAAATATTATGTAGCCGTTTTTAATATGTCATTGCTTGGAATAGACGCGGACTTACCAGAAGATCTGGCCTTAGACACAAGCATGCCAGAAGGATCTATAAATGAAAAAAAAAAAATCCAAAATCAATTAGTAACACTAATGAACGTCGCGAAAAGTGCGATTTGTAATTTGTTGAAAGTTGGCAAAGTATTCTCTTCAAAATATTTTATTAATCGTTCTCTATTGTTAATAATTGTATATATATATATTTATGAAATTAACTCGAATTTATTTATTTTTCCATTTGAAAATTTTTATCTTAATGGTAATGTTAATCGAGATAAAAAAACATATGCGGATATATGATATATTAAAATACGCGTAATTATCCAGTTATAAAATACAAAATATATGAAATGAACGATTATAAGAAATTGGTAAGCCTTAAATATAAATAAAAGAACCAAAGAATGCAATAATCTGTATTTGAAGTATGTATGAAATATGAATAAAACGATGTGTTATAAAAAGTTCCCCGAATCAAATCTTTGTATAGGTCCTAAGTGAAATGATTACTATGTTAGGTTCATTGTTCATATAAGGTATTTAAACCGATTTTATAATATGTTTAAATGCGGCTCTAATACAAACTCTCCATCTCTCTTAGTCACAAAATTCATCAAAATTTTCGAAAACGCAATATTGAATTAAGACTTCAGTGTTGATGAAAGAAAAAGCTTCGAGTAAAATCGAGTCAATTTCGGGTTACCAAATCCTACATACTAAATTAAAGATATCAAAAAAGATCGAAATCAAGTCGAGACCTCGAATACGAGTCCCGCAGTTAATGTCATATTATGATAAAAGTATATTAAAAACTAATAATGTGATTACTATTTAAATATCATCGACGTTATTTTATTAATATAAAACAAAACAATGGTTTTGAAATTAAAACATTTTATTCAACATAACCAAATTAGAAGAAATAGAAGATCTGTTAGTCTCTTAAGGTGAATCTATTTAGATACCTATGTATTTATGTATGTATGTACATATCAGTATTCTAACCACACCATAGAAAAATTGTGTGATGTTATTTTCAAAGATCTTTGGCAGAGGGATGTGGGCATATCTTATGTTATGAATCAACGTTATCTTAACTAAAAATTGGTTCATGAGATAACTGTAGATGAAATTGTTGACCTCAAATTACAGTGGGCGATAGATCAAATCTTCTTTCTAGAGATATAATTGGTGACATGAAATTTGGAAAAATGGTATGATGAAGAAACAAAGACAGAATTTTCGTAATGTAAATAAAAAGTTTCAGCGCTGCGGATAGTTAACCAACATTAACATTAAGATCTACAGTGGTCGGCGGTAGGGACAACACAGGGTATCATAACACATGCTCCCGTCAATATTGTGGAGCATTCTGCTAACATTACTTATTACAAAGTCATTGGGATGCCGCTATGAATGAGTGATATTTCAGGGGAATAACTTTTTTTCATTGCATATGAATATAAAGCGGACAGCCTGAAGGGCACGCGTTATTATCAAGAAAAAAGAAAAAAATTCAAGGTCGGATCTGAATATATAATGCACGGTTGTTAGAATTTTTCGCTTTTCTTAAACTCCCATAAATCCCTCGTGAGACATGGGATAGATGATTTGTTTGTTTTGGCGGTAGAAGAAAGTACAGCATAGATGGTATAAAAACATTTCTGGAGTGAGCATGAAAAAAACTCATTGAATGAACTTAAACAATCTAGAAGTAGCCAATAACTAAAAAAAATGTGTATGTACTTTGTTTGGTCTTGACGTACTTACATATAATACTCCCGGAAATTCGTCAAGGCCAAAAGAAATATAAGATTACTTCCAAAATAGTTTTTTTCTCAGACAAATGAAGTTCATATTTTAGCTCGGGAAGTAAAAGGAGAAAATCATTTAAAATTTGCAGCATGCTAAATAAACTAGATGTTTCGCCCACTTACTGCCTGCTGAATCGAAACTAGTATGGACGTAACACACAAACTTCATCTGTTGTCTGGGGTCAACAAAGTAACCCTGTAACCTGGTCACGAAGGAGTGGCCAAAAATGAAAAAAATTGAGTAAAGCAGGAGCTGACAGTCCGTATATTGGTCGCTACCAAACATTTAGCATACCCAAAACACACTTTAATGGGAACTACAAAAATGGGAAAAGAGCAACTGGATCTACTCTGGCGTACCGCGACAATCAGTCGGGCTATTATATTAATGCAGTCACTTGACAATAGCGAACTGTGTCGACCGTACGACGGAATGAAGAAACTACCAAGCATATTATATGCGAGTGTCGCGTGCTTGTATCTTTAAGGTTACAAATCAGTGGAGAAGTATTTATCACTCCAAACAAGATTTTCAAGTTAATACCCCAAGGCAGCATTCGCGCTCGTAAGCTAGATTTAGCCTAACCTCTTTAGGGGAAGACACAATAAACCAGCTCTGGTCGCTGTATCCTGGTACCCTAGTCGTCCTTACTTTTAACCTTAACCTTATGTTCCATTTTGGAAAAGAGTTTGGTATCAATGCAATTTTTATCAAGACTTGCGAAAAACTAGTTATAAATTAAGCCTCGATTGAAAAAATAATAATAATAGTGAATATAAATATTGCAAACTATATTATAAGATCAATTCGAACCAAAAAAAGCCATTCCCAAAATTTTGAAGTACTACTGAAGTACTTATACCTTTAACTTTTATTATTAAAACCTCTTCGACATAAGACTTAGGGCTACATAGCTATTTAATTCGATAGAAATAATTAGGTTAGAAACTGCTCTAATAAGTGCATTTATTTATTTAAATAAAAAACAGGAGAAAAAGTTATAATTGGTATAAAACCAATATTATACCTTAGATGAAAATAAAAGTTTAATAAAGGAAAACCCCAAAGTTTTGTATGGTTTAATTTGTTCTTAAAATTGTAATTTACAATTTTTATAATAACACCATGTGGTTTAATTTCATTCTATTTGTGGTTTGTCGGACAGTAAAAATGATTGTAACCAATTTCATAGGAATTTATATTCTGAAGAACTTTTCAGCACAATAAAAAAAAGTATAGGACTGATCCCTTTCACACTAAAAAAAGGGTTGCCCGATTTAGTTTATTTTTAAAATTGTGTTTACAATTCGTATGAAAACGCTGCGTTCAAAAATGTCAGTTCTCTACGTCGACGCGTTTTCAGACAGTGCCCTAATATATAGTAAAAAACGAAATTTTTATATGGCAACCTTTTGAAAGAGTTGCGCGATTTATCCCGTTTTCGAACTTAATCAAGATTTAAAAAAAAAAAAAAAACTGGTGTGTAAACTGTTAGCTTTGGCTTGTTCCACAGAGCCATATCCAATCCAAACTTAACTTGTATCGTTGGAGTCGCCTCCATTACATATAATTCTTTGATTCTTTGATTTTATTTTTGTATGTAAACTGCTTACAGGAAAAGTTACATTATATTAGGTTGAATAGGGACGACTAAGCCATTAGGACCATTTTTATGAGCTCGAATATTGCCCTTGGGGTTTACATCGCAAACCTTATTTGGACCTTAATGTTGCAAGCACGGCACACAGTTCTTTTTCCGATTTGCTTATCTTCTCTAAATAATAATGGAAGGGGCCATGTTCAGTGGCTGCATTACTAAACAGCCCGAGCGGTTGTCTGCTAAGACCAATTTGTTTGTACGTCTGGAGAGCAGAGGGGTGACTAATTCGTTCGCCTGCCTAATAGGGAACTGCGCGTGCGCATTAGGACACACACACAGGAGCTGACAGTTTTCCCATTTCCCCCCCTAAAGTGGTTTTTGGTAATGTAGGGAATTTATAGAGCGGTTTACATTATAATATGCATTTTTGCCTAACTATATTTCTTGGCGATTAATTAATTTGGGAGAAACAAGAGAATTGATATAAAAAAAAATAAAGGTTACTATCCGTATTACTGTAATCGAAAAACTCCTCCTATAATGTATTTATGCACCTATAAATGTTTTTTGCACATAAATTTTGCTTATATAGAACTCACCGTAGAATTTTCCAGATTAAAATACTTATTTTTAAATAACTCAAACTGTATTATTCGAAGAGAAAACTTTGATCAAATTAGATGGGAGTTTTTTTTTCATTTTATGTAGTACCTACATAATAGGTATATTCCGACAAAAAATATATGAAAAATTCATAAACACCCGATACGAAATCTTATTCATAAGTACACTAGGTACACTAGATAAGTACCTAAGTACAGTTCATTATTACATACATATGTATGTATGTACACGAAATTTTAATTTCGTGTAAAATACATATCAGTGGTCAAATTAAAAGCATGCGTAAATATGTACATATATGTAGCTTGCTGACTACTATTAGACTGGGTGCGTATTAGAAATTGCATAAAATATTAAGTAAAACAGATAAAATTAATTAATTAAGTACCTAGTTACATATACATTTCTACGATATACCCAATACTAAAAAAAAACATTACTAGGAGTATGCGCGAACATATATATACATATATGTATATATAATATAATAAGATTGTGGAATTTCATTGTACACGACTGTTTTGTATTTAAAAATTACTCTAAATTTGCTCAAACGTTTCTATTAGAATCATTCGTGTTAGGTCTATACATATGTATATCCATTTCAATTTATTGCCTATCATGCTTTCATCTAGAATTATTAAATAAGGAATTCGTTAAACTACTTACAAGTCTTTCGTCCGAATTCGTGTCAATAAGATACAATGGAAATAAAAAAATAAACAAAATCTAAGCTATTTCATATTGCGTAACGCATACCTTAATGCACTAAGGTGCGAATTAAAGAATTTCGCTTGTAGTTTATTTCAGAAAATATGACCAGTAAGTAAACAATATTATTATACTAATAGGCATATTTAAAATCATGTTAAATCAACAAAGCGTTGTTATTTAAAGTAAATTTGAAAGAATCGCGATTACAATTAATTTATATTATTAAATATATACATATAATTAAAAAGTGGAAGTAGATACGTAAGTACTATTATAGTGTGACAATAAAAAATAATTTAAAAAAAATCTTACTTTAAATAGAATTTGAAAAACTAATTTATGAATAAAAGGTGCGATGTAAACAGGTAAACTATAAGTGTGCATGTAGCACGAACACTTTAAACTTGCAAACTGTTTTTGCTATATTGACCGGGCACCACATAAATGTAAAAGCGATTCCGTCGTGCGGTAGGTACATATTAGGTATATACATATGTACAAACATATACTTTTCATTTTATATTATCTTACACCAAAAGAATTTGATGAAGATGCCTCAAGTCTAGACATCAAAATACAGACGTATTCAATTATTTTAACTAATACATCGAACTGCAAACCAGCTCATTATACAAAATAGACCTCGTCGCAATTTCACACACGCGAGAATTACAATCAAAAATGAAATTTCGTAAAGCTTGACCAACGAAACTAACGCAACGCAGTGGTCGACTAAGTGGAAATATTTAGAATTGGTTGTTCATTTCATATTCATCATCACATCATCACACTACATCGGATCGCAGTAATATAGTGGAAGTGTCCAACGAACGGGTGAATGTGGCGAAGAATGTACGAATCGAAAGAGATAATAATAATATCTAGATATTTATCAATTTCAAAGGTAAGCAAAACTGAAAGTAGAGCTTCAAATAAGATAGCGACTGCTGCTATCGATTGGTTTCTTTATGTTTGTTTGTGCAATAAACTTAAAAATTTGCTATTAAGCGAATTGCGATGCGACTCTTATCTCTCATCAGAGTGCATTCCTCGCTATACATAGTTGAGTAACGTAATAAGCCCGAGGAATATCGCACCAAAACAGAAAAGCTTTTTTTTATCTACATTCATAAACCAAGTGACCTCATAATATTTTGCGCGTGGTTAGGTCACGGCAATGCGTTATTTTCTTTAAAAAAAAAAATTAAACAAAGACAAGCGCTTTTTTATATATTTTTTTCTATTAAAATGTTACAAAAAAAAAAAATAGGAAAAAGCTAGAATTGACCTAAGACCTATTCTTATGATACCGGCCTAGATGAATGCCCATATTTAATTTCGTATTACCCATATGTGCTAGTTTAGATGTAGAGAGCTGAAATTTTATAAAAATATTAAATAAAATTTCAAACATGAACTAAATCGGGCAACTTCTTGGTGTTACCATACAAAACTTTGGGTTTTCACTTTATTTAATTTTTATTTTTATCTAGAGTATAATATTATTAGTCTTACATAGCGTCTACACATGCCATGACCATTTCCAAATGGCATGGACAGTGTAGATATAGACACTTGAGCCACAGGCATTTCTTATGGCAAGACCCATGGCGAACTCCATGGCAAGCAATTATGGTCAGCCATCGCGATGGACATAAATTTGACATTTGATCACAGTAAAGATGGCGTGAAGGAATAAGTTCGGTTTTTATGTTTAAAGCGGCCATTCAGCAGGAACCGTATAATCGTCAGTACGGCTGCCCTCTTTTTGCAATGAAATTTCTTTTTTAAAAATTTTTCGTTTGCTTAAAGAGTTTTTTCCACTCAATTCTCTAGCTGCAGACTTAGCAGCAAACTGAGTCAATTTCAATTGACTTATTTCGCTATGAATTTTCATAGCAAGACTCATTTTGTTTTTATTTTATAAACTTTAAAAATGGATTAACCCACGTCTTTTTCTCATGATTTTCACTTTCATCTTGTATCTCCTCTAAATTTTCTGAATATTCAAAGCACTATATTAACAACATAAATAAAATTTTGGGACTAAACAAGCCAACCCTGAGAACTCTAGTGTCAATTCTCAGCGGGAATTCTTTTTTCGGGGGTTACCTTTACAGGATGGGACTTGTTGATAATGCTACATGCGTGGGTTGCGGAGAATCCGGAACGGTGACTCACTCTCTCTTTGTAACTGTCCGGCTCTCTCAGTAAAGTGTTACTACTACTGAATCCTTGGCTCACTTCTCCTGGACGAGCTGTACGAAGCCGCAAATACTCAGTTTTGTAAAGTGGGACCTGGAGCGTGAACAATCGGCCTTGCTGTGGGTGTTATTTCATCTTTTCTCGTATCTTAATCTCAGAATATACGACAAAATGCAATGAACTCTACCACTGCTTTTTTTGTGTTATTATTCAGCTCAACAAGCCTTGCTGCGTGGGTGTCCAATCCGCCCAAATTCTTTTTATACCTATGTATATTAATACAACAATATATGTATATAATATAAAAACAATTCAGTGGTTGGAATTACTGAAATAAGCTGTCCTAACATTTACTGACATGACTGTAAGATAATGCATTTTGTTATCAAAACATTTTGCACCTCGTACGGTGAAATTAGATGAAGACAAAGTTGTTGGATTCTAAAATTTTCGTTAGGTAAACAAATGTACGAAGATTAAAATAAGTAATGCTATTTAAGAATCTCACGACACATAAATATAATAATAGAAATTAGCCATTTAATATGAATACCTGGTCATACCTGGTTTGGTGGAATTCAACAGAAGGTTATTTAACAATCCACCAAACGTGAATTGTTGCTAAATCATTAAAAAAACTAACTATACACAAATTTTAGTATGATCTGCATAAATATGTACTTGCATAACAAATTTTATGATTATGAACATGTACTTTATGAGTATTGAAAATAACATAGGTTTACTATAATATAATGGATCTTTATGGTAAAAATTATGGATCTAAAAAAAACTGAACCCTTTAGAAAATTTATACAGCCTATGATATAATAATTTGCTACTTGAAGATTATGGTAAACAAAATACATATGATTAATATGAACAGCGGTCCGCCATATTAAAGCTGTTGTAATGGTTAAAACAGTTGCAAATATAAAAAAAACTTTACATTGGAAGGTATTTCGAAAGACTTCACGACCGAACATTTAAGAAAACCTTCTGAAGACCGTTATTTGGAAGAGATTTATTAGGTACATCAAATGATGAGATTACGATATGTGTGGAGAGTAATTATACAGCGTGATTGAGCTTGAATGCGTCCCCGTTACACAGTTATGCTGTGGAAAACTATTTCCTGTTGTTATTATTATTTACAAGACTGAAGCGAGAGCAAAATAATTTCTAATATTTTAAAAATTCCTAAATACATATAATAATAAATAGCATTCATATTCATCACAAAGCAAAGAGAGCATAATAAAATAGAATAAAGGTAAAGAGAAAATCCTCTCCTTTCTAATCCCTTCCAAACAGCCTAAAATCAGTCATACAGAAAGCAATGCCTTCCTCCTTCCATGGAGACCTGCAAAGTTTATATAGAAGGCTTCTACTTTCGACTGGATCTTAGATTACCTTGTAATTTGTATTTTAATTTGCTTTATACATATATAAAATCTGATATTGTGAAGTCACATCGGATTTATCAGAGAACGGATATATGTAATCCGAATTCTAGGAGCGCTGAATTCGGAAATCCATCAAATTCCATTCTTCCCAAAATACTGAAAAGTGAATTTTGTAAGTTGTATGCCAAAATTCTGATTATAAAACTAATCTAAGCTAAAAAGCCCGTGATACAAGAGTAAGCCAAGTCCTAAGGTCCCCGCTAAACTAAATTTTAGCGGGTCTCCAAAATTGTGCCGTTCTTTAGCAGCTAAAATATGACAGCGGAGACTCAGAGAAAAGATATATTCAAAACAAGAAGAAAAATATTGCAATTTTTTACGGAAATACAATACGTGGTCATAATATTTCTAAAAACAGGCAGTTAAAATTATTTGGAAATATTAAAAATATGAACAATGATATTGAAAATAGGGCCACGAGAAGAAATCCGATTCATCCGTATTTACAGCAAAGACGTACAAAACTACGTTAACTACAAAAATCCGGTCAATAAATTGATCAAGTCTCAGAACTGACAATAAATATTTTTAACGCGCTAAAGAAGACTTACTGGTGGTGCCATCTCTAATCAAAACCTAAAAGCTTGCTAAATTTTCATACCTAATTACTAGGCTGTAGACACAATTTAGTATAGACAGAGCCTATCCACCTAGATCTAGACCAGCGTTTCTCAACCTGTATGTCCCGCGAGATTATTGAATTTTATAGTAGTTCTGAATACTTTCGTTTTCTTAACCCGATGATTCCACTAGTCAGTAATTATTTCGTCTGTCAATTTTACTGACTACAAACGCGCTGTGTTCGATCAACTGACTAGTCAGTTCAATATAAAAATTGTCGTCAAGTGATGCAATTATGCTAATTATTTCTTCCTAATTCCGTCATTAAAATGTATATTAAACTCTTTTCAGTTATTTCCCACTAAAAAAAAGAAGATTAAAAATATAAACACAAATTTTCACAAGCATCTACCTTTTATTTTCAGTTTCGGTTATTTTAATTTTACGTTTGACAATTTATTGAGTAGTCAGTAGGGGGTTTATACTAATCTGTGTCAGTGTCACTATCAGTTCTACTGACTCGTGTAATCCCCGGGTTACTGAGCATAGTAGTTCTGTTCACGTACTTCTCGGATGTTTTCGTTCTTGGGCTTTTTTGTGTGAAAATGTGCAGGAGGGAAAGCTATAAGTATATGAACAACTTGTGTGTGTTTTTGGGAAAGTGACAGCTACAAATTGGCAAGCTAACAACTTTAATTTGATAATAAAATACCAAACATAACATATCTATTCATTTTACTTACTATTTTATAGATTTTGATACGACCTGGGCGAACAGTGCACAACAGTTCAAATTGTGCCGCCATTTCCATTTTTCGCTTGATAATTTAAACTTCTGACAATTCTCGATTTCAAATTTTAATTTGCTTAACAGTTTTTATATAGTTACCACGAGTTTTTCCTTGTGTAGATTTAGGCTAAAACTTTGAAGGGGAAGTGTGACTTCTACATATTTCCCCCCATTTTCTGAGTACGTGAACAGAGCTTGGGTCCTTTTGGGTGAAAATTTTATAATGAATTCACACAAATTCGAGTACGTGAACAGACCAAATGTGAACAGCTTATTTGATACACTGAGAACTGTCACACTACCTATGTGGTGTTCTTTTTTATTTTGGTATTGCACAAAGTAAAGTTCAAGACACAATGGGCACAAGTTTCTTTATTTAGTATTGAATTTTTTTTCCATCAACTATGAGACTGACGAAAAAAAAGCGGCAGCTTCCTGTTATCTATGACTAATGCCTACGAGCCCTGATAATACCAAAATTTTAGCTGTAGAAACCTAGAAGATCGGGGTAGAGCGGTATTTTTGCACACATTTTGGGCATATCTTTATAATCAATTCCACAAAAATTTTGATTTTGTTTTTAATCTTTGAAAGTAGGCCTTCAAACGAAACTCCGGAACACCTGACAAGGTAAAATTGGGCATCTTCTTCGTATTTTTACCACATGATTACAGAAAAAGTCAGTGTTACCTGGAAATCAGGTTTTTTATAAATATAAGAAATGTCAATTTACATGGGGTGATTTTTCCTTCATGATGCCTTTTAAAGGTTAAATCGGTTTTACCCATCTATTTTTAAAACGGTTCGTCTGGAAAGTAAAAACGAAAGTAAGCGATTTTATATTTTTAAGAACTTTTCAGTACAATAAAAACAGCTAGGACTAATCACAGTAATTAAGTAGAAAGTTTAATGGTGAATTCTTTTCACCTGAACTGAACCGTAACTCGTTCGGTTCCTGTTTTCTTCACCACACTGATACAGAACTGGTTCCGAACGTATGTTCTGTTCACAGCGGTTCATGTTCTTTTTCTGCACCGGTTTTGAACATTCTTGTTCCATGAAAATTTGTAGTTACGGAGCTAAACTTCAAATCGGAAGTATTTGTAATTAAGTGGGGATATGTGGACATTTTGTGATAATACAATTATTTCATTGAAGTGGTTTATTTTTTTTATTAAAATCATAAAGACGAACATTTTCGGATATTCTACTTTCTTGCATTCTTTTCAGCTTGTCACTGTTCGAGGCAAGGCTAAGTTCGATGTAGATCTGACAGATTCTGGTTCAGTTCAGTGCCTGTTCGGTTTTGTTGAAAAGAGTTCACCATAAGTGTTTGTATGGCACCGCCGATTTAGTCCATTTTTGAAACTGTATTTACTATTTTTATGATAACGTCGTATGCAAAATTTCAGTTCTCTACGTCGTCGACTCGTTTTGAGGCAGTGTCCAAATATACATATGTATACCTTTTATTCATTTGAATTCAACCTTTAACCATTTGAATTAAAGTTTACCTCAAATAAACTAAATTTTAAGCCAATAATAATTCAACCTTAAACCAATAGAAGTCAACATTAAAACCAAAGAACTTCAACCTTAAGCCAAAGGAATACAACTTTTTGTTAATTAAATTAAACTTACTTCAAATAAAACAAACTTTTAGTCCATTAAATTAAACTGTAATTAATTTCAAATAAACTTTAGTCCAATCAAAATAATCCCTTGTAAAATATATACAGATTATAATATATTGCTTTTACAAGTTTCATCAACATATCCATTATATAGTTTGTGCAGTCTTCCTGAGAAATTGCAATCAAGCCTTCGCTAATTACCTCAGAGAGATTGTGATCAATATTAGATTAGAATCACTAAGAATTCTTCTGTCTGTAATTTTAAATTTGGAAAACACTTTCTCGATGGGATTCAATGGCAATATTGCAATGTTATACTCAGAAAGGCAGAAAATATTTCTGTTACTTATAGAGTTTAGTGTATAGCTGTGCCCATAATAAACCAAGTACCATCCCGATCATTAGTTTTATCGATAAATTAACTTAAAAATTCAGAAAGAAGTTATCATTGAAATTTGGATCAGTTGCAAATGTTTTTGACAATCTGAATATATAATTTAGATTGAAATTATGTGTACTATATACTTTGGAATATATTAATTTTAAGATACCTTTGTAAGTGATATATGATAATCTACAGATAGTACATATATATTTTAGAAAGGGTTATTTTAATCGGTTTTAAGTTTGTTTCAAATGAAGTATAGATTTATTTAATTGCTTACATTTACAAGTTTGTTTTATTGGAATAAAGTTTAATTTAATTGCCAAAAAGTTATGTCTTTGGTTTAAGGTGGAATTTTATTGGCCAGAAGTTTAATTTATTTGATGCAATGTTTAATTCAATTGGTTAAAAGTTGATTACAAATGAAACAAGAAAAAAGCTAGAATTAATCTAAGATCGGACAGAAAAAATTATTATATCCAACATCAATTATATCAAACATCAATTTTTATATGGCAACACCCGATTTAGTACATTTTAAAATTTTATTTCTTATTACTATTAAAACACCTTGTACCAAATTTCAACTCTCTATGTCGATGCGTTCTCAGGCAGTGTCCAAATATATAGTGGAAAACGAAATTTTTGCATGGCAACCCCACGAAGGAGTTACCCGATTTGTCTCATTTTCGAACCATTTTTTTTTAAAAGTCCGTGTACACAATTTCAGCTTTCTAATTGAACGCGTTCTCGAGTTATCGTGAGCACGGACATGCAAAAATCGAAATAACTTAATATTATGCATGGATGTCCAATCCATTTTGCTCTACCATCATTATTTCGAGGAACGGAATGACAAACTTAGTATACATATATATATAGCATAAAAAGGTATATTCATAATGAAAACGATATTTTCATATGGCAACCTTACGATGGAGTTACCTGATTTCAATCAATTTCGAAATTAAATCTATTTTTTTACGCCATGTTTAACATTTCAGTTACAAGCATGGTTTCGATGCGTTTCAAACGGAATGACAATCCTATCTAGGCTATTAAAATGCCAAGAACCACTTTATCGAAAGTTTTTATAAATTCAAAATTCCTTCATATTTTACATAGCAAATAGATTAAATATAAAATAAGTAAAAAATGAGTTTTCAAACAAAACTGAGGCCAAGCCGCATGAAAAAGTAGAAAATAAACTTTTCTTCACACACAGAGGTGGACTCAGATTTTTTGATTGGGACATTTCTCTTGAATATTCTTTCTCTTCATGAATCAAATCACTTATTACCTCTGATTGATCATTCCGGAAAAGTCGGAAAATTCCGGAAAAATCGGAAAACTGAATTTTTCCTGAAACGGATTTATCACTAATCAAATTTGTACCAAATTTTCAAATGATTTTTCCCGATTTTCCGGGTTTTCCATGGAAATTTCCGGTTCAAATTTTGATAGATTCAATTGTCACAAGACATGAACCTGTGTGCCAAATTTCAGCTCGCTGTGATGATGAAAAGTGGGTCTACGAGAGTGTCGAAAATAGTAAAGAAATATATATGTAAATAGACAAATTCTGTCTTTGACACAGCAACAAAGCTAGCTATTTTGATTTCTGCCACATTGGCATAGATATGAAAAATTGGAAAACAAACAGTCATGTGGCATCATCTTTAGAAAACTTTTTCTCAAAACTTGAGCTCTGCACACAATCCGTTTATTATACTTCCACTTTTTTTTCCTATTCTAAAGCAGCAATAGGTATATCAGCTTTTAAGTATTTACTTGACAGCAGAAAATATAAAATAATAATAATAATAGAGTGCTTCAACAACAATTTTGGTAACATAAAATTATTCGTCAGGCAAGTCGCATACCAACTGAAAAAAATCTGAATTTCAGTACAGTGTATATAAATAATAATAATAATAATAATGATTATGGAGACAGTGTCTATGAAATAAGGGCTGTAGACATCAAATGTAACAGAAAATATTTCCGAAGGTACATACATATGTGCATATGACTTATTTCCTTGAATACATACTAGCCGTCAGTAGGTCATACATCCATATGTTAATACATTATGTTAAATACCATGCCTTAAAAACTCAGAAAATACATTAGAAATACCTAAGTACCTACTAATTGCAAATTTTATAAATCCGATGTATTTGGGTCTGGCAATTTAGCTTAGCTAAAACGCAACGAAAATGTAAAAAGAAGTTATCATTAGCTAAAAACAATGTTATATTTCATTTTGAGCTTAATGCAACCATAAATGAGTATAAGTAGGTATTTCATAATGCATGTATTACACGCAGTTGTTAGATTCGCAGAGCTGGTAAATTTTGAATTGATGAACAAGGCAATTGGCAGGGTTTTCGATGAGAAATGTCTTATATACTATTTGATCTACTAGGCTAGCACAAAGTAACCATTTAGCTAATCTCGGAAGCTAAGTAATGAAGAGGATTTAGTAGTCTATTTTATCATTTTAAATATGATTCTGTATCGTTTTGTTCATATTTTTTGTTTCGTGATGGTATAATCAATTTGAAATTAATGTTGAGTGTGTTTTACATTGGCAATGATACTCATGCAAATGTAATCGATTCTAAAACCGAGATTTACTAGAAAGAAGCTTTAAAAATGATTAAAAACCGATAATGAATCCATTTTCTTCCTATTATGATGCTCTTCAGACAAATTAAAATTTCAACCAGTTGAATAAGTTGTGCTTTATTGTATAAAAAGGTCTTCAACGAAAAGATTCCAATAATAAATTAAATCTTACATGACTTTTTTTAATTCGATGAATTAAATTTCAAGTATGTAATAAACTGTAAGTTAAATGCTGAGACGCATATATTGTGACGAGGAAAACTGAACCAAACACGATACCTATGTATTGTTGAAAAATATTTTCTATTTATAAAAACACTTCAAGATGGATTAAAAAAAAACTATTTTAGAATTAGCAGTAATGTAATAAAAATAACTTCTTTCCCTTACGGTTAAAAGAAACGCACAACCCCTGATCCTCGTCAAACCTTTACCATGATACAAAGTAGGTAGGACATTATTTTTGTTGTAACCTATCTCCAATCTTCAGCTATGTTCAAGAGCGTCCGTCATTATTATACCTATATTAACGGTTAATTTCGATTTCACTAATTAACTGTTCAATCTTTATATCACTTCTTTCGAATATAATGCGTTCTTTATTATTTGTCTTTGAAAGTTTTCAAAACACTCCACGCCTCTGTTTTAAACTACAAGCAGTTTGTTCTTTGATATTTGTTCATATCCACTCCTTAAAAATTGTAGCCACTACAGTCGTAGAAAAAGCTCCACCAGTTACAAAATATTGACCTCCCCATCTTGCAATGTCAATAAACTTCCGCTGATCATCTAACGACACCGAACTTTCAATACATTTTTTTTTCTTTAAATCTTCGCAGACAAACGGGCTGATTTTACATTTATCCGCTACTTCTCGTAATGATAATTTCTTCTCCAACAAAAATATCATTTATTTGTTTTACATTATTTATAGGTACATACATTTAGATATCCCTTTACTGTAGTCTATCTATACTGAATTATTAAAAAAAAAAATACAATAAAGGAAACTTCACTTGAGGGTTTTCTAAATTACGTCGGGTGTAACTAAGTCAATGAAACATTTAAGATTTTTATTAATTTAAATTATATTGTGAAAGCATTTATTTTTTACATATTTTTTTTATTAGAAATAATAATTTTTAATGTTTGATCAAAAATTTGCATTTCTCACTAACAATATGTCTGTTTGATGAAGCAGGTCATCAGAAAAGCAGAAAAGATCAGAAAACCGTGTTTAATGAATTCAGAGCACTGCCCAGTAAGACAGGAATAAATTCTTTTGAGATACGGAATAAATACTTAGCTATCAAAGGATCGATTCTTTGAAGTGTCAACATGAATTATTGTATATAGACAATGTCCGTTTTTTCTGCTCTTTGATTGGTTTTACCAGTACCCAATAGAAATTTGATCGTATAATCGATTACAAATATATTCTTGAATCATCTAATATATTTCATAAGTGACTCGGAATAAATTTGAAATCGGTATGGAGTTGATTTTTAAATAGATTAATGTATCGGTATAGAATCTCAGAACAAGCAGATTGCTATCTGCTCAGACAGCCAAGCAGCTCAACCTCCAAACTAGTATTTGAGTGTAAAGCAACCCTGAATTCTCTCTCTTGGAATAACAGGGTACTCGTTCTGTGGGTGATAGGGGGGCATAGCAATATCAGGCGTGCGAGCATGCTCATCTTGGTGCAGCTTCGGAGGAATCTTCCTCCATTATCGGGAATGCATCATAACACCTTGTCTCAATTCTTTCGATTTGGGCTGACCGCCAACACAGTCGCCTTTGGTTAGATGATCCTTCGGGTAGAGCTACAAAGGAACTGTGGGGTAAACCGAACCCAAACCAAACGAATAAGCTCTTGGGACTTAACAAGCCAACCACGAGAACTCTAGTATCAACTCTCAATGGGCATTCTTTTCTTATGGGTCACCTTTGCAGAATGAGACTTGTCGGGCTTGAGACGAATTCAAAACAGTCAATCACTTTTTGTCACTGTCCGGCTCTCAGGCCCAGAGACCACTCGGTGCCCCAACCTCTCTCTCAATCCGATCCAATCCAATCGGTAAAGAATTGGCATGGATTAAGGTTGAATGGCTCTGACTATTCGCTTACATAATTTTCATGCAATATTTAGATAAAGTGCATGTCTCCCATACTAAAAGAGCAATATCAATTTTTGATGAAAATCAAGCGATTAATCGGGATGGCTGCACTCAATGCTTTCAGTCTTCTTTGCTTCTAATCTATATTTCAATTTATCGAGGAAAGATCCGAAAATTTATTTGGATACGAAACTGAATCGATTACGGCTCCGGTTATTTGCCCGCAAAGTTCTGATCCCAAATCGATTCTTAAATACAAGCAATGGGAATAGATCCCATTTGTCTTACTGGGAGGTACTCTAAAGTGGATTGTACTGTGTTTAATGAGTCTGTTAAAGTGAACTGGAGATGCCTAGAGCAAGGTTTTCTGCTCTACCTTTTTCGAAGAAGTAACTTAGAGCAGGCATTTGACAACTGTAAATTGTGTTCATAGTTCTGATATAATTCAAATAATTGCGTATTTGTGGAAAAAATAAATTTCTGGACTATTATAGTAAAATAATTTAAATATTTTTTTGTGTGTGAAAAAAAAAAGATTTCATTGGATTAATTTAAACAATTGTGTTTTTTGATGACAGATCTCTGGAAATTTCAGAAAAGTGTGTTTAATGAGTTTCCTGCTCTACTTTTAATTTGACAGTTAACCAAGTTAAGCTACCCTTCTCTGCTTTGAACTTTTTTCAATTCATTAAACAGACCTAATATTGATTCAGTTTTCCTCGTCACTGTTAAATAGGTAGATATAATATGCCCGAAAATTCCAAGGATTTGCTTGCTAAGGTAGATGCCACATTAAGCGCCAGATCTAATTACGACATCGCATTATTTTATTAGTAAATAGCAGCGCCACGCTACAAATGATCTGATTCTGATTTCCCCACCGACATGAGCTGATGTTTTCCAACTGATACTACCTTGAATACGACAATTTTTCACATAAGCCGCAAGTCAGAAGATAAATAAATGTATGAAGGTATCTACATATAAATTAATTTTGTTAAATTTTAAAAATAGAACAACATTGTAGATCACATTTATAAGTGGTTTTGTCCTGTTTTTATCGGCTGAAGAAAATTTATATGCTTTTCTTCAATTCGTCTCCAACTAGGTAAATAAAACCTCAACACTTTCCCGAATATTTCTAGGTATTAAATTCTGGAACTTTTTCGGACTTTTATTCTTTTCATTGTAGAACTGTATCTAAAGTCATTAACACTGGATGAGTATTACCCAAAGTATTTTTGTCTGATATCAGAAGTAATATGGCACTTACAACTAGTCTATCAGTCGGTGACATCGGATCTGTTATCGTAATCAGATCTAAATCAAACCTGACGTTCAGTGTGGCATTTGCTTAAAACGTGTGTTAAAAAATCTAAGAATATAGTAGGTACTACTATTAGGAAGGAAGGTTTTGAAGGTAACACTACAAAGAGCTCAAAGTAATGAATGAACTGCAAGTAGTATTAGTAATATTATTGAAATGGATGACAGAATGCGAAAGAATTCGCTGAAAAGGTTCGATGGGACAACTTTTATAGCAGAAGTGCAACAATAGGTTTGTGTTTGATATTTTATGATTTGATCCCATCGAAATCGACATAAGTAAGCATTGAATATCCTTGTAAGGGCGACTACCCTTAGAGATATGGAGTGACATCATCTAGAGCAAATGCAGTTATGTACCTATAATATTAAATTCTGCTTCTCAGTAGACTTAGTATTAAACTAATCAATTAATCTTTAAGTTTTAATAGTCTGTAGGAGACGAACTCTGTAGACTTTAGGTAAATAAATAAATAAATAAATAAATTATTTTTGTTTCACGCAAAAACTTGGAACTTGGAACTTTATTTGGACTACAAACTACACAGTAGTTTTGTATTTACTCCACTCTGTAATTTCTGAAGTATTGGCTAAGTTGATAATGACGCTGCTCAAAAATTATCATAGCTGCGTTTGGTTCAGGCAATATATATAAATATGAAACTCGATTTTCACTTGAAAAAAGAACGACTAGGTATGCTACTCTATTTCTTCTTCATTGCTTATAATGTATATAAAATCGACGTCCAGTTATATTAAAGCAAAGAAAAGTCCGGTTTTTGTTTTTAGAATTTGTGTATGCATTATTAGTGGCAGGACCGATAATGGTTCAAAAAACATCATTTAGAGAAGCATCATTTTTTAAAGCTTATTTCAAAATTTTCCTTCCGAATTCTTATGTATGCTTGTATGCTTGGTTTCTTTTGGGTGCCCATACTGCCTTCCCCAGAAAATTGAGAGGCGACCGTCAGTTGAGTACAAATTGGAATGCGATTATTTATGGATAGTTATTACCTGGGTAGGTATATAAGTATATTTTTTGTAGTTCTTTGTAGTGTATTTTAACCTTCCTGGCTTCGTTTTTTTCTACAGATATGGATGCATTACTTAGGTATAAACGTTTCTGTTTGAAAGTTTTTTGTTTTCAAGGATTTAATGTCTACATTTTAATTTTATAAAATGTCGAAACTTTCTGTTCCATACAAAGGAAACAAGATATGTTACCTTCCTGCACATGAATCATCTACTTAAAAACAAAATTTGGATTTTCCCTTGTTTAGTAATCAGCACAAATAATTATGTAGGCATATCACATGCATACATACATATATTGTTAAAAGAAAAAAACAATCCTGTCCTTAGAAACTTTTGCCATTATCTTTAACGGGATTTTTTACACACGTTTGTGCAATTATCCCCGCAAATATAAACTTTAAATTAATAGAAAAAAAAACAATTTCATCATACAACTTGAAGTGCTACAGACAAGCTTTTATGGTAAAGTCTAATATGAAGAAGATAGCAACAATACATAACTTCGAACTTTTGAATCAGATTCATTGAAACGAATCTATATATAAAGCTTAGAGAGATAACAATTTTTTTAAACACAATAACGTAGTTTTATTAATGTTTACAGAATTAGTTTTCTATCAGTGAAATTGCAACTATGGAAGTCCCAATCCACGTGACCTTAATTACTTTTCAGTAGAGAAATTATTTTTTAAATTTTACGCATTAATCATATGTTGAGATGTAAATTTACTTATAATAAAATATTACTAAAATTCCATAGAAGATAAAGTTATATGAGCATTTTTACAATAGAGTTAATCAAAAATAACGAAACGTCACAACCAACTTCGCCATTAAATACTTTTTGTTAACACAGTGATAAATATACTACTAACACAAACACGACACCCAACCTTTTTTACTACATAATTTGCCCATACTTTTTCATGTGTAATATATATATATTATATGTACGGTTAGCTATATATACATACATAAATATATGCATATATATATATAACAAACACCTTCGAAAATGATCGATTCAAGTTCGTATTAGACATGGCTCTTACTTTTGCAATAAAAAGCAATTGACAATAAAATCTCTATTAAAATGGCAAATAAAATTTTAAGCTTTCTTCCTTCGCTTTAAAACGAAGAAATTGCAAAGTTTTTTACATTGCACCGATTCTTGCATTATTTTTATGTATATATCTAGCCTAGCCACAGCAAATTTACCTGCAAAGCTCGTGATTTTCTGCAAAAAAAAAATGCAAAACGGTTTTATGTGCCCCTGTTTTAGCAAGGACAGAATTTTTCTTCGTTTTTATAAAGTTTATAATTTTCTGCACACTTCCACGGTATTTTACTTGGTTAGAAAGAGGTGAGAAATGTACAAAGTAAAACACAAGTTTATTATCCTAAAATTTTATAAGCGTTGAGGGCGCACACACCTCTGCCTACAAAATTTCGCTGCACTTGTGTCCGTGTCTGCCTTTATTATTTTTATTCAATTTTGTTACGTTACGGTTACACAAATGCAGAACCACACAACTTAAGAATAAAATATTTTTCCATAGCCATATACTTTTATTTTCTTAAGAAAAAGATTATTTTAATTCCAGGGCATATTACAGCCAAATGTTAAAATGCAGGGGAAATCAGATTCTTATTGCAACCCTTTGCTTTTTCAAAATTTTACAATTAAATAGATGAGGGATAAGAATAAAATAAAATAAAAGAAAAAAATTGCATTGTGAAATCGCCCATACCTCTGAGACCGACTCCTCATCTGACTCAGACAAATCAGTAACACGGGGTTGGAGCTCCGAAAACGTATCAGTATCCGATCTGGTTGGACTGGATGCGGTGCTGGTTAACTTACAGCTGTTAACTAAATGCTGCAAAGCTGTTTGATTTTGCAAAGAATTTACAATCGCCGATGACGTTGACGACGAAGATTGAGAATTCCCTGCGGCTGCGGCAGCCGCAGCTGCGACAAGTTGTAGTTGTTCCTGATGTAAAGATACAATATTTGCACTTGTAGCAGCCTTGGATGAACTACTTTTAACATTATTTGAATTAGTTATAGAAGATGCAGTTGAAATAGGAGGCATCGTATTCGACTTAGCTGCTGTCGACATATTTTTTCCATTTGCATTGCTACCACCAGTACTGCCAACACTATTACTACTACTATTGCTATTACTAATATTTACTTGACCGACACCACCACAACTAACACTATTGCAATTTTTTATCTTTGTCGCATTCTGTTTTGACGTTCCTACTCCCAATACAGATGTGTTTGACGTTATGGCTGTATTGGAGCTAGCACACACATGAATATCGGTTTTTTTATCAGATTCATTATTCATTTTCTTTTTTCTTTTTCCCCTAACTTTTCCAATTTTTACTTCTTATTCCTTTTCTTTATAATATTATTCCAACTAAAATCCAGTAATTTCTTAAATTCCCGGTGTATTCCTGTTGAAATATCCTTTTCAATCTTATTCACAAACACATAAAACTTAAAATTTTTCATCTAAAAAATTCCCTTTAATGACTTTTTCTCTTTAACTTATATTTCATCAAGGTTTTCACTTAAACACCGTTCTCCCTCCAACTCTATTCCGATCGCTTTTATTTTATTACTTTTCAACATTACCGATTATCACGGAGTTAGTTCAAAGCACTATTTATATTTTTTTATATATTAAATAGAAAATTACAGTCCGTCACTTGGTCGAGTCAGGATCGCCATCATGTCTTCCGGATGCTCACACTGCGACATCGGTGTTAAATATTCGAATCAATTTTCGAAAAGTACCTTATTTCGAAAACTATTTCTTCAACAATTCTAGAAGTTGTTTTTACCGCCATCTACATATTAATAGTATATACTTGGGCTTATCCGCGGCTATCCTCCGATTTTCGTCAAACTTTGCTCACTCATACTTGTAATATTTTTAAAATATTTTCGTCGATATTGCTATTATATGCTTCACTTTTTACGGACGAAGGGCATTGGGCCAACCTACACGCTTCAACACGAAGCAGGAGGATTTTGCTGGTCTTGTACCTAGTCGTGCCTGCCTCCTTATGCCATAGCCTACACGCGGAAGCTTTTAGGCAGTTTCTACGTGTGAAAAGTATTCGGGGGTGGAAAAACTCCGCGCTGTCGAGTTTCGATCGGGAGTACGGGCAGCATACCAATACTACTACGGGAAAATTAGCTCCGGCCATTTTGAAATTGCGAAATTTCTGATATTTCTGATTGGACGGCTGTACAGTTTACCTGCGATTTGAGGTGATAATATAATAATTTAATAATCATTAGTCATAGCCCACACAGGGGAGGATATTGGGAGTTTTTACAGGCGAGAAGTATTCGGCGGATGGAAAAATGCCGAAATGCCAAGTTTCGATGGGGAGTACGGGCATACCAATACAAACCGGCCATTTTGAAATTGCACAATTTCTGAAATTTCTCATCGGACGGCTGTACAGATGTTTATTTGTGATTTGATGTGATAATATAATAATTAAATAATCATTACAGTAATTGTTTACATAAAAAACTGTGACTTAATTGAACACGCACATAATTAATTATTTTCTGAACCTGAAAATTGTATATGATGGTCTCCACGTGATAATACATTTTGCGTTATGCACAACTGTCAAATTTTTATTCTTTTCTGTTTACTTAATAATTTCTGTTCCGAATATTCTTGTACCACGTGATCAGTATTCTGTTCCTTCTATTCCTTCCACAGAAAAAATAAAGAAAAGCACTCAATGTCGGTAATCTTATAAGGAACTACGCGAAGGAACATTATTGTTTGGCACGTCTAAGCCAAATTCCGTCCTCCCCTAAAATGTTCTCGTCTGGGTTGGGCCTTACGTGTTGTGAATTCCTTTCTAAAAACTTCTAGTGTGGTAAACCCTATACAAAACTCTCGAGAATACTTCACAAGCCATGAAACAGGCTCCGTCACTATCACATGAGAGCCCCAACGGGGTCCCAACCTTAGAATATAGAGACAACAGGAAGTGTTGATACCTGTAAAATTCGTGTGCATGAGCGTGGATTTTTCAGAGTATCATGAAGTAGCTCAGCATTATATTCAAGAAAGAGACAACTCTATGTTTAGCTGTCGAAATATCGAAAAAATCCGTTCCTCCACCGAGATTTGTTTACGTTTGTGACAGCTGCGAAATTCCCTGAGTATGATGGCGTAGTGACAGTGAATAAGAAAATTTTCCATGGGAGCAAACGTAATATTTTCAACCATATAACTTGTTGCCCCGCTCTCTATATTGATTCTACTACACGGCTGTACTGAGCGTTCACTACAGGGGCAACAGATACTAACACAACCAGAATTTGACTACACAAAATTTGACTTATAACCCTTCCTGTACTCTCTATATTCTAAGGTCCCAACATTCTAAAATATTTGGAGTGTTCTTATGTAAAACTGACAGCTCCTCTGCCCTAAATTACTATTCATACAGAAAAATTGTGTTCTGATAATCTTAAGTTTGCTTTCTTGTCCCCCGAACCGAAATAAAATTTTTATTCGTTTTCCAACAATATTATTTAAAAAACAATTATCTGAACCAAATGACTACGATTCCTCATACAAAAACTCTCAGCTGAGTAATCTTTGTATGACGAATATCATACAAGCCATGAAGCAGCCGAAAGGCATCGACATATAAAAAGGCCTTAACGTGCCGGGTCGTAACCCCCGGAATATAATACAAGCCATGAAGTTGCCGAAAGCACCGACACATTAAAAGACCCTTACCGTGCCGGGTACAGCATGCAGTAAGAGCTCACTCTCACTGGTTTTTGTATATTCGTCATGGAGGAAAAACTAAAATTTCATCTTATGGGGGCCTATTGGGGCCTTATGGGGGCCTATTCTTGAATAACGAATGGTTTTAACGTATTCGTTATATAACGAATGGTTGATAACGAATCGTATACACCGTTCGTATTCTTGAACCTCATCGTTATAAAGTCGAAGTGGTGAAAAAGTTTTTCAACATAACGAGTGTGGTAAGATTAAATCTGTCAATTTACAAATTGAATAATGTCAGCTGTTTCATGTTTTAAAGTATAATTTGTAAAAAATGGCTAGCTTAAGTGAGTTGTCATTATTGTTTCGTCTGAAATCGTTAAAGAATCTATGGACTATCAATTACGTCGATCGTTAATCAATTCCTGCACCCTTAATTCAACGCTAAATAGAAAAATGTTGCAGGAGGATCTCCACCAGTGCCATGCAAATGTTTTTTATCCGCCACAGATTTTCCTTTCACCACACATTTTAAATCCTGCCAACTCTGGAAATTTTCTATTAGCTTTTTTAAATATAATATCATAATAAAACTTTTCTGGTTCTTTTGCGCTCCGGATATGGAATTTAATACTGATTTTATTTTGCCACAATTCCGTGGCATCTTTTGAACTGAAAAAGTTATCGTATTTACCAAATTTCAGTTTCAGGTTTTCCTCTAAAAACTCAATTAGTTTAGTTTTTTGAGCATATGAAATTTTCGCACATCTTTTATCTCCCATTATCACTCGTAAAGTAGCAGCTGATTCACTCTTCGTTTGACATAACGAATGGTTGAACCCATTCGTTAAATAACGAAGGGTTTGCGTTCGGTATATAACGAATGCGGATTTCAAGAATACGATCCCGAATGGTTTTGACAGAATAGGGGGCCCTATTCTTGAATAATGAAGACAGATTCCGTATTCGTTATACTGTCAAAACCATTCGGAATCGTATTCTTGAAATCCGCATTCGTTATATACCGAACGCAAACCCTTCGTTATTTAACGAATGGGTTCAACCATTCGTTATGCCAAACGAAGAGTGAATCAGCTGCTACTTTACGAGTGATAATGGGAGATAAAAGAAGTGCGAAAATTTCATATGCTCAAAAAACTAAACTAATTGAGTTTTTAGAGGGCCCTATTCTTGAATAACGAAGACAGATTCCGTATTCGTTATACTGTCAAAACCATTCGGAATCGTATTCTTGAAATCCGCATTCGTTATATACCGAACGCAAACCCTTCGTTATTTAACGAATGGGTTCAACCATTCGTTATGCCAAACGAAGAGTGAATCAGCTGCTACTTTACGAGTGATAATGGGAGATAAAAGAAGTGCGAAAATTTCATATGCTCAAAAAACTAAACTAATTGAGTTTTTAGAGGAAAACCTGAAACTGAAATTTGGTAAATACGATAACTTTTTCAGTTCAAAAGATGCCACGGAATTGTGGCAAAATAAAATCAGTATTAAATTCCATACCCGGAGCGCAAAAGAACCAGAGAAGTTTTATTATGATATTATATTAAACAAAGCTAATAGAAAATTTCCAGAGTTGGCAGGATTTAAAATGTGTGGTGAAAGGAAAATCTGTGGCGGATAAAAAACATTTGCATGGCACTGGTGGAGATCCTCCTGCAACATTTTTCTAATTAGCGTTGAATTAAGGGTGCAGGCATTGATTAACGATCGACGTAATTGATAGTCCATAGATTCTTTAACGATTTCAGACGTAAACAATAATGACAACTCACTGAAGCTAGGCATTTTTTACAAATTATACTTTAAAACATGAAACAGCTGACATTATTCAATTTGTAAATTGACAGATCTAATCTTACCACACTCGTTATGTTGAAAAACTTTTTCACCACTTCGACTTTATAACGTTGAGGTTCAAGAATACGAACGGTGTATACGATTCGTTATCAACCATTCGTTATATAACGAATACGTTAAAACCATTCGTTATTCAAGAATAGGCCCCAGGACCCCAGGTCCTAAAGCCCAAAACTGTCGCTCCCACAGCCAAATGAAAAAAAAAAACAAATTGCAGCCAAATATGTTTTCTTTCTAATAGTTTTTTAAAAAAAGCATGTAGAGCAAATTTATGGAAATTATAGCGTTTGAACAAAATACAAGTAACTTTTATATGAAAAACTCCTGCAGTAAGACTCGACAAGAAGACTGTGGATGTCGCCTGCTGACCGGTCCGTTGCTCTCTTTTTTCAACTTGGTTCATGGCTTGTATATTCCGGGGGCTACGCGTGGGCTAAGAAACTAAAGGAGAGGTCATTGCGTGTATATATATGACATTTTTGCGTGGCGAGCGTGCTACACTGAGCTGAGGACACGTATATGCCGGCTTCATGAGTGGTGAAGAAAAGACGAACGACATGCGACGAGAGAAAAGGAAGAAGAAGAATGTAGACAGCTGTCTTGTTGCTCAAGTGAATCACGCGAGTGCAAAATCAGACGGAAAAAAATCTGAAATTTTCTTGTGGCATCAACGTCGGAATTATAAATATTTACGCAAGTTTCGAATGTACTAATATTTAAATAATTTACCCTACTAATTGTTGGAATATTCACGTAATACAGGGAATTCGCTTTGAGCAATCACTTTTTGGATGGACAATAGACTGCACAAATACGCAAAGCATGAATTTATTGTGGCGGATTTGAACAAGTCTGTAGCTATCGTATGGAAGAAATATCTTTCCAAGCGAAGAATCCATTGATTGGTCCTTTGAAATTGGAATTTGTGAAAGGTGTGCTGATAAAAATTCAAGTAACTATCATGCTTGGTCGCATCGTCAATGGATTTTAGAAAAAGCTCCACATCTACTCAAGTCCAGAGAAATTCATAAAGAAACACCTTTGCGACTATAGCTGTTACCATCATCGTCAATTTGTATTGCAGAAATTATTTGAAACCTGCTACAGTGACAAGGAAGAAATCGAGTTGATATATTTGAAAGATTTAATAAATTTTCATCTTATCAATGGAGTGAATACAGTGGATGATACTGTTCGTACTTTCTTTCCGGGTATCAGTATCAATACAATAGGAGAGGAAAAACTTAAATCGTTTCTTTATTACTGTAATTTAGCATCGTATGATATAAAATTTGCTGATGAACTGAAAAATCTCTTCGTCGATCGAGAATCATTTGAATATCATCGTGGAGCCTCCCCACACTCTCCACCAATAGCCGAGGCGAGCTAGCGTGCCGCCCTGCAGTCAATGCTGTCCACCGAGTGATCTGTCAGCTAATCTGGCAGTCTGAACTTCACGTCCAAGTCAAGTCACTCTCAACATACTACCATAACAAAGGTTAAAATTGGAAGGATACTAAATTTTGTAATAATAAGATGGGAATTAGAATATTGGTAAATGTTTGTAATTTTGATAAAAGTAAAAGAATTTTAATATATTTTCTTAATATGAATTTAGCAAAAATTAAATTTTAAGGCAAGTTATTGGGCAATCGAAGATGGAAATAGGCTTACGGGGGAACCAGGATTCTCAAAAAGTTGTTGTGGAACTTTTGCACGTAATTCCAGCGGAAAAAGTGACGGCATTCTCACACACACAGCTGTTTCTACACGGTACAGAGAACGCCATATTCAGCTTTACAAATGTGTTGGAGGTATACGAAAAATTGTTAATGGCTTTTATTAGCTGTGTCCTTTTGTTCCGTGTAGTGTTCTGCAAAACACAGTCGATTGCAAATTGAATTGACTTGTAGAGTGCATAGCAGTAGGAAGTATAGCGAAAATAATCAAGGTGCCATGAATGACTTTAATTCTTACAAAACGCTAAATCTGTCAAACTTTGCTCTGAATTTATCAAGCTCTATTTTAGCATTTTGCAAGGATATGGCAGTTTGATTATTTTCTCTATACTTTCAAAACTTTTTCTACAGCTTTGCATCTTACAAATTATTTATGTTCCACTATTTAATTAAAAAATGCAGAAAAACCCTTGAAATCCCTAGGAATTCCTTATAGAAATGCCACGGAAAAGTCTGAGAATTCCATGCCAAAATAACAAGGAAATAACATGGAAATCCGATAGACTTCCACTTTCAGTTCCATCTACCAATACAATCAAAGAATCAAAGACTTGGAATTTATGCACAGTTCCCTACGGCCAAAGAAGTGGAAATCCGTGCGCAAATAGTACGGATTTCCAGGTAAACTCGTCAAAAATGACAAGGAAAACAAACGGAATTCCATTCGAATTGCTTATTGGGTTCTGGAATAGAACACTCCAGAATAATCTGGAGAGTTTCTAGGTTATAAATATAACAGTTGTCACCGCCAGAAAAGTAGTCTTGGCTTAGACGTTGCAGTGTTAACAACCGAAAGTAATAAACGGGCGAAAGTGTTGTAATTGGATTGCGATAATTAAAGATTAGCGATAATTAAAGATTAGCGATAATTAAAGTTGAATTGATTAGAGTGAAGTAAAGAACTTGTATATTAAATATTTAATATTGTGTTTTAAATAACGAACCAAAGGCAACGCACGGAACAACTGGTGTCAGAAGTGAAATAAATTCGCGAATAAAGTGGTGCTACTTATTCAAAGTCTGATTAATATTGTGAAATTGTGTTAAATTTTGAAAGTTCTGGAAAATAATTTATATTCAACTGTGAGTGAATTACTACAGTAATGGGGCGCAAAGTGAAGGAGTTTCGAATACAGGATTTGAGAGTGGAGCTAGGGAACCGGAAATTACAAACGACAGGTGCAAAGAAAGTTCTGGTCGAGCGACTTAGACAAGCTTTGATAGAGGAAGGAAAGAATCCTGAGACATTTGTTTTTGAAAAGAACTTGGAAGAAACCGAAGCTGAAGAAGAGCCTGCGATGAAAATGGAACAGCTTTTGAGTACTTTAATGAGCAAAATGGAAGCCCGTTTTGATGAACAAAAGAATTCTCTCTATGAACAAAAGAATTCTCTCGAGGAATAAAAGAATTCTCTCTATGAACAAAATAATTCTCTCGAGGAACAAAAGAATTCTCTGGAATCCCGTTTAGATGAGCAAAATAAATCTATGGAAACCCGTCTAGATGAGAAAAAGAATGCTTTTGAGGAACAAAAGATTTTTCTGGAATCCCGGTTAGATGAGCAGAAGAAATCTATGGAAACCCGCTTGGACGAACAAAAGAGTTCTGTGGAGAATTGTTTAGAGTCTCGTTTGGAGGATCAGCAAATTTTCTAAAAATTTCTTTAGAAGAACAAAATTTGAAAATTGAAGGAATCGAGCAGGAAGTGGCGGAAGCTTAACAAAAAGTCACTGAGCAGCTTGACAGTTTTAAAGCAGATCTGGAAAGAATAAAGAATCGTCAGCCTCTAAACGTAGCAGCTGAAATATCCGGAGCAGGTAGATTGAAAGCTCCAATATTTGATAAACAAAATTCGTGGCATATCTTCAAGAGACAATTCGAGGTAGCTTCAGAGGTAAATGGATGGAATGATGAAGACAAAGTTATAGCTCTGGTGTTAGCACTTCGAGGTCCTGCGTCAGAACTCTTATAAACTGTACCAATTGAAAAGCAACAAGATTACACTTCATTAGTACAGGCGATAGAATTACGTTACGGATATGAACACATGCAGCAAGTACATATATCGCCTACAGTTGCGCAACAGGATTCAATAGCATGGCGAATCACTACAACAACTGCAGGCTGATGTGGAGCGATTAGCGCATCTTTCATATTCCAAGTTGGCGAGCTAGAGAGCAACCTATTCTTAGGGAGACTAGAATCCAACCTTATGGCTTTGAGAGCCAACACGGGAAAAGACGTATCCATGGAAATGCAGAAAGAAGCCTTGGTACAACATCAATGCGAACCTGAATATAAGCATTACGGCTGGGAGAAAGAAAATGAGAAAACAGCTACTAGACAGTTGGTAACTGTGGAACCATCATCAGGTTGGGACATCAAGAGTTTGCGAACAGCACAACGAGAAGATCCGGACATATCGCCTATTTCGAGGATGAGTCACAAGCTGAAAAGCTATTGGGCTCAATGAAATTCTCTTCATGTTGAATGCGGTATATTAAACCGCAAGTGGGGAGCACCTAACGGTTCCGAGTGCAAATAGTCATGTCGGCATCAAAGGTGAACGATGTTCTAGGTAAAAGCATCGTGAAACATCTGGAGAACATTTGGGAGTGAATAAAACAATTTCTAAAGTACGAAAAAAGTTTTATTGGCTACATATGCGGGAGGATGTAGAGAAGCAGTGTCGCAGATGCACTGTGTGTGCTTCTTACAAAGGGCCGCCACGTAACAGCAGAAAATAAATGTATAAGTGTAATGTCAGAGCCCCATTGAAACGGAGAGCTGATGTACAGGGTGCCATGAGGGCAAAATTAGCAGTAAGTACCAATCGGATGAGGACCCGCTATGACTTACGTGCGAATTCAGCAGGATTCAATGAAGGTGATCTTGTTTGGCTATATAACCCGAACCGACGTAAGGGACGTTCTCCAAAATCACAATAACACTGGGAGGGACCGTATTCAGTAGTAACTAGAATAAATGACGTAGTATACAGGATTCAACGTGGTACAGGAGGCAAACGAAAAAGCGTCCAAATGGATCGTTTGTGTCAATACTACGAGCATCAAGACCGTGGACCACCTGCTGTTCGTGACGAGCAAATTTAAGAAGGGGCAGTGTTACGTACAATAGAAAGAGACAACTGGTGTCATCTACTGACAATAGAGAGTAAACAACTTCAGGTTCGGGCAATCGATGATGAAATCTTCGATAAGGTTCAGGAATAGAATGAATAGAATAGTCAAGAAGCTTCTGGAATAGAACACTCCAGAATAATCTGGAGAGTCTCTAGGGTATAAATATAACAGTTTTCACCGACAGAAAAAGAGTCTTGTCTTTAGACGTTCCAGTGTAAACAAGCGAAAATAATAAACGGGCGAAAGTGTTGTAATTGGATTGCGATAATTGAAAATACAGTATTAGCGATAATTAAAGTTCAGTTGATTAATTGAAGGCTTGTATAAGATTTTAAATAACGAACCAAAGGCCACGCTCGCAACAATACATTAGGGGTGGACGAAAGTTCGTCACAGCTCCTGAGAATAGCTCTATACCGTGCCACTGGGTAAAGTCGAGCTCGACTGAGAAGTCGTAATGCCTGAATTACAATTACTACAGATCGTCGACTACGACTTTGCCCAAATAATAAATGCATGTGGCAAGATACAATTGCAACTTCGATTTCCGACAGAAATTTGCTCAAAGTGCAAAGTTGGTATTGGCTGCGGCCAACTTTAGTTCAATCACAGAAGTCAAGACTTCTGACAACGAATAACGAGCGATACGTTATTACATCGTTATTCGTTCCTTCTGGTTTGTTCAAGCAGTTGAAGTTTGAATTTAATTCCAAATTTCACTTCAGTGTCGACTGCGACTTAAGCCGTAGCAAACATTCGTAAGTTTTTAGTTAGTTTTTTCGGGTGAGAGTACGGGCAGCATACTAATACTACTGCAAGCAAATTAGCTCCGACCATTTTGGAATTACTCTGATCGGACGACTGTACAGATGTTTACCTGCAATTTGAGGTGATAATATAATTATTTAATAATCATTACGTTTTGTGAATTTGTGATACAGTTATTGTTTATATTAAAAACTGTGACTTAATTGAACACGCACACAATTAATTTCTGTGCTGATACGTCTAAGCAAATGGGAAGGAAATTCCTTCCTTCCCTAAAACCAAGTTACAGACAGATCATTCGAAAAGTATATAGAAGACAAGCTATTCCCATTAAAATTTTGATACATTTCAGCTGATGTGCTGTGACGTAATTCTGTGACTAACGTATATACATGTTTATAGGAAAGACAGAGGAGAGAGAGTATTGTCAAAGATAACCTAATAATAAAAAGATAGGACACAGTCGAACAAAATTAGAAGGTTTTCGTGTCTTTTAGACCGAAACAGGTAATGTCATATACTTTCGTCTTTTGCATGAATGGGGGAAAAGAACTTGGCTATGTACTATTGTAGTGCAATTGAGACAACGAGTTAAAAACAAAAATCGAGAGAACATAGGATTACCCGAACGACAAAATCTTATTGAATACCATCAAAATCCTTTCAAACCATTCATAATAATGTATATCAGGTCACACTACCCCTATTTTTTAAAGAAAAAGATAAATTTCGCTTTGGCCAAGGTACTGAAAGGAGATATAAAATTCCTCTTAAATGAAATTCTCATTTTTCCTAAAAATATCAGAGAATTCAGCATGAGTTTCTCCCACTTAATCTCTTCACAGCAAAACTAATGTAAACAAAAGCACGTGCTGTTCAAATATAATAGGATTACTGTTATGGTATTTATGTTGATGAGTGATTGATCAGGACGTGAAGTCCAAACTGTCAGCATGAGCTGTGGGGGAGTTCCCGAAATAACCTGCCGCTTGTCATCACCCATAATCAAAAGATTTTCGTGCCTACTTACAACAAGCCTAGCACACACTCGGTCCTGAAGGGACCCTTACGTCACTTACCTGCATTCCATGGAAGGCGCAGATGGCATGCCTTCCTTGCCAAGCCCCATCCTCCCATTGACTGTGGGTGGCACAATCGTCCAAAGTCCCTTTGTTGACCTATAGAAAGAGAGAGAGACTAGGCAAGCCTAGACGACCTTGTTCTCACGCGATAGAGGGCTCCGGGATGTGAAGGAAAAGTAAAAACTTAACTCATCATTACGTTATAAAAGAATTTCTTATTATTGAAAAATAAAAAGTTATGAAAAAATGCATAAGTACATTGTCAGTCCTGCCCTACATTAAATTTATGCTATTCGCTAAGTTGACACAATATTTCAGGTAATTCCGAAAGCTACCAGTATTTGACCAGGCTGGACATTCAGTTCTTTATTGTATTATACTATTCAAACTATGTACGCTTCTTTAAAATTGTAAGTAAACCTGCCTTAAGATTTTAGGTAAATATTTTAACTCATTAGTATGGAATTGAATTGCATAAGTAATTTTGTACCCTGCATAAGACTATACAACTTTGGACATACGTATTTGAATTAACTGATAATTATATATATATATATATATATTTATGGTAATGGCTGATAGGTTACTAAATAGCATCTAATTATTAAATTATAGGTACTTATTCGAAGTTGTAAGTAAGAATTAAATTTTGCTTAGTGGCAAATCCTTAAAATAATCGAAAATACAAAAAAAAACCTAATAGAGATACAATAATCCATTTACAAAAAATTCCAAGCGACACTCCTTCAAGACACTTAAATCTTAGTTCAAGAAGCCGGAAGAAAACGAGAAGGTGTCTTGGGCAATTCAAAATGAAAAGATCTTGTTGAGTGATTAATATCAATGTCAAAGTACCATAAATGGGGATAAAAAAAATTTCATGGAATTTCCGCGTACACCCGTATGTAATCGTAACCTTCAGTCTAGTTCAATTAATATAGGAAGGTGTAATCAAAGGTAAAAATTAAAATTTAGTGTGAAAAGTAAAAATTAAAATTTAGTGTGAAAAGCAGGTGGGTGCTAAGGAATATATCTACCTTATATAATTATATATGAATATAAACAAGTTTATCAATTGAGTATAATAATGCAATCAGCAACTTACATAATCATCCATTGAAGAGGCCTCCTAAATGTTTCGTATGGTATCGGCTTCCATCCTGTAATTAGATTGCCACTCAAAATATTCGTAAAATATAAATTATGTTAGGCATTCCTCAATCATACAATACAATAGTGTATAATTATCAAAGAAAAGATTTGACAACTCTGTCTCATTTTGTTCCGGTTCTTTAGGTTTCTTCCTAAATACTACCATGTCCCCACAACGTGTTATCATAGGATTCACTTCACGAAAACGTAGATATAAAGTAATACCTAGCATTAATGTTTTTCATTTTTAGAGATAAGAATTCAATGAAACTTATGGCTGATTTACATTACTCGAACATTGCTAGAAAAGAGAGTAAGTAGTTTCCCCTTATTTGAAAATACTTTAGAACGAGGACAAAAGATAATCCAGCAAAATTTTACTGAGTTAAATGTCAAATTCCCCTACGAAGGGGAAATTTTTACTGCCATAATTAGCCATAAAAAGTTTTAGCCAGAAGTATATTTTATGGCAGTAAATTTTGCTATTATGGTAGCAAACTCATACATATAACTACAAGCGTGTACGAGTATAATTGTTTACACGCACACAAAATAAAAATATTTGAGGAAAGTCACAGCACATCAGCTGGAATGTGTCAAAGTTTATTAAAAATGTTTAAACATTTTTTAAAAAATGATTACACATTTTTTTTATAAATTTTTTAACAAAATTTTAAAAAAATTTAATTTTTTTTATAAAATTATTATAAATTTTTTTAAAAAATTAATTACCATTAATTTTTTAACTTATATTTTAGTAAACATATCTTAAGAATCACGAAATACTGAAATTTTAGGTTTTTTTAAGCAAATGAGCTGTTGTAACTGTTTTAACTGGGCTATTCTCTGTACCAAAGTTCTATCAGTACAGAGCGATGTATCTGAGGAATATTGTGAGATCTAATAATTTAGATTTCAAAGTGTTTCCTCAATGCTACCGTAATTAGCTGGGAGATCATACAAAAATCCCTTTATTGGGAAAGGCTGCAAGGACTTCGTTTGGCAAAAAAGTTTATCGACACCTCTGGCGGAAAAACAAAAGAACTCATACACCTTAGGAGGTATCACCTAAACAAGATTAGCTTGACTGAGTTTTCATCTTGCCACTTCTATCGGATGCTCATGAAACCTCGGAACATATGCTCTGCAACTGTAAAGTTTTGGTCAGGTTGTGATTACGCCACCTCGAACATGATTTTCCTCCACTAAACTACCTCAATTCCAGAATGGCTTTACGAGTTTATAAACAATCTAAACCTAGAAGGGGAGTAAATTGGAGGGGACTGACATGCACATATATAGATACATTTATATCCTTTAGTAGAGCAAATAAATATTATAAAGGGATATATAAAACAAGCGAGACAAGCAATGCGATTCGATGAAGTCTCCACATTGGAAATGAATCTATGCGAACTAAATGAGTTTTATATGATAAATCACAGCAAGTAAAACGCTTCTTTCTAGGGTGCTTTATTCCAAGTTTTTTAAGTGCAAGTGTTTTAAACATTTACAATAAAATATATTTCTTTCAAAAAGACTTTGGGATGATAGAAAATTCAAGTCAAGTCAAGTCAAAGTGCATTTATTTTTTGAACCCCTGCTTAAAGCAGCGTATAACGCTGGGTTCCACGATAGTACAAAGCTTATCAATTAGTTTAAATGATTCATAGCAAAACAAACAATATATCAATTTAGAATTATTGCAACTGGTGGACAATCATCGTATCCTACAAACAGTTGTTTAAGTTTAGTCATAAGGATTGGCAAATCTAAACGAACATCAGAGAGAAACACAATTGTTCCCTCAGTATTTGTTTGTTCAATTTCTATTAGTCGCGACGAATACTTGAGAAGTTTCTTAGATGGTCCACCCCAAGTATTTTGAACTCCAAAAAATGCACGGCTACTACTGGCTTGTTCAGGAGGAGGAAATCCCAGGACTGCAACTTTAAGAACACCATCTATGTACTTTCCTTCTGCTAAAACAAAACATCCTTCGCAAAAAAATCCAGCATGAAAGCGAGCTTCGCTTAAATCCAATGGTACTCCTCCTGTAGTTTCTTTTGTTTTTGACCTACCTATCGGCGAGGTATTTTGCTTTCATTTCTGCCTGAGATAAAAACTCTGAGGTTTTGAATTCAATTCAAATTTTTTTCTTTCACTATTGAATGTGAATCTTGGCACGTCAAAAGCGTTTATGAGACCAAACACATATTCACCTTCATCCAATCCTATTCGATATATTTCCTACAAAATCCAATATTTCATAAGAAAATCCCAGTGGATAATATTGACTCCTAAATACTTACATTTATAGCATTTTCGATGTTTTTTTTTGTGTTTGAGCAGTGTCAAGTCCACGATTTTGAACGCCTGAACAGAACTATTTTTGACGTCTGATTATTTTTTTGCAGTTGACAATTTGATGAAATGTCACAAGCGACACTTCGCTATAAAAGAGTGGGAAATAATGTTTTGACAGTCGATCACCTCTTCCTTTTTTTCTAATAGTGCAAAGTAATAAGACCCTCTCACTCACTTTGTCAGTAAAATCGCATGTTCGAGTAATGTAAATCAGCCATTAGTTAACTATATTTGCTAAAAATTGAAATGAGAAAATTGACTCTGGACTCAACAAAATTATTGACAACTATCTGTAACTTGTCAGTCACGTAACAAAAATATAGATATCTCAATACCTTTTATGAAAATTCTTCACTTATAAATAGAGGAATTGAATAAGACTTATTGATACTACGTAAAAAAATGCGATTAGTAAATTAACACTTAGCTCAAAAATGTAGAACAATGTCTATAACTTATCAGACATGTGAAGAAAACGGCAATATGTTTTTGCGATGGGTTGATTTTTGAAGCCCTTATATCCGATATTTAATACATCCAAGAGTGTAGCGACACCCCTCGTACCTCGCATCAGAAATTTTCAGCTTCATGTAGCTTCTCTGAAGCTCTTATATACTCCACGGGGAATTTGCTGAATTTTGTCGCAGACTCGACTTCTCCTTCCTTCCAAAGTAAAGAAGCTCCAAGTGGCCAGAACTTATCAGCGGACACGCCGCCTCATGAAATTAACTCCTTTTCAGCAGGAAAATGTATATTTTCCAGCACACGATAAATATCCGCTTGTTAGTTGAATTTTCAGTTACCGCATGTGCTTGTGTGTCAAATTACTTTTTTTGGTATTTATTCACCAACCGCAGCAGCTCCTCCGATGAACATTCAAATTTTTCCGTACGTCGCGATTTATACAAAATTTCTTGATTTTGCACGATTTAATTATTAGAAGGAAACGAACTATTCCGCGATTTTGCCACAATCTCTCTTCAAAGTCAAACTCAATCCGCCCGGAAAAAAGCTTCTTCTTCCTTTTTCACTGTCACGTCGACATGGCGCCTGAACGTGAGGAAATGCAATTCTCTCGGTCGGTTGCGTTCGCTTTCCGCTGTGGACAGCAGCCGATATACACGCTACAGTACGGTGTAGCATATTGCTATATACAATACGCTACGACCATAACATTACAGCAACAACATGTGTCCGTTACAACAACAACATGTGACTAAACTCTGTCAATATTTCATGAAAACCGGTTTTCACAAAAGCGCGGAAACATTTTATGAGAGTAAAACGTGATAACTCCGCCCCTTCTAATTTATTTACGAAAATAAATCATTTGCCATTCTGTTTCGTTTCATGGAATTTTTCCTTTCACATTTTTTATCTTTATTCATTAACAGTTTTAAAGAGAGTTTGATTTTTTTTTCTTTCTTCATTTTCTTGCCGTGTGTATTTTAAATGTAAAACAATCGGAAAGCTCTTCTGTGGCCTAAAGTGGATAATGCAATCGAACTGGTACCTTTTTTAAGTGTGAATTACAATTACGACTGATCTGCCGACTGCGAATTGATTTTAAGTCGAATTCGACGCTGATGAGAAATTTGTAAATAAATTAAAGCCTGAACAAACCGTGAAGTCCCGACTTCTGTGATTGAACTGAAGTTAGCCGCAGCCAACACCAACTTTGCTCTTTCAGTCGCAGTCGAAGTGTGCAAAGTCGTCGTCGACAGATCAGTCGTAATTGTAATTCAGGCCTTAAAGCACTTTCACATCAAAAAAAAGAACAGAAAAATTTAAACCGAAAAGCTCAATTTATTCCACTTTAAAACAAGATTTTTGTTCCAATGATTAATAAAATCCAGAGAAATAGGATAAACTAAGAATTTTACTGAGCAAATAGGTACATTTATTTCAGATTTTGAAGAAGAACACAACTTTTATGTTTTATCGGCCGAAAAACTTTTTCGGCGGAAAAATTCGTCCGATAAATCATAAAAGTTGTGTTTTCTTAAAAATTTTAAGATAAATATACTATTTTATTACTACAATTATTAGTTTATCCTATTTCCCATGATTTTATTAATCATTGGAGCAAAAATCTTGTTTTAAAATGGAATATATTGAGTTTTTCGGTTTACATTTTATCGATTCTTGTGTTCGATGTGAAAGTGCCTTTAAGCCCGGTACGCTAGAGCCAAGGAATTAGGTCAAGGAATTTTTCCACTTATTTCTTAAAGAAAATTTGTCATTAGGTCAAGGAATTTTTGACAATTTAGATTTGTCAATTGTGTGATATTTCTGACAATAAAGAAAAAATAAAGAAAGTGAAGAAATGGATAATTTCCAATGAAAAATGAAGATACACGTAAAACAATTTTTATTCGTCCATTTGTCATTTTAAAATGATACACCTCTTGCAAAATCGCCGTTCCTTCGTTCAATTTTTCAATTATTCCACCACCGTCAAAATTCCTTACAGAAATAAGTGCATCGGTACTTATTTCTTCAAGAAATATTGACATAAATGGATTTTTCGTAAAAGAGCGACATCTTTTTTTCAATCGGGAAGTAGAGTTTTTCTGTTCGAATTACTTTTCTCTAGCGTACTACCTCAAGGAATCGGTCAAGAAAAAAATTCCTTTTTTTACATAGTTTTTGTATAGGAACAAAAATTCCTTGGCTCTAGCGTACCGGGCTTTACGGCTAAAATTGTTCATTGTTTTCAACTATAGGCTACGAGTAATGGCTGATTTACATTACTCGCACATTGCTAGAAAAGAGAATTTAGAATTATTGCAACTGGTGGACAATCATCGTATCCTACAAACAGTTGTTTAAGTTTAGTCATAAGGATTGGCAAATCTAAACGAACATCAGAGAGAAACACAATTGTTCCCTCAGTATTTGTTTGTTCAATTTCTATTAGTCGCGACGAATACTTGAGAAGTTTCTTAGATGGTCCACCCCAAGTATTTTGAACTCCAAAAAATGCACGGCTACTACTGGCTTGTTCAGGAGGAGGAAATCCCAGGACTGCAACTTTAAGAACACCATCTATGTACTTTCCTTCTGCTAAAACAAAACATCCTTCGCAAAAAAATCCAGCATGAAAGCGAGCTTCGCTTAAATCCAATGGTACTCCTCCTGTAGTTTCTTTTGTTTTTGACCTACCTATCGGCGAGGTATTTTGCTTTCATTTCTGCCTGAGATAAAAACTCTGAGGTTTTGAATTCAATTCAAATTTTTTTCTTTCACTATTGAATGTGAATCTTGGCACGTCAAAAGCGTTTATGAGACCAAACACATATTCACCTTCATCCAATCCTATTCGATATATTTCCTACAAAATCCAATATTTCATAAGAAAATCCCAGTGGATAATATTGACTCCTAAATACTTACATTTATAGCATTTTCGATGTTTTTTTTTGTGTTTGAGCAGTGTCAAGTCCACGATTTTGAACGCCTGAACAGAACTATTTTTGACGTCTGATTATTTTTTTGCAGTTGACAATTTGATGAAATGTCACAAGCGACACTTCGCTATAAAAGAGTGGGAAATAATGTTTTGACAGTCGATCACCTCTTCCTTTTTTTCTAATAGTGCAAAGTAATAAGACCCTCTCACTCACTTTGTCAGTAAAATCGCATGTTCGAGTAATGTAAATCAGCCATTAGTTAACTATATTTGCTAAAAATTGAAATGAGAAAATTGACTCTGGACTCAACAAAATTATTGACAACTATCTGTAACTTGTCAGTCACGTAACAAAAATATAGATATCTCAATACCTTTTATGAAAATTCTTCACTTATAAATAGAGGAATTGAATAAGACTTATTGATACTACGTAAAAAAATGCGATTAGTAAATTAACACTTAGCTCAAAAATGTAGAACAATGTCTATAACTTATCAGACATGTGAAGAAAACGGCAATATGTTTTTGCGATGGGTTGATTTTTGAAGCCCTTATATCCGATATTTAATACATCCAAGAGTGTAGCGACACCCCTCGTACCTCGCATCAGAAATTTTCAGCTTCATGTAGCTTCTCTGAAGCTCTTATATACTCCACGGGGAATTTGCTGAATTTTGTCGCAGACTCGACTTCTCCTTCCTTCCAAAGTAAAGAAGCTCCAAGTGGCCAGAACTTATCAGCGGACACGCCGCCTCATGAAATTAACTCCTTTTCAGCAGGAAAATGTATATTTTCCAGCACACGATAAATATCCGCTTGTTAGTTGAATTTTCAGTTACCGCATGTGCTTGTGTGTCAAATTACTTTTTTTGGTATTTATTCACCAACCGCAGCAGCTCCTCCGATGAACATTCAAATTTTTCCGTACGTCGCGATTTATACAAAATTTCTTGATTTTGCACGATTTAATTATTAGAAGGAAACGAACTATTCCGCGATTTTGCCACAATCTCTCTTCAAAGTCAAACTCAATCCGCCCGGAAAAAAGCTTCTTCTTCCTTTTTCACTGTCACGTCGACATGGCGCCTGAACGTGAGGAAATGCAATTCTCTCGGTCGGTTGCGTTCGCTTTCCGCTGTGGACAGCAGCCGATATACACGCTACAGTACGGTGTAGCATATTGCTATATACAATACGCTACGACCATAACATTACAGCAACAACATGTGTCCGTTACAACAACAACATGTGACTAAACTCTGTCAATATTTCATGAAAACCGGTTTTCACAAAAGCGCGGAAACATTTTATGAGAGTAAAACGTGATAACTCCGCCCCTTCTAATTTATTTACGAAAATAAATCATTTGCCATTCTGTTTCGTTTCATGGAATTTTTCCTTTCACATTTTTTATCTTTATTCATTAACAGTTTTAAAGAGAGTTTGATTTTTTTTTCTTTCTTCATTTTCTTGCCGTGTGTATTTTAAATGTAAAACAATCGGAAAGCTCTTCTGTGGCCTAAAGTGGATAATGCAATCGAACTGGTACCTTTTTTAAGTGTGAATTACAATTACGACTGATCTGCCGACTGCGAATTGATTTTAAGTCGAATTCGACGCTGATGAGAAATTTGTAAATAAATTAAAGCCTGAACAAACCGTGAAGTCCCGACTTCTGTGATTGAACTGAAGTTAGCCGCAGCCAACACCAACTTTGCTCTTTCAGTCGCAGTCGAAGTGTGCAAAGTCGTCGTCGACAGATCAGTCGTAATTGTAATTCAGGCCTTAAAGCACTTTCACATCAAAAAAAAGAACAGAAAAATTTAAACCGAAAAGCTCAATTTATTCCACTTTAAAACAAGATTTTTGTTCCAATGATTAATAAAATCCAGAGAAATAGGATAAACTAAGAATTTTACTGAGCAAATAGGTACATTTATTTCAGATTTTGAAGAAGAACACAACTTTTATGTTTTATCGGCCGAAAAACTTTTTCGGCGGAAAAATTCGTCCGATAAATCATAAAAGTTGTGTTTTCTTAAAAATTTTAAGATAAATATACTATTTTATTACTACAATTATTAGTTTATCCTATTTCCCATGATTTTATTAATCATTGGAGCAAAAATCTTGTTTTAAAATGGAATATATTGAGTTTTTCGGTTTACATTTTATCGATTCTTGTGTTCGATGTGAAAGTGCCTTTAAGCCCGGTACGCTAGAGCCAAGGAATTAGGTCAAGGAATTTTTCCACTTATTTCTTAAAGAAAATTTGTCATTAGGTCAAGGAATTTTTGACAATTTAGATTTGTCAATTGTGTGATATTTCTGACAATAAAGAAAAAATAAAGAAAGTGAAGAAATGGATAATTTCCAATGAAAAATGAAGATACACGTAAAACAATTTTTATTCGTCCATTTGTCATTTTAAAATGATACACCTCTTGCAAAATCGCCGTTCCTTCGTTCAATTTTTCAATTATTCCACCACCGTCAAAATTCTTTACAGAAATAAGTGCATCGGTACTTATTTCTTCAAGAAATATTGACATAAATGGATTTTTCGTAAAAGAGCGACATCTTTTTTTCAATCGGGAAGTAGAGTTTTTCTGTTCGAATTACTTTTCTCTAGCGTACTACCTCAAGGAATCGGTCAAGAAAAAAATTCCTTTTTTTACATAGTTTTTGTATAGGAACAAAAATTCCTTGGCTCTAGCGTACCGGGCTTTACGGCTAAAATTGTTCATTGTTTTCAACTATAGGCTACGAGTAATGGCTGATTTACATTACTCGCACATTGCTAGAAAAGAGAATTTAGAATTATTGCAACTGGTGGACAATCATCGTATCCTACAAACAGTTGTTTAAGTTTAGTCATAAGGATTGGCAAATCTAAACGAACATCAGAGAGAAACACAATTGTTCCCTCAGTATTTGTTTGTTCAATTTCTATTAGTCGCGACGAATACTTGAGAAGTTTCTTAGATGGTCCACCCCAAGTATTTTGAACTCCAAAAAATGCACGGCTACTACTGGCTTGTTCAGGAGGAGGAAATCCCAGGACTGCAACTTTAAGAACACCATCTATGTACTTTCCTTCTGCTAAAACAAAACATCCTTCGCAAAAAAATCCAGCATGAAAGCGAGCTTCGCTTAAATCCAATGGTACTCCTCCTGTAGTTTCTTTTGTTTTTGACCTACCTATCGGCGAGGTATTTTGCTTTCATTTCTGCCTGAGATAAAAACTCTGAGGTTTTGAATTCAATTCAAATTTTTTTCTTTCACTATTGAATGTGAATCTTGGCACGTCAAAAGCGTTTATGAGACCAAACACATATTCACCTTCATCCAATCCTATTCGATATATTTCCTACAAAATCCAATATTTCATAAGAAAATCCCAGTGGATAATATTGACTCCTAAATACTTACATTTATAGCATTTTCGATGTTTTTTTTTGTGTTTGAGCAGTGTCAAGTCCACGATTTTGAACGCCTGAACAGAACTATTTTTGACGTCTGATTATTTTTTTGCAGTTGACAATTTGATGAAATGTCACAAGCGACACTTCGCTATAAAAGAGTGGGAAATAATGTTTTGACAGTCGATCACCTCTTCCTTTTTTCTAATAGTGCAAAGTAATAAGACCCTCTCACTCACTTTGTCAGTAAAATCGCATGTTCGAGTAATGTAAATCAGCCATTAGTTAACTATATTTGCTAAAAATTGAAATGAGAAAATTGACTCTGGACTCAACAAAATTATTGACAACTATCTGTAACTTGTCAGTCACGTAACAAAAATATAGATATCTCAATACCTTTTATGAAAATTCTTCACTTATAAATAGAGGAATTGAATAAGACTTATTGATACTACGTAAAAAAATGCGATTAGTAAATTAACACTTAGCTCAAAAATGTAGAACAATGTCTATAACTTATCAGACATGTGAAGAAAACGGCAATATGTTTTTGCGATGGGTTGATTTTTGAAGCCCTTATATCCGATATTTAATACATCCAAGAGTGTAGCGACACCCCTCGTACCTCGCATCAGAAATTTTCAGCTTCATGTAGCTTCTCTGAAGCTCTTATATACTCCACGGGGAATTTGCTGAATTTTGTCGCAGACTCGACTTCTCCTTCCTTCCAAAGTAAAGAAGCTCCAAGTGGCCAGAACTTATCAGCGGACACGCCGCCTCATGAAATTAACTCCTTTTCAGCAGGAAAATGTATATTTTCCAGCACACGATAAATATCCGCTTGTTAGTTGAATTTTCAGTTACCGCATGTGCTTGTGTGTCAAATTACTTTTTTTGGTATTTATTCACCAACCGCAGCAGCTCCTCCGATGAACATTCAAATTTTTCCGTACGTCGCGATTTATACAAAATTTCTTGATTTTGCACGATTTAATTATTAGAAGGAAACGAACTATTCCGCGATTTTGCCACAATCTCTCTTCAAAGTCAAACTCAATCCGCCCGGAAAAAAGCTTCTTCTTCCTTTTTCACTGTCACGTCGACATGGCGCCTGAACGTGAGGAAATGCAATTCTCTCGGTCGGTTGCGTTCGCTTTCCGCTGTGGACAGCAGCCGATATACACGCTACAGTACGGTGTAGCATATTGCTATATACAATACGCTACGACCATAACATTACAGCAACAACATGTGTCCGTTACAACAACAACATGTGACTAAACTCTGTCAATATTTCATGAAAACCGGTTTTCACAAAAGCGCGGAAACATTTTATGAGAGTAAAACGTGATAACTCCGCCCCTTCTAATTTATTTACGAAAATAAATCATTTGCCATTCTGTTTCGTTTCATGGAATTTTTCCTTTCACATTTTTTATCTTTATTCATTAACAGTTTTAAAGAGAGTTTGATTTTTTTTTCTTTCTTCATTTTCTTGCCGTGTGTATTTTAAATGTAAAACAATCGGAAAGCTCTTCTGTGGCCTAAAGTGGATAATGCAATCGAACTGGTACCTTTTTTAAGTGTGAATTACAATTACGACTGATCTGCCGACTGCGAATTGATTTTAAGTCGAATTCGACGCTGATGAGAAATTTGTAAATAAATTAAAGCCTGAACAAACCGTGAAGTCCCGACTTCTGTGATTGAACTGAAGTTAGCCGCAGCCAACACCAACTTTGCTCTTTCAGTCGCAGTCGAAGTGTGCAAAGTCGTCGTCGACAGATCAGTCGTAATTGTAATTCAGGCCTTAAAGCACTTTCACATCAAAAAAAAGAACAGAAAAATTTAAACCGAAAAGCTCAATTTATTCCACTTTAAAACAAGATTTTTGTTCCAATGATTAATAAAATCCAGAGAAATAGGATAAACTAAGAATTTTACTGAGCAAATAGGTACATTTATTTCAGATTTTGAAGAAGAACACAACTTTTATGTTTTATCGGCCGAAAAACTTTTTCGGCGGAAAAATTCGTCCGATAAATCATAAAAGTTGTGTTTTCTTAAAAATTTTAAGATAAATATACTATTTTATTACTACAATTATTAGTTTATCCTATTTCCCATGATTTTATTAATCATTGGAGCAAAAATCTTGTTTTAAAATGGAATATATTGAGTTTTTCGGTTTACATTTTATCGATTCTTGTGTTCGATGTGAAAGTGCCTTTAAGCCCGGTACGCTAGAGCCAAGGAATTAGGTCAAGGAATTTTTCCACTTATTTCTTAAAGAAAATTTGTCATTAGGTCAAGGAATTTTTGACAATTTAGATTTGTCAATTGTGTGATATTTCTGACAATAAAGAAAAAATAAAGAAAGTGAAGAAATGGATAATTTCCAATGAAAAATGAAGATACACGTAAAACAATTTTTATTCGTCCATTTGTCATTTTAAAATGATACACCTCTTGCAAAATCGCCGTTCCTTCGTTCAATTTTTCAATTATTCCACCACCGTCAAAATTCCTTACAGAAATAAGTGCATCGGTACTTATTTCTTCAAGAAATATTGACATAAATGGATTTTTCGTAAAAGAGCGACATCTTTTTTTCAATCGGGAAGTAGAGTTTTTCTGTTCGAATTACTTTTCTCTAGCGTACTACCTCAAGGAATCGGTCAAGAAAAAAATTCCTTTTTTTACATAGTTTTTGTATAGGAACAAAAATTCCTTGGCTCTAGCGTACCGGGCTTTACGGCTAAAATTGTTCATTGTTTTCAACTATAGGCTACGAGTAATGGCTGATTTACATTACTCGCACATTGCTAGAAAAGAGAATTTAGAATTATTGCAACTGGTGGACAATCATCGTATCCTACAAACAGTTGTTTAAGTTTAGTCATAAGGATTGGCAAATCTAAACGAACATCAGAGAGAAACACAATTGTTCCCTCAGTATTTGTTTGTTCAATTTCTATTAGTCGCGACGAATACTTGAGAAGTTTCTTAGATGGTCCACCCCAAGTATTTTGAACTCCAAAAAATGCACGGCTACTACTGGCTTGTTCAGGAGGAGGAAATCCCAGGACTGCAACTTTAAGAACACCATCTATGTACTTTCCTTCTGCTAAAACAAAACATCCTTCGCAAAAAAATCCAGCATGAAAGCGAGCTTCGCTTAAATCCAATGGTACTCCTCCTGTAGTTTCTTTTGTTTTTGACCTACCTATCGGCGAGGTATTTTGCTTTCATTTCTGCCTGAGATAAAAACTCTGAGGTTTTGAATTCAATTCAAATTTTTTTCTTTCACTATTGAATGTGAATCTTGGCACGTCAAAAGCGTTTATGAGACCAAACACATATTCACCTTCATCCAATCCTATTCGATATATTTCCTACAAAATCCAATATTTCATAAGAAAATCCAGTGGATAATATTGACTCCTAAATACTTACATTTATAGCATTTTCGATGTTTTTTTTTGTGTTTGAGCAGTGTCAAGTCCACGATTTTGAACGCCTGAACAGAACTATTTTTGACGTCTGATTATTTTTTTGCAGTTGACAATTTGATGAAATGTCACAAGCGACACTTCGCTATAAAAGAGTGGGAAATAATGTTTTGACAGTCGATCACCTCTTCCTTTTTTTCTAATAGTGCAAAGTAATAAGACCCTCTCACTCACTTTGTCAGTAAAATCGCATGTTCGAGTAATGTAAATCAGCCATTAGTTAACTATATTTGCTAAAAATTGAAATGAGAAAATTGACTCTGGACTCAACAAAATTATTGACAACTATCTGTAACTTGTCAGTCACGTAACAAAAATATAGATATCTCAATACCTTTTATGAAAATTCTTCACTTATAAATAGAGGAATTGAATAAGACTTATTGATACTACGTAAAAAAATGCGATTAGTAAATTAACACTTAGCTCAAAAATGTAGAACAATGTCTATAACTTATCAGACATGTGAAGAAAACGGCAATATGTTTTTGCGATGGGTTGATTTTTGAAGCCCTTATATCCGATATTTAATACATCCAAGAGTGTAGCGACACCCCTCGTACCTCGCATCAGAAATTTTCAGCTTCATGTAGCTTCTCTGAAGCTCTTATATACTCCACGGGGAATTTGCTGAATTTTGTCGCAGACTCGACTTCTCCTTCCTTCCAAAGTAAAGAAGCTCCAAGTGGCCAGAACTTATCAGCGGACACGCCGCCTCATGAAATTAACTCCTTTTCAGCAGGAAAATGTATATTTTCCAGCACACGATAAATATCCGCTTGTTAGTTGAATTTTCAGTTACCGCATGTGCTTGTGTGTCAAATTACTTTTTTTGGTATTTATTCACCAACCGCAGCAGCTCCTCCGATGAACATTCAAATTTTTCCGTACGTCGCGATTTATACAAAATTTCTTGATTTTGCACGATTTAATTATTAGAAGGAAACGAACTATTCCGCGATTTTGCCACAATCTCTCTTCAAAGTCAAACTCAATCC